>CM048747.1:28918750-29584166 GCA_026315105.1 Locusta migratoria
GCGATACGACGGAATGGCAAAAACTTTAGCCACCACTAAACGCGGGTTACGAACTCACTGCCGACATGCTACCGCCTCGCTCTGCGGTCGGCGGGAGACTGCCGCACCCCGGCCAACAAACAAAGAACATTCCAATATAAGCATTGTTGCCAGCAGCTCTCGCTGCACATCAACGATAACTATCGTTCGGCCAAAACTTACCAAAGCGGTTACTAACCTAAAACTCTGTATCCTCACACGGGGTCATCAGTCCCTAAACTTACAAACTACTTATGAACTAACTTATACTAAGGACGGCACAAATATCCATGCCCGAGGGGGGATTGGAACCTTCGACGGGGAACGACCTCGCGCATCGCAGCATAGCGCCTCAATGCACTCGGCCGCTCCGCCTCGGCTAGACGGTGCCTCGCCCGTAGTATCGTGATGACTTTGTGGAATGTCTCTGCTGGTTGACTGTATCCAGCGCTCACTTCCATGCACTGCTGAGACTGTATCCGAGCAGGGTTAAAGTTGTCTCGCATATTGTATTTCCACAGTCTCTTTAACCTTCAATCGGTGTCGTGAATATTTTATGCAATAAACTGTGTCGTGGGGTATTTACATACCCCACATTATTATCGTCATTTCTAGACAGGCATCTAAATATAAAGTAATGAATACAGACTATACACACTGCTATTTTCTATATATTGACATCAAAACAACTTTACAAAATTTAAACATAACAATGGCCTGCCTATATATTAATATCTCGTTAGCTTAACCTGCTTCAAATTCCAATGTACTTTTTAATTACTGGAAAAAATCTTTAAACAGAAGTTCAGGTATGTGCAGTTCTATCGAAAATATAAAATTAAACAGAGATTAATTAGGTAGGGTACAATTTAACGTAATTTTACAAACCATGAACATGAGGAAATTTTCATTCATTCACACACTCGAAAGAGGTTCAGTGCCTGGTGGATCTAGAAAATAATCTTTGCAGTTCATACAGAACATTTTAGTCTTCTAATGCGATGATCCACGACACAGGAAACACCTCTTCCGTTACAAAGGACCGACATTTCCCAATGGAAGTAGGCAATGGCTTACTGATAACAGGTCCCGAAGGACCATTTTGTATTGACTAACCTATAAATTAAATAACTTCTCATGCAGTTGCCTTGAAGATCCTTTAGGTAATCGAAAAAATCAAATGTTCAAATGTTCGTAAATCTATCGGACCAAACTGCGTGGTCATCATTCCTTACTTTACAAACTACTTAAACTAAGATAAACTAACCTAATGACAACACCCATGCCCCAAGGAGGACTCGAACCTCCGACGGCGAGCAACCGCGCGCTCCGCAGCGAGGAGCTTTAGACTTTTCGGTAACTCCTCCGCGGCTGTAGGTAATCGAATCTTGAGTATTAACTTTTGCGTTCACGGTCACTTTCACTGTCTTCAATAGCTTCCACCTCATGAAACCACTGAGTGATAATATCCCGAAAATATGTATCAGAAACACTCACTCTGTCTTTGTTAGCCATGCTGAGTGATATTTCTCTTAATATAACATAATATAAAGCGTTTTAAACTACTGAGTTCGTTACGTAAACTGTGTGGTAGTGTCGCATCATACCCCAAGCAAGTTGACTTGGTAAGCACCAAGTCAAAATAATAGCAGCTCACAACAACGATTGCTGACTACATTTGCTCATAACAATCTCAACGAAAACTACCGAAGAGCCGCAGTCCGCAGTACACAGATTTCCTGTGTTGTGCATATTTGAGTGTTGCAGGGGGTATCCTCATACCCCACAACACCAAACGAGGATTAATCAGAATCTATCCGGACGATCCCTGAGCTGTTGGCGGCCTCTGGAGCTGCTATGATGTCCGCGCCATCCTCCTCATCTTCTACATCTACATCTACATCTACATCTACATGGGATACTCTGCAAATCACATTTAAGTGCCTGGCAGAGGGTTCATCGAACCACAATTATACTATTTATCTCCCATTCCATTCTCGAATAGCGCGCGGGAAGAAAGAACACCTGAATCTCTCTGTTCGAGCTCTGATTTCTCTTATTTTATTCTGATGATCATTTCTACCTATGTAAGTGGGAGTCAACAATATATTTTCGCATTCGGAGGAGAATGTTGGCGATTGGAGTTTCGCAAGTAACCCACGCCTCAGCGATAAGCGCCGTTGTTGTAATGATTCCCATCCCAGATCCTGTATCATTTCCGTAACGCTGTCTCCCCTGTATCGTGACAATACGAAACGAGCTGCCCTTCTTTGGACTCTTTCGATGTCCTCCGTCAAACCCACCTGATAAGGATCCCACACTGGGCTGCAATACTCCAAAAATGGACGGACAAGCGCAGTGTATGCAGTTTCTTTAGTAGTTCTGTTGCATCTTTTAAGGATTCTGCCAATAAAACGCAGTCTCTGGTTCGCCTTTCCCACGATATTATCTACGTGTTCTTTCCAGTTTAAGTCTGAAGTAATAGTGATTCCTAGGTATTTTGTGGAGTTTACGGCGTTCACATTTGATTGATTTATGTTGTAAACAAAGTTTAACGGATTTCTTTTCGTACTCATGTGGACGACTTCACACTTCTCATTATTTAGAGTCAATTGCCAATTTTTACACCATACTGATATCTTATTCAGATCGTTCTGCAGTTGGTTTTGATCTTCAGATGATTTTACTAGACGGTAAATGACGGCGTCATCTGCAAACAACCTAAGAGAGCTACTTAGATTTTCCCCTAAATCGTTTATGTAAATAAGGAATAGCAGAGGACCAATAACACTACCTTGTGGAACGCCCGATATCACCTCTGTTTTAGTCGATGCCTTACCATCGATTACTACGAACTGTGTCCTCTCTGACAAGAAATCCCCTATCCAATTGCAAATTTGGGGCGATATACCATAACCACGCAATTTTATTAAAAGCCGTTTGTGAGGTACGGTGTCAAAAGCTTTCTGGAAATCAAGAAATACGGAATCGATTTGCGAACCTTTGTCGATAGCACCCATCACTTCGTGTGAATATAGAGCTAGTTGTGTTTCGCATGAACGATATTTTCTAAATCCGTGTTGACCTTGGGTCAATAGATCGTTCTGTTCGAGATAATTCATAATATTTGAATACAGGATATGTTCCAAAACCCTGCTCAAATTGACGTCAATGAAATAGGCCTGTAGTTTAGTGGGTTACTCCTACTGCCTTTCTTGAATATAGGTGTGACCTGTGCAACTTTCCAATCTTTTGGTACAGATCCTTCTATGAGAGAGCGGTTGTATATGACTGTTAAGTAAGGAGCTATCGCTTCAGCATAATCAGATAGAAATCTAATGGGTATACAATCCGGACCAGAAGACTTGTTCTTATTAAGTGATTTTAGTTGCTGCACTACTCCGATGATATCTACTTCTATGTTACTCATTACGGCATCTGTTCGTAATTCGAAATCTGGAATATTGGTTTCGTCTTCTTTAGTGAATGAGTTTCTAAAAGCTAAGTTTAGTAACTCTGCTTTAGTAGCGCTGTCATCGGCAGGATCGCCATTACTATCACGTAGTGAAGGTATTGTTTGTGACTTTCCCCGAGTATATTTAACATATGACCAAAATCTCTTTGGGTTTTCAGTCAAATTACGAGAAAGAGTTTCGTTGTGATAAATGTTGTAGGCATCTCGCATTGAAATCCTCGCTAAATTTCGAGCTTCTGAGTACAATCGCAAATCCTGGGGATTTCGTGTTCGTTTAAATTTAGTATGCCTTTTCCTTTGCTTTTGCAACAGTGTCCTAACCTGTTTTGTGTACCAAGGGGGATCGCCTCCTCCTTTTATTAATTTATTAGGTATAAAACTTTCAATTGCTGTCGATACCACTTCTTTGAATTTGAGCCACATCTGGTCTACACCTACGTTTAGTGTTAGAAACGAGTGGAAGCTGTCTTTCAAGAAGCAATGTATTTTGTTTCTATCTGCTTTCCTGAACAAATATACTTTGCGTTTATTTTTGGTAACTTTGGGACTTTCGATATTCAATTTCGCTACTACAGCTCTGTGTTCACTAATACCTGTATCCGTTTTGATGCTCATTATGAGCTCAGGATTATTTGTTGCTAAGAGATCAAGTGTGTTTTCACATCCATTTACAATTCTAGTTGGCTCATGAACTAATTGTTCGAAGTAATTCTCAGAGAATGCGTTGAGTACAATTTCGGACGATGTTTTATGCCTACCTCCTGATTTGAAAATATAATTTCGCCAACAGATCGAGGGTAAATTAAAATCACCACCTACTATTATCGTGTGAGTCGGGTACGTTTTTGTAATTAGACTCAGGTTTTCTTTGAACCTTTCTGCTATTGTATCGTCAGAGTCGGGAGACCGGTAAAAGGAACCGATTATTAACTTCTTACGATTTTCGGGTACAACCTCTACCCATAATAGCTCGCACGAACTATCAACTTCAACTTCGCTACATGAAATACTACTTTTGACGGCGACAAACACGCCCCCACCTATTTTGTTTAATCTATCCTTTCTGAATAGCGATAGATCTTTTGAAAATACTTCTTCTGAACTTATTTCCGGCTTGAGCCAACTTTCGCTGCCTATAATGATGTGTGTTTCGGTGCTTTCTATTAACGCTTGCAGTTCTGGAACTTTCCCGACACAGCTACGACAATTTACAACTGTTATACCGATAGTTTCCGGATCTACATTTCTCCTGTGATCCACCTGAACCCTTTGAGATTGCCCATTTTCTATTTCCCCGAAGCTCTTTATCCTAAAAAACCGCCCAGTCCACGCCACACAGCCCCCGCTACCCGTGTAGCCGCTTCCTGCGTGTAGTGGACTCCTGACCTATTCAGCGGAACCCGGAAACCCACCACCCGATGGCGCAAGTCAAGGAATCTGCAGCCTACACCGTCGCAGAACCGTCTGAGCCTCTGATTCAGACCCTCCACTCGGCTCTGTATCAGAGGTCCACAGTCGGTCCTGTCAACTATGCTGCAGATGGTGAGCTCTGCTTTCATCTTGCAAGCAAGACTGACAGTCTTTACCACTTCAGTTAGCCGCTCGAAACCTGAGAGTATCTCTTCAGATCCGAAACGACACACATCATTGGTACCGACGTGAGCCACCACCTGCAGTTGGCTGCACCCCGTACCCTTCATGGCATCCGGGAGGACCCGTTCCACATCTGGAATGACTCCACCCGGTATGCACACGGAGTGCACGTTGGCCTTCTTCCCCTCCTTGGCAGCCATCTCTCTAAGGGGCTCCATCACCCGCCTAACGTTGGTTGGCGCCTGCGAGGTATGCTTCCTGCCGCGTCCAACTGCAGGGCGGGTGGCGTGCACGTCGGCGCACGCTGCAGCAGTTACTCGGGGCATTGCCGTCGTCTGCAGCTCCCTTCTCGGTTTTATGGAGAAGCAGTTCTAGAGCAGGATTCCTCGCCGTACTGAGCTGCCATATTGCTTCCCGGTTTATCAGGTTCTCCGCCTTCTTCTTCTGAAGTCACTGCGTTACGATACTGTTCCAGATCCTGATAGTTTGAGCGTTATCCTGGTTTCATAGTAACTCATGGTATTTTAGAAATCTGGAACGTGGCTGCTGCTCAGCAACGGTAGAAAATTTAAATTTTCAAAATAAATACCAGCAAACCAATTGCGTTAAAATGGTTCAGCCAATATTCTTTAAAAGTAGAGGACCTGGCGACAAAAGGGAAACTGCACAGTATATTGCTTCACACTTAACGAAAGTCTTTCGTGAAATAGGTGCGGAGAGGTTCATAGTAGTGCTGAAAGACAATGCGCCAAATATGCGTGCTGCGTGGAAAATAGCAGAGGAGCAATACTCACAGATAACCTGCATAGATTGCGCACCACACATTACTAAAATAAGGGACACGATGTCATTGAGAACGCTGGAAGAGTGCTTTAATCTACTAAGGAATATACCTAGATTTCGACAAAATTAATTTTGTCGGATCTAATAACATTAATACGCCAGGCAGTAATATACAATTTTTACAACATACAAAAATAACAGTTAAAGATAAGTACGGCATTGATGAGAATACACTCACTGATCGTTCAAAAGTACCAAAAACAAATCGTCCGAGTAGATTCTGCGCTTTATTAGACTATCTGTTTTTGTTACAACTTTTACAGGATTACTGAATGTATTCTCATTTATCTTTAATTGTTTATACTGTATTTTCATAAGAATTGTATGTTATTATCTGGTGTATTAGTGTCCTTAGATCGACTTCTGGAGAATACAAAATTAATTTTGTCGCAATTTAGTAAAAAGGTTTTAATCGAAACCATTTTAACGAAGCTGGTTGGATGGTATTCTGTACCCCTGGTAGTACAGTGTGAATCATTTTAACCATCTTATTGATATCTGATTAACACGAATTATTTACAGAAGGATGGAAAAGCTGGTAGAAGCCGACCTCGGGGAAGATCAGATTGGGTTCAGGAGAAATGTAGGAACTCGGGAGGAAATACTCGCTTTACGGCTTATCCTAGAAGATAGATTAAGAAAAGGCAAACCTACATTCCTAGCTTTTCTAGATTTGGAGAAGGCTTTCGGCAATGTTGATTGGAATAAACTCTTTCAAGTTCTGAAGCAAGCAGGAGTAAAATATAGGGAGCGTAAGGTTATTTACAACTTGTACAAAAACCAGACAGCGGTTGTCAGAGTTGAAGGATATGAAAGCGATGTAGTGGTTGGAAAGGGAGTAGGACAGGGTTGTAGCCTTTCTCCAATGTTATTCAATTTGTACACTGAGCAAGCTATAAAGGAAAGCAAGGAGAAATTTGGTGAAGGAATTAAAGTTCAGGGGGAAGAATTAAAAACATTGAGTTTCTGTCAGATACAGCAAAGGACCGGGAAGAGCAATTGAACGGAATGGACAGTGTGATGAAAGGTGCATATAAGATGAACATTAACAAGAGCAAAACTAGGGTAATGGAGTGCAGCCTAAGAAAATCAGATGATGCTGAAGTAATTTGATTAGGTAACGAAGCAATAAAGGAGGTAGATGGGTTTTGTTACTTGGGCAGTAAAATAACAAGTGATGATCGCAGTACAGAGGATATAAAATGCAGAATGGCGATGCGTAGAAAATCGTTCTTGAAAAAGAGAAATTTGTTAACATCGAATATTGATTTAAGCCCAAGAAGGTCCTTTCTGAAGGCCTTAGTATGGAGTGAAACATGGACGATAACCAGTGCGGACAGGAAGAGGCTTGAGGCTTTTGAAATGTGGTGCTACAGAAGAATGCTGAATATTAGGTGTGTGGATCGCGTAACTAATGAGGAGGTACTGAACAGAATTGGGGAGAAAAGAAATTTCTGGCATATCTTGACTAAAAGAAGGGATAAATTGGTAGGACACATTCTTAGACATCAAGGAATTGTGAATTTATCGTCGGAGGGAAGTGTGTGGGGTAAAAACCGCAGAGGAAGACCAAGAGATGGATACAGTAAGCAGATTCAGACAGATGTAGGTTGCCGTTCTTATGTGGAGATGAAGAGGCTTACTCAGGATAGGGTATTGTGGAGAGCAGCATCAAACAAGTCTCCGGACTAAAGACCACAACAACAACAACAACATTGATATCTGCTTTGTGTTTTGTGTTTCTTATTGACATTAGATACAAGAAGATTCTGAAGTGCAAGAAAAATTAAATATCTTTTCTAAAAGGAATAATCCACCGTCAAAAATACGCTACTGGCCATTAGAATTGCTACACCAAGAAGAAATGCAGATGAGCCGGCCGCGGTGGCCGAGGGGACTGAGGCGCTCCAATCACGGTCTGCACGGCCACTACGGTCGGGAGTTCGAATCCCCCCTCCGGCCATAGATATTTGTGCCGTCCTTAGTATTAGTTAATTCATAAGTAATTTGTAAGTTTAGGGACTGATGACCCCGTAGTTAAGTCCCATAAGCTATACAAATATTTGAAACATTTGAAATGCAAATATACCCGAACTGACATCTGATTACATTTTCACGCAATTTCGGTGCATAGATCCTGAGAAATCAGTACCCAGAACAACCACCTCCGGCCGTAATAACGGCCTTGATACGCTTGGGCATTGAGTCGAACAGAACTCGGATGGCGTGTGCAGGTACAGATGCCTATGCAAATTCAACACGAAACCACAGTTCATCAAGAGTAGTGACTGGCGTATTGTGACGAGCCAGTTGCTCGGTCACCATTGACCAGACGTTTTCAGTTGGTGAGAGATCTGGAGAATGTGCTGGCCAGGGCAGCAGTCGAACATCTTCTGTATCCAGAAAGGCCCGTACAGGACCTGCAACATGCGGTCGTGCTTATCCTGCTGAAATGTTGGGTTGTTATGAATAAGTATCAATTCAACAGAACTTGCACAATATAAAACACAAATATGGTCTGAATGGGTACATCTTACATCACTGAAGGTTACAAATATTATAAATGTCCAGTTGAGTGATGGGTAATTGTACAAGCAAACTGTAAATCTCAGAGAAACATTGAAAAGTGAAGGGAGGAATTATGGCAACGGGAAGAAAGGTATATGGAGTATTGGTATGGAAGACACATGAGAAAATTATTTACACACATTGAGAACAATAGGCGTAAGGGTAATAACGACCAGACACAATTCCATTATTCATCTTTACTAAAATAATGTCAACTTATTAATAGGCCTATTGTTCTCACTGTGTGTAAATAATTTTCTCATGTGTCCTCCATACCAATACTTCGTATACCTTTCTTTCCCTTGCCATAATTCCTCCCTCCATTTTTCAATGTTTCTCTGAGATTTACAGTTTGCTTGACAATCACCCATCACTCACTTGGACATTTTTAATATTTGTAACCTTCAGTGATGTACCCATTAGGACCCGATTTGTGTTTTATATTATGCACGTTCTGTTGAACTGATAGTTATTCATAACAAATCCACATTTTGTTTCTACCATCACTTGCTGACAATACTTTCTTAGACAATCGCACAGTTTTAATATTTTAATACCATTGTAGCTTTAGATATGTTTATTTAAAATCCATTTGTTTTGTAGTACGCTTGTTCTGTAGTATCAATTCATAGACCTAAGGAATTTGCAGATTCACATATCATTGAAAAACCTCCTCTGCATATGTAACGTCAGTGTTACGTGTGGACTATCTGTTTAGTATGAAGTTATCTGACGATGGCCTAAGAAGCCGAAAGCTCCTAATAACAAACAAATAAAAAAATATTGTGGAACAAAAATACTACGTATTTAAGTTTTTAATATTTTATCATAATTCTACAGTAGCATTTCAAAGTTCATTGAAGCAAGATTTTGATAAGCCTTGTCAAACTTGTGTCACGCTTTGTAGCATCGTTTCTGAATTGCGATAGTTATTGGTGTAGCACTGATAGTCCATTTATTTTATCTGTAACGGTTTAAAGGCCAGTAAACTGTCTTATTTTTTCCAACAATTTCATGTGTTTTTTTGTCAAACAGAGCTTACTACTAAACTTCTAATCCGTGTAACTGAAAGATAACATAGAACATTACTCACGAGTACCGTTAAAGCTGTATACGAGTTTCTTATTCTACTCTTTTTTCAATTTTATTACACTGACGAAAAGTGTTCAACGTAATCACAAAAGAAACATTAAGCTTGGTATAAATAAATTTAGTACAGGGAGAAAAGTACGGTATATTATCGTGGAATTATGGAATGGGTCGACATTTACCAATTACAAACCGACGCATCTTTTTTTCTGTCAAATACAATCGCAATAGCCTAATAACTGTTACTTCAGGTTCGCCCCTGTAGTGTATATTATTTGGAAGGTTTTCGGGTTCGCGCATTGACACCTAGATTGGCACTGACAAGTCAACTAAGGACCGAAGAGATTCAGTCACAGATACTCAGAAACCTTGTCACGTTAATAAAATTCTTTTTTAACCAGTACTTTCGATTGTTCTATAGATAACAGAAATTTACTACTTTGCTACTGGTCGCATTTGTTTCAGTTTTCAGCCACTGAAAATGGAAAATAAATTTTCCAGATTAGCCTTATACAAACTTAAATTGAAGAGGTACTCAAAAGCTGAGAGAGGGTAACTAAGTCGTTCGCTCAGTTTAAGAAAAATTTGATTTTAGTGGCGTATGACAAGAAGAGCTCGAGAGATAACTTTTTAAAAAGTATTGCGTGAAATTTTGACACACCAATTATTTATGGAAGGACCATGTACGTTACGAGGCTTTTGGCTATCTTACGAGAAACACTCCTGCCATGATACCTCGACAAAAACTATACACAAATTTGGGGTATATTAAGAATGCAATAGGCCCTACCTGAAATTGTGGGAAATAGCGCGGTACAAACTGAAAGGCAGAAAGACGACCTAAAAACGAATAGCAAGTTACCCATGACGCCTCTGTAAGGTTGGCAACACCCGCGCTCGCACTGTTGCATTTGCGTCGCGTGGCCTGATGGTTAAGCCGATACCTGACGTCAACCGGGAAACCCGATTAGAGTCCCGGTCCGTCACAATTTTGCAGTGGCCACCGCTGAATTATTTCCGTTCTGTACGGTCGTTCCTTCCTTGCCCTCTTTCTTCCTTTCATACAAAAAGGAAGAAGGATTATTATGTTTTTGCGTCAAGCTGATCTGCGGTAATCGTCCCTTTGAATGGAAATATCCTGGCGTTTGTCGTTCTTCCAGCACATCCTTTTATTATTGTTTTTGTATTTGTTCTTGAAGGTCATCTCTTCTTGAAGCTTCTTCTTATTGTCTCCTGTTTCTTTTTCCTTACTTGAGATGGAGTGTAGAAAATTTCGTAAGTTCATCAAAATTAGACGATTTACTTTATTCGAAGCCTGTATAGGATTAACCTTCTGGATAAGGCCGGACGTTCACTAAGGCTTTTTGCGGGTGATGCTATAGTATATAGAGAGGTTGTAACAATGGAATATTGTATTGAAATGTAGAAAGATCTGCATCCGATTGACACATGGTGCAATTGGAATGGCAATTGAAACTCAATGTAGACAAGTGTAATGTGCTGCGAATACATAGAAAGAAACATCCTGTATCATTTAGCTGCACTATAGCAGGTCAGCAACTGGAAGCAGTTAATTCCGTAAATTATCTGGGAGTAGGCATTAGGAGTCATTTAAAATGGAATGACCATATAAAATTAATCGTCGGTAAGGCATATACCACACTGAGGATCATTAGAAGATTCATAAGGAAATGCAGTCCGAATACAAAGGAAGTAGGTTCCAGTACACTTGTTTGCTCGTTGCTTGAATATTCCTCTCCAGTTAAGGATTTGTAACAGATGGGGTTGATAGAGGAGGTGGAGAAGATCCGACGGTGAGCGAAGCCCTTCTTTACACTATCATTTAGAAATCGTGAAAACGTTACGAAGCTGATGGATAAACTCCAGGGGAATACTTTGCAATAGAGACGCTCTGTAGCTCGGTACGTATAACTCGCGAAGAGATCATGAGGACAAAATCGGAGAGATTAGAGCCCACACAGAGGCATACCGACTATCTTTCTTTGCACGAACAATACGTGACTGGAACAGGAGGGAGAACCGATAGTGAGACTCAAGGAGCCGCGGCGGAGCGGCCGAGTGCATTGAGGCGCTTTGCTACAATGTGCGAGGTTGTTCCCCATCGGGGGTTTGAATCCCCCGTCGGGAATGGATGTTTGTGATGTCTTTAGTATAAGGTAGTTAACAAGTAGTTTGTAAGTTTAGGGACTGATGACCCCGTTAAGTCCCACGGACTATACAAATATTTGAACTTTTTAGGTGTGTGCATTGATGAGAGATTAAACTGGAAGAAACACACAGACGGTCTACTGAAACGTTTGGGTTCAGCTACGTATACTTGTTAGGGTTATTGCAAATTTTGGAGGTAAGAATCTCAGTAAATTAGCTTATTATGCCTATTTTCATTCGCTGCTTTCGTATGTCCTCATATTCTGGGGTAATTCATCATTGAGTAAAAAATTATTCACTGCATAAAAGCGTATAATCAGAATAATTGCTGGAGTCCACCCACGATCATCCTGCAGACATCTTTTTAAGGATTTAGGTATCCTCACAGTAATGAAATTTGTTGTTAGTAATCCAACGCAGTTCAAAAGTAATAGCAGTATGGACAGCTATAACACCAGGAGAAAGAATGACCTTCACTATGTAGGGCTAAACCTCAGTTTGGCACAGAATGGGCTAAATTATGCTGCCACAAAAGTCTTTGGTCGCCTACCGAGCAGCATCAGAAGCCTGACAGAAAGCAAACTAGCATTTAAAAATAAATCAAAAGCATTTCTGAATGACAACTCGTTCTACTCATTGGATGAATTTTTAAATGTAAATGAGTAAATCTAAAAAAATAATAGTAATAAAAAATAAAAATTTATAATAAAAAAATATATATTAAAAAGTAAAAAATTGTGTCATGTAATATTTTGTGTAATATAATGTCTTTTACAGACACCCTTCATTAATCTGACACGTTCCACATCATTACGAAGTGTCTGATTCATCATTATGGAACAAGTATTAATCGAATCTAATCTACCATAACTAGGGGGGGGGGGGTGTTACGCAGTCTGTACCGCATGCGGCAACTCTCCCGGACTCACTATATATGGCGAACACATATACTTGACATTTTGAAGACCAATCCGCCGATATATTTTTAGAACGTACTTCATGCTAGTTTGCAAGGAACGCATTTCATAGTCGTAGTATAGTTACACGATTGGGTTGAAGCAACGTAAGCGACATTATTTTCCGCAGAATGGAACAGAGCGTCACGCATGCGCATAATGTTAGCACTTTGACAGTAGTTAGTCCGCTAGAGAGCGCTTAATGAGGTGCCGCCAGTGTGCCCAGTGCAGCTCACAGTGGAAACAATCGCAGCGGCGCTCAGAATGCCGTAAAACCCGCGTGACAGCTGACACTTCCTGACGCGGCGTTAATTGCGAGTTATTGTCTCTCGACGCTCCGGAGTTGGCTTGAATTACCGATGATGGATGACGCTAATTGCCTTCCGGTGTATAACAGAGAAATTTTAGGAAAATATTAGCAAATATTCGGACAGTTACAGAGAATCGACACACGTCAGTCAGCTGCGACCGGCGGGAAAGCGCGGGCATTACAGGTATGCGATACGTGTAACGATACCCGGAAATGATTTCCAGAGAAAACTGTAAAATGACAGCGAAAGTACAGCTATAATTCGTGTACAGATATACAGCAGAGAGCCGGCGAAGGTATACTTAAACTGTCAACACCGAGTTCTAAAGATTTTAATCCTTATTCGGCAATACTGCCCTCAAGCAACATCAACATTAATCATGGTTTTCTGCAACAAGTTTCAAGTTTCATCCTTGGAGGGTATAGCAGCCCATAAGACCGCAACTGCTAACTGAACTTTTCGATACCCTATTAACAAGAGAGCTATCAGGGTTTTAAAAAAATATATATATATTATTACGTTATAAAGTAAAGGAGCATTTCAACTTTATCTTTTTGTGAGGTGTCACTAGTTTTACAGACAGTATATTTCGATCTAGTAGTTTGGAACATTACTTACATACTTCAAAGGTCATATAAAGAGATAATCAATTACGAAAACACTTTTAAAATATAAAATACGAAAGTAATCATGATGTTACATTCTTTGTGTGATCTGGGCAGATAAATTGAAATTATCAAAACCCATTATTTCACTACGACACAGAAGACGGATACATAAACATTTCATTATTGCTTTTTAATATATCACGCGTAATTTCATGTAATTACGCTTTTGCTAATAATAGCGGATGTACAAAATAAATCAAGTGCACATTTTGACGAGTTGCCAAGTACAGCAATTTGACCCAAACGTTTCATTTCACTGGTTGTTTATAACTTTATATTTTCTTTTTATAAGATTTATTTGAAAAATCACTAGTTATCTTATAATTTCATGATTTTCTTTTGTAATTATAATTGTTAGTTTAGTGAAAAATTCAAAGAAGGGACACCAGTTTTTGACGATCTTATAGAAGAAATTTGCCGAACTGGCACACTCTTAGTTGCTGATGTGATGTTGTTCGGGAAGGACGTATTAGGCTGTGTTTAGAAAGCAATCAGATATACGTGACAAAAGCACTGACTAGACAGATGTAACAGTTTTCCTTATTTACGTACTTTGCCCAAGATGGCACCTGTTATATTTGTACTACGAAGTGAATACAATTATACGGTGAAAATGAGTAACTCATTTGCTGACTTTTTCATTACCATTTTCTATAAAACCTGAAAAACCTAATCGACATCCAGACTTCGCGTCCACCAGAACTTCAATAACATCGGTTTGCTAGCACAAGGTTTGTAAGTCGATTTTGTAGCCTCGGTTTCCGCACTAAACAGTATTACTGTTGCAACGAGCACAGTTGAATATCGGCGATAACTATGGAAATTAGGAAACTGGTAGTATTACAAGGGGCAATGGTTGTTGAAATCAACATTTAAGGTTTCAAAGACAGTGCTGTTTCGTTGTCTTTTGAGAAAAGTCTGAAGTTTTAGCAGATACTGCAAGCTTCAGTTACCGGTTTTCTAGTTTCTCTCGATTTTGTGACGATATTCATTTCTGATACATAAAAAGCTGCTTATAAAAGGAAAGAGGATGTCATGAACATTATTTATTATGCATAAATGTTAGCGAATTATTATATGGGCCACTGAAAATATACTGGGAAAAAGAAGCGTCGCAAACCGCTATTGAAATGACAACCAATCAGAAAAAGGAGACAGCATCTCCAGTATCAATGAATGATGTACGACATGACAGTTTTGGTCACTTTCCAGATATGGGACAAAAAGAATATGTAGGTTTAGGTTCTGATAGGTTCTCTACCGTAAAACATGGAAATTGTGGAATTGTTCTGGTCCTTGTACAAAAATTACTCGTTTTCAAATATTTTAAATGAAGTAGTCCAAAATACAATACTTTATACTGCCATAGGACCAAAACTGTATTATGTGTATTGTAGTACCCATGCGTTATTTTGGGCAATTGTTGCAAGTAAGAAACTATATTAAAAATTATATAAAACTGTTCACAATAAGCTGCACGTATGATTTAAGTAACCTTGGTGCGATTTCTGTGTGTGACAAATAAAGGGTTAAGACTCCGTAGCTGTGTGTAGTTTATAATGATGCTATCCTGTTACAATGTTACTGTTTGAGGAAAAAGTCTGAGCACTCTAACTGCTACATAATCGTAAATCACTATTACATTTTACATTGGAGTGTGCAATAGACGCGTACTGGAGGCTTTAGGATTCATCAGTACTATCCTTAATATGCAAGGCATGTGCGTAACATAGGGTAAGGTGGTACAAATTCGATATAGGTACAATTCTGATCAACATAAATTTTCGCGCCGTTTGTCAGTCTCGTAGTGTCTCGTGTGGCATTGTAGCGTAGCAGGATTCTACAGCTCCTCCTGTCTTTTCCAAGAATACACCACTTTGTGCTAAGGAGAGATAAATGTTTTCCCGTTAGGAGGTAAGTGAAGCTACTTAGTCTAACGAGCTCTTATAAATTTTGTATTTAAGGGTGACTAGATTCTCTACCCAAAATGCAATGATTTGTACAACGAATTATGCGTTGGTGTCTGACGGAAAAAGTGCTTTTTATGTGGAATATGCCCTTAGTCAAAATTCTACTAGGAAATAATCACAATTGTACCTATTGTGGTACATTTTCGATCGATTTTTTCTCAATTCTGTAACTTTTTTGTGTGTCTATGCCGACACTTGTAATTGTCTAATATTTGTGTTACATATTAGTTAAACATCCAAGAACAAGTGCTATAATTAAAATTACATCTTTTCTCAATATATTTCCAGTTACAACAACATTTGTCCGAAATGATCGAAATTGTACCACCTTACCCTACGTTCATTGGAACTTAAATAGTGGCAACTATTTATTCACAACCAATATAAAAGCGTTACATGTTTGCACCAGTTACTGTCCTTCAAAGTACTCACCAGCGTTGTGTACAACTCGTTACCAGCGAAGTGGAAGGCGTAGTATACCGTTAGCAGAAACTGTTCTCTTGATGATGCAAATGGAGCCGTCTACTACCTGTCGAATCTATGGAACAGTGCTGAAGCGAATGCAACGAAGTGGTTCATTGATCTTCGGAATCAAATTAAAGTCTCAGGGACTTAAGTCGGGGAAGTATAGTGGACGGTACAGTACTTCCCAGTCCCACAGAGCGAATAGAGAAGCCACAGCTTGCGCTGTATGCACCCGTGAATTTATCGTGCAAAATGACAGGTGGGTTGCGCAGTAAGTGTTGCCGCTTCTTTCGCAAAGCTGGTCGCAGGTGATGCTCCAAAAACGAACAGTAATACTGTGCACTGACGTCTGCTGGGGAGAAACGTAATGCGCTAGGATAACAGCCTCACAGTCGTACACGAGAATCACCTTAACTTTCACCATACTGGGGCTCTGACGCACTTTCGACTTTCGCGGTGACCCCCAATCGTTGGATTGGCGTTTCAGTTTTGGGTCTTACGATGTGGCCCATCTCTCATCGAGTGTTACGATACGGTGTAATAAAGCCTCCCCTTCGCGCTCATAGCGGCTCAAGTGCGTGTGAGCAGCAACGTTATGCATCCATTTCTGCTTTTCTGTTAATTCATGCGGAACCCACCGTGGTGCAATTTTTTCATGCTCAACCAGGATGCGAACCACTGTCGTATGCGCTAATCCGCTTTCGTCGACGAACTCGGGAATAGTATGGCGTCTATCAGTGTCGAGTAATGCGGCAACAGTATGCAATTCTTCTTGAGAGACGCTTTTACCCTACGTGCCACTATTCTGTAAGACAACGCCGATTCCCCGAAGCCTCTTGAAGACCTTGATGACACTGTCGTGCTGTACGACCTCTGGCACATTGAATCTTGCCGGCCGCGGTGGCCGAGGGGACTGAGGCGCTTCAGTCACGGTCTGCACGGCCACTACGGTCGGGGGTTCGAATCCCCCCTCGGGCATGGATTTGTATCGTCCTTAGAATAAGGTAGTTGATAAGTAGTTTGTAAGTTTAGGGACTGATGACTCCGTAGTTAAGTCCCATAAGCTTAACAAACATTTGAACATTGAATCTTGATCCAACACCGTTTTTCCTGTTTCGAAAGGGAAGTGAAATCGTTACGTTAGGCCGATCACTGAGAAGTGACTGTTTCCCTCGATTGTGCGCACGCCGGTAATGTGGGACGGGCGAGTCCATTTGCTCCGAGGTCAGGTAGTCACGCCAACAACGTGTGCTATCAGCGACAATATTAGATTCCAGTGATGCACCACGTCCAACCTGTATGACAATTCTTCGAAGGAACCATACTAAGACTCGGAAGGCAACGATTTTTACAGCATTCATCCTCGTTCGCTTAGTAACAGTAGGTAACACGAGAGCTTTTCATGACATGGTGGTTGTTTCCTTCACACGTTGAAACCACATTTAGCCTTATGGCTGTAAACTTTCTCAACTAAATGGTCGTCACAGGACGGATGAAAAATTAGGGTTTAATGTCCCTTCGACAGTGGTCATTGGAGCTCACGCTCGTATTTTTGGCAAAGGATTGGGATGTAAATTGGCCGTGCCCTTTGAATAGAACCTTCTCGACATTTGCCTGAAATGATTAAGGAAATCAGGACACCTAAGCCTGGATGACCGGGTCCGGATTTGAACCACCGTCCTCCCTAATGCGAGTCCACTGTTACCACTGTGCCACCTCTCATAGGTAACACAGATGATGCTCTGGTACGTCAGTCACTTCGCTACCTGTTGACGGACGACGTGAAAACCGTTGTCACCATTATCAGTCAGGGAAGTAAATGTTTGTATAGTTTATGGGACTTAACTACTGGGTCATCAGTCCCTAAACTTACAAACTACTTAGGAACTACTTACGAGCTAGGACGGCACAAATATCCATGCCCGAGGGGGTATTCAAACCCCCGACCGTAGTGGCCGTGCAGACCGTGACTGGAGCGCCTCAGTCCCCTCGGCCACCGCGACCGGCTAGTCAGGAAAGTGAAAAGGTGGGGTTTAACAGCGTTTAAATATTGCAAGAGTGTCATGTTGACCGCCGGCCGCGGTGGCCGAGGTGACTGAGACACTCCAGTCACGGTCTGCACGGCCACTACGGTCGGGGGTTTGAATACCCCCTCGGGCATGGATATTTGTGCCGTCCTAGTTCGTAAGTAGTTCATAAGTAGTTTGTAAGTTTAGGGATTGATGACCCCGTAGTTAAGTCCCATAAGTTTAACAAACATTTGAACATTTGATTTGTCATGTTGACCGCAGCTGCTTAATTTACTATCTCAAAGCTACTGGTTTCGGTAGATGAACCATTATGAAGCACCAGCAGAGCTTAACCAGTCATATTAATCAACTGGTTAAAATAAGCAGGTGTGGTCAAAATGGCATTCTTGCAACATTATCTGTCAGTCTACTACTCCCTAGATTGCAACTACCGTCATTTTTGTCCGGAAGTATACAGGTTATTCGCCTCATATCGTTCTACCAGCAGTTCGATGTTCAATCCATTGTATCGTGAAACTTCTTAACGATTTTTTCTGCTCTTCGACGAACACAGTTAGGGCGGCTATTTTCCGCGTGGCTATTTTCGTAAACAAACTGTGGTTTCCAGTACAGACGTGTGCGAGAGAGCGCCTCGGTCTCAAACAGCGGTGAGGAGCGCGGTCCGTGAGACGCAGGCCTAGCGGGTCGTTCCGGAGCGGAAGGCGACCGGCAGTGGCCGCGTGAGAAACGCGCCCCGCGAGGCGAGGACGGCAAGCTCCAGTGGCGAGCCGTACACTGCGTCCTGGTTATCCCAGCAGGCGCTCTCAGTGTGGACGAGTGTGGTGGCTGCAACAGCCAGCACGTGGGCCGGCAACTTATAACGTAAGGTAAACCAACCGTGACCGCATTAATTAAAATATAGGATATTACTAGAAAAAGTGGTTCCTCCTTTTTCAATGGGTACTTAGTCTGGCCGGCCGCGGTGGCCGAGGGGACTGAGGCTCTTCAGTCACGGTCTGCACGCCCACTACGGTCGGGGGCTCGAATCCCCCTTCGGGCATGGATATTTGTGCCGTCCTTAGTATTAGCTAGTTCATAATTTCATCAATATCGGCACAAAACTATAGATTTCTATGAAATAGAAACGCAGGGCCACATTAAAAAAAATGCACTTTGTTGTTGTGAAACATTCCGCTTTTATTTCATACAACCCTTGCTCCATTTTTATGTTGCAAAGTACCCTCCCCGATGCACCGTATGAAACTTAAGGTAGACGGTGACCTTTCTCTTATTTTGAAGGTCAAGCACAAATGCACAAATGTTTGTTAAGCTTATGGGACTTAACTACGGGGTCATCAGTCCCTAAACTTACAAACTACTTATGAACTACTTACGAACTAGGACGGCACAAATATCCATGCCCGAGGGGGGATTCGAACCCCCGACCGTAGTGGCCGTGCTGACCGTGACTGGAGCGCCTCAGTCACCTCGGCCACCGCGGCCGGCGAAGGTCAAGCGTGCGAAATTTCGTGAAGATCGGAATGAAACTAGATTTCGTGGGTCTGTAGGAGAAGTATGCTGCGCCATTCACCTATCACAAAATACTTTTTTAGCTTACGTTTTCTACCTATAAACTACATTCTTGCCAAATTTCAGCTTCAAAGGTGAAGTAGTTTTCGAAATTTCGCTTTTTGTCAGTAAGTGTTCTTGCGCTTTTAT
The DNA here is from genome assembly GCA_026315105.1 of Locusta migratoria. Taxonomy (NCBI): domain Eukaryota; kingdom Metazoa; phylum Arthropoda; class Insecta; order Orthoptera; family Acrididae; genus Locusta; species Locusta migratoria. The sequence goes on from CM048747.1 coordinate 28,938,604, forward strand.
AGAGATTAAGTAAACAGATTGATTAATTTTGGATGCAAGAGAATTAATGGAAACTTGCAAACAAAAATAAATAGTAACATGCAAATCTTTAATGCTAATTTTATTTGCTACAATGTCATGCCTGGCGACAGTTTTACGGCATCTACAGCGAAACTACTGTGAGAGCTAGACTTCTTTTCGTTTCATCAGTGTGTGTGTCTGTGTGTGTGTGTGGCGGGGGGGGGGGGTGTTTCAGTTACAAAACCGCTTCAGAAACGTCCGAAATTACATGAAAACTTTGTTTCAGGTCTGTAACTGCTCCCATTCTCCAATAATCTGGGTATTCCCACGCGGTGGCAGCTCGTTATTTATGATGTCTTATCTCCTATGTGTCGTGCTCTTTTATTTTTAGGTCAGGAACCTTCGTGGTCGTACGGTGAACAGTTAATCAAAGTTTCATTGCAATCGAATGAATGGTTTATGAACACAAAGAGGACATACAGACAATTGCAGCAAGACAACTGATCTTCAAGTGCTTACTGCAGTCATGTTGATGTTGCTTCACGTACATCTGTTGCGGCTTCCTAGAGAAGCACAGACCCCTCTCCCTCTCCTTCCTCTTGCCTTCCACCGCTTGGCTATCCTCATCCTCTCCCCTCCTGCCCCGGAGTCCTTACGGTCCTTCCCCACCCCCGCTCCTCACTCACTTCCTCACTTCCCACCACCCGTTTACATGCGGGGTCCTCAGTGCCGTCGATTTCAATCTGTGCGTTGTCCAGTGTTTCGTGTGCGTTGCATCCGAATCCCCACCCCCCCTCGGGCATGAATGTTTTTGTCGTCTTTAGTATAAGGTAGGTCATAAATAGTTTGTATGTTTAGGGACTGATGACCCCGCAGTTAAGTCCCTTAAGCTTAACAAACATCTGAACGTTTTTTCTACATATACACAGATACTCTGCAAATCACCTGGCACTTTCATCACCACTTTCATTACGTTTCTCTACCGTTCCATTCTCTAATAGCGCGCGGGAAGAAAGAACGCCTAAATCATTCCGTTTTCGACCTGATTTTTCTTATGTAGGTGGGTGCTAGTAAAATATGTTCACATTCAGAAGTAAAAGTCGGTTACTGAAATTTCGCAAATAGATCTCGCCGCAATGAATGACGTCTTTCTTTTAATGATTTCCACCTCAAATCGTGACACTTTCCCCCCCGTAACGTGATAAAACAAAACGAGCTGCCTTTCTCTGAACCTTCTCAAGTCTTCCGTCAGTCCCACCTGGTGAGGGTCCCACAATGGGCAACAGTACTCCAGAAGAGGACGCACAAGTATGATATAGACAGGCTCTTTGGTTGAGCTGTTGCATCTTCGAAGCGTTCTGCCAATGAAACGTAATCTTTGGTTCGCCTTCCCCACAATATTTTCTATGTGTTCTCTCCAATCGAAGCTGTTCGTAATTGTAGCTTCTAGGTATTTGGTAGAATACCAAAGGTTTGACTGATTTATCGTGTAATTGAAGTTCAGCGTATTTCTTTTAGAGGTCATGTGTATTACTTCACACTTTTCATTATGTAGTTCAAATGTTCAAATGTTGAAGCTTATGGGACTTAACTACGGGGTCATCAGTCCCTAAACTTACAAACTACGCGGCCGGCCATTATGTAGTTATTTGTCAATTTTCGCACCATGTAGAAATTTTGTCTAAATTGCTTTGCAGTTGCTTTTGATCCTCTGTCGACTTCACTAAGCGATAAACGACAGAATCATGCACGAACAGTCTAAGGAAGCTATTCAGATTGTCTCCTAAATCGTTTATAAACACAAGGAAGAGTAGGGGACCTATAACGCTTCCAGATATCAATCTTGTTTTAGTCGGTGATTTACCGTCAATTACTGCGAACTGTGTCCTTTCTCATAGGAAAGCGTGAATCCAATCGCACAATCGGAGCGATATTTCATAAGAAAGCAATTTCATTAGAAGCCGCATGTGATGTAGATTGTCAAAAGCCTTCCGGAAATCCAGAAACATTTTGGAAGTGCGTCCGCCGTCACCAAGAAGATGTGTCGCTTCTGTATTTTAATCAGTGTCTCTGTTTCGTCGTATCACGTGTAATGTTCTTCAAGGTGTTCCTAACGCCACTGTGGCGCCAGTTAATACTTACCACATGTTTATATCACCTATGCTAGCGTGTTTCTCCGATTGTTTCTACTTGTGAACATGTAGTGAAGGCTTTCACGACCAGCTGAAATAGTTGCTGTTGAATCTTTCGATTTGTATGGTCGTGCTCGAAGATACATTTGTGGTCCTGACGTCTCGTTCGGATCTGTGCTTGACATCTTCAGTCGGCAAGACTCACCGCTACCAGAAGCACCTCTGAAGATGTCCAGCGCAGCTCCGGACGAAACGTCAGGAGCACAAATGATTCTTCGACCTCGACCATACAACCCGGAAGATTCAACAGCAACTACTTGTGACGTTTTAATTGTTCACATTTTGCATCCATTGCCATTGTTTTAATAACTTCATGTGCATTGGTGTTACATTCGCACGGATGAATTGCAGCGTAGAATGCTGCTGGCAGCCTACCGACTGTATGGTTGGTTTTAAAATGACAATAATAGGGGAAAAAGCACACACGTCAAAGAGGTGTCGATGCAATAATGTCATCGTAGACAATCATAGAGTTCTTCGAGATAATCCTACAGGCTGCGGTTTTATATTTTATTTATTTATTTCTTTGTGCTGGTAAACAGAGGGCCACAGTGACTGAGCTTTTATAGCCAGCCACAGCATATATACGCGGACATCACGAGCTCCTTTGACTCTACTATTCAACGCAACGCCCTCGAAACACACACACACACACACACACACACACACACGAAAACCTGAAACAGTACACTTTTAAATTCGTTTCCATGGTTTTCCTTGTGGCCAGGATGCGTAGAGAATTGCTGTATGTCACCTTTTCCTCATACTTTTTCATACTCGGACTAATGACCACGTAGTTAAGTCCAATAGATTTAAAAACATTGTTTTCATACGCTTGTAGATCGGTTCGACCCTGCGGAGAGAAAGATATGCCATTACGAGAAGGTCACTGAGACGGAGACATCGCCCTTTCTGTTTCCATTTAGTTGTTTCGAAAATAAACCATTTCATCTTTTGCAACGTAATAATGTAGTAAAATGAGACCAACGCGTACATTTCTCCTTGCTTCTGTAGAGGGGCTATGGACTGGAATAAAAATTATGACAAGTGAAACTCAAAATAAATAAATAGATTACGACGCACTGTAGTTCACGATGTGCAGCAGTTTATCTTTTGAAAACACTTTCCAAGAAGGAACACAAGGGGCAATGCAACAAACAGAAGCATAAGGTAAGAACTAACTCCGTGTGTAACAACACCGAAGTACCACTGTAACTTCTATAAACATATTAAGTTGTGAATAAATGATTTCCAGAATGAAACTTTCTATGCAGCGAAATTTCTAGGCACCTTGGAAGTAGGGTGCGAGGTACAGGCAGAATTAAAGTCGTGAGTCGTGTCGGGATAGCTCATTCGGTAGAGCGCTTGCCCGCAGACGGCAAAGGTCCCAGATTCGAGTCCCGGTTCCAGCACACAATTTTAATCTGCCAGGAAGTTTCAATAAATAATTTGTTGTCTTCTTCTTTACAGATATAAACCGACCACGAGTCCTACAATAAAAAAAAAAAAAAAAAATAAAATAAAAAAAAAAAAAAAAAAAGAGAGAGAGAGAGAAAGAAAAAAAAAAAGGTTGGGAAAGATGGCCTGACTAAGTTCAAATGTTTGTATAGCTTATGGGACTTATCTACGGGGTCATCAGTCCCTAAACTTACAAACTACTTATGAACTGAAACTTCCTGGCAGATTAAAATTGTGTGCCGGAACCGGGACTCGAACCTGGGACCTTTGCCTTTCGCGGGCAAGCGCTCTACCACTGAGCTACCCCGACACGACTCACGATGCCGCCTCACAACTTTACTTCCGCCAGTACCTCGCCTCCTACTTTCCAAACTTCACAGAAGTTCTCCTGCGAAACTTGCAAGACTAGCACTCCTGGAAGAAAGGATATGGTGGAGACATGGCTTAGCCACAGCCTAGGGGATGTTTCCAGAATGAAACTTTCACTCTGCAGCGGAGTGAGCGCTGATATGAAACTTCCTGGCAGATTAAAATTGTGTGCCGGAACCGGGACTCGAACCTGGGACCTTTGCCTTTCGCGGGCAAGCGCTCTACCACTGAGCTACTTACGGAATTTTACAAAATGCATCGTTTTGTTCCAATCTTTATGTATTTTTGCACACATGACCGTTCAACCAATAGGAAGGTTAGCGGGTACATAAATGTTTGTATGGTACATGACAGGGAGTACCTTTTAGAAAACTTTGCCGAGAGAGGGAAAGGTGGAAAGGAACAAAAAAATGTTCAAATGTTTGTAAATCTTAGGGGACTTAACTGCAGGGGCCATCAGTCCATAACTTACAAAAAAATGTTCAAATGTTTGTACAACTTATGGGACTTAACTACGGGGTCATCAGACCCTAAGCTTACCAACTACTTATGAACTAGCTAAGACTAAAGACGGCACAAATATCCATGCCCGAGGGGGTATTCGAACCCCCGCCCGTAGTGGCCGTGCTGACCGTGACTGAAGCGCCTCAGTCACCTCGGCCACCGCGGCCGGCCGTAAACTTACAAACTACTTATGAACTACTTACGAACTAGGACGGCACAAATATCCATGCCCGAGGGGGGATTCGAACCCCCGACCGTGGTGGCCTTGCAGACCGTGACTGGAGCGCCTCAGTCCCCTCGGCCACCGCGACCGGTGGAAAAGAACAGAGAGAGGGGAGAGAAAGAGGTGGATGCAGAGAGTGGGGGGAAGGGGAGGTGGACTACGAGAGTGTAGGATAAATAAACACCCGGGCAACGCCGGATTTGCAGATATCTATGTATAAAGCGTATTGGCGACGACGGAATATGGTTTATTTCTTCACGGCAAATCGAACCCGTAAGGGAATTCCAACAGCGAGTATAAGAGGACATGGGCAAAAGAGACGCTACATTCATAGAGAATGCAGTAGTCTAGGAATACCTTTTGTCTGACTCATATCTGCCGCTGGCCACGAAACGGTAAATCCGCCCAGTATCTGGAAGGTAGGGTCCAGTGGATTTGGAAGAGTGTCTTGTGGGTGCTCGGTGTGCACGTGCGCCGCTTTGCTTGTCGGTGTCGGCGCTCCACGCTGCCAACCCTGCCCGCTGTCGTCGCGTGTCTTTTGTCGCCGCCTTTGACGCAGTTTAATTAACAGCGACACGCGGCCGGCCGCGGACGCTTTGAAACGACGACGACGACGCCGCCGTCGAGGAGGCAGCTGGGCAGGTAGGCAGGCGGGCACGCACAGTAGGCGGGCACACACAGAGACAAGAGTCTGCCGCCTGCCGCCTGCCGCCGGAATGCGAAAGACCTCCACAACAGTTGTTGTTGTTGTTGTTGTGGTCTTCAGTCCGGAGACTGGTTTGATGCAGCTCTCCACCCTACTCTATCCTGAGCAATCCTTTTGATCTCCTCATAAGAACAGCAACCCACATCCACTTGAATCTGCTTACTATACGCGTCTCTTGGTCTCCCTCTGCGATTTTTACCCCCACACACTTCCCTCCAATGCTAAATTTACGATTCCTCGATGTCTAAGAATGTGTCCTACCAAGCGATCCCTTCTTTTAGTCAGGGTATGCCAAAAATTCCTTTCCTCGCCAATTCTGGTAAGTACCTTTTCATTAGTTATGCGATCTTCCCACCTAATCTTCAGCATTCTTCTGTAGCACCACATTTCAAAAGCCTCTATCCTCTTCCTGTCCGCACTGCTTATCGTCCACGTTTCACTCCCGTACAAGGCAACACTCCACACAAATGCCTTCAGAAAAGACTTCCTTACCCTTAAATTAATATTCGATGTTAGCAAATTTCTCTTTTTCAAAAATGCTTTTCTTCCCATTGCCATTCTGCATCTTATATCCTCTGTACTGCGACCATCGCATGTTATTTTACTACCGAAGTAACAAAACTCATCTACCACCTTCATTGTTTCGTTACCTAATCTAATTCCTTCAGCACACCTGATTTTCTAAGACCGCATTCCATTATTTTTGTTTTGCTCTTGTTAATGTTCATTTTATACGCTCTTTTCAACACACTGTCCATTACATTCAACTGCTCTTCCAGGTCCACAACAGTACTGCACTCCATTTCGGGAAGGTTAATCTCATTCTTTTTACATGAACGAATAGACTTTGTATTAATTTTTGCTTGAGTATTTTTCTGCATCGGTAAAAGTCTCATATAGAGAGCTCCATCGCTAGAGTCGATACAGCGATAGCAGGCAAACAAAAGGCCCCTCCAGCAGATTTCCCTCGCCGCCTGCATCGTGCTGCAGTTCAAAACAACAGCCGCTTTTTCGCACAACCACTCCCACTTCACCTTCTCCCGCAACGTTAGCCTTCTATTCAGAGCACCTGTAACCCTTTACCCATTGCCCATTTCCCTCACGCCACCCCTAACCTCGCAGTCCCCTATGGCATGCTCATCCTACACCGTCCTCTACCACAACATTCGCTCCCTTTCCACCAATAAATCCCTCTTTATACATATTCTTTCCACCACGTCCTTCTCCTAAATGAAACTTTCCTTCAAACCCGCCATTCCGTCAGCACCGCTCCCTCCTACCTCCCCACCCCTCGCACCAGGCGTAGTGGTGATTGCCCATCTCTGCCATCACCTGGTCCAGCCACAACCCCCCTCCCCCCCCCCCCCCTGAACAATCCTACTAATACAATTTGCTCATGGCAGGGAGTGATCTTATAAATGTATTTTGTAAATAATGAAATGCCAAGATCGCGGTATTTCGTCTTTATTTATGAGAGACGACCAGTTTCGATGTGCATAGACATCATCTTCTGGTATCTGCACTAAATAGTAACATTATTACGCAAATACATATTGTAGCCAGTTGGATTGTACTGGTGGGTCGTTACACATTAAAATTAGCCGTTATATCTGACAACCAAACGGCTAATTTTATTGTGTGACAACCCACCAGTACAATCCAACTGGCGACAATATGTATTTACGTAATAATAATGTTACTATTTAGTGCAGAGACCAGAAGATGATGTTTAAGAACATCGAAACCCGATCGTCTCTCATAAATAAAGACGAAATACCGCCATCTCGGCATTTCATTACTTACAAAATCCTACTAATGTCTTAGCCACTTCCTTCCCTCCGTCTGTGACTGCAGTACTGCCCCTCTTCCGCATGACTTCCTTTTCCATATCGATCGCTACTTCATGACACATGTAGTTGTCACCGACCTCAACCTTTCTTCCCACCCCACTGCTGAGTACTGGCAGTGGCGTCAGTTTGTCTCGTTGCTTAGGAGTGATTCCGTTTTCCTCCTACAACCTACATGCCCTGAAAGCAATACCACCCCTTAAGTTGTCCTCACCTCTCCTAACACCCTGGGACGCCTATAGGCGGAAGACATCAGGTAATTACATGTAATCACGCAGTAACAGCATGCGTTCTCATAATGTATGATAATTTCACAAAAGTACATGTATCACATTGGAACAACCGAACTAAAGTTCAAAACGTACCTACGTCCTGTGTTTTAATTTTTAAAAACCTACCTGTTAGCCACTTCGTCTAATGCGAATATTGTTTGTGAATATTACAGCGCCATCTATCACAAAGCAATAAAGTGTTTCAAATAATTCATATTTATTTACGTACTAGATGAATATGAAGAAAAAATGAGGGTACGTATTTTTTTAAAAAATGCAGTTGATATCCGTTTGACCTATGTCTGCGCCATCTAGCGGGCCACCCATAGCCCCAACTGATCTCCCTTGAGGCGCTATGCTGCGAGGCCATTGCCCGTCGGGGTCCGAATCCCCCCTCGGGCATGGATGTTTGTGCTGTCTTTGGTATAAGGTAGTTTGTAAGTAGTTTGTAAGTTTAGGGACTGATCACCCCGCAGTTAAGTCCCTTAAGCTCAACAAACATTTGAACTTTTTCTTTTTTTCCTTCACGCTAGAAAAGTTTTGTTCTTTGTAGTTTTTTCGTTTGATGCTTATTTCGTGAGGGTTTTGGCCCGGTCACTATCAATGGACCACAATATATACAGGGCGTTACAAAAAGGTACGGCCAAACTTTCAGGAAACATTCCTCACGCACAAAGAAAGAAAATATGTTATGTGGACATGTGTCTGGAAACGCGTAATTTCCATTTTAGAGCACATTATTACTCTTTAAATGGGCAGGAACTGTTGGTGATGTCTTGATTGGGACTCATGTTCTTCTACCTACGCTCACTGGAGCACGTTATTATGATTTCATACGGGATACACTACCTGTGCTGCTACAATATGTACCTTTAAAAGTACGACACAACATGTGGTTCATGCACGATGGAGCTCCTGCACATTTCAGTCGACGTGTTCGTACGATTTTCAACAACAGATTCGGTGAACGATGGATTGGTAGAGGCGGACCAATTCCATGGCCTCCACGCTCTCCTGAACTCAACCCTCTTGACTTTCATTTATGGGGGTATTTGAAAGCTCTTGTCTACGCAACCCCCGTACCAAATGTAGAGACTCTTCGTGCTCGTATTGTTGACGGCTGTGATACAATACGCCGTTCTCCAGGGCTGCATCAGCTCATCAGGGATTCCATGCGACGGAGGGTGGATGCATGTATCCTCGCTGACGAAGGACATTTCGAACATTTCCTGTAACAAAGTGTTTGAAGTCACACTGCTACGTTCTGTTGCTGTGTGTTTCCATTCCATGATTAATGTGATTTGAAGAGAAGCAATAAAATGAGCTGTAACATGGAAATTAAGCGTTTCTGGTCACATGTCCACATACCATATTTTCTATCTTTGTGTGTGAAGAATGTTTCCTGAATGTTTGGCCATACATTTTTGTAACATTATATATATATATATATATATATATATATATATATATATATATATATATATATATATATATATAACTGTCTGTTATTCTTTTAATTAACAATAACGTATTAGGCGCAGTTGTTGCACCTTCAGATTATCGGCAAATGACATATGATTGCCAATTAAAAATGTTCAAATGTTTGTCAAGCATATGGGACTTAACTACGGGGTCATCAGTCCCTAAACTTACAAACTACTTATGAACTACTTACGAACTAGGACGGCACAAATATCCATTCCCGAGGGGGGATTCGAACCCCCGACCGTAGTGGACGTGCTGACCGTGACTGGAGCGCCTCAGTCACCTCGGCCACCACGGCCGGCTTGCCAATTATATATAAAAGCTCTTAATTGGCAATATATATATATATATATATATATATATATATATATATATCAAATATCTTAATTGGCAATCATATGTCATTTGCCGATAATCTGAAGGTGCAACAACTGCGCCTAATATGTTATTGTTAATTAAAAGAATAACAGACAGTTGTTTTTACTGGAATACCTACATGAGATACCATTGATGCACCAGTGTAGTGCTGCAGTGGACTGAGAAACGTATACATAGCCGCGGCAGAGTAGCCGTGCGCACTAAGGCACCCAGCTGCGGTGTGCGCAGCCGTTCGCCTGCCTCGGACATGGGTGTTTGGTGTTTTTATTTTATTTTATTTTTAAGCAAATGTTACTTTAATTAGTTTGTAGGCCTAGGAACCAATTGCCGTCGTAGTTAAGTCCTTTAGATTTACAAACATTTGAACGTACACACAGAACAATATGTTCCACAGACGGATGTTTCTCCCTTATGTTGCTTTGGCGACTGATGTGTCAAGAAGGAAATCTATAGACAAATATGAGATACCGAGTAAGCGGACTCCGTACAATAAAAGAATGAAAGATGTGTGCTTATTGAAAGGAGTTAGCACTTTTGCAACACAAAGTAATTCGGGAGCGCCACAAGGAGAAGAGATTCGCCGCTGCCTGGCAGTGGACAGTATTGCTGCTGAGGCTCTGAAACACTGAAATATGTGCTTTTCTCCCGTCCCAGGAGATAAATAATGGGCGTGACGAAACATGGACATAAATAAGACACCGACTTAATATATATTCCACCATATATTGAGAGCACGTGACCAAAAAAATACGGCGACGCTCTCAGCACGGAGCGGACGTGCAGTCCAGCTGGCAGTTTTCGTGATGTTTTATTTATTTAATAACCCCGCGTTCCGGCTTGTAATGCTGAAAGCATTCGTCCATTCGGCTGGGCCGCGAGTATGATTTATGTGCCATGGAAATGCGATCAGATGCGTGGCGGCGCGACAGGAACAAATCACAATGTATAGCGCTCCACGCCGCGTGTCACGCGACCACGATCGAGAGTGACGCATGGCCCCGACGATGGCCGACAGGAGCCGAAACGACCGCCACGGCAGCAGCAGTCCCAGCGGCCGCAGCTGCACGCGACATCTGTGCCTGTAAAAAAGGGCTGCGTGTGTTCCCTGTGGACTACAAAGACGGCTGCAGAAATGTTGGTGAAATTTGCAGGATATCTTCGTTTAGACGATGCAAGCAACAGGCATCGAACGGAATATATCTTGTATGTCAACCACTCTCTCGATAAAACAGCAGCAACAACAGCAGAAGACGACATATTGTTTATACAAAAAATTCCAAATAACGAAAATGGGCAATGACATCTAACACAACGTCTCTTAATATACATCTGCAAGCACCGTTAACAATCGTCCAGAACGCAGAACGCTCTCTCGGCAGGCTACATATAAGAAACACATGCTAAGTGTTTAAAAGCACCTAAGTTACATCTCCAAATGATCAAAACCTTCTACGCAGACGCACCACTCTGACAAGGATAGCTCGCATTGCATTTATTTAATGGAGCTGAGCCATGCCGAAAGTTCCGAAATTTAACACTCTCTCTCTTTAGCGATCTTGCCCTGTTACGTTTCCTTCTTCTTAGATCGAGGTATAGATGCGCCTTCCAAGAATTCGGGTACTTTAATTTTACCTCTTATTTCCTTGCTACAGCAGCACACATCGCATCTAAGGAATCTCTATGTCCTGTTACGATGCAAACTACATTTATCTGACACCGATATTCCAGCGCCCCAGAAGACATTTAAACCCTATTGTGCAACAGAGAGTCGAAATAAAAGAAAAATACGTGAAATAATTTAACGATTCCGACCGTCTACACTAAAACTTTTCGAAATTATTGGCCTAACAACACCCTTATTCGACAATACAGCAACCACAGAACCCAGGTTACCCGCCCAATGCAACACCGATTTCCAGTTCGACACGCCCTTTACCCACAAAATTCCTACTCTAAGTTCCTTTCTTTTGCATTCCACTAATCAGAACTAAGATTTATTATTTTAATTACAAGTAGATGTCTACCGCAAACGAAATGGATGGGAGTCACACACAGTACAAACACGCGTGTCATGTGTTTCGCTAATTTCGGCCAATACAATGGCGCAAGACCAATCCTCCCCTGCTGTTTAGTGTAAAAGCAAATATTTTTCCCCACAATATCTGTTTAAACCGGGCTTGCGCATATGCAAGAGCCTCCTTTTAAAAGCCTCGGTCTTCGCCATATAACCCAGTAGTCGTTTACCCTTCTTCTTAGGCCTTGTGGAATAACATAGGCGATATCTACGTCTGTGGAGAATAAAGTCCTGGAATTCTAATATATATATATATATATATATATATATATATATATATATATATATAGTTCCTTGCTCGACTCTTCAAGTAATTTACAGTTGAAACTAAAAAACATAATTTCCGAGAGAGCGATCAATTTTCGGGTACTCTTAATACCCAAGTAATCAAATCTAAAAACGCATATTAACCGGGAGCGCGCACAGTACAACGGCGCACTTGTCTTATCCTCGCCCGCAACCACATTGATGATGCTCCTTGTGGTGTCGCACAAGTCCAAAGTGCGCGCCACCTACTTTCGCCGCGCGCCGCCATGCACGCACGGCGCGGTGTTCTTACGACGACAGCCACGAGCGCCCTCTGCTGCAACCCCGCTCGTGGCCACCACGGAAAGACATCGTTCACTTGGGACTGAGATAGCAACCAGTTAGGATCTTCGTAATCAGATAGGCACAGTGAAGACTTTGCTATCGTACAGGCACTAGGCAGGCCTCTAACAACTATGTATCAGCATTCTGCAGTACCATGTAAAAGTTAAGTATTGTATAAATACTGTGCAATATATATCTCATTCTAATTTACTCTAGTGTTTCTAGTTCTGGCTGCTCCCCTCCGTACCTGCACCAGCGTGCTATCTTTATTTCTGTGTCGGTCTCATTCCACTCGGCCACCGACACCTACAACGGAACGAGACACAAAAGCGGCGACGAGGCTGGGACACAAAACTCCTTTCATCCGAAAGTCGTGCTCGGATAAAAAAAAATTCCTTCGAAATATTGTGTGTTGTCCAAAAATCCAGGAGATAGAAGCCATCTACACGAAGATGCTGCTGTGGGCGATGTTGTGAAGTTTGGTGGCGATTCCATGAAGCATACGTCACAGAAGACCAAAAATAACAGAAGTGCAAAGACCGTGTGAGGAGCATCGCTTCAAATCGTATTAAGTCCACCAATGAACAAAATTGAGTTTGATACATTTTTGTATAGTTTAGATAACGATCTTTCATGCTGTGAAATCAGAATGTAACAAATCAGATTAACTAAGAGCGTAAATTGTAGCTGTCCTTTCACATCGTATTCAGTCCACTGTAGCGTGTGTTTCAAATCATATTGTGTCCAGCATGAAGCATTATTGTCACTTTGCTCTGTTGGCTATGCTGACAGCTGGCGCGCTATTTTCAATAATGGTGTGCAATCAATAATCACAGTTATATTGTGAACTTTGTGTAAGAGAAAAGTTTTTCGTTTATGGAGGAAGAAATTGTTGTTGGTGACAATTCAACAGGAAGCAGAAAGAGGGGAAAGAAAACCAAACATGCCCATCAACTTAAATCGAGGCAGTTAATGTTATTCCATAAAGAAAAAATGAATAAATACTTAGTTGTATATTTACTGCAGTAGACGTTTTTTATTTGCACATTTTACGAATTATTGGATCAAAGCATATTAAGTCCAACACATTTTCTTTTCATTTGAAGAGCTCAACAGGAAATTTATTTTACTCTTTCACATACCTGGAAGTACACCTCAAATAAAACAATTGCAAAATTTTAAAATTTGTGTAATGTTCCTCAAGTTATGAGTAATCAATGTTTTACCGCATTAAAATTTCCCGTCACCTATTATTTTATAAGTTACAGAGGCAAACACACTTAGTGAAACACCCTGTATATACATGTTCCGAAAAAACAGACGTCACTTCTGATCTGCATTTGTTATTCTTTCATATTCACAGAATATATGACGTGAACTTCGATTGGGCAAAGCTGAAAATGCGTACCCAACCGGAATTCGAACCCGTGTCTCCTGCTTTCTATGCAGTTGCGCTGACCCCTACACCACTGGGGACACAGTGATCATCGCACCTGCAATGACTACCTAAGTACGCCTCCCGTCAGATATAAATTCCCAGCCTCAAACTGCCCAAAGTACACAAACTTGTAGTTGTAAAACTCATTCCCGTAAGAGTAAGGGCCACAAACTTGCCCACCCCTACCCCCGTCAGAAGTGACGTCTGTTCTTTCGGAACAGACGCCACATGTACATATACCGGGTGATCAAAAAGTCAATATAAATTTGAAAACTTCATAAATCACGGAATAATGTAGATAGAGAGGTAACACACACATGCTTGGAATGACATGAGGTTTTATTAGAAAACAAATGATCGTGTGCTCGGCCGCCACTTTTGTCATGCTTGGCCTCCCAGGTCCCCAGACCTCAGTCCGTGCGATTATTGGCTTTGGGGTTACCTGAAGTCGCAAGTGTATCGTGATCGACCGACATCTCTAGGGATGCTGAAAGACAACATCCGACGCCAATGCCTCACCACAACCCCGGACATGATTTACAGTGCTGTTCACAACATTCTTTCTCGACTACAGCTATTGTTGAGGAATGATGGTGAACATATTGAGCATTTCCTGTAAAGAACATAATCTTTGCTTTGTCTTAATTTGTTATGCTAATATTATTTTTTCCTTGTTCTAATAAAACCCCATGTCATTCCAAGCATGTGTGTCACGTTTTACCTCTCTATCTACATATTTCCGTGTTTTATTAAGTTTTCAAATTTATATTGACGTTTTGATCACCCAGTAAAATATGCAGGTGACAGGCAATGATCCTTTCGTTAGTGGGGAGGGGTGGGCAAGTTTGAAGCCCTTACTCTTACGGGAATTAGTTTCATATTTACGAGTTTGAGTATTGTTGGCAGGGTGAAGCTGGGAATTTCACGAGAGGCGTGCTTAGGTAGTCTTTGCAGGTGTGATGATCACTGTATCCCTAGTGGTGTAGCGCAACGGCCTAGAAAGTAGGAGAACGGGGTTCGAATCCCAGCTGGGTACACATTTTCAGCTTTGCCCAATCGCAGTTGATGTTATATATTCTGTGAATATCTTTATATAAAAGTGTGTTTTTGCCTATATTTGCTCTGCAGCCAAAACTACAGATCGCAAACGGATAGTGTTTGAATGTGGTAGTAGGTATCAGTCTCCCATTGTGCACTATCGCGGTAGAGGATTGATAACGATACGGAGGTGAAGATTAGGAATTGAAAGATATCGATTTATGTAAAATTCTACGTGTGGGCTTCAATATTTTGCTCTTCAGCAAAAACTACACAATGGAGACGAACGATCTCTCCCTGTTCTTGTAGTACAAAGTCTGCCATTGTACACCATAGCAATTCCGTGTCGACAGATATAACACAGTGGAAGATGTATTGGTTGAAAGTCATCAGCTTGTATAAAATTCGGACTGAAGACCAGCGAAGATGTTTGACCTATAATAGCAAAGAGGTTGTATACAGCAAAATGTGATGCACATTCTTCAGATGTTTTTCTGCAAGAAGTGTACGAATAAAGAAAAATAAGTGCATATTGCAGTTTGAAAAGTAAAACTACCAAGAAAGATGCCAAAGCATAAGAAAGAAATTTCGCGTTCTAGATCCATTTCTAAAAGACAGAAAACGGCGCTGAAAAGTGAATCTACAGACGATAGAAACTTGAAATTTGTAGACGTCGTTAATCTTACACTACAGGCTTCGGCTATTTTTCGATATTCCCATCCCTAAGCGGGTGAAATAGCGTATGAACGGTTTTTTGAAAATACGTTGCTATTCAGGCAATTTTGAAGTAATAAATACAAAGCATCGGATTTAGATTTTCGACTCGAATTTTAAAAAACACGTGTTTCGATATTTTTGGAAACTCAACCATTAAGCGGGTGAAATTAGGGAAAAACTTTTAAGCGTCCTACCGAGACTATTTTAATGCTATAAATACGATAATTTGGATTTGGAAACATCGTTATAATTTAAAAGGAAATGTGTTTCTGGATGTTTTGAATTCTGCGATCATTGGTGCAATAGGGGGTGGCACGTCGTATCAAAATACTTGATTAGGAAGGCATTATTAAAACTGAATCTATGAAAATTTATATTTAGATTTAGAAACAACAATGCAGACCTTGCAGTCTATGCATGCGAAGCAGTGGGAATTAAGCTAGTATTTAAATAAAAGGAGGGGTGTGGATTTACAATATGTGCAGCAGCTGGGATTTCAACACAGGACCTCCCGCATACGAGACAGACACTTTAGACCGATCAGCTAACACAGCGCTACGGACATAGTGACTAAATGGACTGTATATATATTTGGTATGCGAGCTACAAACAGTATATAATAAATTCACAAATTGTAAAATAATAATAATGTCTACACATTTTTACAATAACATATAATACATGAAAATTATGTACAAGAATAGTATGAACAACTTCATATCTCGTTCTTCCAGAAGTCTATATATGCCATTGCTGTACTGCTGCAGGTCATCAGGTCTTGGGCTGTGCACGCTCTTCGGTGATTTACTTCCGGACATTCCAGTAGGTGGTCTATGGTTTGTATGTTTCCGCACGAACACAAAACACTTTCACCGATTCCCCACTCGTGCAAATTCTTGTTGCATCTACCCATTCCAGACCGCAGTCTGTTCAGAGTCTCTGCCAGTCAAGTTCTGCGCTTGGTTGCAGCGCCTCCTCGGCATAGTTGGCATGTCCTTGTTGCTCCCGCCACAATTTTATTCTGGTAGTTCTTGGTGGGTCTGCGAGTGGTTCCGTTGAATGTAGAAAACTGCTTCTTGATTTAAGGCGTTTTGGTACAGTTTTGTACCCATGTAATGGGTGACGTTGGTCTTTAAGCTGTTTTGATCGTTCGATGCTGCTCTGTACCGATCGTCGGACCTTTGGTGGAGCGATTCCTGATAATGAGTATATGTGTTCAACTCTTGCAGGTTTGAGACAGTCAGCGATAAGCCTACAAGTCTGATTGAGGACAGCGTCCAGTTTGTTTGCATGACATGACCGTTCCCACACAGGACTTGCAAACTCAGCAGCAGAGTAACAGAGCGCCATTGCTGTCGTGCGTAAAACTTTTGCATTAGCTCCCCATTTTGACGTTGTTAGTTTGCCAAGTAAGTTATTTCGTGTTTGGACTTTTGCCTTGCTCTTCTCAATGTGGCGCTTAAATGATAGTGTCCTATCAAGGGTAATTCCCAAGTACACTGGGAAAGGGCAGTGTTCTAATCTTGTGCCATTCCACCAAACATTCAGTTCCCTCTTTGCCTCTCTATTGTTAAGATGGAATAGGCAAGTCTGGGTCTTACTTGGATTGGGCTTCAGCTGATTCTTATTGTAATAGTTTGTCAGATTTTCTAGGTTTTCATTTAGTGTTTCCTCAATATCCTCGTAGTTTGATGCCTGAACAGCTATTGCCCTATCGTCAGCATATATGAAAGATCTTGACCGCGGACTAATAGGCTGGTCATTTGTGTAGATATTGAATAGAACTGGGGCAAGGACACTGCCCTGGGGAAGCCCATTTTTCTGTAGTCGCCATCTGCTCTTGTTACCCTGGAATCCAACAAAATATCTTCTGTTGAACAGAATTGATTTGAGTACTGCAGTAAGTCGAGGGCTTTTTGTTGTTCTTTGCACCTTTGTAATAAGGTTTCTGAGGTTGATGGTATCATATGCTGCCGTCAAATCTATAAACTCCTGTTGGTAGCCGTTCCTCAAACCCATCTTCAATGAACTGAGTTAGGTTGAGAGCTTGGCTGGTACAAGATTTTCCAGGTCGAATGGACAGTATTCAAGCGCGTCTCCCTCCACACCCAATACTTTAATTCTGCCTCAAAGTTCCCCTGTGAAATACGTGTAAAATTCCCAAGGCTCTCCAATACTGGAAAAGCACCCCATAAAAATCCCGCCCTGTTAGGCAGATTGTTCCCACTCATATTCTTCGCTGGGCTGCTCTTCCACTATAGGACAGCCCTGGCAATTTGATACGTATTTCTCAGAGAACATTTGTCGTGTGGAGGGAGACGTGTTATTCTGTGTAATCGCTGAGCGGTATAAAGCGGCTGCCTAGTAAACACGAGGTCCTAGGTTCGTGGCCACAATACAAATTTTAATTCAGTGCCTGAAGTCTTTGGGAGAACCAGCCATGACAAAACTATTTCACCTGTGACAGTGCGAAAATTACATAGCCATCAGTTCAATAAGTCATGGTTGCAAAATTTGAATTATTTACCGAAAGATAGAAAGGCTGGTAGATCCTTACCTCGGGGAAGATCAGTTCAGATTCAGGAGAAATGTAGGAACACGGAAGGCAATATTAACTTTACGAACTTACTCTCTAATTTACAAAAGCTAGAAATGTAAGTTTGCCTTTCCTTAATCTATCTTCTAAGATAGATTAAGGAAAGTCAAACCTACATTTCTAGCTTTTGTAAATTAGAGAAACCTTATGACAAAGTTCAATGGGATACACTCTTTCAAATTCTGAAACCAGCAGGGGTAAAATACAGGGAAAAAAATTATTTACAACTTGTACGTCAACCAAACAGCAGTTATTAGAGTTGAAGGGCATGAAAAGGATGTAGTGGTTGGGTACGGAGTAAGACAGGGTTGTAGCCTTTCTCCGATGTTATTTAATTTGTACACTGAGTAAGCAGTGAAGGAAAGGAAAGACAAATTTGGAGAAGGAATTAGAGTTCAGAGAGAAGAAATAATAACAATGCGTTTTGCTAATGACATTGTAATTCTGTCAGAGACAACAAAGGACCTGGATGAGCAATTGCACGGAATGGACAGTGTGTTGAAAGAAGCGTATAAGTTTAGCTTTATCAAGAGCAAAAGAAAGGTAATGCAATGCAATCTTAGAAAATCACGCGATTTTGAAGGAATTAAATTAGTTAACGAAGCAATGAAGGTGGTGAGTTTTGTTACTTGGGCAATAAAATAACAAATATGGACACATTACAGAGGACATAAAATACAGAATGGGAAGAAAAACGTATTTTGAAAAAGAGAAATTTACTAACATCGAATATTAATTTAAGAGAAAAGAAGTGTTTTCTGAAGGCATTTGTGTGGAGATAAATAGTTCTGACAGGAAATGGATAAAAACTTTTGAAATGTGGTGCTACAGAAGAATGTTGAAGATTAGGTGGGTAAATCGCATAACTGATGAAGAGGTAGGGAACAGAATTGGGGAGAGATGGAGATCTTGGCATTCCGTGACTAAAAGAAGGGATCCATTGGTAGGACACATTCTTAGACATCTAGAAATCATAAATTTAGCATCGGAGGGCAGTGTGTGGGTGAAAAATCGCAGAGGGAGATTAAGAGGCAAATATACACTATTGGCCATTATAATTGCTACACAAAGTAGAAATGCATATGATAAACGGGTATTCATTGGACAAACGCAGTTTGCGTGCACAGATCCTGTGAAATCAGTACCCAAAAGAACCACCTCTGGTCGTAATAAAAGCCTTCATACTGCTGGGCATCAAGTCAAACAGAGCTTGGATGGCGTGTACAGGTACAGATGCCCATTCAGCTTCAACACGATACCACAGTTCATCAAGAGTAGTGACTGTCGTATTGTGATGAGCCAGTTGCTCGGCCACCATTGACCAGACGTTTCCAGTTGGTGAGAGATCTGGAGAATGTGCTGGCCATGGAAGCAGTCGAACATTTTCCGTATCCAGAAAGGTCCGTACAGCACCTGCAACATACGGTCGTGCATTATCCTACTGAAAAATAGGGTTTCTCAGGGATCGAATGAAGGGTAGAGCCACGGGTCGTAACACATCTGAAATGTAACGGCCAGTATTCAAAGTGCCGTCGATGCGAACAAGAGGTGACCGAGACGTGTAACGAATGGCACCCCATACCATCATGCCACGTGATACGCCACTATGGCGATGACGAATACACGCTTCCAATGTGCGTTCACCGCGATGTCGCCAGACACGGATGCGACGATGGTGGTGCTGTAAACAGAGCTTGGATTCATCCGAAAAAATGACGTTTTGCCATTCGTGCACCCAGGTTCGTCTTTGCGTACACCATCGCAGGCGCTCCTGTATGTGATGCAGCGTCAAGGGTAACCGAGCCATGGTCTCCGAGCTGATAGTCCATGCTGCTGCAAACGTCGTCGAACTGTTCGTTCTGATGGTTGTTGTCTTGCAAAGTTCCCCACCTCTTGATTCAGGGATCGAGACGTGACTGCACGATCCGTTACAGCCATGCGAATAAGATGCTTGTCATCTCGAATGCTAGTGATGCGAGGCCGTTGGGATCCAGCACGGCGTTCTGTATTGCCCTTCTGAACCCACCGATTCCATATTCTGCTAACAGTCATTGGATCGCGACATACGAGGGTAGCAGTGTCGCGATACGATAATCCGCAATTGCGATAGGCTACAATCCCACCATTACCAATGTCGGAAAATTGATGGTACGCATTTGTCCTCCTGACACAAGTCATCACAACAACGTTTCAAAAGGCAACGCTGGTCAATTGCTGTTTGTGTATGAAACTTTCCTCATGTCAGCACGTTTTAGGTGTAGCCACCAGCGCCAAACTTGTGTGAATGCTCTGAAAAGCTAATCATTTGCATATCACAGCATCTTCTTCCTGTCGGTTAAATTTCGCGTCTGTAGCACGTCATCTTCGTGGTGTAGCAATTTTAATTTCCAGAAGTGTAGTAAACAGGTTCAAATGGATGTTGGATGCCATTCTTATGAGGAGATGAAGAGGCTTGCTCAGGATAGTGCAGGGTGGAGAGCTGAAGCAAACCAATCCCGGGACTGAAGATTACATCAACAACACACCAGATACACTGTTACACAATAAATATTGAGTGAGTATGTGAGTTTTAAGAGGCTGCAATATTCTATGTGGCAGTCTGTAAATAATCCTACTATTATTGCGTACCCTTAGTCGAATTTATCTGAAATTACGGAAATGGGCAGTAACGGCAATGAAATGGCGCACGGGGTGACGCCTGAGAACGCTGAGAGGTTGGCAGGCTTTGACGCGGCTTTGACGCCGTCAGCCGCCGCAGAAGCGCCCGGGATACTTCCCGGAACCGGATCTGCGGGATTTTATTGGCTGTCGCCGTCACTGGCTCACTATAGAAGTTCGTAATTGCCGCTCGAATGCGGCATAGCGGCCTCGCGACGCGAGAGTTCAATTAATTGGCGGAATCGTCGCCTGAAAGGGGGCTGCCATTAGCGCTCCTGTATCAGCTGCACGGGCGGTGAAAAAGATACCGCCTGCCCGTAAATCAATTACCAGGCCGAATCCACGCCGCCCGGCGGAGAGCTTCAAAGCGCGTAACCACACAGCTGCCGCCATAAAGGTCGCACTGCGCATACCGCTGCCGAGGAAATTCTGGTGAGCTGAGCCGCGCACTTTTACACCTCGTAGAGTGCTTCCATTAGTCTACTTTAATAACATTTGAATTTTAGCAGAGTAATTATACGAGGTTGTCGTATGTGAAGCTACAGTGGTAGCAATCTCAATATCACTATGGTGTAAAATTTGTTCAAATGTTCAAATGTTTGTATAGCTTATGGGATTTTCCTTCCCACCCGCTTGGCTACCCCTCTCCCATGCCCAGAGTCTCGTCACTCCTCTTTCCCCTCCTTTCTCTCTCTTCCCTTCCCTCCCCTCCCCCCTCCCCCCTCCCCCATGCTTCCCCCATCCCTGTCCCACCTCCCCCTCCATCCCCCTCCCCACCCACCGCGGGGGCGTCTCGACTTTTTACCAACGAGTACACTGCCAGTGTCTCCACTGTCGTGTGTTTTTAATCAGTGCCTCCGTGATCGCCGTGCCTCAGCTTTATTCTGTGCACCGTCCACTGTCTTCGTGTCGTCCTTAGTGTTTTCTGCAATGTACTTTTAATTCGTCGCCGTGGCCCAATGTTTTTACTGACTATGTGTGTTTTATTACTACTCGTCTGTTCTCGTTCTCTGATATATGTTTGTCCCGTTTGTCCATGTACGTTCTAGTCCATCAAAACCTCAGTGTGTCAATTGTTTTTACTTTCCGCAATTTTATTCCTCTTTTTATATGTTGTTTTTTACTCTCTTTCTTCACATGTATGTCGCATGGCTGAAGAACAGCCACCGCAGCTGCTGCCAGCCTGCCAACTGTTTCACACAGTTGGCTTCAAAATTACAATAAAGGAAATATATATATATATATATAGCTTATGGGACTTAACTACGGGGTCATCACTCCCTAAACTTACAAACTACTTATGAAGAAGCTAACACTAAGGACGACACAAATATCCATGCCCGAGGGGGGGATTCGAACCCCCGACCATAGTAGCCGAGCAGACCGTGACTGGAGCGTCTCAGTCCCCTCGGCCACCGCGGCCGGCTGTGTAATATTTGCAATTGTCTCTAAATAATGAGAAGCGTGAAGTCGTCCACATCAGTACGAAAAGAAATCCGTTAAACTTTTTTTAGAAGATAAATAAATCAAAAGTGAAGGCCGTAAACTCCACTAAATACATAGGAATTACGATTATATCAGACTTACACTGGAAAGAACACGTAGATAATGTCGTGGGATAGGCGAACCAGAGACTGCCTTTTATTGGTAGAACCCTTAAGAATGCAACAGAACTACCAAAAAACTGAATACACTACGCATGTCTGTCCTTTTTTGGAGTATTGCTGCTCAGTGCGGCATCCTTATCAGATGGATTTGACGAAGGACATCGAGGAGTCCAAAGAAGGGCAGCTCGTTTCGTATTGTCACGATACAGGGGAGAAAGCGTTACGGATATGATACAGGATCTGGGATGGGAATCATTACAACAGCGGCGCTTATTGCTGCGGCGTAGGCTACTTACGAAACACCAATCGCCAACACTCTCCTCCGAATGCGAAAATATATTGTTGCCTCCCACTTACATAGGTTAGAAATGATCATCCGAATAAAATACGAAAAGTCGTAGCTCAAACGGAGAGATTCAGGTGTTTTTTCTTCCCGCGCCTAACATTGGATCTTCCAATAACTAATAATCCCCTCCCCCAGTGTACCTGCTCGGACCCTGCTAAAGGAGCGGCCACACGTTTACTCACAGGACGAACGGGCGCGGACGGACGTCCAGCCTCCACATTGGCCTTCCGCCTCGAGCGACGCGAACGCCGTACAACCCGCCACTCCCCTTGCGGAGAAGGCGGCTCGACGACGTCCGGTACACCTGAAGGTGCCTCGGTAGCAGGGACAGAGAGCGAAGCGTGAGACACCTGAGGTGTCATTACGGTCGGGGGTTCGAATCCCCCCTCGGGCATGGATATTTGTGCCGTCCTTAGTTGTAGGTAGTTCATAAGTAGTTTGTAAGTGTATGGACTGATGACCCCGTAGTTAAGTGCCTTAAGCTTGACAAACATTTGAACATTTTATGGTAGAGTACATCCCAGCCCCATCGACCGAACAGAGCAGCCACAGCTTGCGCTGTATGCTCCCGCACATTGTCGTGCAAAATGATGGGTGTGTTGCGCAAAAAGTGTTGCCGCTTCTTTCGCAAAGCTGTTCACAGGTGACGGTCCGAAATCGAACGATAATACTGCGCACTGATGGTCCGCCAGGGAGAAACGAAGGCGTTAGGATAACACCATCACAGTCACACACGAGAATCACTATAATTTTCACCATACTGGGGCTCTGACGCACTTTTTTGTTAATTCATGCGGAACCCATCGTAATGCATTTTTTGTATGCCCAAGTGTTCCTACAAGAGGCAAACCACTGTCATGTGTGCTAATCTGCTTTCGTGGACGAACTCAGGAATCGTAGCAGGTCTATCAGTGTCGAGTAATGCAGCAACAAGATGCACTTCTTCTTCAGAGACGCTAGGACGATCAGCCCTATGCATGTCTGCCACAGTTTTCCGACCTTCGTTGAAGGCTGCCACGCTGCCACTGTTCTGTACGGCAATGTCGATTCCCCGCATGTCTCGAAGACGTTGACGACACCGTCGTGCTGTACCGACTCTGGTACATTCAATTTCGAAAACACAGTGACACCGTTAGGTTAGACCGATCGCTCACAAGTGACTGTGTTTCCCTCGACTGCGTGCACGCTGGTGACGTGGGACGGGCGAGTCCATTTGCCCAGAGGCACAGAGTAACATATACAGAGGCACAGACAAATATATACAGACGGGAAACCTCCGTAAGGGCCCGGTCCTACGCTCAGGGGTAAGGGGAGGGAGGGTTTCCAGCAGTTCCGTATGATGTCCCGTGATGGTGCTGAGGTCACAAGCAGCCCTTTAAACTGGCCAGAGCAGGCGGCAGGTAGCGGCTGCCCTCACCACCACCTCCCCTCGAACGCCAGCAAGCCGGACACAGCCGTGGCCTCATGGCAGGCGGCACGAGCTCTCCCCTCACGCTCCCCTCCACGCTAACCCTCTGACGTGCGAGAGGCACCCTAAGCCAGGAAACGGCCTGACATCTGCTAGCATCTTACGGAACTACGAGGGGAGCGTAGGACAGTGGTTTAGAGGGGGCTGCTCCTCTGTATATGTTACTCTGTGACAGAGGGAAGCCCCCCCCCCCTAAACCACTGTCCTACAGTCCCCTCGTAGTTCCGTAAGATGCTAGCAGGTGTCAGGCGGTTCGCTGGCTTAGCGTGCCTGTCGCACGTCAGAGGGTAGCATGGAGGGGTGAGGGGAGAGCTCGTCCCGCCTTCCATGAGACCACGGCTGTGTCCGTCTATCTGGCGTTTAAGGGGAGGTACTGGTGGGAACAGCCGCTACCTGCCGCCTGCTCTGGCCAGTTTAAAGGGCTGCTTCTGACATCTTACGGAACTGCTGGTAACCCTCCCTCCCCGCACCCCTGAGCGTAGGCCCGGGCCCTTACGGAGGTTTCCCATCTGTATATATTTCCGGAGGTAAGGTAGGTATGTCAACAGATAGATTCCACTGCTGTGTTGCCACTATTTAAGTTGCAACCCTCTTATCTGCAATTCCGATGCCTATTTATCAATTTCGGAGCACTCCCGGGTTCGCCAGTATATCAACTGGCTACACGCAGTCAGGGACTAGTCAGTGTGCCACCCTGCGGCTGTATTGGGGTATTCCAGAGGGAGGGGGTTGGGGGAAGCAACGAACGCCCAGGCAGGCTCCGTGCCCGATGCGATACGGCAATAATTATTCAGGCGGCAGCGGCAGGCGGCAGGCGTGCACCTCCGCAAAGTATTCGCCCGGCAGCGACGCAATTTCGCTCGACACAAGAAAGAGCTATGCGAGCCGCAAACTTAAATTGCCAAAGTTTTACCCAGTCACGCTGCAGCTAAAGGGTTTTGCGCGCTATGATCCCTGCCTACGGGTAAGGAGTTCTCTCGTGACGTAATGTTTCTGTAATTAAAACCATAAACTTCCCCACCTCTTAATTATACGCTCTCGGTGACTCTGTCACCAGTTATTCTTTATTAACGCCCACCGAATGCAGTGTTCTTTGTCTCATTTAATTCCCAAGTTAATAGCGGGGAAATCTGCATAGCGGACAAGATATTTCAGCAGTAGTTAACTCTGAAGTCACGGGCCTTGTCAGCAAAGTTTCCGTCAGGCGATGTCACTTGGAAAATTGCAGCGAATCAGTCTTTCAGGCACACTTTCTTCTTTTCGGGAAAAATATTGTCTTGGTAACTCAGCGAATGTTGACTGAAGATACGCCTCACACCTATTTTATTTAGTTTTTATTAACTGTCACATACGTCTGGTACTGAGTACCGATTTTTATTTTCATGCCAAAGTGGCGCCAGAGATCACGACACTACTACTACCGACACCGATAGTTGGCAACAGCAGTTCCTGGATTTAAAGAAATGTTCAAATCTTTGTTAAGCTTAAGGGACTTTGGTGTCTTCAGTCCCTAAGCTTAGAACTACTTATGAACTTTCTTATAGTAAAGACGATACAAACACCCATGCCCGAGGGGAGGGGGGGGGGGGGGAATCGAATCCCCGACGGTGAAGGGCCTCGCGCATCGTAGCATAACGCCTCCGCCGCGGCAGTTCCTGGATTCTCGTCAGAGACCGAGCAAGTTACATAGACGACTACGTGTTGGCGATTGGAGTTTCGTAAGTTATTGTAATGATTCCCGTTTCATGTATCATTTCCGTAACGCTTTCTTGGCTTCCGTCAAACCCACTTGATAAGGACCTCACAACAGGCAGCAATACCCTAAATAAGGACGGACAAACGTCTGTATGCAGTCTGTTTAGTAGTTTCTGAATCGATATGTATGAACTGAACATTTTTCATCGCTGAGCTTGTCTACCGAAAACGACTTTCCAAGAAGTCAAGACCGTAGCTTGTGCATGCAGGGTGTTTCCGTCCTAGCGTGATAAAATTTAGCGGAGCATTGACAACGCTCCACTAAACAATTTGAGGTTGGGAACCTGGATTCGCTGCAGCCGCCTTAAGTAGATATGAAAATAAAGTTCTTTACCTGTTTGTCTCCCACTACTGTTTCCAGCTTATTTACCACTACTACGCGTACAGCTTTATACCTGCTGAGTTGTTTATTTAAACTACGTCCTTATTTCTGCAAGGAAACGAGGGGGACGTGCGAGATTCCTAGGATGTGATGACGTTTCGTTTACTTTACTTGTCCATAAGGTGGCTTTGTTGCATCAAGACAGAACGTTCCATGAATCAACCACAATCCCTTTCATTACTTCGCACTGTACTTAACTACCGTACAACACGATGGAGTGCCACCGGTACCGTTTGGCAGAACTCACTGACAGGCACCTTGCACTTTCCCATAGCCTGCGAGGTCACGTGACATGAACCCTCCTGATTACTTCCTATGGGCTATCTACAGTCACTTGTCCATGGAAACCCAGTGAATACGGAGATGAATTGTGTTGCCGGAATTGTAGATGCATGTGATTTGATTCAAAACACGCCATGCTCGTCTACTATAAATGGACACAGGAAGCCCAAAAAAATGCTTCGTAATAAACACACTTGTCGGAATAATTTAGGTATCAGTTGAGATATCTAGGTGCTGAAGTACTGTCATCGGTAGAAGTAACTAAAATGGTTCTACGGAGTGCAGACCAACGTCACTACGGCAACCGGGATAGTGGCCATAACAGAACGCTGCTGCGGAAGAGGTTGGTGACTTGTGTTTACTCTAATAAACGGATTACACAAGCAGTTGGCTTCAGAGAGTGTAGTGAGCAGGTAGTGCAATGCAACGACAACGTGACTTACCAGAAGCATAAGAAGGATTGCAAGCGGATCAGACAGAGACGGATGTGGCTGCAACTATTGGAGTGTCCCAAAATATAATTTCCAAGGGCCTGGACGCGATTTTAGACAACAGGACTCCATAAAAGAAGGCAATGCCAAGGTCGTCCACGAGTAACACCAGTACAGAGGTGACCGTTATCTCCGGTTAACAGACCGACGATACAGGAGGCTGAATGCAACTCAGCTGCAACGCACTCTCCAGGCAATAGGACGTGTAATGTCAAAGCATACAGTCCGAAATCGCCTTCGGAAATGTGGCCTCAACGCACGGTGGACATTAAAACTACGACACCATTTAGTCCGCAGAAACTGGGTGGAGGAAAACCTGGATTTGAGTCGTAACGCATGTTGCCAGGTTCCCCTTAGACTTGAGGAAACTTATTTCTTACTAAGGGATTCCAATCACAGGGGCTATCGTATGTAGTAGCCATGAAAGTTATTGAATTATGAAGATGACAAGTAACATATACAGGGTGTTATAAAAAGGTACAGCCAAACTTTCAGGAAACATTCCTCACACACAAAGAAAGAAAATATGAGGACATGTGTCCGGAAACGCTTAATTTCCATGTTAGAGATTTTATTATTTCTCTTCAAATCACATTAATCATGGAATGTAACACACAGGAACAGAACGTACCAGCGTGACTTCAAACATTTTGTTACAGGAAATGTTCAAAATGTCCTCCGTTAGCGAGGATACATGCATCCACCCTCCATCGCATGGAATCCCTGATGCGCTGATGCAGCCCTGGAGAATGGCGTATTGTGTCACAGCCGTCCACAATACGAGCACGAAGAGTCTCTACATTTGGTACGGGGACTGTGTAGACAAGAGCTTTCAAATGCCCCCATAAATGAAAGTCAAGAGGGTTGAGGAGAAGCGTACGAACACGTCTACTGAAATGTGCAGGAGCTCCATCGTGCATGAACCACATGTTGTGTCGTAAAGGCACATGTGCTAGCAGCACGGGTAGAGTATCCCGTATGAAATCATGATAAAGGCACATGTTCTAGCAGCACAGGTAGAGTATCCCGTATGAAATCATGATAACGTGCTCCAGTGAGTGTAGGTGGAAGAAGATGAGGCCCAATCAAGACATCACCAACATCATCAACAAATGTGCATCTGCCAACTCCGCATTTGTAAACATTGCACTGCAAAACCACGTTCGTGATGAACACTAACCAGTTGGTGCTACGTACTGATGTGCTTGATGCTAGTACTGTAGAGCAATGAATCGCATGTCAACACGAGCACTGAAGTCAACATTACCTTCCTTCAATTGGGCCAACTGGCGGTGAATCGAGGAAGTACAGTACATACTAACGAAACAATTGGGTATTTTGACAATTGTCAGCACGAATTATTTCAATTGACATTTAAAGATAAATACTAAAATGCGCTCTAAGATGTAAATTAAGCGTTTCCGGACACATGTCCTCATAACATATTTTCTTTCTTTGTGTGTGTGAGAAATGTTTCCTGAAAGTTTGGCCGTACCTTTTTGTAACACCCTGTAGGTAACTAAATCATGACCATAAAGTTTCACGTCATAATGACAAATGTTCCATGTTATAACATAGTTTACTTATAATGGCATAGCCCCAGTGATTGGAATCCTTTTATAAGAAATAAGTATCCTCAAGTCTAAGTTCCCATACTTTATTATTTAAATCAGGAAGCATTTCAATTCTAACATTGTTTGAAATTAAATTATTGCCCTATAGTAAACTGTCATTGTTAGCTCACTTTGTACTATGCTATAGATTTTCACAACGATAAATCACTCTATGTTTTTGATCAACTCCACACTGGCATTTAATATATTCATTGTTTTACTCGTCCTATCAGATATAATACTCTATTTGCACAACAGTGGAATTGAGGTTGTTTGTATAATTATCAATTTTGTTGAAATGTAAAACTTTTTAAGACGATGAACACTCTCGTTTTGTCACTAGTAACACATTATATTGATGTAGATAGTATTTAATGTTGGAAGCCGGGACAATGTTTACTTGTACCACATTTTATTTGTTCAAGTAAACTTTCATATACACTGATTTTTAAAACTTGTTGATCACTGCACTATATAACTTTATCTACTTAGGCTTAACCGAAGATGTACCGTCAAATATACTCCACACCCATTAAGAACGACTCCGTAATTGTATATTCAATTTCGATAGAATAGCTTGTGATGGTCTTTGACTTATACAATTGTCATTGTGCACTCTTCAGTATTCACAGTCCATTCTCGCATTTTATGTTTGTTTTGATTATGACATTTCTAATTTTATTCGAAGTGACTCCTGCTGTTTTCAGCCAGATCTATTTTATATAACGCTGTTTTAATACCCTCTAAGTATTTATAACACAAAGTAGTCTGTTACTTCCACTTTTCCGCCCTACGTTTGTTATTTGCTTCTTACTTTATTTTTTATTGTGTACATTAATTATTTTATTTTTTATTTTTGTGTAATTTCTCTATGATGATGGTCCTGGACCGAAACTAGTCGATTTTAAGGATTTTAATAAAACAGCTGATGATTAAATGTTTTTTACATACATGACGGCTGTTAGTACTGACCTTACCAAAACTTTGAAAAGGTAATAAGCGTTTCTCTGTTGATCTGAGTATACACCCAAGAAAAAAAAGTGGCTTAATATAAAAGTCAGTTTCCTATTTAAATGAATAAATTAAAGGAATTTAACCTTATACGAAGCAGTAGTAAATGTCGTGAGATCATAACTGTCGCCAAGAAATTTATTTCACATTTCATTCCTATTGCAGACGAAATATTTAAATAGGACGCACTAAATAAAACTGTGTTTACTACATGTGCGCAATACTACTTCACCTACAATTTTGTCATCTCTCAAGATAGCTGGTTTTGGGGTTAAATCGTACCCTTATGATACACTCTGGACTATAATCGCATATTTACGGCAAAAGTTATCAGAGTAATGACACTCCACAACTACCTGAAATATAATATGATGACTCCTGTTGACCGTTGCAACACAATTTCTAAATGAACTCAGAAATGTATGAGGGGAATCCACAGCAAACTAGAGCAACATGGCGCGCCGCGGTGGAGTAGCCGAGCGCTCTAAAGCACCTCGCTGCGGAGCGCGCGGTTGCTCGCCGTGGAGGTTCGAGTCCTCCCTGGGGCATGGGTATGTGTGTTTGTCCGTAGGTTAGTTTACCTAGGTTTAAGTAGTTTGTAAGCTACGGACTGATGACCACGCAGTTTGGTCCGATAGATTTACAAACATTTGAACATTTGAACATGGCGCATTTCCTCCGTATGAACCTAATGTTTAGGTATCGACCGCTGAGAAATGTCGTAAAACAAATTTAATCCAACACCTGACCTTGATCCTTGCTCAACTCACACCAGTATAAAGGAAATTGAGTCCTTGTCAACATTTTCTGTATACCAAGGTAACTAAGCTGAATTCCGATAGCCACTTCAGTCTCAGGTACCCGTTTAACCGATTGTTATAAAGGCAAAGCCGCGGCGGAGCGGCCGAGCGCTTTGAGGCGCTATGCTCCGATGCGCGAGGCCGTTCCCCGTCGGCCCGTCGGGGGTTCGAATCCCGCCTCGGGCATGGATTTCTGTACTGTCTTTAGTGTAAGCTAGTTCATAAGCAGTTTGTAAGTTTAGGGACTGATGACCCCACAGTTAAGTCCCTTGAGCTTAACAAACATTTATAAAGGCAAAAAGTCACGTTCTTGATCCGGCTTACACCTTTTCAAATGTGTTCATTTGAATATCAGATATTCACAAATCTCCGCAGCGAAGACAATTCATTTTTGTTTAATTTTATTATTATTATTATTTCCTTTTTTGCGTTGTGTAGTCTGTGTTTGCTTTCTATGTGTCCGCGTTCGACTTTCAACAACCGGTGTAAATAGCGGAAACTGCATCGCATACTGTCCAGAGCAATAGTCGTAGTCGTGAAATTTACTGCGTAAACTGTTTGTGTTTGGATTCGGCAACCATGTACCCAAGCGTCCGATAACTTCACGCTGTACACGCTGCTTGCTCTTCATTCAGCTAATATGTGGGTACGCAGAAAATGTTATTTACCAATGCAAAATTATGTTCATATTGTCCGCGGCCAATACGCTTCAGTGTTTTCTATGCTACTCTAATGAACATTCATACGTACATGAGATATAATTCTTAACCTACATGTTTCTAATAAATAAAAGAGAAAATGTTGTTACAAAAAAAATCAGGAAAAGTTGGTGACATATTTATTCATATTTCAGCGAAATAAACTAATGAATGTTGAAAGTGACAGATTATGTCTTACAACGGATTAAACAAAATGCTATGTAGCGTTGTGCTATCAGAATACGCGGTTTCTTTTCTTTCTTGCTTTCAGTTCCAAACCCTTAGAAATGTATGTAAATCACTCTACATATTATTTACCACACTCATATATATATATATATATATATATATATATATATATATATATATATATATATATTCTGCCACTAATTATACGTCTGTAAATCTAAGGGACTTAACTGCGTTGGCCATCAGTCCCTAGGCTTACAAACTACTTAAAGTAATTAAATATTCTTATACGAACTTGCATTTGTCCTTTACACTTTCATGTTTTCCAACTTTCTCTTCCTTTAAATGTCATTTTGAGCCCTCTGTACTGCGTTTTGATGTTTCATTCGTTGCAGTTTTTATTTATCTATAATTCTACGAGGTGATCTCCCCTGTTTATTCCTTTTCCCTAGTCCATATTCAGCTACTTTTCCTTCTCTTCCTACAACCGAGTTCGTCTGCCATCATCTACCAGGCAATCTCCAGTTTTTACTTCTTTTCCCCAGTACATATTCACAAACTACCGATTCCCAGTCCTGCATCACAAACATCAAACATGTTTTCCTGTCCCTTAACTGACTGAACAACTTCTTTTAACTCATTATACTTTTATCAGTGTCCTAATCATCGAGATACATAGTTGGCAAATAAATTTTTACTACTGTGGTGGGTATTAGCTCTGTGTGTATTTTGTCTATGATAATGCGTTCACTATGGTGTTCATACAAACTACCCGCATTTATATTTTATTATTTACAATTATAACTATTCCTGTGTTACCCCAAGTAACTTTGTATTCATAAAACTTCACTTGTGGCTTGGTACCACAGTGGTAGAGTGCCAGATTATGAATCCAAAATTTGGCGGATTCGAATCCCAATTTTTCACTTCTTTCATGTACATCTACATCTACATAGATACTCTGTAAATCACATTCAAGTGCCTGCCAGAGGCTTAAATAACCACTTTCATAACTTTTCTCTACCGTTCCATTCATTCTCTGATAGCACGCGGGAAGAACGAACACCTAAATCGTTCCGTTTTGAATCTGATTTCTCTAACTTTATTGGGATGCTCATGTCTCCCTGTGTAGGTGGGTGCTAGCAAAATATTTTTTTTCACATTCAGAAGTAAAAGTCGGTGATTGACATTACGCAAATAGATCTCGCCGCAACGAATAGCGCAGTTAAATGCAACGTAGGCTTCCGCGGCTGTTGCCAATATACACTCGGTAGAGTGTATAAAATGACGACACGGTCTCATACCCGGAAGAATTTTATTGATAATAGCGTAGTTCATTTAATGATTAATTATTTAGTGTTAATTGCCAATTTTCGCACCAGGTAGAAATTTACACTAAATCGCTTTGCAGTTATTTTGGATCCTCTGTTGACTTCACTAACCGATCAACGACAGCATCATGCGCGAACAGAGTAAGGGAGCTATTCAGATTGTCTCCTAAATCGTTTATAAACAGAAGGAAGAGTAGGGGATATATAAAGCTTCCCTGGGGAACGCCAGATACCACTCCTGCTTTACTCGATGACTTACTGTAAATTACTACGAACCTCTGGCCATGTTGCTGATGTGAAAAATGTCGAGTAGCACCGTAGTTCGGAATCCACGTTAAATTGTAGGTCCGACTGTAACTTGGCTGGGTATGTCAGTTCGAAGGTCGGAGAAAGGCAACGCCATACCACCTACAAACAGAACCACGCTAAGTACAGCAAACCAGTTTTCGGGTAGTTGACTCCTAAGGAAGACTCACATATCCAGGCCCAAAAGAAACTAAAACATCCGAAGCGGAGCGGTCCCTGAGAGGAACTCCGCCATGCTGTAGTACGATTCTTGTACAGCCACAGGTCTGTTTCGACTAAAACTATACGCAATATTCCGATTGACAGGCAGCTTCACTCCCGACGTACATTGCGAGGGCCAGCTTTGACACCTAGACACCATGAGCCCGGTACACATGGGCCCAACAGCATGCTGAATGGACTCGTCAGAATTCACACATAAGACTCGCATCTGCCTTCAACCAGACAATAGTCGGATATATTTTTGGAGGCGTCGTGGTCAGCCTGAAAGTCCTAGACACACCTTCCAGCGAGTGCAGTATGGTGATATTTCCTTGATGCTTTGGGGTGGCATTGTGTGGGATACGGTACTTCACTGGTGGTCGTAGAAAGCAATGAAACGGTTCTACAGTACAGGGATGACATCCTCCGACGTACATTGCAACCATATCGGCAGCTTTTTGGTCAAGGACTCGTCTTAATGAACAACAATTCTCCCGCTCGTCATGCACATATTGGGGATACGTTCCTTCAAGGTAACGACATCGCAAGATTAGAAAATCCAGCACTTTCGTCAGACATGAACCCTAACGAACATGCCAGAGATACATTGAAAGGGACTGTTCTTGGACGAGACGAGACGCTCCTGAATCCTATCTGAGAGATGTGCACAGAATCTACGTCGAGGACTAACAGCCCCTTTTTAATCTAGTGGACAGTATGTCACGACAGATACACTCTTCGGTCAGTGCAAGAGGACTTGGTACAGGGTGTTACGGGTACTGGTACGTGATGAAGTCTGCAACACAATTTCAGAATGTCTAGATAATTGTCGAATATTTAGGAGGCGATCTGATAGTTTTAGATTCTTCAAAAACAGAAATTGATAGCTATTCGACGATTACATTCTTCAAAAATGAAACGCCAAGATTGCGAATTAATAATTTATTTAATGAGGATCGGTTTCGGAGGACTGTGCCACCATCGTCTCGTCACATACATTTATAAGCTTGTCATCGTATTTAAAAAAGGATATAAAATAATAAGTGCAACATAGCGCTTAGTCATCACATAATAATACAAAAGTTAAAACGTGACAGCTTACAAAATACTCAAGCTGTCATGTTTTAACTTTTCTATTTTATATGATGTATCTTGTAAGCTGCCGTGTATTAACATTGATATATTTGTATGCTGACTAAGTGCCTTGTTGCGCTTATTATTTTATATCCATTTTTTAAATAAGACGACCAGCTTATAAAATGTATGTGACCAGATGATGGCCGCACAGCCCTCCGAAACCGGTCGTCGTTAAATAAATTATTAATTCGCCATCTTGGCGTTTCATTTTTGAAGAATATAATTGTCAAATAGCTATAAATTTCTGTTTTCATGAGCATTAAAGAGAAATGGACTGTTTTTATTGAATATCTCTATACCCCTATAATCTTAATGATGGAACACTTTCATTGTACGTATTATTCAACAGGATTGGAATGGTGCCAAAGCAGAGGGTCTGAGAGGCAGGTTAAGAGAAATAGGAGGATGCCTCATGATAATTACTTTGTAAAATGGGTGTTTTCCATAGCGAAAAAGAATTTTGTTGACTGTAATCTTAACAAGAACGTACACACCACGTAATTTTTTGTGTTTAATTTGCCTACATTTACTGATTTTTTCTTAAAGTACGGTATTCTGTACGGTAACTCGGTACAACTTCTTTGGACACAAAGTAGTAATTGTACTATTGTATGACAATATATCTAATGAAGCGTGGGAGAGAAAAGACAGTTCCTAGATGTAATAAAAAGAAGAAAAAGAAATTGGATTCGTCATGCATTAAGAAAGGATGACGGAGTGATAAAAACAGTTTTAGAAGGTTACGTGGAAGGAAAAAGGACGCGAGGAAGAACGAGATTTCCGATACTGGATGATTTGATGAAAGGTACAACATACAGCAGCCTTAAGAAGGAAGCAATGGAGCACAGAAAATGGAGAGGCAAAAGAGCTGATAATTTAGCAGAAAACATATTATGATGATATTTAATAGGTAATTAATAAATAAAATTAGATTACAGTTTGTCTCAATATAAATATACAATAATATAAACTTACACTTGATCAAACCACTAACTGAAATGTTAAAATATTCAAAATCTATCAAAACCTATTCGTGATGTACCCTACTATAGTATGTAAGTTCTATAGTTAATAATTATGGCGTGTTGACGTTTAGGTCTTGTTTAAAAGCTGAAGCTTTGCTACTGGGACTCTAAGTTAGAAAAGCACATTTTTCGAATTAGCCGCTACTGAAAAGATTGCAGGGAAATATTACTTATTTTTCCATTGATTTAATTGTCATAGTTTTGTCTTGAACATCTACTATAGCTTTTAACAATTCTTGTGTTACTGTGGGATCGTCATAAATTATATTACTCAGCTTTTCCGAATTCCGGGTGGTGTAACAGTAGAAATGCGACACAAACTAATTTCATCTTCATGAAATTTATTAATAATAAATGTACAACAGACAATTACAGATTGCAGATTACAGACTAGACCTATTACAGACTTCAAACAGATTAAGTAATTGACTAACTACGTAATTTACTGACTCCTTGTCACGCAGCGCCTACTATAAATAAGTTTGCTAACAATGTTTCTTTAATTACTCATTGTTAGATACACACAAATAATTTAAACTTTCAAATCAACACAGATACGAATTATATGATAATTCATCGATTACAGAAATTTTAGATCAATATCTCAACTTGATTACCAGGGATTAAATCAGTTGAATACTTCCAGAATTACGAGTACAATATGTAGGTTGATTAATTGTTATTGTTCGTCACAACATTAGTTCTGAACATCATTAATGATACAGTTAGGCTTCCATAACATTGCATGTTGGTCCTGATTTCATTACTTCATAATATTAAATGAACGTTAAGTTTGAGCAGTGGCGGTAAGCCCTAGATGAAAGAGAAATAATAATTAGCAAGTAGAAAGCAATATATGTGTGTTCGAAGGACGCAGAAGACCTACACATTAACCTGCAAGGAGAACAAATATAAATGGACCTGAAGTTTAAATATCTGGACTCTTACATTCGAAGTTATGGATGACTGGAGGCTGAAATACAGCACAGGATAAAAAGTGGATTGATTAACTGGAGGAAATTGAATGGAGTACTGTGTGACAAAAAGGTTAGCTGAAGAATGAAAGGAAATCTGTATAAGTTTGCGGTGCTCCCTGCGATGCTTTTTAGTGCAGAAAGTTAGCCAATCATAAAAATCCAAGACAGGAAAATGGAAGTGGCAGAAGTGAGAATGTTAAGGTGGATGAGTGGAGTTACCAGAAAAGATAGAGTAAGGAATGGGTACCTCAGGGGAGCAGCGAAAGTGGGACACATAGAAAAGAAGATTGAAGAAAGCAGGACAAGATGGTATGGGCATGTGCTGGAAGAGGGGATTACTACATGGAGAGAAGAGTAGAAATCCTAAATCTTGAAGGATCGAGGGGAAGCAGACAAAAACTATGATGGAAAGAAGAGATGCAGGAAGTCTTATAGAAAAGTATTGAAAGAGAGAAGGAACAATGGATAGACATTTATGGAAGAGAAGAATCCAACAAAGCAATGCCGACTACACATGACCTGGGAAAAAAACTGGGATGGTGATTTGAATAACTTTAATTAATTTTCATACGGGTAACAATAAAAACAACAATGACATAACGGTAAGTGAATGTTAAGTTCTATATTATAATACTACACATTAAAGTAATAATTTATTCAAGCTAAATATCACCCAATTTGTAAGGCAGGTCACTTGATAATGGCACTTTAAGCCGAAACGGGACCGTCGTGTTCAAATAAATAATATTAAATAGCAGCATTTTGGTTAATTATTATTACTGAAATAGCAATGATTTAATATAATGGATTCTCGAATATTCTATCGTTGAAAATACTAGCTGTACAGATTCCTGGAAAAGAATGATTAATTATATTCTTTTTTTTTTACTTCACAAATGCCGTATAATTGCCAGGAATGTCCATAATTACAAATGGTATATTATGGTTGGAAAAATGTACAAAGTATTGCAGGTCATGCTGTGTAGGAAGGAAGGTAGACATCAAAATAATCAGGTTCTTGGGCGATGGAATAGAGGTTGGTATCGAGTAGTAGCATAAAGGCTTACTCCAGCCGTTGCATTACAAACTGCTAGAAACAAAATCTGGGGGTTTAATAAATGTAGGAGCAAACAGAAAGAAATTACCTCTCTCGCAACTCTGCGCCTCTCAGTTCGGCCGAGAGCAAAGCGGTAACTGGAAGCTCTCCTATCAAGTGCCTAAGCGGCTCTGCACTAGAGCGCAGAACGGTTCGGCGAGAGACAAACGACCGTCCAAATAATCTAGTTTCTGTGACTCGTTAGCGGGTGGGAGATAGCTTTTACGGGCTTTTGCCCTGGGCGGCCGTTTTAATCGATACTGCAGAAAACCAATTACGCGCTTGATTACGCTTGTAGCTGTCGGGGCCCGACTGTTTACAGTCTGGAGGAAGTAAAGGGGGCGTCGCTGGTCGACGGAGGCGAGCCCAGCCGAGCCGAGGAGCAGAACAAACAGCTGGGGAGGGGGGGGGGGGCTGCACTGCGAGAACCGTGCAAACAGCCGGCCGGGAGGAGCGACAGGAAAGGCACCGGCCAGGCGTCATCAAGTGGTGAACAATTGTGCGGTCGACTGTTAACCGATCTAATCCGTCATCTATTGTGTAATATTGACATTTTGAGATCATGGATCGGCACAAAATACAGGTTGCGCGTTTACGATGAAAGACGACCGTCTGTCGTCTTCCATATGTTTCATAGATTACCATTTTGTTAAAACTAGAACCCCACTCTTTTCAAGGCATGAGGAATAGCATTTTTATTTCATGTTTTAAAATATTAGTTTCTGAAATGTTAGTTAATATTGCTAGGATTTTGTTATTTTAATAATTTTTTATTGTGGCTATGAATGTGGCAATAAGTACGGCTTCTCCGCTACGCCACTGCCCCTGTGAGACTGTGTGCTTGTTTTACTTTTAAGTGGATGTGTGAGGATCTAATGGGTGTCTGAATGTGTGTGGTAATAGCTCGCTTTGCATGGTTCTCTCTGGCTCAGAGTCGATAGTTAGTCATTACTGCTGATCGACCAAAGAGGTTTCTACACCCTTTGGTTACAAACCAGTCGAAGAGCTCTCCCCAGGGCGAGTCTCGCGATCTTCTCTCCCTACCATGTTTCCTTGGGTTTCCCGTTTTCTGGCTGCTCGGTGGTCACTTGGTGCTGGGATCGTGGTGAGGTAAGGTTCGTTCTGCTCTTGTGTCTGCAGAGATGGTAGCGATTCGTTGTCTAGCATTTTTAACTTAGACTGTTGAACTTAGGAATATTTTTTCGATCGTGCGCAGAAATGTGTTCTAGTTTTTCAATACAGTGATTTCCAACATATAAATGCAGTGTATTTGTTACTAGTTGCAGTTTCATAACTGCTTGGTATATTCAAACCTTTTGTGTTTATGTAGCGGTGTACAAACTCTGTGTAAATTCTTTCTAGCTTTGTGGGGCACAATTTCTCACTGACGATATGTTCATTTTTGTACAGTACATGTAAAATCTTTCTTATCGTTTCCTTCCGGGAGTGATATGTGTTCCATGTGGTTGATTCTTAGAACAAAGCCTTCAGCTTTCATTATTGTTTGTTACATGCCCATCAGGCAAGCAACTATGCGTGTATCCTTCTGATTTCCACTAACATTTCCTGATCTTCTCTGCCCGCTTATTTTAATTTTGCTGTTTCTTCACTGAACTTGTAGTATGCACTTAGTCTTTATCAGTAATTCTCTCCCAGCCTTGTACAACCTCTTCAGTAGCTTGCTTATCAAATTCTATGTATTTCTAACGGTTGCATGCCGTAGTTTGTATTCTCACTTTTCCGTCTGTGTAATTATTTCACTTTTCTGTTTTTGAAACTGGACTTCATCTGTCTCTGTAATCGCTCCCTATCGCATTAGCTTCCTTTTGTAATTCTAAACATTTCTATGGGTTGCATGGCGTAGCCTTTTTTTATTTTTCCAACTTTGTAATTATTTCACTTTTCTGGGTTTTGAGACTGGACTTATTCCGCCTCTGTGAACGCTCCCAATCGCATGTTGCTGCATTTCAGTAGCTTCCTTATGAAATCCTACGCAGTTCTGTGGGTTGCATGCCGTAGTTAATTTTCTTTATTTTTCGAAAATTGAATTTATTCATTTTTATCGGCTTGCGGAACCATGTGGGTCCGAACTCCGACTTCAGGGGTTTGCAGCTAGTCACCTGAATTCACGCCACTTCTCATAGGTTTACTCTCAGATTACAACTTAAGAGACCGCCGTCTAATTGAAATGCAACTTAACTTTGCTATACTGACGCACCATCCAAATCGGGTACGACAGACCAGAGCCATCTTCGCAGTTTTATTGTATATTGTGTTGTATGGTACCTCCGGGTTTGCTGAACGTCGCCTACGATAGCGGTGCCTGCTTCTGCCTCGTTTCAGCATGCTGATTTTGGTGAGTTTCACTGTTGCATTGCGTGTGTGTGTGAGGGAGTGAAGTAGCGTTAAGTCCTGTGTAATTTACGTTAAATTAAATTGAATGCTGGGCATCGTCAGTCTTGGATTATGAGAAGGAGATGCATTTTTATTGTATTAACAATATTGGTTCCCTATTTTGCTTGCGTTCGACCTGAATAAATAAGTTAAGTTTAGTATAATTTAGACTTGCCTATAAATTGTAGTTTTCTAGCACCTTCCCCCTTTTTACTTAATATTGTTTTTCACAAGTGCTGAGAACAAGCTCAGATGCAATTTTTTTATGTTTAAGTTTCGTTGCACTATAAATGTTTTCTTTAGCCACCTTTATGAAATAACTATAGTTGTGGTGGCTTGTTTATTAATGCCTGTGGGTAATTTCGTGTGAGCTGCTACGTTTATTGGCCACTGTATCGTTAACTTTCTGTTATTAGAGTAATTTTAACCAAGTCAGTTCTCAATTTGGGCCAGAGAAAAAGGACTAGCAGCAGGGAGTAGCCGGCAGCTCACACGCATCTTTTGTTAATTTTACTGCTAAAATTAAGCTTTTTCACAACAATAAACTCTTATCTGGGTACCTCCTACCAGAATTAATTTATTTCGGACAGTGGCCAACTTTTAACCTATAGATAACATTTGTATGGTAAAAGTCTCGATCAGCAGCATGGCCTAAGGTACTGACGTGGTGCGGCCACAGTCTATCACAGACAGGCGAATCTCTATAGGAAAAACTTGCAGCTGAAGTGATACTAGCGCTCCAAGCGGTCAGTAGGCAGTAACAGAGGAATGGCGTGATACAAACTGAGAAGTTGCCGTTTTTAATGTTGTTACATTCACATTTCTCAGTCACTGAACGTTGCTGTGAACTCTCTAATTCAAATATGACAACATTATTAAAGTAATATCACTGCTTCTGTTAATGGCAGTCTACAATAACGAATTCTCAGTGCAGTATAATTCATACAGTTCATAATACCTGAGTCATAATCGTAGCGTTCAAAAAGTTTTGAAAGCAGAAATAAATCGCAACCTGATGTGCTCAAGTATAAAAGTAACTGATTATGATTACGTTCGCGTGTTCGGTACGTACTGACATGTTGCATGAGTTTTGTTTTAGCGGTTTCGGACTTTGTAATATTTTCACAACTATCCACTTCTTTTACGTTATATGAAACTAGACTCTACATCGCGTTTAAATCTTCTTTCCACCTTGTCCTTGCTTCTCAGCCTGTCGTGTACCTATCATTTTTTTATCAACTTAGTAGGTTTCAAACTGAATATCTACAAGAATTTGCCGTGCAACTATTAACAGTTTATATATAGACATATTATTTATTTGTAGCTACACATTCACTTTATCAAACTAGTAGGTAACCGGCAAAATATGTTGGTATACATGCTTCTATTTTTTTGTGAAAGTGAGGTGTGAAACTAAGCAGGCTCAA
Organism: Locusta migratoria; assembly: GCA_026315105.1. Lineage (NCBI taxonomy): Eukaryota > Metazoa > Arthropoda > Insecta > Orthoptera > Acrididae > Locusta > Locusta migratoria. The sequence goes on from CM048747.1 coordinate 28,979,686, forward strand.
CTGAAATACTTAACTGCTATTGGAAGCATTGCGACATTACTTTTATACAGCAGCAATATTATGAAATAGTGGTCAAGTATTTGTGATTCTGAACAAAACCAGAAGTTTGTACGTGAATGAATTGTTAAGGATTTATTTCTACGCGTAAAAGTATAGCTAACAACCACAAATGAACACTTGTGGTTTGTAACATTATTCTATTACTTCTGAGCATCCCTTGCACATGAGACATTTCTGAATTACAGTTTCGCTAGATGCTACAATTCGTAGTGTCAGAAAACCTCGTAAACACTAAGGTGTTTCGAATGTGCTGCTTCACTCCATATACACATTCATTACTCAATCGTTTCGCGATATGTTTTTACGACCCAGCCGCTCGGCAGCGCTGCAGTCGCGAGGTTGCAAAAATTCCCTGGGAGTTTCGTGACTTATGTTAGACTCTGGTGCGGCAGTGTTGGCAAAGGTCGCTGCGGATTCTGGGATGAACGGCGGCACACAATGTTTGCAAGATGTGAAATTGAACGTGTTAACATCACTTTATCAGTGTTTCGTACAGATAAGAAAATAAACAAAATGAGAAAAATGCAGTCTGTTGCTCGTGTTATTAGCATGACGCGTATGTTGGCAACTTTGCCGCGACGACTATGGGAAAGCAATAACTGTCCTCGTAAAATGAAGAGTTAAAATCACTTGATCACTGTTTCCTAGAGTTCATAAAATAAACAAAACTGTAAATCGATTGAGTGTTTCTGTAACGGAGATTCGGGCCCTACACACCCTGACATACTAATAAGAAAACTTCTTCTTTAACTTTTACCTAAATTAACTTTCACTTAAAATGATCAACGTTTCGTACAGATCATAAAATAAATAAAACATGTTCTACCTGCTCTAAGGTAAATAGGTTCTTGTATGTACCCTCGTCCGGTCAGTAAAAGTATTTGCCCTTCTAAAATGAAGATTTAGAGTGATCTGATTACAGTTTCACACAAGCCATTGGCTACTCGTAATGTACTATACGACCACCCTGACGTTCCTAACAACGCACCGCGACGCTCCCCATGCCTCTGATCGAGACTTTAGCTCATTTGGATTCCTTCAATTTTGTGTGTGCTTAAATGCAAATGTAGGCTTCCGCGGCTGTTGTCACTATCAATAAAATTCTTCCGGGTATGAGACCACGTCGTCATTTTATAAACTGTACCGACGTTTCGTCCGCTGTTGCAAACGGCCTTCATCAGGGTCTCTGACAGACTGCCGACAGTCACAGACCGTTTGCAACAGCGGACGGACGTCCGTAGATTTTATAAAATGACGACGCGGTTTCATACCCGGAAGAATTTTATTGATGGTTTGTGTGAGCTTGTTTAAAGCTATATTAGTTATGGAACAGGAAAAAGCTAGCTACGCCATGCTGTTGGCGTAGTGTCACTTGAAGATAGCTACCTTTGCTCAGTATTGAGGCTATGCGTAAATTGGTTGCCGCGGCAGAATAGCCGTGCGCACTAAGGCGCATAGCCGCGGTGAGCTCGGCCGTTCGCTGTCGGGGGTTCGAGTCCTCACTCGGTCATGGGTGTTTGTGTTGTCCTTAGCATAAGTTAGGTTTAAGTAGTTTGTAAGCTTACGGACTGATGACCAACTTCCTTAAGTTCCTTAGATTTACTAACATTTGAAACTTTTAAAAAAATGTATTTAACTATCTGTACACCACACCGAGTCTAGGCCCGATTCACTATTACACGAATATGATATTAAAATGCGCAACGGGAAGCGTAATGCAAACGAAACCAACACACTGAAGAATTGGGTGATAACCGCCTTCTGTTTTCATATCTGTGGATTGGAAAAAAAATCTCCCATTGGACTGGGTTCTACTTTTATCATTTAACATAGTTATCTGGGTTCTGTGGAGCATGGTTACCGGACTTCAAAAACGGCACAAACACTGACTCGACCGTAACGGGAAGTAATTTCATTTATTATTATCGTTCACGAGATTTTGAACAAAGTAAAGGAAAAGCATAGATTGCGTCAGGAGTCTTACTAAATGATCAGTAGCAACACTATTTTGGAAACAAGGAATACGTCGTCTATTCTTTCTTACATTTACTCGTCATACTCAAGCCAGACTCATGCAATAAAATCGAGAGTAATTAATTATACTGTGCACTGATGCACGCGTATCAATGCACAGGAGGAAAGAAAAAACATATAGAAAGCTGAAGGAACAAGCCACTATGCATTTGCTCGTGAATCGAGCGCAGAAAATTCTTGTATCCCACTGAAAATAATTTATGATTCAGATAATTTGTTAAAGATTGTTCTGATAAAGCTGATCATGAAACAAGCAAGCCGGCAAGCATCTCCGGTACTGACTGCTGTGCACTGGAGCACCACGTGGCCACAGCGCAATGACCACAAAAACACATCAGATAGTATCATTGCTCTCCACAAAGGTACTAACTATTACTAAATCAAGATTAAGAGGAAGCACAAATGTTCAAACGTTTGTAGAGCTTATGGAACTTAACTACGGGGTCATTAGTCCCAAAACTTACAAATTACTTATGAACTAGGTTATACTAAAGATATCCATGCCCGAGGGGGGGGGGATTCGAACCATCGTCCGCAGCGGCCGTGCAGACCGTGACTGACGCGCCGCAGACCGCTCGACCACTGCGGCCGGCTAAGAGCAAGCATAGCAAACAGAAGAGACTTCATAATTGTTGTACTGTGCATGAAAGTGAAGCATGTGCTCACTTGGTAAGTACGTGGAAAATTATTAATTGTTACAGATTTAGCCCACAAAATATGTAGCATCGCTTAACAAAAGCCGCTGTACACCCCATGAACTAATCGTGGTGCAAAAACTCGCCAAAAGCGCGCAGCATCGTAAGTTCGTTTACCAAATAGCAGCTCCTGGGTTGGCGTCCGCTATCTTTCCCGTCCAGCAAGCAGTGCGCAAGCGAGGCTTCCTAGCTGACTCTAACGGCTCGCTTTCAAACGCTCTCACGTGATTGGCTGAGACAGTAGCCTCCGCCCTCTACACTTCGCAAATCCACCGCCCTAGCAAAACTTTCGCCAGCTGTTCCTGCGGCTATTCCTTCAGGTTCCTACCTTGAGACGCTACTCCAACTACAGGCCATCTTTGAGCCAAGCTAAATGTTTGAAGTAAGCCACACTCACTACTTTAGCATCTCTGCTTCTGATACCAAGCTTCTCAAATTATATAGCCCACCACAAACACGCCACATTCTTTTAGACAAGGAAAGTAAAGTGGAAATGTGACAGTGCAGACAAATGTAATAAAATAAAATAAATGATATGCTGCTGCCACTTTCCACATCAGTAGTTGGGAACCTTCATGGTCAAAGTCATTAAAGTGCTTTTGCAGCTTCTTAGGCTACTGTGTGTAATTTAAATATATTGGTTACAGTGTATGAAGCGTACCTACACTACTGCTTAAAGGTTATTGACGCAAAATCACTTGTGATATACTGTGTGAAAAAAAGAACTTAAATTTAATGTCAGCACGTCGTGTGTTTGGAAGAGATTATTCCATTATCAAGCTCTGGAAACAAGGAAACATTAAAGTAGGGCGCTGGATTTTGACGACTCAACTACCACATGTGCAGATCATAAAAATAAAATCGTAAGATATCTATAAATTTCATCTGCCGCTAGACAACGCCACTAACTAAACAAGATATACGAATAGTAAAAAAAAGTCCTCGATGGCAAAACATTCTGCTGTTGTAGTGAGACAAAGTTCCCTGCTACTGCCTTACATCAGCTCAGTATTGCTGGTAATAACATGTTCATTTAAACTGTTATTAATCATTTTAATGTTAATGATTTTTAAATTATGTGATTCTGAAAAACGTGTGTGTCTATTTTTATAACTTGCATGTGCAGTGACATCGGCGCTACCCGCGAGAACATCATCTATGACGGAGCCAGAGATGATGTAGCTGGCCATGGAAAGTCGCAGGTCGACAGCTACGGGACGAGAAAAGATATTGTTAAGGTACGTCGTTGCCTACCCTCATAATCGAAACAATAAAAAAAATAGAATGACTTCTATTGTAAACGAAGTTTACTAAATATTTATGTCTAAAACCATTGAAGTCCTTATGATGATACTCATGTGTAAGCATCTAGTCTATTAATGTATGTTACAACAAATAAAAGTTGAAATTTTACTTCAAGCATCTGAGTGTTGAAGAAAATTATTTCAGCCCTTAACAGTTCCAAATATTTAATTAGAGTGCTGAAGTTATATTTTGAAGATCACAACAAAGATTACTCAAGATTTTATGAAGTTATTACAGAAATGATTTTTTATTTAGGGTGAAGAAACTGCTTTTGAGTTTAATAAATTGATTTTTTTTTTCAACTGTTTGAGGGAACATCCCCAATGTTTACAAATTATTATTGTAGGGTCTTCAACGAACTTTGAGAAAATTCCGGTAATGGAAGATTGTCGGTATGCCTGTGTGTGGGCTCTAATCTCTCTGATTTTATCCTCATGATCTCTTCGCGAGATATACGTAGGAGCGAGCAATATACTGCTAGACTCCTCGGTAAAGGTATGTTTTCAAAACTTCTACAAAAGCCTGTTCCGAGCGACAGAGCGTCTCTCTTGCAGAGTTTTCCCCTGGAGTCTATCAATCATTTCCGTAACGCTTTACGATTACTAAACTACCCTGTAACGAAGCGCGCTGCTCTCCGTTGGATCTTTCCTACTTCCTCTATCAACCCCACCTGGTACGGATTCCACACCGTTGATTAGTATTCAAGTAGTGGGCGAACAAGTGTACTGTAATCTATTTCCTTAGTTTTCTGACTGCAATTCCTTAGGATTCTTCCAATGAATCTCAGTCTGGCATCTGCTTTACCGTCGATTAATTTTATATGGTCGTTCCGTTTCAAATCACTCCTAATGCCTACTCCCAGATACTTTATGGAATTAACTGCTTCCAGTTGCTGCCCTGCTATAGTGTAGCTAAATGATAAAGGATCTTTCTTTCTGTGTATTCGCAGCGCATTACACTTGTCTACATTGAGCTTTAATTGCCATTCCCTGCACCATGCGTCAATTCGATGCAGATCCTCATGCATCTCAATACAATTTTCCATTGTTACAACCTCTCTATATACTACCGCATTATCCGCAAAAAGCCTCAGTGAACTTCCGATGTTATCCGCAAGGTCATGTATATATATCGTGAACAGCAACGGACCCACGACACTCCCCTGTGGCACACCTGACATAACTCCTACTTCGGAAGACTTCTCTCCATTGAGAATGACCTGCTGCTTTCTGTTATCTAGGAACTCCTCAATCCAATCACACAATTGGTCTGAGAGACCATATGCTCTTACTTTGTTCATTAAACGACTGTGGGGAACTGAATCAAATTCCTTGCGGAAGTCAAGAAACACGGCATCTACCGGAGAACCCGTGACTATGGCCTTCTGCGTCTTGTGGACGAATAGCGCGAGCTGGGTATCACACGATCGCACTTTTCGAAAGACATTCTGATTCCTACACAACATATTTCTAGTCTCCAGAAAACGCGTTATGCTCGGACATAATACGTGTTTTAAAATTCTACAACTGACCGACGTTAAAGATATAGGCCTATAGTTCTGCACATCTGTTCGACGTCCCTTTTTGAAATAGGGGATTACCTGCGCCATTTTCCAATCTTTTGGAAAGCTAAGTTCTTCTAGAGACCTACGGTACACCACTGCAAGAATGGGGGCAAGTTCCTTCACGTGCTCTGTATAAAATCGAATTGGTATCCTGTCAGGTCCTGCAGTCTTTCCTGTTTTGAGTGACATTAATTGTTTTTCTTTCCCTCTTTCATTTATTTCTATATCTGTTATTTTGTCATCTGTGCGATAATCTAGAGAAGGAACTACACCTGCAGTCTTCCTCTGTGAAAAAGCTTTGGAAAAAGACAAAGTATTTCAGCCTTTTGAGTACCATTCTCTGTTTCAGTATCATTTTCGTCACAGAGTAGTGAGGACATTCTGTTTTTATCCACCTACCACTTTGACATAAGACCAAAATTTCTTAGGATTTTCAGCCAAGTTAGTACACAGAACTTTAATTTCGAATTATCTGAAGGCCTCTCGCATAGCCCTCCTCACGCAACATTTCGCTTCGAGTAATTTTTGTTAGACTACAAGGCTGGCTATGTTTATGTTTACAGAGAAGTTCCCTTTGCTTCCGTAGCCTTTTTTTAATTCTGTTGTTGTACCACGGTGGCTTCTTTGTAATCTATGGCGTTGCCAGTAGAAAACGTAATGTTCCGCTACTGCAGATTTGTTGAACTGAAGAAGGCGTGTACATCTCTGGTGTTGGACGCATCGTTCCTGCACAATGCGCGTGGTTCTACCTATGTAACGTTTTCCATTACAAATAGGCACACGCAGTCGCTGAGAAATCAGGAATAGACTCGCCTTGAAGATGGCTGTGAAGTTTGCAGCCGAAATATCGGATGAAGAATTGTCGCTGTCCCGGGTGCACTCACGAAAGAAGATGGGATATTACGCCCGCTGGGGAAACTTCAACAATAACATATCAGCTGGACGTTAGATGACTGGGAAACCGTACCTCGGTTAAATGAGGCCCGATTTAAGTTGGTAAGAGCCGCAGGTGGGGTATGAGAGTGGTGCACAATGAGATGTTTTAGTATATTTTTGACTAATTACAGTTTATTCTACCGATACTCAGCTTTTTAAGATTACGACGTATGGGGGTTCTGCTCGCTGCAACATTATTCTCCAGGGGCGTCGTGGTAGAAATAAACACTCGTATGTACAATTTTCACTTCTTCTTTAATTTGAAATTAATCTCCTTCTCCGCCAAAACATTACAAATTCAAAACAAATGCAAACAACAGACCTTAGAGCAGACAGTACTTCCACTTTAAAATGCAGACTGACGTAGCTTCCAGAGCACTTGACAACCACTGAAACTCGAACTCCCCCAGTGAGGCAGTGAGGCAAATATATAACATCGGCAATAATGATGTTACATTAAGCATTGTTCATAACAATAGAATATACTGATTTACAATTAACAAACATAACATAAAAACATTTCATGTACACAAGAATAATCACAATTTAAAATGAAAACTAAGCATACAATAATTTTAGATCGCACCTGACTTTTTAAGTTTTAATCACGCTACTTTTTGTTTGACAACAAACCAAAATGTTAAATGACAATTAATTAGTTAACGAGTACATCATACATGTTCCTAACATATATTGAGCTATCAATTATCTTGGAAATTCTCAAAATAGGTTCAAAATCTCAAGTGAGTCAATATATACAAAGAAACACAATATACAAATTTCGACTTTACAATAATTAAAACAATTAGCTGATCTACACAACTTGTTTATGAGCCTAACATACATACAATGCTATCAATTTTCATTTCTTTTTGTTTTTTACAAAAGATTTTACAATTCGTATGTTTAAGTCTTGAAATAACACACAATGACGCAACTATTGTTTATAGAACTGTCTGGAAAGAAAATATTTGAATCTCTTAATTAATGAAATTTATCACTTGTTTTAATCACAGTATCATTGAGACACTATCCTAGACTGACTCCTACGCTGGCTGTTATGTTTTTAACTTCACACTCAACATATATCATTATTGAACCACACGATTCCGGATCCGACGCAGGCGGTATCGAAGGATTACATTCAGATGAGAGGACCAGGCAGACGGTATCGTACGATAACATTGAGATGATGGGGCCAGCAGTATCGTTACAACAATCTACAAAGCAATGGAGTGAACTACAAGGGACTGTTCAAGAGGTTGATGGCTCCGTAAATAGTCCGCGCTGTTTTATTCCCACTGCAGCATGTATTTCTGCACTACTTCACCAGCTATACATGAAGAAAGTCCCATTCAAGTCCGCGGACTGTGAGAGCGCCTTTAACAATCTCAAACAACCCGTTCAACCCACAGGTTAGCCGATCCCATTTACGGCTTCTTTCAAAAATATTCAAATGTTTGTAAAGCTATGGGACCAAACTGCGCTGTTCATCAGTCCATAGACTTACAAACTACCTAAACTAAGATAAACTAACATAAGGACAAACACTCACACACACACACACACATCCATGCCCGAGGGAGGATTCGAACCTCCGACGCGGGAGGCCGCGTTGCGCCCTCTTTGCCATTGGTTGTGGCCACAGATGCCTCAAAATATGGCTTCGGCGCCAGTTTTACTCCACAGGCTGGCTGATAGGTGCGAGCGATTCATCGCATAGATGTCTATATTCTTGATAAATGAACAACAAAAAATACTGGCAAATAGAGGAAGAGGCCTTTGCCATAGTATTCGTTTGTACGATATTCTTCTCACTTCTTTATAGCACATCCATCCGCTTAGTGACAGACGAGCCACACTGGAATGGAAATATGGTCTGGGGCACAACGTCGCATTCAGCTAGTTTACAGTGGCACACATAGGAACTGTCCGTGTAAATGCTGTTTGTCCACAAAGAAATGGTACACTCTTTAACACATATCGATGGTGTTGAACTGCAACCTCGTATGTCAGTTTGTTCATGTAAGAACAGCGTTTATTTAATTTATGGCTTGAAAACTATTTTCCAGTATGTTTTCATGGAATATTTTATTAATGAAATAATTTATAGTGATTATAATTGTTTTTTATTTATTTGATATAGAGATAACTGTAAAATAATAATGCTTATTTTAGTCTCCTGTAAAACTGAGCCGGCCGTGGTGGACGAGGGGACTGCGGCACGCCAGTCACGGTCTGCACGGCCACTACGGTCGCGGGTTCGAATCCCCCCTCGCCCTCTCGGGCATGGATATTTGTGACGTCCTCAGTATTAGATACTATGTAAGTAGTTTGTAAGTTTAGGGACTGATGCCCCCGTAGTTAAGTTCCATAAGCTCTACAAACATTTGAACATTTGAATTTGTAAAACTGAATTTTTTTTCACATACGAGGTTGCTGTTCAACACCATCGATATGACACATACATTATTTCAGGAAACAAAATAAATGAAGACTTAAATTTGACTAAACCTGTATTACAATTAGTGCCTAAAGTTGTAAGAATTTACAGGATGCAAGTAAGAAATGATGCAGAAGCATTGATACTGTTTATTCGTAACCAATGAACCCAGAGATGTTTTTACGGCTGTCTGTTCGTCGACTACGGCAGCGAATTAAACGTCACTAAATAAACGTATCTGACGAAACGAAGTTGATTACAAAACTACGAACTCGGCACGAAGTGGGCACAAATTACGCGAGGAAAACGAACAACGCGAGCTACGAAACGTATTTGGTATTCCGAAACGCTGCTGACTCCTTCCGCAGGGAGTAACGAACCGGACTGCAAAAATTCCCAGTTCCGAAACGAATGGAGTGCAGGAGAGAGAAGATACGTGGAACGCGTTATGGAGTACTCAATGAATAGTTCCTGGTTCTTTGAAAACCCATAGCTCAATAACGACAACATCTGATCTGTATCACCCCTACTTGCCAAGAAGCTGTCACTCAGCAAAAGAGAGTAGTGGCAGGAGAAACAAGGGTCTGAAAGATACCAGAGGTCTGAGCAAGGAAGTAACAAACCACCGTTATATTTACAGGAATAAAAGGAAAAGCGCAGGATACGTTATCAGTAGGGCAGATAATGGGGACACGAAGGGGGGGGGGTGGGATGAGGCGGACAGTGTACCAACCCCTCCCTTCCCATGCACAATAAATTATGAAACAACGTATTCACATATTAATGCAAATTTAAGCAAGTGACTGGTCGCTTGGTGTTGTCGTGAAATACAACAAATGAATTTAACTTATAGGTACGGCCAAACTTTCAGGAAACATTTCTCACACACAAAGAAAGAAAATATGTTATGTGGACATGTGTCCGGAAACGTTTAATTTCCATGTTAGACCTCATTTTATTACTTCTCTTCAAATCACATTAATCATGGGACGGAAACAAACAGCAACAGAGCGTACCAGCGTGACTTCAAACACTTTGTTACAGGAAATGTTCAAAATGTCCTCCGTTAGCGAGGATACATGCATCCACCCTCCGTCGCATGGAATTCCTGATGCGCTGATGCAGCCCTGGAGAATGGCGTATTATATCACAGCCGTCCACAATACGAGCACAAAGAGTCTCTACATTTGCTACCGGGGTTGCGTAGACAAGAGCTTTCAAATGCCTCCATAAATGAAAGTCAAGAGGGTTGAGGCCATGGAATTGGCCATGGAATTGGTCCGCCTCTACAAATCCATCGGTAACCGAATCTGTTGTTGAGAAGCGTGCTAACACGTCGACTGAAATGTGCAGGAGCTCCATCGTGCATGAAGTACATGTTGTGTCGTACTTGTAAAGGCACATGTTGTAGCAGCACAGGTTACCTTGTACAGCAGCAAATTATCTGACGCTGACATTAGGGTTATCGTCAACTGCACGAAGAATTGCCTCGTCTATTGCAGGTGTATTCGTCGTTCTAGGTCTTCCCCAGTCGCGAGTCATAGGCTGGAATGTTCCGTGCTCCCTAAGACGCCGATCAATTGCTTCGAACGTCTTCCTGTCGGGAGACCTTCGTTCGGGAAATCTGTCTCGATACAAATATACCAGGCCACGGCTATTGCCCCGTGCTCATCCATACACCAAATGGGCATCTGCCAACTCCGCATTTGTAAACATTGCACTGACTGCAAAACCACGTCCGTGATGAACACTAACCAGTTGATGCTAGTACTGTAGAGCAATGAGTCGCATGTCAACACAAGCACTGAAGTCAACATTAACTTCCAATTGGGCCAACTCGCGGTGAATCGATGTACATACCAACGAAACAATTGGGTATTTTGACAATTGTCTGGACGAATTATTTCAATTTACATTTAAAGAGAAATACTAAAATGAGCTCTAACATGGAAATTAAGAGTTTCCGGACACATGTCCACAGAACATATTTTCTTTCTTTGTGTTTGAGGAATGTTTCCTGAAAGTTAGGCCGTACCTTTTTGTAACATCCTGTATATTAGGATTCGGTAGAATTAAAATAAATACGCGCCGGCCGCGGTGACCGAGGGGACTGAGGCGCACCAGTCACGGTCTGCACGGCCACTACGGTCGGGGGTTCGACTCCCCCTTCGGGCATGGATATTTGTGCCGTCCTTAGTATTAGCTAGTTCATAAGTAGTTTGTAAGTTTAGGGACTGATGACCCCGTAGTTAAGTCCCCTGAGCTATACAAACATTTGAACATTTTGAGTCATTACGCAGCTGAGCCTATCTCTTTACCCAGAAGCACATCATATACCAACGTCTTCATTTATTTGCTATGTACCGATCTGTGTTTCCCTACAGCTGTGTTTAGTAGCACTTACACTATTCCCTGATGTTTTTACACATGTTTTGGAACCCCGTCCATCATTGCTGGAATCACATTGGGTAAGCATTTTAAGCTACGAAATATTTAGCGAAGAATGAGATGTATATCTCAAAGATAGATAAGGTAGATCGTGTTTTAAAGTATTCTTTCTGTTGAGCTCGAAGTAGAGAGTGACTCTGAGGTTATCTGGACATTTTCAACAGGTATAGGCGAAATCTGGTTAATATTTTGGTGTTTTTAGCGCCACGCGGTTTTACCATCACAGTGTTGGAGTCACTGTTTACGATCAGTAGCGCAAAGGTACCCGGACCACACTTCATCTACATCTACATCTACATGGGATACTCTGCAAATCACATTTAAGTGCCTGGGAGAGGATTCATGGAACCACCGTTGTAGTATTTTATCTCCCATTCCATTCTCGAATAGTGCGCGGGAAGAAAGAACACCTGAATCTCTCCGTTCGAGATCTGATTTATCGTATTTTATTCTGATGATCATTTCTACCTATGTAAGTGCGAGTCAACAATATATTTGCGAATTCGGAGGATAATGTTGGCGATTGGAATTTTGTAAGTAGCCCACGCCGCAGCGATAAGCGCCGTTGTTGTAATGATTACCATCCCAGATCCTGAATCATTTACGTAACGCTGTCTCCCCTGTATTGTGACAATACGAAACGAGCTGCCCTTCTTTGGACTCTTTCGATGTCCTCCGTCAAACCCACCTGATAAGGCTCCCACACTGGGCAGCAATACTCCAAAAATGGACGGACAAGCGTAGTGTATGCAGTTTCTTTTGTAGTTCTGTTGCATGTTTTAAGGGTTCTGCCAATAAAACGCAGTCTCTGGTTCGCCGTTCCCACGACATTGTCTACGTGTTCTTTCCAATTTAAGTTTGAAGTAATAGTAATTAATAGGTATTTTGTGGAGTTTACGGCCTTTCACTTCTCATTATTTAGAGTCAATTGAGGGCCTTTCACCTCTCATTTAGAGTCAATTGCCAATTTTTAGAACATAGTGATATCTTATTCAGATCGTTCTGCAGTTGGTTTTGATCTTAAGATGATTTTACTAGACGGTAAATGACGGCGTCATCTGCAAACAACCTAAGAGAGCTACTTAGATTTTCCCCCAAATCGTTTATGTAAATAAGGAACAGCAGAGGACCAATAACACTACCCTGTGGAATGCCCGATATCGCCTCTGTTTTATTCGATGCCATATCATCGATTCCCACAAACTGTGTCCTCTCTAACAGGTAATCCCCTCTCCAATCACAAATTTGGGGCGATATACCATGACCACGCAATTTGATTAAAAGCCGTTTATGAGGTACGGTATTAGAAGCCTTCTGGAAATCAAGAAATACGGAATCGATTTGCGAACCCTTGTCGATGTTTCGCATGAACAATATTTTCTAAATCCGTGTTGACCTTGGGTCAATAGAGCGTTCTGTTCGAGATAATTCATAATATTTGAATACAGGATATGTTCCAAAACCCTGCTGCAAATTGACGTCAATGAAATAGGCCTGTAGTTTAGTGGGTTATTAATTGGAAGCAACTTCAGCCTGTCGAGTGTAGACTGAGACGCCTATGATTTCACTACAGGGGCTACAGACTCGCAGTCTAGTCAACTATTGTTGAGTACTTTTTCCGAACACTGCTTTGAGCAGCTGAATCGTCGGCCCACACGAAATGGAAATATTTTGGACTTAATAGCAACAAGCAGGCCAGACATTGTAATTCATGTCCTCCACACACATAGTCTGCAATCCATCCAAAGGTGCGTGTGGAGGGTACTCTGTAACGGTACTGGTTACTTGCTTACCTGTTCCAGACCCGTATAGAACAAGGGAAAAACGAATGCTTATATGCATCCGTACGAGCCCTAATCTCTCTGATATTATCTTTTTGGTCTTAACGTGAAAAGTCGGTTGGCGGCAGTGGAATCGTTTTGCAGTTTGCCTCAAAGTCCGACCCCCGAAATTTCTTCAACAGTGTTTCTCGAAAAGACCGTCGCCTTTCCTTCAGTGACCCGCATTTGAGTTCCCGAAGCACTTCAGTAACACTCGCGCACTGACCGAATCTACCAGTTACAAACCTCACCGCTCACCTCTGAACTGGCTATATGTCCTCATTTAAACCGATCTGGTGGGGGTCCCAAACACTTCAGCAATACGCAAGACAGTGTCGTACAAGCGTTTTATATGCGGTCTCCTTTAAAGAAGAATCACGCCTTTCCAAAACTCTCCCAATAACCCGAAGTCGACCATTCCCCACGACTGTCGTTATATGCTCGTTCCATTTCATTACGCTGTGCAACGTTACGCCTACATGTTTACTTGACGCGATTCTGTCAAGTAGCACGTTACAAATGCTGTATTAGAACGTTACAGGATTGTTTCTCCAGCTCTTCTGCATCACCTAACATTTTTCTACATTTAGAGCTAGCTACCATTCCTCATACCACCTAGAAATCTGGTCCAAGTAATCCTGCATCATACTACAGTCGTTCAATGACGATGCCTTCCTGTACAAAACAGCCTCTTTGTAGGTATAATATCTCCATGGCCAGTGGGTTGACGATTTGTCTGCTTAAAGCAGTGTTCGGCAAACGTACTCAACAATAGTTCACTAAACAGCTTGTCTTAATCTCCTGTAGTGAAATCATAGGAGTCCCACAACTAACAATATTAATATATCTCTTGGATAGAGAAAGACAAAAAAGTTCAGTCTTTCCATGTCTCCTTTAATCAAATTTCTCTGGATAGAAATTGTGTAAAAAATATCATTCCACGGCAAAATTTGACTTACGGCCTTGGCGAATTAGTATGCTAATGTTGGCAACGAGCTTTGGATACACACTGAAAACCCAATCACTTAGAATGAGGGGAAATATTTTTCGTGTTGATTGTAAAATAAGTAATTAGTGTTGTACCTGCTCTATGCTTAACTGGTTCTTGTATGTAGTCGTATCCACTCAATAAATTACACGACTGACCATTAAAATTGCTATACCAAGAAGAAATGCAGATGATAAACGGGTATTCATTGGACAAATATATTATACTAGAACTGACATGTGATTACATTTTCACGCTATTTGGGTCCATAGATCCAGAGAAATCAGTACCTCTAACCGTAATAACGTCCTTGATACGCCCGGACATTCAGTCAAACAGAGCTTAGATGGCGTCAACACGATACTGCAGTTCATCAAGAGTAGTGACTGGCGTATTGCGACGAGCCAGTTGCTCGGCCACCATTGACCAGACATTTTCAGTTGGTGACAGATGTGGAAAATGTGCTGCCCAGGGCAGCAGTCGAACATTTTACGTATCCAGAAAGGCCCGTACTGGACCTGCAACATACGGTCGTGCATTATCCTGCTGAAATGTAGGGATTCGCAGGGATCGAATGAAGGGTTGAGCCACTGGTCGTAACACATCTGAAATGTAACGGCCACTGTTCAAATTGCCGTCGATGCGAACAAGAAGTGACCTAGACGTATAACCAATGGCACCCTATAACATCACGCTGGGTGATACGTCAGTATGGCGATTACTGGTAAACGCTTCCAATATGCGTTCACCGCGATGTCGCCAAACACGAATGCGACCATCATGATGCTGTAAACAGAACCTGGATTCATCCGAAAACATGACTTTTGCCATTCGTGCACCCAGGTTCGTAGTTTCGTACACCGTCGCAGGCGCTCCTGTCTGTGATGCAGCGTCAAGTGTAACCGCAGCCATGGTCTCCGATCTGATAGTCCATGCTGCTGCAAACGTCATCGAAATGTTCGTGTAGACGGTTGTTGTCTTGCAAACGTCCCAGTCTGTTGACTCAGGGATCGAGACGTGCGTGCACGATCCGCTACAGCCATGCGGAAAGATGCCTGTCATCTTGACTGCTAGTGATACGAGGCCGTTGGGATCCAGCACGGCGTTCCGTATTACCCTCCTGAACCCACCGATTCCATATTCTGCAAACAATCATTCGATTGCGACCAACGCGAGCAGCAAAGTCGCCATACGATAAAACACAATCGCTATAGGCTACAATCCGTCTTTTACCAAAGTCGGAAACGTGATGGTACGCATTTCTCCTCCTTACACGAGGCATCACAACAACGTTCCACCAGCAACGCCGGTCAACTGCTGTTTATGTATGAGAAATCGGTTGGAAACTTTCCTCATGTCAGCACGTTGTAGGTGTCGCCACCGGCGCCAACCTTGCTGGAATGCTAATCATTTGCATATCACAGCATCTTCTTTCTGTTGGTTTAATTTCGCTTCTGTAGCACTTCATCTTCGTAGTGTAGCAATTTTAATGGCCAGGAGTCTAATTATCCACGTAAATCGTAATTTTAATGCTATTATTATCACTATGCCACCGAGAGCGTAAATAATATTTAACCTAATTCTACTATTAGCAATAACATATGCTAATAAACGCAGATCTGATTTATACGACACTACCTACACAAAACAGTTAAATGATCACGTTCTAGAAACCCCGTAAATGCCTCCATTTGGGACGGAGACTATGAAAATCTTGAACCAAGGTGCCTACAACTTTCTTCTATAACCGAGCTAAAGCGTGGCGCACTAAGTCACGGCCCTCAAACTCAACGACACTTCAGTGAAAAGTCGATAAATACGAATAGATCCAGCAAAGATAGATCCATGTGTAATCCCTTCGTTCCTATCATGGAACCTTGTTACCTAGACAACTTATGTATACATGTAGGAGAAGGGTGTTATATAAATATGCCAACTTTTTGACCTTTGTTGACCTTACTGTTAAACATCATTGGATTCGTCTAGACAGAAAATAGTACTAAGCTATGACATTCGATTAAAAAAAAAAAAAAAAAAAAAAAGAATTGACCATATCTATATCTCTGGGGAGACCTCAACTAAGAACAAAAGCCCAACGTCATATTCGTGCCCCTGCTGTCCCATGCAACTTTCGTCTAACAAACGTTTCAGCTCCTATCGTACTTTCGAGCTTATTCTTAGTGGCAATAGTTAGTATATCCGAGATAATGTCAATACGCTGTGAGATTGACGACCGGGGGAGAGGCGTCCCAACGTCTCTGTACGTTGCGCATGCTGCCGTATTATATGGCGTACACCTACACCGACCCACATGCAGTCTCAAAACAGTCGCCTTTGGCCGTTGTCTACGTTTGCCAGCGTTGGTTTTTAAAGCTTATGGGAGTTAACTACGGGGTCATCAGTCCCTATACTTACAAACTACTTATGAACTACTTACGAACTAGGGCGGCACAAATATCCATGCCCGAGGGGGATTCGAACCCCCGACCGTAGTGGCCGTGCAGACCGTGACTGAAGCGCCTCAGTCTCCCCTGCCACCGCGGCCGGCGCCAGCGTTGGTATTCCTATTGAAATCACCGCTGAAAGCATTTGGCAGGAATGTCCGGTATGGCTTCTCTTGTGGTAAACTGACCGAATTCTGCGCTCACATAGGAGTGCTTTAAGGTTGTGACATTACAGGTATAGGGGGAAGCTGATTGTTTCCATGTGAAAAGCAAGTTTTGGCAAGCTGTTGGGTTCCCCAGCCGGCCGGCTAGCAGTTGGGACCTAGTGAATGGAATACAGATCGTTAGGGAAACCCTAATCTGCGGTCTTGGATGAGCGAGGGCGGTTCTCCCAGATTGCAACTGAAATACAATACAGCCACACACATTATTCTAAAAATCCATATAAAATTAGGAAATGATCATACGGCATATATAATGACGTGAATGGATTCAGGAGACTTGGGAGAATCAAAAACGCCATAATTACAGTTTCAATATGCCTTAAAAAGTCGACAAATTTCAGTACTATAATAATAATATTACAATACTTATATTTACAATTATTGATACGTACTGTTTATAAGTGACAATTTAAGGAGCAAAAGGGCAACATTTCACTACGCTACCTATCTTAAAAGACGCTCCACGTTATTTCCGTATTCTTTCAATAAACTTTGTTTTACTTTCTTTTCTGCTTTTCGTTGAGGAAGTAATATTCTTGTGTCAGAACATAGATTCTACCACAGAAATACAAAACCCAGCACATCGCATTACATTTATATATGTATTTTATTGTATTTAATATTATTCTCAGTAACGTTCGTTTTATGTTGTAGACTGCCTACTAAATATTTGATGGCCAACTAAAAATTGTAGCTATGCTGCAGTTAATTTATACATAAACAATTATAGGTCTTTGTGGACAAGAACTAAATATATGTGCATAAAAAGCCACGATAAATTAAATATTAATTGTCTAACTATATTTCGACGGCGGCAGTATATTTGAACAGTGAGACGCCACGCTTAATAGCAACCTGAGCAAAGAGGTTCAGTCTCAACCGAGTTTAGTATTGTTAGTGAGAGGTTGTGACTGTGCGGTCTGAAATCGCGTTACGAACTTGTGATTTGAAGAGATAGGCATGTGTGGACTTAGAAAATTTATGGGACTCTGACTGCAGAACTTAATCTCTGGTTAAAAAGTCGTAAACTATGGCGTAGTAGGGCTGTGGAAGTGTGATAATTCAGCTATCGTGTACTCGTGTGATGACAATCTGTGTTTTATTACAAATGGTATTGCGATTAATCGCGGATTAATTTGTAACTGCAATGTTCGATTTACTTCAGTAATTTACGAGTGATAATTTGGAACTTTTAGTCTCAAGTGAGTGTGATACTTATTGTGGCTCTCATGAACAATAGTAGGGGAAATATTCAGTTATTTACCGATGTACAAAGTAGGACCACCTCTGCATTTTCGTGTTAAAAAAAAGAGCAATAAACTGCATTCATATAAAAATTTCTTCGTGAGTAAATCTCTACTAAACATTATCTTAGAATCCATTTTGTTGGTTATTCAGAACTTTAAGTTTATTTAAATATATTTTTCGCAACACTATCTGCAGATTGATAGACTGGCTAAACTACAGATTAATTATTGATCTTATTTAAACAGTTTGGGTAGCTGTTTAGGGCATAGAAGCTGACATACATAACTCACCCCTATGAACAGAGACAACGAGCCGTAAACCTCTTACTACCACCAATTCTTATTGGTGAGTACCGATAGGAAGGTCGCAAGGTGAGTATGTAGGGACGTGGTAAGACCGCCACCTGTCGCCTTACCGGTTCCTCTTGGACCAGGGCAGACCGATGTTACGGGACGAAGTCTGTAGCAACAGCCAATTCTTTGTAAGCCGAATTCCAGCTCGCAGCGAAATGAAACGCGTAAACAGGCAAGGGCTCTTTTTAGCAGGTTTTGTTTACCACTGCATCGCCTGGGAGGAATTCCACGTAAACAATCCCATTTGAATAAAAAACTAACAGTTCCATCATCACCTTGCCATTTGACTTCTTCCTGCTGTGGTGATAATAGCATTTCGACGTCGCCGATTGTCGTTTCAGTTGCGAATCGTATAGTAAACACCATGTTTCGTCTCCAGTTATTACCCTGTTGAGAAACATCGGACCATAGTCTGGAGAGCTGATGAGGTCAAACGATCATGACGCCGGTCTTGCCACAGGATTCTTGCCACACTCTGCTGAGCTACACGAGATATGTTTAAGTCGTCCGTCCGGCTGACTTCTATTGCTTCGGCGAGAGGGTCTACCGACTGGTAGCGCTTAGGGTGCACCGACGTTCCAATTTCCTGGATTTCGCGTTCCGTTAGAACTGTTCGTGGCCGTCCTACAGGCGCATTAACTTCCAAACTGTCTCGTCCATGCACAAAATGCCGGCGTCACGTGAACACAACACTGCAATTCCATGCGTCCTGACCGTCCACTTGCTACATCATTTCAAAGGTTTCGACAGCGGTTTTTGCTAACTTCTGGCAGAACTTGATGTATGCCCGTTGCTCATACTGTGGCATGTGACGGTCCAACTGACGCATTTAACGACGACTGTACGTCTGCTAACCCTCCCTCCCCCCTCCCTTATGCACTGACTGACTGACATGGTACCATACCACGGCGACACGTATGCGCTATCGAGCACCACACCGCCGACATACCATATTAGAAGTTCCGTAATGATATCCAGTGGAAGTAGATGTGTTAGCTACGGTGGGTATACCAAACCGCCGAAACAAGACACAATCTTTCCCTCAGCAAGTGTTTATAACAAATCTGACATACGTTCAAGTCGGATACATTATTTTTGGGCATGTTTCGGCCAGTAAACCCAAGAGTTCTTTCGTGCGGTCTTTAGATCAAAGGCGGTTGCATACAGATCATACGAAATCAAACGTCGTACAAAAGCTTAGTGAACCAAGTCGTCTGCTATAGTATCGGTTTCCGATCACGTGATTCACGACGTCACTTGCGTCACGTTTTTTGGTCGTTCAAATTTTTTTCTTACTCTTAGTTGTTTATATATATATATATATATATATATATATATATATATATATATATATATATATATATATATATATGCTCAATTTGTCTCCTATCTGTTTCAGAGGTAAGCCATTATTATTAGAGATGAGTTTCGGTCATTAATATCTTTCATTCAAATATTGGATGTACATTGTTTCTCTTCAGAAATTATGTTGCTCAATAATTATTATAACATTCAAGCAGCTCGTTTTACAGTTTTCAGAGGAGGTAACTGTGGAAAATGTGAGCGAAAGATATCTGGCTCTGCCTGTCACCTGTCAGCATCAAATATTCACGATGAGTTGAAATATCCACGGCATGATATTGAGATCAAATTATTTATTTACAACTGTCGAGGACTTACTGCAAAGTTACACCTTACAGTTTCTCCTCTCGCGACTTCAGCGCGAGTTTCCGTCTGAAACAAAGTACGCAGTCCGAAATTAAACCAGTAAAGTTCACACAGAGCGCGGCCCAAACTTATTCCGCCGTAGCCCTCTCGCAAACCTCCCCGGCCTATTGGGGGAGGAAGGTGAGGGTGAGGGAGAGGGTGTCACCTCGGATTCGGTGAAAACGACTTATAATTTAGAAGTCGCCCGAAATTACGCCTACCGTGTCACACAGGAAATGAAGGTTACTGGAAAGTCGTTTCTGCATTTACGGATCAGTTATTTTACAAACTCTGCGGGGGTAATTATGTTTTTAAAGGGATGAGCCACTACTACGCTGCATTTTGCTATATCAGGCAGACGGGAGAACATTAGTCTTCTCCATAGGACTTGAAATTGTGCGGCTTAGTTACAGTGAGATTCTCATTCAGATATTAACAATGGAAAGTACACATTGCAATAACTGTCAATAATAAACCTAATGTCAGAATAATAAATGAGTTAAAGGTAATCAAGTGTGTGTTTGTACAACTTATGGGACTTAACTACGGGGTCATCAGTTCCTAAGCTTACAAACTACTTATGAACTAGCTAAGACTAAAGACGGCACAAATATCCATGCCCGAGGGGGGATTCGAACCCCCGACCGTCGTGGCCGTGCTGACCGTGACTGGAGCGCCTCAGTCACCTCGGCCACCGGGGCCGGCTAAAGTTAATCCTAGTTAATTATGTTCACCAGTAATATGGAATTTTATCTGTATACTAATTTATCTGTATACTATCTTAATTTTATCTATATAATTTTATCTATAAACTAACACGAATTATTTACAGATGAATGGAAAATCTTGTATATTCCGACCTCGGGGAAGATCAGTTTGGATTTAGGAGAAATGTAGGAACACGGGAGGCAGTACTCACTTTACGACTCATCTTAAAAGATAGGCTAAGGAAAGGGAAACCTACGTTTTTAGCATTTGCCGATTTGGAGAAAGCTTTTGACAATGTCGACTGGAATACAACCTTTCAAATTCTGAAGGTAGCAGGGGCAAAATATAGGGAGCGAAGAGTTATATTCAACCTATACAAAAACCAGACAGAGGTTATTAGAGTCGAAGGGCAAGTAAGGGACGCAGAGGTTGGGAAGAGAATAAGACAAGTTTTTAGCCTTTCCCCAATGTTGCTCAACTGTACATTGAGCAAGGAAAATTGGAGAGCGAATTAAAGTTCAGGGAGAAGAAATAAAAACATTGCGGTTTGCGAATGACATAGTAATTTTGTCATAGACTGCAGAGGATCTGGAAGAGCAACTTAATGGAATGGACATTGTCTTGAAAAGACATGAACACCAACAAGAGTAAAGCAAGGATAATGTAATGTAGCGTCAGAAAATCAGGCGATGCTGAAGGAATTAGATAAGGCAATGAGAGAATAGAAGTAGTTGCTGAGTTTTGCTATTTGGCAGCAAGATAAGTTCTGATGGCCGAAGTGTAGAAGATATGAAATGCAGAATGGCTATGGGAAGAATAGTAGCGTTTTTGAAGAAACGAAATTTGAAGTCGAATATTGCTTTAAATGTTACGAAGTCCTTTCTGAAAGCATTTGTCTCGAGTGCAGCATTGTCTGGAAGTGAAACCTGGACGATAAGGAGTTCAGACAAAAATAAGATGGAAGCTTTCGAAATGTGGTGTTACAGACGAATGATGAAGATTAGATGGGTGGATCACGTGACTAATGAGGAGGTGCTCAACAGAATTGGGGAGAAAAGGAGTTTTTGGCGTATCTTGGCTAATAGAAGAGACAGGTTTGTGGGACACATTCTGAGACATCAAGGAATCGTCAGCTTAGCCTTAGCAGGGAGTGTGTGGGGTAAAAATCGTAGTGGGAGACCGAGGGAAGAATACAGTAGAGAGATTCGAAACGATGTTATGTGCCATTCGTATTCTCAGATGAAGAGGCTTGCATAGGACAGGGTAGCATTGAGAGCTGCATCAAATCAATCTGTGGACTGAAGCATCTAATTTTATAAAAATATGTAAATATGACCTACGACATGTGTATATTTTTTTTAAACTTAGTTATACAGCCAAAGGGGAGCTATAGTTAATTTGTTGTGGATTCTGTGGCACGGTGCAGTTCGGTACTTTCATAACAGCAAGTATTGCCAGACGTGAAATAAGTTACAAGTGACAAAATGCTGGTCTTGAGTTCGGTACGTCACCATTTAACCCCTTCTAATATTTATAAATAAAAAGTCACAAATCACAAAAAATTATTTATGCAAATGATCACCGGTTTCGGTCTGTTTACAGGGCCATCTTCAGATCCATGTGGCGCAGGTATGGACGTCCACGGAGCAGGCGCTTGTCCCCTGCGGTAACTGCTGGGCCAGGTAAGAGCGGCCAGCTCTGATGGAGAACTCGATGCTCTACCGAGAAACACGCAGGGCGTCTGTCTGGCCAGTCTGAGAATTTCTTTAGGTGAGTGGCGACGGTCGGCCACACGTTTTACGTAAAGGGACGACCCCGCGCTATCTCTGCATCCCAAACTGACCGCAGAGGGTAACTCGGTTCACGACATAATAAACGGCAGGATGCTGCACGTACAGTTCCGTCCGTGGAGAAGCTGTTCAAAAAAATGTTCAAATGTTTGTACAGCTTATGGGACTTAACTACGGGGTCATCAGTCCCTAAACTTAAAAACTACTTAAGAACTACTTACGAACTAGGACGGCACAAATATCCATGCCCGAGGGGGGATTCGAACCCCCGACCGTAGTGGCCGTGCAGACCGTGACTGAAGCGCCTCAGTCCCCTCGGCCACTGCGGCCGGCGGAGAAGCTGTCAGGCTCAGCTTGTGTCCGACGCCCACGCCAAGATAACGGCAAGACTTACTTTCTCAATTATTTAGGGGAAAAGTCTAAGCTACGTGACTTTGCGTGCGAAATTTGCTGCTGCAGGTGGAGTCTAGGGTGCAGACTGAAGCTCGGTCGGCGATTGGCTGTGAGGTTTGCTATATGACAGGTCGAGTTGAAAGATGTATTTCTAGTCTTGGATTATTTTATCAGTTGTTCTGTGTGTACCTTAAAAGTGGGCCACTGTACGAAATAAAAGCTTAATTCTGGGAGGAGGT
This sequence comes from Locusta migratoria, assembly GCA_026315105.1. Taxonomy (NCBI): domain Eukaryota; kingdom Metazoa; phylum Arthropoda; class Insecta; order Orthoptera; family Acrididae; genus Locusta; species Locusta migratoria. Next base: position 29,003,085 of record CM048747.1, read on the forward strand.
ATCCAGACAAGAGTTTACTGTTATAAAAAAGCGTTATTTTAGCAGTAAAATTGAGAACTGACTTGGTTCAAATAACTCTAATAACAGGAATTTAACAATACAGTGGCCAATATACGTAGCAGCTCACACGAAATTACACACAGGCATTAATAAAAATTCCACCACAATTAAAGTTATTTCTTAAAGGTGGCAAAGAAAAACATTTATGCCGCAACGGAACTTAAACATAAAATATTGCATCTGAGCTTGTTCCCAGCACTGGTGAAAAACAATATTAAATAAAATGGGGAAGGTTCTCAAAACTATAATTTATAGGCAAGTCAAAATTATACTGAACTTAACTTGTTTATTCAGGTCGAACGCAGCAAAATGGGGAACCAATTTTGTTAATACAATAAAAATGCATCCCATTTACATGATCTAATACTGACGATGCCCAGCATTGAATTTAACATAAATTACACAGAACGTAACGCTACTGGGGAAGGATTTACAAACAACACTCACTCGCTCACACACACGCAATGCCACAGCGAAACTCACCAAAATCAGCGTCCTGGAGCGGGACAGGAGGCGCCGCTATCGTAGCCGAAATTCAGCAAACCCGGAGGTACCACACAACACAATATTCAATAAAACTGCGAAGATGGTTTGGGTCTGTCGTGCCTGATTTGAGCTGTTGCGTGAGTATAGCAAAGTTAAGTTGCATTTAGATTAGACAGCGAGCAAACACGCTAACGGCGACACACGGCTACGTTACATGATCGCATTCCACTGAAGGCGGACTCTTAAGTTGCAATCTGAGAGTAAACTATCTAGGCACCGGTTTTATGAGAAGTGGGTTGAATTCAAGTGACTAGCTGCAAACCCCTGAAGTCGGAGTTCGGACCCACATGGTTCCAAAAACCGAGAAAATGTATAAATTCAATTTCGGAAAAATAAAGAAAATTAACTACGGCATGCAACCCCTAGAACTGAGTAGAATTTCATAAGGAAGCTACTGAAATGCAGCTACAGGCGATAGGGAGCGATTACAGAGACGAATGAAGTCCAGTCTCATAAACCAGAAAAGTGAAATAATTACAAAGACGGAAAGTGAGAATACAAACAGCAGCATGCAGCCCTTAGAAATACATAGAATTTCATAAACTAGCTATTGAAGAAGGTTGTAATAGGCTCTGAGAGAATTAGTGACAAAGACTGAGTGCATACTACAAGTTCGGAGAAGAAACAGCAAAATTAAAATAGGCGGGGAGGGAAGATTGCGAAATGTTAGTGGAAATCAGACGGATACACGCACAGTTACTTTCCTGATGGGCATGAAACAAACAATAGTGGAAGCTGAAGGCTTTGTTCTAAGAACCAACCACGCGGAACACATATCACACACGGGAGGAACATGCACTGTACAAGAATGAACATATCGTCTGTTAGAAATTGGGCCCCACAAAGCTAGAAAGAATTTACACAGAGTTCGTACATCGCCACATAATCACAAAAGGTTTGAATATACCAGGCCGTTATCAAACAACAACTAGTAACACATACATCACGTTTATCTGTTGGAAATCACTGGTCTGAAAAACTAGAACACATTTCCGCGTACGATCTGAGAAATTATTCTGAATATGAACCTAAGTTCAAGAGTTTAAACATGCTAGACAACAGATCGCTACCATCTCTGCAGACACAAGAGCAGAACCAACCTTACGTCACCACGAACCGAGCACAAAGTGAAGACCGAGCGGCCAGAGGGCGCGAAGCAGGATGCGCGAAGCTACCGGAAACTGGCAAAACCCACTAAAAATGAGGTGGTGGGGGAGAGACTTGCCCTGCAGAGGGCTCATCGACTGGCTTGTAACCAAAGGGTGTAGAAACCTCTTTGGTAGCACAAGAAGCAGAGGTTGGTAACGACTAACTATCGACTCTGAGCCAGAGAGAACCATGCAAAGGGAGCTATTACTACCCACATTGAGTCAGCCATTTGATTTCGCACATCCACTTAAAAGTAAAATAAGTACACATTATCACAGAGACAGTGGCGTACCAGAGAAGCCCTACTTATTGCCACATTCATAAATACTATAATAAATTAACAAAATCCTAGCAATATTAACTAAAATTTCTGAAACTAAAATTTTAAAACATGAAATAAAAATGCTATGTCTCATGCCTCAAAAAGAGTGGGGTTCTAGTTTTAAGAAAATGCTAAGCTAGCGACATCAAAAAAATTACAATTTTATAAACAAAATATGGAAGACCTTCAAAGTGAGGTAGCACCTTTCAATCTTCCCCATTTATGCATTATTTTTATTATTTTTTATTGAATTTATTGAATATCAATTAATATATCTGGGTCGCCACCATGTTCCACAACACATGGAAATAAATAATTGTTGACCATATAGCTTGCATGCTTATGATGTGCTCATAGATATCTTTAAAACAAATAAATAAAAATATCAATTCCTACTCTGAGCAAGATATGAGATGTGCCATGAAATAATCAAATGAATATTAATTGTTACTCTCTGAAACTAACCAATCTATTTACCCCTCCAAAATAGTGAGACGGGATGTTATGAAGGAAAGAAGATCTACTAAAGAACTAATTCATTTCAACCAAAAATCGGACATGCTAACAAGTCTAATAAACATTTTTTCAGCTGTATAGTTTAAAGCAAATGACATTCCCTCCCGTACTAAGCTGACAATAGTAAGCAAAGCAAATAATATCTAGATTTTACACTTTTCGTAAAAATAAAAAAAAAAATGCAATGACTGTCTGATTCAAAGGTTTGGGGAACATCAGAAGCAGGATGTTAAAAGGTTATCTACACAGAAATCTGAAGTTATCTATAGGAACTAAGATCCCCAGAATGAAAAGACAAACCTAAATAAAATAATACTTTAAGAAAAATAGTTGACAGCGGAATTACACAAGTCCTGGCGATGGTGCTAGCGTACTTACTCAATCCATATTACAGGTGATGGCAGCGTAGCTCAGGCTCAGCAGCAACAAGCGATGGCAACAGGAGAGATTGAAAATAATCGCGACCGTATTCTCACTGAGATCTGTTAGACAGAATCGGCATGTAACTCAACATCAAGAGGTAGTACGGTACGGAAGCCTCCACCGAACTCCCCTTCTTCCTCACTGCTGCTGCCCACGGCAAGTGCCTCAGCGGCCACGCCCAAGCACCTTAGGCGCACCAATCTGCAAGAACGGCCAATTCCCTACCCAATGGGATGGCGTAGCGCAGTTGAAAAATTAACTAGCTGTTAATTCTGTCGAATCGGAACGCGTTTTCCGCGGCCACCAAGAGGCTCCGCCCACGCCGGCAATGTTCCCACAGAATTTAACGTCGCCAACGTGACTGCCCTCTAAAAATTTTAGGGCGCTCCCACTCCTGGTCTCTCAACCAAAAAGTTACGCCACTTATGGCCTCTGGAGCCTACCTCCCGCTGTCCCAGACAGACTGAAAGCGTCCAGAACGTTCCACCATTCATTACAACAAAAGATTTGCTGCTCTGCTGTCTTCGGAGTACTTTTACAGATGACCTGGCGACCAGGGGGCCCTGCTATTGTCGTTTATCTGCTAATTTTCTCTCATGCGGAACGGCCGATTGTCTCGAAAGCAGCGCCGGGCTGGCGTCCAGCGGAGACCGTCTACGAGTCATTGTGTGGTACATCCCTCACGTTCCCGAAAAAACACGTTTCGCAGGTAAAAAGCCACCTGCATCCGGCCGGCCACCGTACACCACTTCTCTGACATAGAGCACAGACAAATATATACAGACGGGAAACCTCCGTAAGGGCCCGGTCCCACGCTCAGGGGTGCGGGGCGGGGGTGCTGAAGCAGTTCCGTAAGATGTCCCATGATGGCGCTGCGGTCAGAAGCAGCCCTTTAAACTGGTCAGAGCAGGCGGCAGGTAGCGGCTGCCCCCACCACCACCTCCCCTCAAACGCCGGCACGCTGGACACAGCGGTGGTCTCGTGGCAGGCGGCACGAGCTCTCCCCTCAGCCTCCCCTCCACGCTACCAGCTGACGTGCGAGAGGCACCCTCAGTAGTGCCTCTAGTGTGGTCTACCGGTACTAAGCCAGGGAACTGCCTGACACCTGCTAGCATCTTACGGAACTACTAGGGGAGCGTAGGACAGTGGTTTAGGAGGGGGCTGCTTCTCTGTATATGTTACCACAGAGTAACATATACAGAGGCGCAGCCCCCTCTAAACCACTGTCCTACGCTCCCCTCGTAGTTCTGTAAGATGCTAGCAGGTGTCAGGCGGATCGCTGGCTTAGGGTGCTCATCGCACATCAGAGGGTAGCATGGAGGGGTGGCTGAGGGGAGAGCTCGTGTCGCCTGCCACGAGGCCACGGCTGTGTCCAGCTTGCTGGCATTTGAGGGGAGGTGGTGGTGGGGGCAGCCGCTACCTGCCGCCTGCTCTGGCCAGTTTAAAGGGCTGCTTCTGACCTCAGCACCATCATGGGACATCTTACGGAACAGCTGGAAAACCTCCCTCCACGCACCCCTGATCGTAGGACTGGGCCCTTACGGAGGTTTCCCGTCTGTATATATATGTGTTTGATGTTACTCTGTGCCTAGAGGCGGTGGCTGTCACCCAACGGGACATTGGCCGGGGTCCCGCCTCCTGCTTTCGGCTCGCTGCCTTCTGAGAGATGCGACTGAGGGTGCGAATGCCCGCCAGCAAAGCTTTCCCCTGCCCTGCATATCCAACTCTGTTTTTCGCTCTCCAGCAGTTCCAGCAGAGGACAGGCCATACCAACAAAACAGTTAACATATCCAGAAAAATAAGACTAAAATGAAAAGTACTGCAGTTCCAGGAACCCATCTCCCCTGACATGTTCCCAAATGTACAGAAATGTGAATAAACTCATAAAATTGAGACATGAATAGTAAGTAAACCAAGAAAGGTAGAGTACATAAAGGTCAGAATAAAATATTCCACGTCCCCCATCTTACAGAGTTATGTCATCTGACCGAGTGTTGTCATTGGACAGCCCATTACAGGTTTGGAGAGACTGGCTTCCTAGGTGTGAAGGGCGTGGACGCCAATGACTGGTGTGTGCAGCTTGTTGGTGTGGAAGAGAGACGAACAGGAGTCACTGTCGTGGACGGTTAAGTCTCTTGCGAGAGATACAGTTTCGTACAGTTCTCTTAGGAGGTCTCCTACGGAGGATGAAGTTATTTGATTTCACGAACGGGATCCACAGCCTTCATGCTCCAGTCTGCCAACACAGACGCTGCTGCTGCTGCCGGCCGCGGTGGCCGAGGTGACTGAGGCGCTCCAGTCACGGTCAGCACGGCCACTACGGTCGGGGGTTCGAATCCCCCCTCGGGCATGGATATTTGTGCCGTCCTAGTTCGTAAGTAGTTCATAAGTAGTTCGTAAGTTTAGGGACTGATGACCCCGTAGTTAAGTCCCATAAGCTTAACAAACATTTGAATATTTGATTTTGCTGCTGCTGCTGCTGCTGCTGCTGTGTGTGTGTGTGTGTGTGTGTGTGTGTGTGTGTGTGTGGTAAAGTATCAGCTTCGCTACTCCACTGCCTTATTGTGGTTCAATAACTCAGTTCAGGTTGGGATACTGTTTGTGTTTCGCTTCTATCTTCTCCTGTCAGATTTGGATAGTAAGTGCGTTTCTTATTCCCTTTATTTGAATGGCAGGATCTTCGAAAATATAGCCTGACATTTCTTTCATTTTGTATAACATTGTGTCTTCCATTTTTGTAAAGTTAAACGACAGCTTAATTCATATTTTCATATTATTGTATTGTGAGATTTGGTCACCGAATATTGTTAATGGTTAGGTTATACCTTTGAATTTCTCTTGAAATATAATCTCAATTTATTTCAGTTATTGTATACCAAGATTTAACAACCCAGTTCATTATTTTGTAGGGGAATATAAAAGTTTGCTGATGATATCAAAGGGGAGAAAACAAAATTACTAATAGAAGTAGGGCAACTAATCGAGTCTTGGTTCTAGTATGGTCTATGCCACAGGTCAGATAGATCAAGATTAACTTTTCTGTGTTCAAAACGACATAGTGGAGACCCAATTGATCATAACTATTATTCTTATAATTTGTATAAAAAAGGACATTGTTTTGCGTACTAAATTGTCGGATGAAATAAATCATAACGTGCCTTGGTTTTTGTTTTGTTACAATTTGCATATCAAATGAGATAGCTTGCAGCTAGTAATGACACAAATAACTGAGACATGTTACAGTCGAAATTCCTTCTCTTTCACTACTGAATACTTAAAGTATAGTTAAAATATACATTTCCAAAGCTAGGCCTTAGATAAAGGTGTACTGCAACCTTCTATTTTCAAAGAGTTGTAGAAATACTATTACTAGGTCATGGTCTGAGCATCATAAGATGCAGTTAATCTCAGATACAGCCTTATAATCTAATGATGCTTCTGAATCTTGAAGAACAGTGAAATAGTTTCAAAAACTGTTCACTTTCTAATTTATGTCTTTCAGTAAGCAGGACACTCTGCATAAGAAAGTCTATAGTGTTGAAATTGAAATCCTAAAAGGGGTAGCTTAAGATTTGGAGACAAGAAAAGCAGCTGTATGAATATCAAAAACTCAGACGGAAAACCAGTACTAAGCAAAGAGAGAAAAGCTGAACTGTGGAAGGAATATATAGAGGTCCTATATAAAGGAAATAAACTTGAAGGCAGTATTCTAGAAATGGAAGACGAAGTGGAGGAAGATGAGATAGGAGATGTGATACTGCGAGAAGAATTTGACAGAGCGCTGAAGGACTAGAGTCGAAATAAGGCCCCTGGAGTAGATGATATTCCGTACGAACTGCTGATATCGTTAGGAGAGCCAGTCGTGAAAAAATTGTACCACCTGGTGTGCAAGATGTACGAGACAGGGGAAATATCCTCCGACTTCAAGAAGAATAACGTAATTCCAATTCCAAAAAAAGCAGGTGCAGATAAATGTGAAAATTACAGAACTATTAATTTAATAAGTCATAGTTGCAAAATAATAACACGAATTATTTACAGATGAATGGAAAAACTTGTGAAATCCGACCTCGGGGAAGATCAGTTTGGATTTAGGAGAAATGTAGGAACACGGGAGGCAATACATTACGACTTATCTTAGAAGATAGGCTAAGGAAAGGGAAACCTACGTTTTTAGCGTTTGTCGATTTGGAGAAAGCTTTTGACAATGTCGACTGAAATATACTATTCCAAATTCTGAAGGTAGCAGGGGTAAAATACAAGGAGCCAAGAGTTATATTCAACCTATGAAAAAACCAGACAGCGGTTATTAGAGTCGAAGGGCAGAAAGGGACGCAGAGGTTGGGAAGAGAGTAAGACGGTTGTAGCCTTTCCCCGATGTTCAATCTGTACCTTGAGCAAGCTGTGATGGAATGCAAGGAGAAATTTGGTGAGGGCATTAAAGTGCAGGGAGAAGACATAAAAACATTGCGGTTTGCCGGTAACATAGTAATTCTGTCAGAGTCCGCAAAGGATCTGGAAAAGCAATTGAATGGAATGGACAGTGTCTTGAAAGGAAGATATAAGATGAACATTAACAAGAGTAAAACGAGGGTAATGGAATGTGAGAAAATCAGGTGATGCTGAAGGAATTAGATTAGGCAATGAGACAATAAAAGTGGTGGATGAATTTTGTTATTTGGCTAGCATGATTACTTCTGATGGCCGAAGTAAATAAGATATAAAATTCGGAATTGCTTTGGGAAGAAAAGCGTTTCTAAAGAAGCGCAACTTGTTAACATTCAATATTAATTTAAATGTTAGAAAGTCCTTTCTGAAAGCATTTATCTGGAGTGTAACATTGAATGGCAGTGAAACGTGGACGATAAGGAGTTCAGATAAAAAGATGATGGAAGCTTTTGAAATGTGGTGCTACAGACGAATGATGAAAATTAGATGGGTAGATCACGTAACTGACGAGGAGGTGCTTAACTGAATCGGGAAGAAAAGGAGATTCTAGCATATCCTGATTAAGAGAAGGGATAGATTGGTAGGACACATTCTGAAACATTAAGGAATCGTCAACTTAGCATTAGAAGGAAGTGTGTGGGGTAAAAATCGTAGAGGGAGACCGAGGGACGAATATAGTAAGCAGATTCAAAAGGATGTAGGTTGCCGAACGTATTCTCAGATGAAGAGACTTGCACAGGACAGGGTAGAGTGGAGAGCTGCATCAAACCAGTCTACAGACTGAAGATCACAACAACAACATATAGATAAAATTAGATACTGGGATGGATTTTACGTAGAGAAGTTTTGCGAATTCTGAAAGATAAATTATGTATAAAGATAATAGAGAACCCAATTATCGTATCATATTATGACCAAATTAGTGGCAGATTCGTTAGATTTGATTCAGGAACAGGGAATAGTAATGATCATGCCACAAATAATTGATAGTAACTAATAATAATATCAATAAATATGTGATAAAAGCTATAATAATAGTAATCGTTACGCCACTGGTAATAATTATCCTAATATTCACAGAGGAAGTAATGGGAATTTAATTATTCTCACATTCAAATGTCAAATAATAATCAACTTTACATATCATAAAATAACAACCACAATAATGGAAATTTCCATAGTACAAGTAGTTTTAACAATAACAGAACTTTGGTAACCAGTGGCTCAAATCTAATCCTGGTCAGTAGTCTGCGAACAAAAATTACCTGTGCAGAATAAGATAGTAATAGCAATAGCCCACTATATTATCAACGTACGCAACAAAATCGTAGTTTAAAATTGTTCATTATGCGATTATACTCGACCCAACACTTCGGCAAACTAAGTCTGCCTAGTCTTAGCCTCCAAGATTGATCGAGCAATACCAGGAAGTCAATGTTCAAAAGAATATTTGATCAAACAATGTAATTTATATACCGGAACAACTAAGTGTGGAACCAAAACAACGTAAATCTGACCAAGGTGAGATAGTAGCTAGAGCATATATGAGTTGCCTGTAAGTATAAAAAGACGCTTATAAGCCGGAAGAAATATATTCCCATACTATTAAATGCTGGCGTAGTCATATTCATACAAATTTCTACAACATAACAACAAAAAAAATCAATGTTTCAAGCTTACTTTGAATGAATTATAATTTTAAACAGCAGTATATAACGATAAGACAACGGCTTTGCAAGAAAATACCGAGTGTAGCCACTCCATTTATTTACCGTATAAGATTTTATTGGTATTCTTCATCACTATTATGTGTATTATGGCAAACTTTGTAACAATTAAATCATTAATTTCAACGTTAATCAGTAACTACTGAATACATTTGCCTTCTGCTCTCGCGCAATGAAATAACTGATAATAAATTTTACACGCTATCGGGTGAGAAAATCAGGAATGCTGGATAATGGTGCAACTTGACTACATTTCAGTCAATGCAGCTGATGAATAGACATTTTTCTGTTGTTGTTCAGACTTCATCAATGAACTGTTTTTGCAGAAATGTTACTGCAATTATAAGCAGTCTGCGCATTTCTGTCTTTAATAAAGCATGCAGTTTACGAAGGAAAATTTTGAAGAGACTGCTTGACATTGTGTTTATCTCCGGTGCACGTTCTATTAAAAGCATCGCATCCGTCAGATCTTAGAAATAAATTTCCAAGAAACCAAGCGAATACTTCGCACTTACGTACAAGAGGAGACAACACAGCAGTACGAAATAACATTGAAATTGAAAATTCTGTATTGGAGTAACTTCGATAAGTTCCTTAATTATCTAGGGTATTACTTTACCGTTGCATAAGATAAGGGTGCATGTTTTAAATTACAGGGACATCGATGACACGAAATACTCAAGTCATGTTTTAAAGCGCCTTGCTGCGGAACGCTTGGTTACTTGCCGTTGGAGGCTCGAGTCTTCCCTCGGACATGTGTGTGTGTGTGTGTGTGTGTGTGTGTGTGTGTGTGTGTGTTTTATCCTTAGTGTAAGTTAAAGTAGTTTGTAAGTCTAGGGGCTAATGCCCATAGTAGTTTGGTCGAATAGGTTTAAAAACTTAGGTACATTTTGAATCCATGTTGAAGAGGCTGAAGTTTTTACGAGCAGTCCAACAGTTGCATTAATACAGACAGGATTTCTAATGAAATCGATAGATTAAATTGGTTGGTTCGTTCCATAGATCCGTGTTGAGGTGATCCTCGTAGATGTGGAACATCATCTAATTTTTTATTATTAATTTTTTTTACAAGTTAGTCATATAATGATACTAATAATTTTCTATTTAAGAATTTGTCAGTGGAGTAGAAGGAGTTGGCCACTAGAAAGTCTTTTAGGCACCTCTTAAACGGATCTTTATTTGTAGTTAAATTTTTTATGGTTGTTGGTAAATTACTGAAAATATGTGTTCCTGAGTAGTTGACCCTTTTTTTAACTAAAGTAAGTGCTTTTAAGTCCTTGCGTACATCATTTTTGTTCCTAGCATTGTAGGTATAAACTAAGCTGTTTGTTGGGAAAGTGATATATTATGTATGATAAATTTCATTACCGAATAAATATACTGAGAAGAAATAGTTAATATAACCAGTTTTTTGAAGAGGCTTCTGCAGGATGTCCGTGAATTTACACCATAAATAATACGTATTATACGCTTTTGCTTGACTTGAAGAGTTACTCCAAAATATTATACCATATGCCATTATGGAATGAAAGTAAGCAAAGTATGCAAGCTTTCTTTATTTTTATGTCTCCTATGTCTGATACCACTCGTATTGCAAATACAGATTTCTTAAGTCGTTTCTGCAGTTCTGTGGTGTGCTCCTCCAAACTGAATTAATTATCAAGCTGCAATCCCAGGAATTTTATACTGTCAACCTCTTCTATCTGCTCTTATTCATACTTTATGCATATACTGAATGGGAATCTCTTACATGTTCTGAACTGACAAATAATGAATATTTTTCAATAAACTACAAAAAAGAGAAACATTGAGAAAAGTGGAAGTAAGATCTAATGTATAAAAACGCGACCCAAAGCTAAACATTCAGTACATTTTGTAATGAAAAAGAGACTTGACGGCTAGTTGAAAGATAGGATTTAGATGGCAGATACGAAAAAAATAAGCAAGAGGACAAACAGATCCTGTTAGTATACAGTACATACAGCTCGTTTCCTTTCCAGTTCTTTTGCAGTCCCTGGCCTAAAATGCCTTTGTCATACTGTGGTGCTAGAAAGGTCATCGGATAAGGATATGAAATGGCGTTTGTATCGCATACGCTTGACGTAAAAGGATGGCGCATTTGCAGAGCTTTGATTTGTACTCCAGTGATTCATCTTGACGCCGGCATTGTAGCCGGAAATTAACAGACTCTGGTTGTTAGAGTAGACGCGTGGAAAATTTAATTTTGGAAAGCGTTAGGGGTTAATATTCTGAGTTCCACCGCGCCATGAGTGTGCAAAAACGCACGGGGAAAAATTCAGGTCACGGAAATTGAGTTTGGGATGAAACTTCGCAAGTTATAGTATACGTCAAGGGTGTCCATTCACAGATATTGTAAAGCGCACCACCCAGAAAATTCCCAGATAAAGGGCCACAAAGTTTAAGCGCAACTCAAATATATTTTATATACTTGTCAATGAGACACCAAATGCAATAAGTCGAAATACCTCAACTAGGGGAAAAAAGGTAGTAGCGTGTGGCATGTGATCAGGGTTATATCCTACTTGGAGAATTTTTATTATTATTATTTATGTTAAAAATATTATCAATTACATCGTATCTTATTTTATTTATGAAATAATGGTTGCAGATAATTGAAAATTTAATTGTAACGAACTGGAATAATTCCAAATGCATTTTGCAATATTACTGTAGATACATAAAAGCGTTAAATACCATTGCCAATAAAATTTTATTACAAAATTATGTGATATTGTAAGCTGTGGAGAGATTATAAATATTCGTTGTAAATTCCAGGCCGGCCGCGGTGGCCGAGGTGACTGAGGCGCTCCAGTCACGGTCAGCACGGCCACTACGGTCGGGGGTTCGAATCCCCCCTCGGGCATGGATATTTGTGGCGTCCTAGTTCGTAAGTAGTTCATAAGTAGTTTGTAAGTTTACGGACTGATGACCCCGTAGTTAAGTCCCATAAGCTTAACAAATATTCGAACATTTTTTTGTAAATTCCAGTAACCGGTTTCTTCGTGGAAAAGCAGAGTACAGCTGTTGCCTTATTGTTTCTATACAAATTAGGCAGACGGACAGGAAGAGTCAAGGAACGCACAGAACTAATCGTTCAGTGGGCCTTAGTTGATAAAGTGCTAACTCCGGGAGTTTTACAAAATTGTGAATTAAAAATGTATGTGAATGAAGACATCATGAAAAACCAGAAGATGCAGATTGATTATATAGTGAAGTGTCGAAAGCGATATCAATAGAGGTCCGCTGTGGAGTGGCCGAGCGCTCTAAGGCGCGTTTCTGGGGCATGGGTGCGTGTCTTGTCCTTAGCCTTAAGTTAGTTAAGTAGTTTCTAAGTTCAAATGTTTGTAAAGATATGGGACTTATCCGCAGTGTTCATCGGTACCTAAATTTACAAACTACTTAAACCAACTTATCCTAAGAACGACACAAAAACCTATGCCCGAGGGGGGATTCGACCTCCGACGTGGAATGGCTGCGCGCACCGTAACAGGGCGCCTCAGACCGCACGGCTATTCCACCGCGGCCAGTTTGTAAGTCTCCTTACTGATTACCATGGCAGTTTGGTTCAAATGTTCAAATGTTTGTAATCCTATGGTACCAAACTATGTTGGTCATCAGTCCCTAGTCTTACAAACTACTTAAACTACGTTAAACTAGAATGAAACTTTCACTCTGCAGCGTGTCGGGATAGTTCAGTCGGTAGAGCGCTTGCTCGCAAAAGGCAAAGGTCCCAGGTTCGACTCCCGTTTCCGGCAAACAATTTTAATCTGCCAGGAAGTTTCATTACTTAAACTAACCTAAGGACAATACACACATCCATGCCCGAGGGAGGATTCGAACCTCCGACGCGGTAGGCCTCGCGGTCCGTAACGTGGTGCTCCAGACCGCTCGGCTACTCCCGCGCGGCAGCAGTTTGGTCCAATAGCGTTACAAACATTTAACCATTTGAATTAATAGAAGCAGTCGTTTATTATAAAAGATTTCTTCCTGCAAATCATTTGATTGCTTGCGGAATCTTCAAAAACAATTTTTCATGAAGCAGTATTAATGGATAAAGAAATAAAAAAAGAATTTAAAAAAATACAAAATCTGCCTGCGGAGAAGTTCGAACACGGGTCGTTGCATGACAAGTGATAACGCAACCTTTTTTATTTTTATTTACTTATTTGTATGTTTGTTCTTGACTCAGCTTATTTATTGCAGAGGGCGTTCAGCCCTCTGACCGTGCGCGCTGAGCCACAGCGCACGTCAACACATCAACTGTTCGACCGGCCGAGAACCTAGCCTTCACTGTGAAGAGTTGCATATGTGTACGCTTAAAGCTATAGATCCATGTTTCTTGGAGTTTTGTGTACAGTGTGCTTTAAACCTTCTACGAGTTTACATTCCTGGCCATTAAGATTCCTATATCATGAATATGACGTGCTACAGACGCGAATTTTAACCGACAGGAAGGAGATGCCATGATATGCAAATGATTAGCTTTTCGGAACATTCACACAGTGTTGGCGCCGGTGGCTGCACCTACAACGTGCTGACATGGGGAAAGTTTCCAAACGATTTCTCATACACGAACAGCAGTTGAACGACGTTGCCTGCTGAAACGTTGTTGTGATGCCTCGTGTAAGGAGGAGAAATGTGTACCATCACGTTCCCTACTATGATAAAGGTCGGATTGTAGCTTAACGCGATTGCGGTTTATCGTATGGCGACATTGCTGCTCGCGTTAGTCGCGATCCAACGACTCTTAGCAGAATATGGAATCGCTGGGTTCACGAGGGCAATACGGAACGCCGAGCTGGTTCCCACTAGCAGTATCACTAGCAGTCGAGATAACAGGCATCTTACCCGCATGGCTGTAACGATGTAACAGATGGGACATTTGCAAGACAACAACCATCTGCACAAATAGTTCGACGACGATTGCAACAACAATCAGCTCGGAGATCATGGTTGTGGTTACCCTTGACACTGCATCACAGACAGGAGCGCCTGCGATGATGTACGCAATGACGAATTGGTGCAAGAATGGCAAAACGTCCTTTTTTCGGATGATTTCAGGTTCTGTATACAGCATCATGATGGTCGCATCCGTGTTTGGCGACATCGTGACAAACGCACATTGGAAGCGTGATGGTTTGGGTGCCATTGGTTACACGTCTCGGTCACCTCTTGTTCGCATCGACGGCACTTTGAACAGTGGCTGTTATATTTCAGATGTGTTACAATCCGAGTCTCTACGCTTCATTCGATCCCTGCGATACCCTACATTTCAACAGGATAATGGACGGCTGCATGATGCAGGCCGTGTACGGGCCTTTCTGGATAAATGTTCGAATGCTGCCCTGACCAGAACATTCTCCAAATCTGTCACCAATTGAAAACGTCTGGTCAATGGTGGCCGAGCAACTGGCTCGATACAATACGCCAGTCACTACTCTTGATGAACCGTGGTATCGTGTTAAAGCTGCATGGTCATCTGTACCTGTACACGTCGTCCAAGCTCTGTTTGACTCAATTCCCAAGCGTATCAAGGTCGTTATTACGGCTAAATGTGGTTGTTCTGGGTACTGATTTCTCAGGATCTATGCACCCAAATTGCGTGAAAATGTAAACACATGTCTGTTCTAGTATAATATATTTGTCCAATGAATACTCGTTTGTCATCTGTATTTATTATTGGTGTAGTAATTTTAAGAGCAAGTAGTGTGCTACTAACATGCGAAGTCTCATTCCAAACTGAGTGTCAGAGACCTGAACCTCTTCTTGTCAGTGTACAACGGCATGAACTTAAATTCATAGAGCAGCGGCATCAATATAGAGTTTCCACTGCTAAAATAACTAGTAATTCGGCGTGAAATAACAGCAGAAATCAATATGGGACGTACGACGAACGTTTGCGGCTCCAGTTGTCTTTAATGAGCCATGACAGCAGACGAGCGACTTAAGAGTCTTCGGTAGTAGCACTAGCACCTCTCCTGGACTCCTGACCATATTGGGTGGAAAACCGAGGCTTGGTGAGTGAGTCCCAGTAATAATAGGTAAGGGCTGGTGGTAGGGCCACGGTGTGGTAGAGGCCCCTCGATGTTCGGACCCAAGGTGTCAACAAGGCACTGTGCAAGCTGTCGGTGGCTCTAGAAAGGTGCGCTGAATTTTTTACATGGAACCGAATGGTTCCTCTGTCCTAGCTGAACCCATCACCAAATGAAACAACGATTGAATATTTGTAAAGGACATTGTTCCATTTCACCAAGCCACAATTGTTAGTTTGGATTGAAGAACATTCCGAACAGTTCCAAAGAATGACTTGATCACTCAAATCGCCCGCCATGAATCCCATCGATTGTTTATTGGACATTATAAAAAATTATCCTTCACCGGCAACACTTCCGCAAGCATGTACGCAACATGGCTCAATATTCCTGCTGGGGACATCCAACGACTTCTGGTGTCCATGTTTAACGATGCATAAAAAGGCGAAATCAGTATTGAACCACTCGATACCATATCTAATATCTCTTTTATACGGAAAATTCTATCAATTAAAAATGTTTACAACAGTCAATACCATTATACAACTTATGAAGACGAATCCATAAATCTTACTTCACGTCAGAATCGTTTTAAACTAACACAGACTTACGAAAAGTAAGTATTTATTATGTTTGAAGCATATTTTCGAACATTGCTAATATTAGATAAACAACTCAAAATTCAACATGTAAAATACGTCAGTACATATAATCAAAATCCATATTTGGTAACAGCAGTGTAAACAAGCTATTCACTAGGTTAAATTTCAAGGCAGTGATTCATAAAACGCCTGTTATTTTGATAGAAATGATTTAATATCATGTAAATTCCTCTATATGCAGTTTACGAGTAACACGCTTAGGTTCAGGATCATGACCTATACAAAATTTATGTTTTATCATGTTAATGATTTGTATGTAATATGCACACATGACATTCAAAAAGTCCGCTACATACTTCCTTTGTTGCATATCAATGTCTAGTCACAGAGGTATTGTTTTGATGCAATTATGTCGACTTAAATTTAGATACAATATTTCTTCAAACAATCTGATTGCTGTACACCATGGACTGGAAATCATTTTAAATTTAGAGACTGTACTTATTTTTCGTATGTTCTATAAAAGCAAACGGAAGACGCTAATCGGTGAGTTTTTATATTCACTTAGATGGAAAGCAGGTAATTCACGTGTCGCTCCCATATGTAACTCACTCAACATTTCTATGAGTGGCACTAGGGAGGACAGATGGATTCCATGTTTTGTGAACGATATGCACTACATTTAGGTAAAATAAATATTTTTACGATATTCTGGAATAAGAAATTATTTTAATCTGAGAACGAGGCTTTTGAACACCATAACAAAGGAAGAAATCGTGCAAAGTTTCCAGTAGATGTATTGTAGCGGTCAGCAGTGCACAGTTATGGAACAGTAAGGTAACTATAGTTTACAGTTCATCTACTTTAATGTTACAGAACTATTCACCGTACTATTGTCAGAAGTTGTATAAAGTGACAGTGTACACTTAGAAGCACATGTAACAAAAGTACAAATACAATGTCATTAGGTTTAAGAAACTCGTCAATAGTGCATAGATGATTTTACAAGATGTCATCTAAGATTGGACACAACTAATTATGGTAAATAAAGCAATAAATGGAGAGAAAACTGTAAGGAAATACAGACGGGAGTGGGTGGCTCAGACACCTAAGTGGGTACCAGTAGGACTTCAGTGACGTTTTCTAAGAAATTTTTATTTTTTAAGGTCTTTTTGCTCATTTAAAATCTCATTTCGGTGTGTCTTTAAAACTACGAAAGATATCAATTCCCTCATTATAATCATGTCGAACCCTTCTTTTTAATCTATCTAACAATTCCATGTTGTCTTCAATGTTGCCTATTATGTGCTAGAATGGTCTGAGATGCATGCCTAGTGTTGAAGAGCTTGACTATTGTGTATGTGCTTGACATCTTTTGAGGTAAATACCAGTTGAGTTTCATACCAGGATGTAAAAGTTATCACATTCTCGACATTTAATTCTGTATACACCTGCTTGGTCTTAAACTTATTATGCCATTCTTAAATTACAGGGGAGCATTGTTTTCATTTAATTGTCAGTATGGAATGCTAATTTGACGTACTTTTTTCTAAAAACCTGTGTAATCTTGTCCATTATGGGACCTACAAAGAAAAATCACATACTTGGTTTTCAGCCAACTTTCATTTCTTTCATTTAGGACAAGGTCAGTACTGGGTCTCCGTGCTGCGGTGCGCGCGGCCGTTCGCCGTAGGGGGCTCGAGTCCCTCCTCGGGATGTGTGTGTTGTCCTTAGGTTAGTTTACCTTAGTTTAAGTAGTTTATAAGCCTCGCACTAATGACCCAACAGTTGAGTCCGATAGATTTACAAATATTTAAACATTTCGATTTGCAATCCTTTGCTTACTGTTATCATTTTTTTAATTTTTACTTTGTTCTATTTCAGCAAACTCTTATCAAACAGTCCTTCCTAAAAACCATTATTCGAGGCAACAAATTTGGTTGTATTTATTTCAGTGTTAAAGTCCTCAGATGACACTGGGGTTCTAAGCAGCCTGTTAAACATACTATGGACATACGTATGTTTATGTCTTACCGTTTGGCAGGAGGTTTCATGAATAACAACGTTGGTAGTAGAAGGTTTTCTGTAAATATCCGTAGCAAGTTTGTTACCTGTTTTTGACTTCTCTAAGCCAAGGAAATTGATCTTACTCTCTTCCTCTCTCTCTCTCTCTCTCTCTCTCTCTCTCTCTAACTAAAACATAATTTGTGTGGACAGCAGAGATGTATTGCGTATTTCACTAACTACAGTTACATCTACAATTACTAAAATAATGGTGCCATCTACATACCTCTTATATATAATAATCCTGTCAGTTAACTCCGTTTTATTTGGTATTTTGCTTTCAATGTATCCCATAAAAAATCAAATGTTTGTGGAGCTTATGGTACTCCACTGCGGGGTCATTAGTCCCTAAACTTACAAACTGCTTATGAACTAGCTAATACTAAAGACGTCACAAACATCCATGCCCGAGGGGGATTCGAACCCCCGACCGCAGCGGCCGTGCAGACTGTTGTGACCTCGTTGCCATTTTTGTATCATTCTATATTCCATTAGTTGAGTACTCGTCCCGGTCTAGTTGTCAGGAAAGGTGCAGGAATCGATGGTCAGCTAAAACATTTATATAGAGATTAGTATTACAAGTTTCATTGATGAAGGTACAATGATACTCAACTTTATAACATATGTCTGTTTCTTCTTGCTTCTCGCGGCGTCGTCATATGATGCTAGCTGCGCTGAGACCTAGTGACTGCTAAGTTCGTAGCCGAGTTCTGACCTAGTAACTGACGGGCCGTCCAGACGTATGTCGTCCCAGATGTAGCCGCTTGTAGAGGGCGCGCATCTTGGGTTACTCCCTCCGGGATGCGCGGCGCCTGCTTGCTATTGGCTTTCGGTCGATCGCTGCCTTCTCCACGATCGTTCTCTTACGTCTGGCGTGTGGCGCTGACTTTGCGCCACAACACAGACCGTGACTGGCACGCCGCAGATGTTAGATCCCTTAATGGGGTAAGAAAGTTAGAAAATTTAAAAAAAGGAAATGGATAGGTTGAAGCTAGATGTAGTGGGGATTAGTGAAGTTCGGTGGCAGGATGAACAGGTTTGATTCCATTACTTGGAGGTGCTCCACGACCACACAATGATGAACTCACCAGATGTAATTAGCAGCATTGGCCGTTAATGTTTTATTTTAAAAAACCACAGATCGATTTCGATCACATAATGATCATCTTCAGTGTCCTTCCAACGAGCATATGCATGCCCTGAATGCAACTGCAACGGTAATTTGCAGTGTCAAAGTTTCTTTGACACTTCTTCGACACTGCAAATTACCGTTGCAGTTGCATTCAGGGCATGCATATGCTCGTTGGAAGGACACTGAAGATGATCATTATGTGATCGAAATCGATCTGTGGTTTTTTAAAATAAAACATTAACGGCCAATGCTGCTAATTACATCTGGTGAGGATGAACAGGATTTCTGGTCAGGTGAGTACGGGATTATAAATAGAAAATCATTTTGGCGTATCACAGGAATAGGTCTAATGATGAATAAGAAAATAGGAATACGAGTAAACTACTATGAGCAGCACAATGATCGCATTATCATCGTCAAGATAGATACAAAGCCAACACCGACAACAGTAGTACAGGTTTAAATGCCACTGCGGCGATGAACCCTCTGCTGCGCACTTCATTGTGACTTGCAGAGTGTTTCCGTAGATGTAGATGTAGCAGGTAGTCTTGTGTAGTTCACGAAAGAACTAGTTCGCAGATCCCTCGCCTCTTAGTTCGTCTGCTCCTTTTCCGAAGACTGACGGGGAACAGCGAGACGACGCGAGAGCGCGCAGAATCGCGTGATTCCCTTCTGCCAGTTACCTTCACTTCGAGCTGAGATACAGCTCAGCTGTAGTTTCATAGTTCACTGCCACAAGAAATCTATTTTAAAAATAAAGTACTACCAGTACTCTGTATGCAAAGTAGTTGAATACCATTGTATCACCCAATCGTGTAATAACTGGTTTATTTGCCTAAGTATTTGTTGTCAAATTGCCCAAAAAAACGGATAATATCACACGCTTTGGCAACACTGATTCATTATATAAAGAGCTCTTTTTAGTTGCGTTAGCAAAAGCCAAAAAAGAGCAGACGAACTAGGAGTAGCGGACGAACTAGGAGCAACGGACGAACTAGGAGCAGCGGACGATTATGCCCAACGTATCTCGCTTCATAGTTCGTTGGATTCTTTTCCGAAGGCCGACGGGCAATAGCGAGAGGGCGTGTAGCAGAATTAAAAATCACGTGTTTGCCTTCTGCTGATGAGAGCCATTTCGAGGTGAGCGTCTGCCTGCTAGATTACATAGTTCAGTGCTACAAAATTTCTGTTTTGACGTATTCTGCACTCTGCAATATCTGACTAATAAATTCAGTAATGCTAAGATATAGAGATAAGTCTAAACTTAAACCCGAGAAATTATCCACAAACTGTTTCTTTTGGTTTGCGTGATATCGTTAGCGGCTCAAGCAGCAAGCGCATGAAGCAGCTAGGGGGAACTTCTCCCTCCACCTTCACGCGCAGACCACGCCGTTCAGCCGTCAATGGGAGCGGACGAACTAAAAGAACGAACTAGTTTGCGGCAGAGCCGCGGACTAAAGTGAGCGCTCCCGATCGCGAACTAATATGTGCAAGTCTAGTAGCAGGGACTGTCGCTAACAGAGTTATGGACCAAAGAATACGCTAGCTACCGCACCGATCATGACAGAATCACCGAGCCGCTACATGGAATATTTAACCTGTGTTCATTCGAATGTTTTAGTTCTTCATGTAAAGATTTGAAGTTAATCTGGAAAGTTTTGAGAGTTTTCTTGAACAGAATTTCTGAGTATTTAGTTTGTAGATGCAGGGAAATAGTGTAAGTTTACCACCCACTGCTTTCCTATCAGTTGTCACCATGTTTTGGGTTGTTGAAGCAGATCTTAGTGCCCTGATTAAATAAATGACGCGCAACGGAATTCGCCTTACGGAAACCATGGAAAATAATTGGATATCGATGGCAGTAGCTTACCTCAAGGGATGTTCCTAACATGATTTCCTATCTGAATATTATACATACAAACAAGGACGGGGAATTAGTATAAAGAAAGCAGTTTCCCTTTTAACAAATCTACATTTATTTACAGATTTGGTGTTATTCAATTAAGCAAGAAATATTATGGGGCATTTCAGTTAAATCATTTTGAACACAACATTTCATGGCGTGATTAATAAAGGGACCAAAAGCTTTCACACTATTTGTCTACTGGCTGAATTCCACAATCTTAGTGCCATGATGTACTACCCAAAGTGCCACAAAGAAAATTCGCACAGAATCCTATGTCATGGATACCTAGTACTCACTAGCTAACTGTTGCAGTTACTTTAAATCCGATTAAGAGGGTTTTACGTCCACTTCTCTTTGTGTACCTTGACCCACCCTGTCGCATGGTCACCAGAACGGGAATCTAAGTGGACGATAGAAAGATAAACGAAGCCACACGAGATTTCATTAACAAATTTCCTCCGCGCACACAGTAGAATCTCAAATCGACAAAGTGAACATCGTTCCTCTTCGCACCTAAACTACATTGAAATAAGCCAACTTGGTACACAAGAGATCCGCACATAAACTGAGCCTAATCCGCAAATAACACAACTCGTCCTAATTCCGCGAAAACGCTCCAAAAAAATTTAGAAAATGGACTTCTCCTAACATTGTGCATTTACTGAACCATTTCCCTGCTAATCTGCTCCAAAATTGTCACAAATCACACACACTTCCAAATACATTACCCTCGGAGACCAACATAATCGCGTCCGTCCTCAGCCAGCCCAGAAACATTGTGCCGAAATATGGCTGCCCTCTAGCCTAACCGCCCTTCCCGTTCAACTTGGCCGGAGCCGTCCTGCACCTAACGGGACCATCCTGCCAACTCGGGAATTGTCGAGGAATCGCAAATCACAGACACTCGTCGACCACGTATCCCCAGGAGACGTCTCTGTCCAATACAGAAATAAAGTTGGCTAACCTTTTAACTATGAGCATCTCTGCCTTCCCAGCTGCAGCCTCACACACACACACACACACACACACACTTGGTAGGATGGGGAGATGGGTTCTGTGGAGCAAAACTCCTTATGTGAGCGGGGATCACTTATTATGCCTGTAATTACAATAGCAATAATAATCATTATGCATTCTTGCCTCCACTGCTCCTAGCACTAGCCCCGAAATGAGTGATCAAGGTGGCACGAAAGGTAAAACACAAAAATAAAATTAGAAAGTAACGTGCACACAACACTGTGGCTTACATGAAACACGTATAAATTCAAGTAAGTGAATTGGAAGGATACTACAGTTTCGTTTCAATATATAGCGGAGGGAGAGTAAGAGTGAGTATGGGGGGAGAGGTAGATAGAGATGCAAAGTGAGAGAGCGAGGGGGAGAGAGAGAGAGAGAGAGAGGAGAAAGAAAGGCTGGAGTAAATGGTGAGGAAAACAGGGAGGAGCGCAGAGAGCGCGGACGTAAAAGAGGGCGTTTTGCGAGTGCGGTGTGCGGCGCTAGAGATAGGCGGCCAGGTGGTTGGGTCGGCAGAATTGGCCGCCCGCTATCGCCTCCCGTGGCGTTAGGCTGTGCTAGGCTGGTGTGGGCCGCTCTCTCTGACAGCCACAGCGCCCTGCAGCCTAGCTACTGGCTGCTAGCTGCTGGCTGCCGCTGCTGCTGGTGCTTTTAATTTGAGACGGCGGCCGCCTTCCCCATTAGTGGAGCGGCCAACAAGGCCTGGTGGGCCGCTCTTATTAAGTAATTTGTGAGCGCGCCGCCCAAGCCGGTAATAGTTTTAGCGTCGGCAGCGGCAGCGGCGTCTGCATAATCATTCCGGACGCTCGCCCGTGCTGTCTGGCCCGGTCTGCCCAAAAGCAGAGGCCGGCGCAGCGGAGTGGGCTCCACGCAGGGAAAGCACGATAAGAAAACAGCGCACTAGTGTGGTGGAACAGTCGGGGCCCTACGCCGCTGCTATACTCCGTGTCTCGCAGTTTAATTGCACGAGCCTTAAGCGGAGCGTGTCTTGATAATCAGTACAAGAGATTTAAAAATATTGCCACGGTGGAGTAGCCGAGCGGTCTAAGACGCCTCGCTCCGGAGCGCGCGGTTGCTCGTCGTCGGATGTTCGACGTTCACCAGAGAAGACGAAGTGGACACTCCAGAATTCAATCCAAGAACAGCTGAAAGCATGGGATGTTCCTGGAGCTTGCAAGCCCTCGCCAAATGTTTCCCGAAACACCCTTTGGTGTAATCCATACAGGAGTCTGTTTCCAGGCTTGTTCGGTCTGGTCGCTCGGTGGTCTTTGTTTGGACCCCAGGCCACATCGGCATTCCTGGAAACGAACGTGTGGATCAGCTGGCTAAGCAGGCTACTTCCTCCAGTCCATTGGCTATTGGTCTTCTAGAGAGCGATCTCCGACTGGAGTTCCATCGGAAGATCCGTAGCCTGTGGGATTACGAGTATGCTAACTCTGCTCACCCCAACAAGCTTCGTGCAGTGAAGCTCTCTACGGTCGCATGGAAGTCCTCACTGCGGTCGTCTCGGAGGGAATCTCTTGTTCTCTGTCGCCTACGAATCGGCCACACATGGCTGACGCATGGCCACCTTCTTCGGCGGGAGGACGCACCACAGTGTGACTGTGGCACCCCCTTGACAGTGGTCCACATTCTGGTAGACTGTCCACTTTTAGTATCCTTTCGACAATCTTTTAATCTGCCACTTGCGGTTTCTTTTATGCTAGTAGACTATGCTGCTATGGTTGAACTTGTTTTATTCGCACAGCTGGTTTTTATCATGTGATTTAATGGTGGTGTGTTTTCTTCTTCGTTTTTACTTGTATCCTTTCCTCATATTTACCAGTGATTTTTACTCTTTGACCTGTTAAAGCATTTCCTTAGGAACACCTAACACAATGTTTTATCTCTCAGAACCGAACAAGGGACCGATAACCAATCGAGAGAATTATACCAAATAAATTAATAAAAGAGGAGGCTGACCCCCCGTGGTACACAAATCAGGTCAGATCACTGTTGCAGAAACAAAGAAAAACGCATGCAAAATTTAAAAAGACACAGAATCCGCAAGACTGGCAATATTTTACTGAAACTCGCTACCTAGCGCGGACATTAATGCGAGAAGCCTATAGTAGTTACCACAACGAAATCCTGTCCCGTAATCTTGCAGAAAATCCAAAGAAATTCTGGTCATATGTGAAGTACACTAGCGGCAAAACACAAACAATACCTTCACTACCCGATAGCAATGGTAATACTACCGATGACAGTACTGCTAAGGCAGAATTACTAGACACAGCTTTCCGAAATTCATTTACCAAAGAAGACGAAGTGTACACTCCAGTATTCAATCCAAGAACAGCTGCCAGCATGCGAAACTTAGGAGTAGATGTTCCTGGAGTAGTAAAACAACTTATGTCACTAAAAAAAAAACAAATCTTCCGGGCCACATTTTATACTAACTAGATTCCTCTCAGAGTATGCTGATGCAATAGCTGCGTACTTAGCTATAATTTACAACCGATCACTCAGCGAAAGATCCGTACCCAAAGACTGGAAAGTTGCCCAAGTTACTCCAATATTCAAGAAGAGCAATAGGAGTGATCCCCAAAATTACAGGCCTATCTCATTGACGTAGATCTGCAGTAGGATTTTGGAACATATACTTTGTTCGAACATTATGAACTACCTCGGAGAGAACTACATATTAACCAATAGTCAATACGGATTCAGAAAGAATCGCTCTAGCGAAACACAGCTTGCCCTTTATTCACATGAAGTGTTAAGTGCCATCGACAAGGGATCTCAAATCGATTCCATATTTCTGGATTTCCGGAAGGCTTTTCACACTGTACCCCACAAGCGGTTTCTAATGAAATTGCGTGCTTATGGAATATCTCCCCAATTGTGCGATTGGATTCACGATTTCCTATCAGAAAGAACACAGTTCGTTGTAATTGACGGTAAGTCATCGAACAAAACAGAAGTTATATCTGGCGTTCCTCAGGGAAGCGTTATAGGTCCCCTACTCTTCCTTGTGTTTATAAACGATTTAGGAGACAATCTGAATAGCTCCCTTAGACTGTTCGCAGATGATGCTGTCGTTTATCGGTTAGCGAAGTCAACAGAGGATCCAAAGCAACTGCAAAGCGATTTAGACGAAATTTCTACATGGTGCGAAAATTGGCAATTGACACTAAATAAAGAAAATTGTGAAGTAATGTACATGACCACTAAAAGAAATCCACTGAACTTCAATTACGCGATAAATCAGTCAAACCTTAAGGTCGTAAATTCTACCAAATACCTAGGAGTTACAATTACGAACAATTTAGACTGGAGAGAACACATATAAAATATTGTGGGGGAAGGCGAACCAAAGGTTACGTTTCATTGGCAGAATGCTTCGAAGATGCACCAGCTCCACCAAAGAGACTGCCTACATTACACTTGTGCGTCCTCTCCTGGAGTACTGTTGCCCTTTGTGTGATCCTCATCAGGTGGAACTGACGGAAGACATTGAGAAGGTTCAGAGAAGAGCAGCTCGTTTTGTTTTATCACGTTACGGGGGGGGGGGGGGGGAACTTCACGGAAATGTTGCACGAATTGGGGCGGAAATCATTAAAAGAAAGACGTTATTCATTGCGGCGTGATCTGTTTGCGAAGTTTCAATCACCGACTTTTACTTCTGAATGTGAAAATATTTTGCTAGCACCCACCTACTTAGGGAAACATGACCATCCCAATAAAATAAGAGAAATCAGATCGAAAACGGAACGATTTAGGTGTTCTTTCTTCCCGCGCGCTGTTAGAGAATGGAACGGTAGAGAAAAGTTACGAAAGTGGTTAATGAACCCTCTGCCAGGCACTTAAATGTAATTTGCAGAGTATCTATGTAGATGTAGATGTAGATGCAGATAAGTCCTCCCTGGGGCATGGCTGTGTGTGTCTGTTGTCCTTAGATTAGTTTACCTTAGTTTAAGCAGATTGTAAGCTACGGACTGATAACCACGCAGTTTGGTCAGATAGATTTTCAAGCATTTGAACATTTTTTTTAAATATGGTTTAATACGGTATGAATGTATAGTTTCGCGGCGACTTTTACTGATAAAAGTGGTTTCAAATCCACGAGCTTTCGGCCGAGATCTCCTCGTCCATTCTCAGGTGGTGACTGTCGAATCAGACCTCCCGTCGTCCTTACACAGTTGCGCGGCCTCCTGTGACGTCACTGGTGCTCAGCCGCATCGCCGTATAAGGCAATGTTTTAGCCGCGTGCCTGCCGCGTCCGCTTCAACCGTCCGATCGCCGGATCCCAAGCTGTGTTTAGGTGCAATCCGACGTCTTTATTAACAGTTTTCTTACATATTTTAATTTAGATCGCCTCTTTTATTATGCTACCCCAGAAAGTATTTCTTCTGGTCATGAATAACGTCTTGTAGAATGCAAAGCGATGTATATTTGTTGTGAATCTTCATATTTCTTCGGCGTACTTCATTATAAATAAAATTATTCAGTCGTAATCATTTATTTCTTACTGCTAAAATTCGTTCGGGCATCTGAAGAACGATACTAAGACAACTAGACAAAGCCAGAGTCTTTCATCCCAACTTCTACACTGTAAAAGCGTGGCAAATCGACGGTAAAGATGTACAAGGCTGTAGTCCCCTCCATGGAGATTATATTCAATCATAATCTGTGGTTACGTTCTATGGCAGAGAAGTACGATGCCTTAATATCATCTATGGAGAGCATATGTTATCACGAAGGAGGGGGAGATGCCCTCAACGTCACTGAAGTGAAGCTATTGTCGCCACATTACGGAGCCAATAACAACTGTGGTGACGAGTGTGTATTCAATACAAAGTTGAAAGTGGTAATTATCTAAAAAGAAAGTAACCCTTATCTGCATTACCTATCGATGTAAAAACAGAACAAAAAATCTGCTATTTTGCAGTTTCTTTTTTTCTTTTTTTTCCTTTTTTTCTAAATTAATACTGTTTGTTTCAGTGTTTTAACTTTCTTTGAAATTTCAAACACCTAACGACAGAGAATTTTAGTGTAAATATTTAACGTCGTGCAACCTGTGAAAGAATTATAACATTACTATTCAATAAGCATACAGATTGACAAGACAATAAATATTATTCTCGTTGTTGCAATAATCAGTTGTGTACACGAGACTTTTACTATACTAATGCACGTTATTCAATAAATAATGGACGACTATCTATGTATTTGTTTAACAATACATAAATACAGACTTTCCCTAGCTTATGTAAATATCAGCATAACTGTGTGTCACATGCATGCATCATGAAAAAATGTTACTCTAAATGTTAATAAGTTTGTTAATGATAATTGTACCAATGTGTTACCAATTTTAGAGTTTTTTCCACTGTCCTGAATCAATTTTTTTTCTTTATACTTTCTCTAACATATCGCGAAGCAAATCTCGTGTTTAGTTTCGGTTTTAACACAGTCATTTCTTGTGCCACTTTCCTCACTTCCTCCATCTAGCAACAGAAAAGTCTATGCGAACACTTCAGGATCTCCAAGTCGCTGCCCCTGTAACCTATGGAAGGTCCTCACGCCTGCTAGCAGCTCGCTGTAGTAACCTAGACACTGGCCCCATGTTAAAACCTGTCTTACCCGGACCACCCAGACGGAGGCAACCAGCTCAACCCAGTGGTCATCATTGACGTAAAGTTCTTACCTCATATGCTGCTGGTTACATTCTAACAAGCCAGATGGAAGTACCAGCCACAGTTGTCAGACGTTGTGAACGTGCCAAACTTCACTATGGTCAAAACTGCAGACCGTCTACCCCGTAAAGTCCTTTGAAGTATTTTTCCTGCGGAACTATTTTAACTCAGGGATGGCGCCACGATGAAACATAGGGTGGATGAAAGTAGAAACTGAGGAGTGTTGCAGCATCGGCTCAACAACTGCAGCGGAAAGCAAGCGCCTGCCGTACTCACAACCACAACAACACCGAGGACGACGCGGTTGTCGAAACAAAAAGGCGCAGAATTCGGCCATCGACAGTGCAAACAAATACACTACTGCCCTGTAAAATTGCTACACCAAGAGGAAATGCAGATGATAAACGGGTATTCATTCGACAAATATATTATAATAGATCGGACATATGATTACTTTTTCACGCAATTTGGGTGCATAGATCCTAGAAATCAGTACCCAGAACTACCCCCTCCGGCCGTAATGACGGCCTTGATACGCCTGGGCATTGAGTCAAACAGAGCTTGGATGGCGTTTACAGGTACAGATGCCCATGCAGCTTCAACCCCATACCACAGTTCATCAAGGCTAGTGACTGGCGTATTGTGACGAACCAGTTGTTCGGCCACCATTGACCAGACGTTTTCAGTTGGTGAGAGAGCTCGAGAATGTGCTGACCAGGGCAGCAGTCGAACATTTTCCATAGCCAGAAAGGCCCGTACAGGACCTGCAACATGCGGTCGTGCATTATCCTGCTGAAATGTAGGGTTTAGCAGGGATCGAATGAAGGGTAGAGCCACGGGTCGTAACACATACGAAATGTAACGGCCACTGTTCGAAGTGCCGTCGATGCGAACAAGAGGTGACCGACACGTGTAACCAATGGCAGTATGGCGATGCCGAATACACGCTTCCAATGTGCGTTCAACGCGATGTCGCCAAACACGGATGCGACCATCATAACGCTGCCCCATTTGGCATCCAGGCGTTGTGAAATATGTAGTTGACACCGATAACGACCGCCCCTGAAATAATTAATTATATATTGTACGTTATCACAATATATAGCAAAACGAGTGGCATATTCTAATCCAGGAACATAAAGTAACCCTAAATTCAATGTCAATTAATTAGCAACAAAGTCACTGTTGAGCAGTGAATTATATTATATGAACCGATTCGTCGAACAACATCTTCTAAGATGGCAATATTCTGCTGATCTTCATAATTACGTCACGGATTTTGAAAGAGGGGACGCAGCTCCAGTTTCTAACTACTGTTCTACATCTACATCTACGTACATCGCAATCCACCGTAAGGTAAGTACACTGTACCACTACTAGGCATTTCCTTTCCTATTCCACTCCCAAACAGAACGAGAAAAAAAAGAATGCCTATATGCCTCCGTACGAGCCCTAATTTCTCTTATCTTGTCTTTATGATCACTACGCGAAATGTAAGTAGGCGGCAGCAAGATCGTACTACACTCAGCTTCAAATTCCGGCCCTGTAAATTTCCTCAACAGAAATTCACGAAAAGAATGCCTTTCCTCCAGCGATCTGCACTTGAGTTCCTGGAGCATTTCCATGACACTCACGCATTGGTCGAACCTACCAGTTAAAAACCTAGCTGCTCGCCTCTGAACTGCCTCTATGTGTTCCTTTAAACTGATCTTCTACGGGTCCGAAACGCTTGAGCAATACTCAAGACGTGGTCGTACAAGCATTGTATACGCGGTCTCCTTTACAGATGAAGTAATCTTCCCAAAATTCTCCCAATAAACCGACGTCGGCTGTCCGCCTTACTCACAACTGTTCTTACATGCTCGTTCCATTTCATATCGCTCTGCAATGTCTCGCCTAGATATTTTAACGACGCGACAGCATCACGAAGCTCACTACTAATGCTGTATTCGGACATTATGCGATTGTTTTTCCTACTCATCCACATCACCTTACATTTTTCTACATTGAGAGCTAGCTGCCATTCTACGCACTGTATGCTGTTACAGTCAGTTAAAGACGACACCCTCCCATACTCCACAGCATCATCAGCAAACAGCCGCAAATGATAAGTTACTCTGTCCATCAGATCATTTATATAGAAAGAAAATAATAGCTGTCCTATCACACTGCCCTGAGGCACGCCTGACGATACACTCGTCTCTGATGAACACTCGCCCTCGAGAACAACGTACTGCGTTCTATTACTTAGGAAGTCTTCCAGCCAGTCAGAAATCTGTGAACCTATTCCATAAGCTCGTATCTTCGTTAGCAGTCTGCAGTGTGGCACCCTGTCGAACGCCTTTTTGAAGTCGGAAAAAACACAATCCGCCTGTTGCACTCCATCCATGGCTCGGAAGATATCATGTGAGAAAAGAGCAAGCTGGGTTTCACATGAACGATGTTTCCTAAACCCGTGTTGATTCATGGAAAGAAGCTTTTCCGTTTCAAGGAAATCTCTATCTATAAATGTGAATGTCTGTTCGGTGTACGTTTATCACGTGTGAAGCACAAGACATAAAGAGTTAAAAATTTGTACAGTTACTAATGTCTACTCGGGGAAGGCTTTAGGTATGGTTTTATGGCGATCGGATAGCTATATATGTGTGTGTGTGTGTGTGTGTGTGTGTGTGTGTGAATGTCTGTTAGGTGTACGCTTACCACGTTGGAACGACAAGACGCAGAGACTTAAATATTTGTACAGTTACTAATTTATACCTGAGGAAGGTTTTAGGCACGGTTTTATAGCGATCTGGTAGATGTTTAGTAATTTGCAGAATTTAACGCGAAATGCGGAACAATAATTACTCTTTGGAAATTATATTTACTCTTTGACAATGGTTTTATTGATTGCAATGCTGCTTGAGGGTTGATAATGATAAAAGGGTGGAGTATACTGGGGTGGAAAACTATCGGTGCATATAAAATTCTATGTGTGTGTGTGTGTGTGTGTGTGTGTGTGTGTGTGTGATGTGTGTGTGCGCGCGCTCGCGCGCGCGCGAATATTTCGCTCTGCAGCGAAAACTACAGAACGCAAACGAATGGTCTGTGTGTAATTGTTGTCCGAAGTCTCCCGTTGTACACCATAGCAATTCCATGCTGATAGCTATAAGGGGGTGGAAGATATGGTGGATGAATGACGTCAAATTATTAAAAAAAAATCGGTCTGAAGGGCAGCGATGCGTTTGCGACTCTACAGCAAGAAGGTTACATACAGCGAAACGTGATGACACAGACCATATCTTTGGTCTATGCGTGCTACAATCTCTTCAGCTCTTTCTCTGTAAGGATAAGCATACGACTAAGGAAATATAAGAATAAATAAATATAGCCGTAAAAAAGCAATATCTTTTAATACATCTTTTTAACAACCGTTGCAAAGCACGGGCATATAAGCTAGTTTACTGTATTCGAACTGAGAATATGTTCCAAAATTCTACATGAAACTGATGTCAACTATATTGGCCATAAAGTGTACATAACTGCCTTCAGGGAGTGTGTGGAGGAGAATTTGCGTAGGTGCTGCAAAGATCGTAGCATCTATTTCTATTCAGACAGCCAGGCAGCCCTGAGATCACTGGCAGCTCCTGCAACAAGTTCTAAAATTGTTGCAGAATGTCACAGGGTCCTGGTGGAGCTAGGGGAAAGCAATAGAGTAAACCTATTGTGGGTCCCTGGCCACTCGGGGATCAGTGGCAACGAACAAGCCGACAGATTAGCCAGGATGGGGGCAGAGACTCCATTTATTGGACCGGAATCTGTCCTGACAATCACCAAGGCAATGATCAAATTGGAGCTACGTAACTGGCTCAGAAGACAGCACGTAGAATATTGGACCAAAGTCCATCAACAAAAACATGGCAAGGTAATGATGCCAAAGCCATGTTTTGAAAGAAGCTCTGCATTCCTGGGTCTGAACAACCCATGGTTGGATTGCTGACAGGCCATGGGAATTTCAAAAAATACTTACGTACAATGGGAATAACAGAAGAGGCCCCTAAATGTAGGATTTGTGATGACGGTGATGAAACTGCATCACATCTAAACTTCGAATGCATTGCACTGGAGAATAAAAGGCACAGAATATTCGGGACAACCAGACCCGAAGAAATTGTGTCTAATAAAGAACTGGTAAAGGGACTCGTTGCACTGTTCAAGGGCAATGGTTGGCTTTACTAGATATACAGGGAGCGATACCGCACAACAAACTTAGTTTCGGTGCGGGCAGTTGCGGGTTGGACCAAGACTGTTTTGGCTTCCCTGGAAAAATCAATCAATCAATCAAGTGTACATAAAGTGTCACAGCTTGCATCAGGATGTATTAGATATCTTATTTAATCGACCGGAATGTTCATCGCGTGCAAACTACATTACTGTCGCGTTAACAAAACAGAGCGCTGGTTTACGACATTTTCGAGAGGTGTCGGACGAGCGTCGCTAACCTCGTTACTCGCCAGTGAGAGCGCGCGCCTAACTCCCGCTTCTTGCCTGCGCGGCGTCGCGTAGGGTGTGGTGGTTTTTGTGGGGTGTCAGCGGCCCACGCCTAATCTGCGCCCTGACCTTCCCACCCAGACGGGGCCCCCCGTAACTCCCGTTAATATTCCCCACCGGCCAGATAAAGGGATGATGGAAGCGCAAAGGGAAACCCGATAGCAGGGGAGGGGGTGGGGGGTGGAAGCCGCGCAAATGCCGCCGGCCTCCCGCTGCTCAACCCCTTCACCAGTCACCCGGCCGAGATTCAATTCCGTATACTTCAAATATTTCTCCCCGGCCGCTATTGCGACATTAATAATGAATTCCACCGTAAACTTATTTGTAAAAGCTTTTACCCCCGTAATTAACTTAATAATGGGAATTAAATTACTTGACGAGCATCGGTTCTACCGTTTTATGAGTTAATTGTATTTCCATTACAGACGTTCCTACTCCCCGAGTTCGCTTCCTTAATTTTGTTGGTGACTAGCCAACGGAACATCACCGCTCTGAAGTTAGAGGGGTGTAAAATGTATAAGCCCTCCTGACATCAAAAGAACTTGTAAATGAATGAGGACACAAACTCTTTAAATTGTGTCAGAGGTTCGACTGAGACTTATACCTGCGGTAGATACTGTATCAATGCTTAGAAAAAGAAAGTCTGACTCTGTCGCAAGAGTTCTCTACGCGATAGTAAACAAAAGAACCAATTGAAAGTATTCAGTTTTAAACACGCCTGTATAGGAAGCAAGCGTAAAGAAATTTTGTCGGTGGATCATAACCCACTAACTGCTTTTATTAAGCCATTTATCATCATTGTTAATAACTATAATCTTATAATATATAAAGCAGAGTGTCCGTATGTTTGTGGGTTTGTGTGTTTGTGTGTGCGTGTTGCATACAAATCTACAGTTTTGATCCAATCTTATTCACATTTTGTACACATAAGCTTATATTCATGGGTACGGACTCTGTAAGTGTAAGAAGCACGTACGATACATAGTTCACGAGATATGACGTCATAAACAAGTAGATACGCGAAAAACTGCTTTAAGCGAGAATGCTGCTCATTTTCTCCTAAACCACTAGACCGATTTCAACCAAATGTGGTACACTCATTCCTTACCGTGAGGTAACAATTACTACAGGGTTACGAATCACGTACGACACATGGTTCAGAAGCTATGACGTCATAAATAATAGGAATCGCAAAAAAAAACTACCACATAATGCAGCGAGACTTTATGAGTAAGCTATATAAGAATGAGAGTACTCATCGACTTGAAACAAACTTTAGACATTAATTCAAATCTTTATTAAATTTTTCTCGCTGACAACCATAGCAAAATGATGAAAGGAAAAATGTTTCTCGATTACTACTTTTCCGCTGTTTATGGAGTAAAACTACGGCATTCGGTATGACGTTTGTTCCAATTCCATTGTTTGTATAGCTTATGGGACTTAACTACGGGGTCATCAGTCCCTAAACTTACAAACTAGCTAAGACTAAGGACGGCACAAATATCCATGCCCGAGGGGGGATTCGAACCTCCGACCGTAGTGGCCGTGCAGACCGTGACTGAAGCGCCTCAGTCCCCTCGGCCACGGCGGCCGGCTATGACGTTTGAATTTATAATTTGTACACTACAAATTGTAAACGCAGGAAATTTTACAGACAGTATAAACACATATAATGTACCTTCTGAATTGTATCGCAGTACGACACGTAGTTCATGATATATGGTCACATAAACAGTAACGTTCCGCTGTTCATGGGCTAAAAGTACGGCATTCGGAATGACGTTACAATTTATAATGTATACACTACAAATTTTACAGACAGCATACACGCATATAGTTGAGTGTAGCTTCTAAATTGTATCACAGTACAACGTGTAGTTCATGATATAAGAGCAATAAAACAGTAACGTTCATGGAAAACCGTCCCATCACGCACCAAGTTTAATCTATTCCTTCTTTACTACTAATTGTATTCCCAAGAGATTTTTACAGACATACAGCTCTTATACAAATGAATATGTACCTGAAAAATGGCAGGAATAAATAAGTAAATACCCGGGCAACGCCTGGTTTTCAGCTAGTACTACATAAAAAAGAAATGTCACTTTGAGCGTCAATGTCAGTTCTAGTAAATTTATTTCGAATAACTGTCAAAAAATTTATCCTTTTTTTACATTATTTTGAGCTGTTGCTGTAACGGACATTTGTTTTATATGTGAGTTTGAAGATATTGTGATGAAGACACCCCTAGCAGATGTCGAAACTGCGGTAAATATTATCGTTTAATTAACACAACAGGTGGTCTATGATTCACCGACTTAAAATATTGATTAGCTGCTGTTAAGTTCAGTTATTGTTTGATAGAGCTTTTCAACATTGCTTTACATGAAACGTCGCACAATTGGATAGAAAAGCTGTGGTAAGGACAAGATAAAAGGCGGGACGGGGGAGGGGGGAGATATGGGGATCATCACACACATACCACTTTCTTATTCACTCCAATAGATTTTTTATATATTTTCAAATTTTTTAAAATTCTTTTCTGCTTGAAACATTTATATTTTTAAACACGACAAATCTTGAAATAAAAAATCGAAAAATATTGTTTTTAGAAACAATTTCATTTGCTCCTCTACACTAATGGTAAGAACTTCATACATCCTAATTAACTGTATTTACTTGTGCCAATGATTTATCAAACCGCTGTATCACTTTAAGCATAGCTTGCTGTACGCGCGAAGCGGTTTAATCTCACCTATGTTTATAAAACGACAAGCATTTAAGTTCAAATCAAATGTTTGTAGAGCTTATGAGACTCAACTATGGGGTCATCAGTCCCTAAGCTTACAAACTACTTATGAACTAGCTAATACTAAGGACGGCACAAATATTCATGCCCGAGAGGGAATTCGAACCCCCAACCGTAGTGGCCGTGCAGACCATGACTGGCGCGCCGCAGAGCGCTCGGCCACCGCGGCCGGTAAACATTTGGGATTTTCTTAATTTTTTCGAAGGTAGTCCAGTGGTTCCATGTCTGGGAATATGCCTGTCGCGTTTCCACTGCGATATTGTTTTTTGCTAAAACTTCATGAGCAGGCAGCGAAGTGAGAGCAAGACATTTATCGTGATGCGAAAATAGTGATATCTTGATCATGAACTCTTCATCGTGTGACCAGTAGTACGCCAAACTGACAGTCCAACCTTGTGGCAAGAACTCGTGTTGCACTGCCGGTAGACTCTCGAATCATACAACGTAGTACATCATAAACTTCATCTTTTCCCGCACTCATCTTTTATTTCGTATCAATACATTGGGCCTTCGTTTCGCAGGCATATTATCCAATCACCTTTTATGACAAATTTCAATAGTTTTGCATCATTTTTAATGTATAATGTCTCTTGGGCAACTTACATTTGTCCCCTTTTTCTTTCGCGATACAACAAGTTTCCATCAAAGTTTGCTGCCGGAACCAAATGTCATTGAACGATCCAGTTCAAATCCCTTTCACGTAGATCGGAATGAATATGCGAGTTAGTTTGTAATATTAGTTTCTTGATTTATGTACACATCTCTGGCTCATAGCACTATCATCAGTAAAGCATGTCTATCACTTTTGGTAATTTTGCTATTCGGAAGTAAGATCTTGTGGTCTTTTTCATTACAGTGATTAAATGAACTACGAAATAAATTGCTTTATCAAAAGACGTGTAATAGGTACGACTTAAACCATTGTTGGCAATAGTAGACAAAATTAAATTAAAGCATTGTATTTCTTTTCAAATGATGTTAGTGAGTAGGCCTGTATATTGTTTAAATTATATACCTCGACATGTCGAGATTTGTAATTGACCCATTCATTTGTGTCTTTTGAAGCATAAAAATTGTTTCAAGGCAGTTTCGCACAAAGTATGTTAGATTATTGTTAGTTTTATTCTTTTTTTTTCGATCAGTTTTACAATGAGTTGAACTAATTATGTCAATTGGTATCATAACACTAGCGAACCAGAAAAATATGTACGGGAATTAGATACAAATTCTACACTCCTTCCCTCATTCTCTCTGCCAATCACTCCCCCAACCTCTACTTCTATTTCTTATCTTCCTCTTCTATTAGGATTCTCTCTGTATTTGCTGGCTGAATACGAGGCGTTGCTAGGGTACGTGTTTATTCCAACTACTAGCCCATGAACTCCCTCCTGCCGCCTCTCTCTCTCTATATATCATCTCCCTCTACTTTCTCTACTTCCTCCTCCTGCTTCTCCCCATCTCGTCCTTTTCCTCCTCTTCCTCGCCCTCGCTCCTCTATCCACTCGGTCCCCTCGGCCCTCTCGTTACCGCTCACACTCTCTGCCAATCTCCTCCCCTGCATATTAAAAATTACGTACATCTGCTACATTTCATGGTGAGCCGTCAAACGGTGACGAACGCTGGAGTAAGCTGTCCAGTAGGAGATCGTGTGTAGACAGTGACTTGCCTCTCGTTCTGAAGATCGGTTTAAAACTGTAAACTGGTGTAATAATCTGTTGTGTTCGCCATGCTCCGTACGAAGGTGAAGTGTGAAAAATTTTAACGCAATCAGATAAACGGTATGGAAACGCATAACATATAAATGTAATTCGAAATGGCGATGCCCATTCAAAATTACGAACGTCGATTTTCAGCACCACCTACCAGATCCAACGGTGAATCTAAACTACTCAGGGAACCACCCAAATACGCAGAAAATTTCTTCAAAATCGGTCCAAGAGTTTACAAGGAGTTTGCTACTTTACCTTTATCCTTCACTGCATTTCCCTCTGCTCGGATTAAAGCAAGTCTAACTACACGATGTTAGAACCTGCGTATTGGGCTGTGTACGGTGCGACTTAGAAGTCTGGCTCGATGTTATATTAGTTGTAAATGCTTAGTTGTAAATATTATTTTTACCTGTCCTCCTGTAGTTAGAAACACTATGCATAGGCTGTATGTGGCCATAAATAAATAAATAAATAAAAAATAAAAATAAATAAAAAAATAAAATATTACATAAAACATTGGTTCGTTAATAATATGGTTTTATTCTAACGTTTCTAAATGATGTAAGCAAACTCAGAGAGTTAGCTCAATACGTGTTATTCAATAAAATTGGTTCCTTATTGGAAGTGGTCGTATGAATTACTAATCACAAATTGAATAAAATGGTTAAACATCTACATCTACATCTACATGGGATACTCTGCAAATCACATTTAAGTGCCTGGCAGAGGGTTCATCGAACCACAATTATACTATTTATCTCCCATTCCATTCTCGAATAGCGCGCGGGAAGAAAGAACACCTGAATCTCTCTGTTCGAGCTCTGATTTCTCGTATTTTATTCTGATGATCATTTCTACCTATGTAAGTGGGAGTCAACAATATATTTTCGCATTCGGAGGAGAATGTTGGCGATTGGAGTTTCGCAAGTAACCCACGCCTCAGCGATAAGCGCCGTTGTTGTAATGATTCCCATCCCAGATCCTGTATCATTTCCGTAACGCTGTCTCCCCTGTATCGTGACAATACGAAACGAGCTGCCCTTCTTTGGACACTTTCGATGTCCTCCGTCAAACCCACCTGATAAGGATCCCACACTGGGCTGCAATACTCCAAAAATGGACGGACAAGCGCAGTATATGCGGTTTCTTTAGTAGTTCTGTTGCATCTTTTAAGGATTCTGCCAATAAAACGCAGTCTCTGGTTCGCCTTTCCCACGATATTATCTACGTGTTCTTTCCAGTTTAAGTCTGAAGTAATAGTGATTCCTAGGTATTTTGTGGAGTTTACGGCGTTCACATTTGATTGATTTATGTTATAAACAAAGTTTAACGGATTTCTTTTCGTACTCATGTGGACGACTTCACACTTCTCATTATTTAGAGTCAATTGCCAATTTTTACACCATACTGATATCTTATTCAGATCGTTCTGCAGTTGGTTTTGATCTTCAGATGATTTTACTAGACGGTAAATGACGGCGTCATCTGCAAACAACCTAAGAGAGCTACTTAGATTTTCCCCTAAATCGTTTATATAAATAAGGAATAGCAGAGGACCAATAACACTACCTTGTGGAACGCCCGATATCACCTCTGTTTTAGTCGATGCCTTACCATCGATTACTACGAACTGTGTCCTCTCTGACAAGAAATCCCCTATCCAATTGCAAATTTGGGGCGATATACCATAACCACGCAATTTGATTAAAAGCCGTTTGTGAGGTACGGTGTCAAAAGCTTTCTGGAAATCAAGAAATACGGAATCGATTTGCGAACCTTTGTCGATAGCACCCATCACTTCGTGTGAATATAGAGCTAGTTGTGTTTCGCATGAAACAGTTGCACTGTCTGCGACAACAAATTGGTAGCACTTTTCTCCAACTAAGTAATCATTACTTTAGGAAACACACAAACTCAGTATATTTCGTAAGCACTCAACATGTAATTTTCGACAGTTCAAAATAGTTTAAGTTTTCCGAGCACTGTTTCTACACTCGTAAATTATCGTGAAAATCATAAATACATATCAGCTACAATGGCGTACACTTGTTCTCGCCAAATTTGGAGACCCCAGAAGCGACCGTTCGCTGCACAAATCATAACACTCTTACGATCCAATCACTCATGGAGGAGGGTCCTTCTTCTGCCAAGACTAGACGTAGCGTTCCTTTCCCACGCACCCTCTTCGCTCACCTCCCCTCTCTCAAACATTCACTCCACACCAATCCTGTCCGTTGGCCACTTCCTCATTGGCCGATCGCCATCCCTTCCATAATCGTATATATCTTAACATAAGATATTTCTTTAAGTAATAACAGACCATCTGAAACCTCTTTCTTACTAATATAACATTATTTAACAACAAGAAGAACTGTTAATTAGTGTTACATAAAGTCTGAAACAACTAAATACACAAACCACCTTTCATAAGCTTTACCACCTCATGCCACACAATATTTACGTAAATTACTAGCAAATTGTACAATAAATCAACACATTAAATTAAATTTACAAGAGGTGAATCACGTCGCTTGCATTTTGAGTGTTACTGTAGAGAATACTTACTGGCCATTAAAATTGCAACACTAAGAAGAAAAGCAGATGATAAACGGTTATTCATTGGCGAAATATACTATACTACAACTGACATGTGATTACAGTTTCACGCAATTTGGGTGCATAGATCCTGAGAAATCGGTACCCAGAATAACCACCTCTGACCGTAATAACGGCTTTGATACGCCTGGGCATTGAGTCAGACAGAGCTTGGATGGCGCGTACAGGTACAGGTGCCCATGCAGCTTCAACACGATACCACAGTTCACCAAGAGTAGTGACTGGCGTATTGTGACGAGCCAGTTGCTCGACCACCTTAGACCAGACGTTTTCAGTTGGTGAGAGATCTGAAGAATGTGCTGGCCAGGGCAGCAGTCGAACATTTTCCGTGTCCAGAAAGGCACGTACAGAACCTCCAACATACGGTCGTGCGTTATCCTGCTGAAATGTAGGGTTTCGCAGAGATCGAATGAAATTTAATGACCAATTTAAAAGTGCCGTCGGTGTCCGAGACGTGTGTTATGGCACCCCATACCATCACGCCGGGTGATACGCTAGTATGGCGATGACGAATACATGCTTCCAATGTGCGTTCACCGCGATGTCGCCAAACACGGATGCGACCATCATGATGCTTTAAACAGAACCTGGATTCATACGAAAAAATGACGTTTTGCCATTCATGCACCCAGGTTCGTCGTAGGTTACACCATTACAGGCGCTCCTGTCTGTGATGCTGCGTCATGGGTACCCGCAGCCATGGTCTCCGAGCTGATAGTCCATGCTGGTGCAAACGTAGTCGAACTATTCGTGCAGATGGTTGTTTTCTTGCAAACGCCCCCATCTATTGACTCAGGGATCGAGACGTGGGCGCACGATCCGTTACAGCCACGCGGATAATATGCTGTCATCTTGACTGCTAGTGATACGAGGCCGTTGGGATCGAGCAAGGCATTCCGTATTGCCCTCCTGAACCCACCGATTACATATTCTGGTAACAGTCATTGGATCGCTACCAACGCGAGCAACAATGTCGCGATACGATAAACCGTAATTGCGATAGGCTACAATCCGACCTTTATCACTGGTACGCATTTCTCCTCCTTACTCGAGGCATCACGACAACGTTTCACCAGGCAACGCCGGTCAACAGCATGAGAAATTGGTTGGAAACTTTCCTCATGTCAGCACGTTGTAGGTATCGCCACCGGCGCCAACCTTGTGTGAACGCTCTGAAAAGCTAATCATTTGCATATTGCAGGATTTTCTTTCTATCGATTAAATTTTGCGTTCGTAGCACGTCATCTTTGCGGTGTAGCAATTTTAAAGGCCAGGACTGTGTTTCCATTATCAGTGTATATAAGTTGAAATCAGTCTTTAAATAAATATATACAAGTGTGACGCTTTCAAAATGATAGCTAGAGACAATAAGCTATCATCTAAAGCAGGGGTTGTTGAAATTTGGTTATTTTAAGTTTTTCTATATTTTGATTTATTAGTCACAAACATTTGTAATTTTTTAGATATTCAAATTATTTTTATAATCATGATATGTGCGTCATTATCCTTGCGTAATTGTCTTTAAATGTTGACCGTAAACAATTTTATACATCATTTTATCTTATTCTGAGTGTGGAGCTGATAAATATCCTCCATAGACCCTTATGAACAGAGCATCCACACCCTGCGCTGTATGCGCCCACTCATCGTGAAGCAAAATGACGGGTGGGTTGCACAGTAAGTGTTGCCGCCTCTTGGAGACCTTGATGACACTGTCGTCCTGCTCGACCTCTGACACATTGATCCTGGCCCAACTCCGTTGCTCCTGTTTCGAAAATTTAGTGACATCATTACGTTAGACCGCTCGCTTTCAAGTGACTGTGTTATGCTCGATTGTGTGCACGCCGGTGCTTCGAACGAGCGAGTCCATTTGCTCGGAGGTAAGGCAGGTATGTCAACAAGGTGTGCTATCAACGACAACAGTAGATTCCATTGCATAGCGTCTCCACAGCAGTGTTGCCACTATTTAAGTTCCAGCCCTCGTATTTGT
Organism: Locusta migratoria; assembly: GCA_026315105.1. NCBI lineage: Eukaryota > Metazoa > Arthropoda > Insecta > Orthoptera > Acrididae > Locusta > Locusta migratoria. Next base: position 29,044,386 of record CM048747.1, read on the forward strand.
GACACTAAGGTAAAAGACATGTCGGGTTGAGGGTTTATGACCTTAATTTTGAAACTCTGTAGTCGGCATAGTTGCAGATATTGCAGTCGGGAAAACACTACCTTTTCCGCCGTTTACTGGGACGTGAACGCGTTTTTGTGGGCCGTTCACGTGCCTGTTTGATAGCATCTACATAGACGGCAGCACCTGTTTTGCACTGGGTCCTGTCATCAAACGGGGACACTTGTGTCTGTTACTGTGTAGAGCGAACAGGAAATGAGATCCTATTCTTAGACAGAAAGGGCAGACATGAACTGTGCTCACGAGGCGACGGTTGGAAATGCTTACGCTGCTCAACTTTTGTGCGTTCAGAGGTTTGACAATCGTGTATGAGATCAGTACCTCTGATAATAAAATTAAAATAAAATTAATATTATTGAAAAGGCAACAAAAAGCACAGGAAGACTGTATTACCATAAAAATGAATAAGTGTGCTAAAAATATGTCAGAAATGGAAAATATTTTTAATAACCATTTTCTAAATGTTGTGGGGAAAACAGGATCCAGATGTTCCTTAGAAGAGGCCAGGCTACTAATAGAAGGGGCCATACCTACATAGTTTGATCCAATTGTAATTCCACTAACCTCTCTCCATGAAATCAGTAAAATAATAAACTCACTGAAAAGTAAAAGCTCTTATGGAATGGATAGCATTTCCAGCCGGGTACTTAAAGCTTGTCCCCCACAGGTAAGTAAGAATCTCAGTCACTTATGTAATAGCTCTCTGAAGCAAGGTGTTTTCCCTGATAGACAGAAATATGCCATGCTGCTTAAAAAATGGATACATCAGATGGCAGCAACTACCGCCCATCTCTCTTCTGACACCTTTATCGAAAATTTTTGACAAAGTAATGAATTCAAGAGTAACCTTACATATTTATAAAAACAAAGTACTAACCAAATGTCAGTTTGGTTTTCAGAAAGGCTTTTCACTGATCAAATATTAAATGCTCTGAATAATCGGACTAATAGTTTTGTGATCTTTCAAAGGCCTTTGATTACGTAAATCATGGAATTCTTCTAGGTAAGCTTAATCATTATGGTTTGACTGGGGCAGCGCACAAATTGTTTAATTCATACTTAACTGGAAGCAGAAATCTGAAATAAGTGGTTCATGTAATATCAAAACATCAGCTGATTCCTCAAACTGGGGGCTATCAAGGACGGGGTGCCACAAGGTTCGGTCTTAGATCCTTTACTATTCTTGATATACATAAATGGTTTGTCATTCTACATTGATGTAGATGCAAAGTTAGTTCTTTTTGCTGATGATACAAATATAGTAATCACATCCAAAAACACAAGAAATAAGTGATGTAATCGTAAATAATATAAAATCATACAGTGCTTCTTTGCAAACGGACTCTCATTAAATTTTGATAAAACGCAGTATACACAGTTGTGCACAGTAAATGGCACCACTCCAGTAATAAATATAGACTTTGACCAGAAGTCTGTAACTAAGGTAGAATTTTCAAAATATTTACGTGTGTGCATTGATGAGAGATTAAACTGAAAGCAACACATAGACGGTCTGCTGAAACGTTTGAGATCAGCTAAGTATGCTGTTAGGGTTATTGCAAAGTTTGCAGATAAGAATCACAGTAGATTAACTTACTATGGCTATTTTTATTCACTGCTTTCGTATGGCATAAAATTCTGGGGAAATTCATCATTGAGTAAAAAAAAATTCATTACATGATCATCCTGCAGGCAGGTATTTAAGGATTTAGGTATCCTCACAGTTACTTCACAGTATATATATGCACTTATGAAATTTGTAGCTAATTATCCAACGCAGTTCAAAAGTAATAGCTTTGTCCACAGCTATAACACCAGGAGAAAGGATGATGCCGGCCGCGGTGGCCGAGGGGACTGAGGCGCTCCAGTCACGGTCTGCACGGCCCCTACGGTCGGGGGTTCGAATCCCCCTCGGGCGTGGATATTTGTGCCGTCCTTAGTATTAGTTAGTTCATAAGTAGTTTGTAAGTTTAGGGACTGATGACCCCGTAGTTAAGTCCCATAACCTATACAAACATTTGAACATTTTTAGAAAGGATGAGCTTCACTATGTAGGGCTAAATCTGAGTTTGGCACAGGAAGGGGTAAATTATGCTACCACAAAAGTATTTGGTCACCTACCAAGCAGCATCAGAAGCCTGAAAGATAGCCAACTAGCATTTAAAAATAAATTAAAAGAATTTCTGAATGACAACTCCTTCTAGTCAGTGGTTGAGTTTTTAGGTACAAATTAGTAAACCAAAACAAAAAAAAAAAAACCAAAAAAAACAAAAAAAATGTGACATGTAATATTTTGTGTAATGTAACGTCTTTTTTACAATCTGTTTATTGGCTAACCATACGAGACTATCAATCCATTCTGTGAAAACCGCACTTCAATCATACTTTCGTTTCCGCAATAATTGCGGTGCAAGTGTTAGGTGATTCACCCTGTATACTCGCTGCTGTGCTGAATAAACTGTTAAGGGGAATCATTATTAAAAATAACATTTCTGTAAATGAACAATTACTTGCATAAAATTATAAACTGAATGAGATTTCAAAAAAATTTTAGTAGTGGTGTTAATGATACTTTCGACTGAGAATTGCTAGTTTTAAGTTAAATCGTTCACGATGCAACATTCGTTTCTCCTTCTTTCTTACTTTACTTATTTTATCACTTTATTTACTCTTTATTTATTGTTTTGTACAGAAAACGAACTTGAAAATGCACACTCGCATAACTAAAAATTTTTGGGTCCCATTAACTCCTTCACTGCTACATTTGTAAACAACCGTACCTGCCCTCGCCACTCGACATGGCGGAACGGTGCCCATAATGAAAGAAATTGTAGTACAAAGTTAAACAAGCCGATGCTATAAACACGGGTACACACGCTAAACAACAAGAAATTAAGATATGATCCTCGCAGTCAGAGAAAGGATAAATCAACAGGTCACTCACCTGACACTTGTCGCAAGTGGCAGAGGACGCGGCCTACCCATGTTGCAATTACGAACGATGCCACGGCAGCCGTGTTCTCATATCACACTGAGTGCGTTATTAGCCAATAGATTTCTTGTTTACGAAGGTTTTGTACACAACTTTCAGAATATTAATCTTGGCAACAGACTTTTTGGAATCGTCCGGTATATATATATATATATATATATATATATATATATATATATATATATATATTGTTGCGAAAGAACAGACGTCACTTCTAATCCTACAGTTGTTATTATTTCATCTTCTCTGATAATATGACATCAACTATGGAAAAAGCTGTACCCAGCCGGGATTCGAACACGGGTCTTCTGCTTTCTAGGCAGTTGCGCTGACCACTACACCACTGTGGACAGAGTGGTCACCGCACCTGCAAGGACTACCTAAGCACGTCACCCGTCAGATACAAATTCCCAGCTTCACCCTGTCCACAGTACTCAAACTCGTAGTTTCAGAAACTAATTCCTGTAAGAGTAAGGGCCACAAACTTCCCCACTAACGAAAGGATCATTGCCCGTCACCGGCATTATATATATGTGTGTGTGTGTGTTTGTGTGTGTGTGTGTGTGTGTGTGTGTGTGTGGCGCCTGTTGCGAAAGAACATACGTCACTTCTGATCTTGCAGGTGTTATTCCTTAATATTAACAGAATGTACATTTTTGTGTCCCAACTTCGTCGCCGCTTTTGTGTCCCAGCCTCGTCGTAGGTGTCGGTGGCCGAGTGGAACGAGACCGACACAGTAACAAGACAGCACGCCGGTGCAGGTACGGAGGGGAGCAGCCAGAAACTATAAACACTAGAGTAAATTAGAAAGAGATATATTTTGCACAGAATGTAACAATACTTAACTTTTACATAGTACTGCAGAATGTTGATACATAGTTGTTAGAGGCCTGCCTAGTGCCTGTACAATAGCAAAGCCTTCACTGGTGCCTATCTGATTACGAAGGTCCTAACTCGTTGCTATCTCAGTCCGAAGTGACCGGTGTCTTTCCGTGATGGCCACGAGCGGCGTTGCAGCAGAGGGCGCTCGTGGCTGTCGTCGTGAGAATGCCGCGCCGTGCGTGCATGGCGGCGCGCGGCGAAAGTAAGTGGCGCGCACTTTGTACTTGTGCGACACCACATACATCAAATGCGAATGGGCATAGCTGAAAATGTGTACCCAGCCCGGATTCTAACCCACCACCATGGATGCCCATAGAATTTTTGAACAGTCTAGAGATGAGCGGTGTACCTCTCCATGTGCTGATTTGGAAAGAAGGTGCTATTGTAATGCTTCTCTGGGATTTGAATGCAGCTAAGGTATTATTGGATGGGGCGAGGCTAACAGAAAAATGTGTTACAATATCATAGATTTAAAAGTTGCGGCTTGTATGAATGTTGAGGGGCGAATACTGTTACCTTGCATGGATTGGAGACAATCTGATATTACAGTGCCCTTCTATTTAAAAACACGGCAATTCCAAGTAGATTAGCGTTTTGTATAACGATCAACAAAGCGCATGGTCAAACGCTAAATCGAGTTGGAATCTACTTGCCCGATCCAGTTTTTGGTCACGGACAATTTCATTTTCCTTATCCCGGGCAAAACATTCAAAAATGTAAAAGTAGAAATTAAACGTGAGTGTCGACGAAGAGCTAACAACATTGTCTGGAAGAAAGTATTGTAAAAATAATATTGCATATACTGTGAAATATACATGGTGTTTCACTAAGTGTGTTTGCCTCTGTAACTTATAAAATAATAGGTAACGGGAAATTTTAATGCGGTAGGTCAACACAAGAAATGTTACATTTTCTTCGGAGCTATGAACATAGTTTATTGTATCGTTTTCCAAAGAGTTACAGCACAAAGATATAATTTTTTAAATGGAACAATAATTTTTTCTATCGTGCAGCTGCGTCCAAATCAATTTAAACTACATTCCTGTTAGTTTGGGAGCTACAACCCTTCAAAGTTTCAGGGGCAGATACCACACGCTGTACATAATACATGGCTGAGTGGTGGGTGATGGAAGTTATGGCGATGGGAAGTTGATTTACATGAGATGTTCAAATGTTCCTCAATGCATAATGCAATGCGCCGTCGAAAGGATCTGCGGACGAGATGTAACATCGCCGGTGTGACGGAGCGACATGAGTCCTCGAAGCGCCGATTTAGATCCTCTGGGGATGTAGGCTCAGTGACATAAACACGATCCTTTAGATATCCCCATAAAAGGAAATCTACTGGTGTTAAAATCGGGCGAGCTAGCGGGCCATGAATGAGCCCCATGGGGCCCCAACCCAACGCCACGTAGATACAAGGCCTGTGCGCTGCCTCCCAAGAGTAGTCATAACACAAGCAAACTATTTGTCTCATGTAGCGTTGTGCTGAATTTGGGAAGACGTGCACGTTACATGCTGTGTTTCAGAATGTTCCTAATGTTATTTATGTGATTCTCCGTGCAGATTTTTGCTGGTATGCGAGAAAATGCCTAATATGAATCGTCCGATTCCAATACCGGTAAGATATTTTATTAAATATTCATAAATATCTTATACGAATACAAATTTGTCTGTGAATCACTTAAATAACATTAAGAACATTCTGAAACACAGTGTGCAACTTGTATATGTTCCCAAACTGAGTACAACGCTCCTTAAGACAAATAGTTAGCTTGTGTTGTGACTACTGTTGTCAGGCAGCGCACAGGCCTTGTATCTACGTGGCGTTGCCCAACCCCACCACACAGCCATGTATTATGTACAGCGTGTGGTATCTGCCCCAAACTAACAGTCATAGGAATGAAGTTTAAATTTATTTGGACGCAGCTGGTTTCAAGGAATCCAATGCACGATAGAAAAAACAATTGTTCCATTTTAAAAAAAATTATATCTTTGTACTGTAACTCTTTGGAAAATGATACAATAAACTATGTTCATAGCTGCGCAGAAAGTGTAACATTTCTTGTGTTGACCTACCGCATTAAAATTTCCCGTCTCCTATTATTTTATAAGTTACAGAGGCAAATACACTTAGTGAAACACCCTGTATATATCACAGTCTAAAACAGACAGTCGTGAAACTCAGTAGGGGAAAAAATGCAACCATTTGACAGCTGAAGCGATACTAGCGCTCCAAGCGGCTGGGTAATAAGCTCAGTAGCAGAAAATGGCACTACCTAAACGAAGAATTTATTATTGTTGTTGTTTATATATTTCCTAGGCACTAAACGTGGTACGGTGCTGTATTTCGTGACACAAAAACATTATTAAACGAAAATCCCGTTTCCTGTTAATGTCTGTTTGTAATTATAACATTCCAGTGCATTTTAATACATACGGCTCACACTAGTACGGTTGTAATCATAACATCCAAAAACGATTTAAGCCAAGAATCGAATTGTAACCTGGTGTGTTTAAGTTCAAAAGCAACTGGTTTATAGTTACATAATGTACTGGTACGTAGATACACGTTCCACATGTATTTTTTCTGCAGATTTTGAACATCTTAATACTAGTACTAGACACGATTTTTACATTCTTGGAGACTAAGTGTTATTTCTTGTAAAAGCCCTTTTCGCTCTATTCTTGCTCAGATGGCTTGCATGTGCAATTCCTGTCATGTTTTGATCGTACCTACTACCCAGGAATGTAAAGGTACTGTAAATCTTTAAGAATGTTTTCCTGCTAAAATCCCAGTTTGTCTGTACATGTTAATCTACAGATAGTTACGTTTTATTTAACATTTTGTACAAACAAGTCCCTGTTAACTTTCGACTATCATTGCTGCATCACCAATAGTAGGCTACTGTGCAAAAATTTGTTTTGACTTCCACAAACCAATCAGTAGACTATTAAAAATAACTTTGAAGAAAAATACTGGGTGTTACCTCTCTCTGTTACTGATAGCATACACCCTTAAAATTTAACAATCTTTATTTTATCCTACATTGTAAGAGCTTTTCATATTTGACAAAATGTACATTTTGTTAGTTTCCCTCTAACTACAGTTTATCGCGCCGCAGTAAGCTCTGAAATGCAGTCGCATATTAAACGTGCCGTTCGACTCCATATCTAATCCACAATGGTTTCTCGTCTCTCGGTATGTTCTTACGACCCGGTCGCTTGGATGCGCTGCAGTCGCCAGGTTGCAGAAAACTACCGGGAGTTTCGTGACTCTTTTATGTTAGACTCTGAGTCAGTCTGTCAAGCCGTTCTGTTCATCGAGAGATTTCTCATCTAGTTCGCTTGTATACACACCGCGGCCCTCTTGAGGGAGGCGCTCTATAGTTCAGGAGCCAGTGTTGCAGAACATGACGAGACAACACCGCCACCGTGTTGCGTAAGTGGCCGTGGCGCGCTGACAGGCAGCAGGGGCGAACTGCGCGCGCGCCAGTCAGATGGAGCAAGGGGTGGGGGGAGGGGGTGGCGATGCCGCGGGAAGCCACCCTGCTAATTCCGTGTTTCCCCGTCTGCGCGCCGCCCTAATTGTGGCAAAGTGGCGTCCGGGCGCGCAGGAAATTGAGACGCGCCGCGACGCCCGGCGTCTCTCCCACCCCCTACCCCCTACCCTGATTCATTAGCTGGCAGCTGAGGGCGCGCGCCCTGTCCAAGGGGTGCCACTGCCGTCGCCGCACCCCCAGGTAGCGCCGCTGGAGTGCAAACTGTCACCAGCTCCAAGGACACTCCATGTCACCTTCTCTACCATGGCATTTAGGGGTACGAAATGGCATAATGGCATGAGATGTTTCCTGACCGGTGTGTGTGTGTGTGTGTGTGTGTGTGTGTGTGTGTGTGTTCGTTTGTGTGTTTCTATACAGGGTGTCCCACTCAACTGTTCCACTCCAGATATCTTTGAAACTACAAGAGATATTGAAAAATGACATTTACGGTCATGAACGTACGGCAGGGGCTTATGAAAGTAGGTACTATGAGACACTCTACAACGTGATGAAATATTATTTTTAACACAATCTTTTTTTAAAGATACCTCGTATTATTTCTTAAGCAATCGATAGGATGAAAAATCACAAAGAGAATGGCGTCAGTTGCATCGCGATGCGTCAATTACATGCGGAGAAACTGCGAAGCGAAGTTGACGTTTGAAACACACGAGGCGCGCGAGCGGGTGTCCGAGACTTAAGCGAGACTCACGCTAGCAGCGCGCCTCGTGTATTTCAAACGTCAACTTCGCTTCGCAGTTTCTCCGCATATAATTGACGCATCGCGATGCAACTGACGCCATTCTTTTTGTGATTTTTCATCCTATCGCTTGTTTAAGAAATAATACGAGGTATCCTTAAAAAAAAGATTGTGTTAAAAATAATATTTTATCACGTTTTAGATTGTCTCATAGTATCTACTTTCATAAGCCCCTGCCGTATGTGCATGACCGTAAATGCCATTTTTCAATATCTCTTGAGTTTCAGAGATATCTGGGGTGAAACAGTTCAGTGGGACACCCTGTATAGCCGGCCGCGGTGGCTGAGGAGACTGAGGCGCTTCAGTCACGGTTTGCACGGCCACTACTGTCGGGGGTTCGAATCCCACCTCGGGCATGGATATTTGTGCCGTCTTTAGTGTAAGGTAGTTCATAAGTAATTGTAAGTTTAGGGACTGATGACCCCGTAGTTGAGTCCCATAAGCTTAACAAACATTTGAACATTTGAACACCCTGTATACGGGTATATCTGTATGCAGAGTGACATGTTAATGGTTCATATTCAAGCCAAAAGACGTGTAAATCTCTTTTAGTATTTTGTAATGATTATTGTCTGTGATAGCAAGTGGCGCATATAAAGTGTGACCCTTGTACACATTTGCTATTCCAAATATCATTGAAGTCTACTGCCGGAGCTGTACTTTCACTATTGTAGTCAATGGTTCACTACAATATTAATTGCCTTTTAGTAAAATTAAGATGTCTTGAATTGAAAACAACAAAGAACATAACATTCACTGATCTCTGTGCTTCTTTAGCGAAAATGCCGAGCACACCTCTTTAAGTACATGAAACTCTTTCTTGCACACAAACATGTTTCACACAACACTCAGAAAACATTACAAATTTTGTCCACAAACGATTCCTACTATTCTTATAACAGACATAATGACCCGTGCATGTACCTCATGGTCTCCAGTCTGTACTTACTCATTTAGTTCGTTAAATATTATGATGATCACACTGGCGCACTTCTTCGAGTGGGTGGCTCCGGCCGGCCGCGGTGGCCGAGGAGACTGAGGCGCTTCAGTCACGGCCTGCACGGCCACTACGGTCGGGGGTTCGAATCCCCCCTCGGGCATGGATATTTGTGCCATCCTAGTTCGTAAGTAGTTCATAAGTAGTTTGTAATTTTAGGGACTGATGACGCCGTAGTTAAGTCCCTTAAGCTGTACAAACATTTGAACATTTTGGGTAGCTCCGGGGGAAGCGTCCCGGTTTGTGCCCCCTTCGTCTACCCCGGATACAATTTCGTTAAAAGATTTGCAGAATGCAAATGTTCAAATGTTTGTAAATCTGTGGGACTTAACAGCCTTGGACATTGGTCCCTAGGCTTACAAACTAAACTAAGTAAAACTATTGCATACAATCTTATATCTATTGCATCCACAGCTAAACAAGTTATTCATGTTAAAAGGAACACACACTTAAAATCTTATAAAATAATTGTACGATTGAAAACTGATCAAAAGTCCCGTTCTCCGCTTCAACTGTTTTTTGCGGTCCTTTTAGGATTTTACAACCGGTTTCTTGTCTTAAAGGCACACCATCAGGTGATTGGAATACCTAAAATTATTACAAAATTAGTGATGACTACTGTTTCATTTCCTCATGCTTTGTTAAAAACTTATAAAAGGACTAGATAGTATGTATCAAACTGTCACCAGCCCCAAGGACACTCATATACTCCATGTCACCTCCTCCAACGTAGCATTTAGCGGTACGAAGTGGCATTTTTCCTGTCTTAGTGTGTTTGTTTGTGTGTGTGTGTGTGTGTGAGTTGTCCTTAGGTTAGCTTGCATAGTTTAAGTAGTTCGTGTATTACTATACAGCGTGGTCCATTTAAACTTGCCCATAATAGTTCGCGATCGGGAGCGCTCACTTTAGTTTACAGCTCTGCCGCGAACTAGTTCGTTCTTTTAGTTCGTCCGCTCCCAGTGACGACTGAGCGGCGTGGTCTGCGCATGCAGGTGGAGGGAAAAGTTCCCCCACCTAGCTGCCTCATACGCTTGCTGTTTGAGCCGCTAACGATATCACGCAAACTAAAAGAAACAGTTTCTGGATAATTTCTCGCGTTTAAGTTTAGAGTTATCTCTATATCTTAGCATTATGGAATTTATTAGTCAGATATTGCAGAGTGCAGAATACTTCAAAGCAGAAATTTTGTAGCACTGAACTATGTAATCTAGTTGGCAGACACTAACCTCGAAGGCTCTCATCAGCAGAAGGCAAACACGTGATTTTTATTTATTATATTCCACATATATAGTGGTTAAGCCACGTCACACAAATTGAATTTTAATTTACAAAACGTAACTGGTTTCAATGAACTCTGTCATCATTATCAAACGTAAGCAAAAATTGCATTAAACACAAACTGAGAAAATAATTAAATTATGAAAAGATGTAGTAAATGTGACAGGCCTAGATGGCCTGGCTACTTATACTACACCTCTGTCCTTCTTTAGCGAAAATGCCTAGCACTCCTCTTTAAGTACACGAAACTCTTTCTTACACACAAACATGTTTCACACTACAGTCAGAAAACATTACAAATTTTGTCCACAAAAGATTCCTACTATTCTTATAACACACATAATGACCCGTGCATGTACCTCGTGGTCTCCAGTCTGTACTTACTCATCTAGTTCGTTAAATATAATAAAAATGCCTTGTTTTAAAACTTATTACTGCAGTTCAAATATTGATATGTTACTCAAGAATGCGGTCCTTTTTTAATTTGCCGCATGTGCATTTAATGGTAGCTCACCATCCACATCGACTGTTCTTTGATTCTCGTACTATATGTATTCTGAAAAATACTCAGATACGTGATAAGTCTAAATACGTAACAAAAGACGTTACAGTTTGAAGATCTTTCTATTTAGATCAGTAAGGAAATAGTATTATATTTTTAAACAGGATACAGACCTCTGATATTCTCCATTAATACCATTATGTTTCATATATCGATTATATAAACGCTCTTTTTTTCAAAATTGGCCATACAACTCCAAGAACAAATCTAGAATAATAATTATTATTATATTCATTACCATTCGTTTTCAACGTAAGATAAATGCACACAGTCACACTCCTTCATGGAATATTTATTGTAATACCATCTGTTTGCCTCAGGCAAAGATATATCTTTGTGTAAAAAAACCAGCACACTGCCATTCGAATGGCGTTTCTAATAAAAACCACATTAAGCCTTCAGGTGGGACGTTACAGGCACTGTGGTGAGACAAGGTACTCTTATTTTAAATCCTGGCCATATATCCAGTTAAATTAGTTGGTTCTCCTGATCAGCTCAGGGAGAATGTTCTCGTGTATCGAAAGAGCCAGTACCACAGTAACTGCAGTTTAGACAAATTCTACCGGCGGCGTCCGCTGGTAACGTCTACTTGTAGACGTTCAATCCTTCCAATACCGGGCTAAAGAAGATGCGCAATAACACAAAGGCACATTGGTTCTTCTCAGAGACAACACTGTAAGTAGGAAGCATAAAACATTGAGGATATCACCACAGTCAGTTGGAAGTCTTGCACGAATTCTGTAAGATCTTATTGTTCAAATGTTTGTAAAGCTTATGGGACTTAACTGCGGGTTCCACATTACTTATGAACTAACTTGTACTAAAAACAACATAAACATCCATGCCCGAGGGAGGATTCGAACCTCCGACGCTGAAGGCCGCGCGATCCGCAACGTGGCGCTGCAGACCGCTTGGCAACTCCCGCGCGGCGGTAATATGTTGAAGATATGGTTTATACGATAGCATATTGTCTCTAGCTATCATGTTGACACTTTTATGTGCTGTTGCCCTTAACCCCACCAAATTTAACGTTATAGGATCCGCTTTTGGTCTCTTTTCCACATTTAATTATTGTGGGCTGTACAATGATAATCCTGAACGAAGGTAGTTTTAGGAATCGGGGAAGATTTTAACGTTCGTTATACACCCAGAATAATATCCTACCCGTAATTATCGGCTAATGTCTCATTCAATTTACACTATTACAATACTTCAGCCAATTTCTGGCTATGTTTTATAATCCAAGGCTGTCACCCAGTATTGTTTCATGATGTCTTTCTATAATAGACTTTACTTTATGATGTGACTACATGTCAAGCAACCGGTCGTGCTTCTTAATAAAGTAACATTACAGTTGCAGCGGACACTTTAATTGAAGAGCTCTGTAAAATCCTCCATTTAATTCTACTTCTGTAATATTTCCTTCGGTTTTCTTCTTGCTGTATTACCCTTTTACCTGCCTTTTCAAGAAATCTACTTTCCCCTATTTTATTTGCTCTTGGATAAATGTATTTAATAGAAACTACGACATATCGCCTTCTCCGAGATTATGTCACGCTTCATGATGCCGGCCGCGGTGGCCGAGGGGACCGAGGCGCTCCAGTCACGGTCTGCACGGCCACTACGGTCGGGGGTTCGAATCACCCCTCGGGCATGGATATTTGTGCCGTCCTTACTATTAGCTAGTTCGTAAGTAGTTTGTAAGTTTAGGAACTGATGACCCCATAGTTAAGTCCCATAAGCTATACAAACATTTGAACATTTGATTCATGGTGTGTAAAATGTTGTTCATAATATTATAGGAAATCCCTTGTGCTGTTCATGTAATCGAAACCGAATTTCATTATCGTTAAAGAATCGAAAGAAGTTTGAGCTAAACGACTTTAGCGGAATGTCCTGTATTTTATAATAGGAATACTATACGTACTTGGTCTGAGGCAAACAGCTAACACAGCTGCACAGAATAATATTACCGTTCTTTAGACTGGAAACTGAGACGTCGCAGTTGAGCGACGCTGTACGACAAGCAGCGAGACACCAGGGGATGAGGCTGCGTTTGTTTACCTGCAGTGTGGGTCTTCTCTGGAGGATGGAATGACGCAGGATGAGATAATTCAGCAGTGAGAGCTTGTACGCCTGTGGCGGGGTGAGACATCTGCGGAGTTAACTCTCTCATTGTCTGGCACGTCTGTTTGTCTCTGCGTCTCGATGAACAACTGAAGGACTAACAACGCGCAGACACAATCGCTCCTGCTACAACTCGCACAAGACACGGACCTATAATGACAAATTAGGAAGTACTTTAGGCACACTAATAGGTACGTAAATCTCTTTTCTATGTGAATGATACACCACACCCATTCTGTTTATTGATATCAGTAAAGCAGTTCTTATACTCTTGCTTCTGCTTTCAAATCTGTAATATATTTGTTTCTAGATTTGGAAAAAGCTTTTGACAATGTCGACTGGAATACAATGTTTCAAATTCTGAGGTAGCAGGGGTAAATTAAAGGAAGCTTATATTTAACCTATACGAAAACCAGACAGCAGTTGTTAGAGGCGAAGGGCAAGAAAGGGACGCAGAGGTTGGGAAGGGTGTAAGACAGGGTTGTAGCCTTTCCCCAATGTTGTTCAATATGTACATTGAGCAAGCAGTGAAGGATTGCAAGGAGAAATTTGGAGAGGGAATTATAGCTCAGGGACAAAAAAAATAAAACTTTGCGGTTTGTCGATGAGTCGGCAAAGGATCTGGAAGAGCAATTGAATGGAATGTACAGTGCCTTGAAAAGAGGGTATCAAATGAACATAAACAAGAATAAAACAAGGATAATGGAATGTAGCGTCAGAAAGTAAGGCGATGCTGAAGGAATTAGATTAGGTAATGAGACAATAAAAGTAGTAGATAAGTTTTGTTATTTGGATAGCAAAATAACTTCTTATGGCCGAAGTAAAGAAGATGTAAAATGCAGAATGGTTATGGGAAGAAAAGCATTTCTACAGAAACGAAACTTGTTTACACCCCATATTAATTTAAATGTTAAGAAGTCCTTTCTGAAAGCATTTGTCTGGAGTGTAGATTTGTATGGGAGTGTAACGTGGACTATTAGGAGTTCAGACAATAAGAGGATAGAAGCTTTTGGTGATGATAAAAATTAGATGGGTTGATCACGTGACTAATGAAGAGGTGCTTATCTGAATTGGGGAGAAAAGGAATTTCTAGCATATCCTAAGAGAAGGGATAGATTGGTAGGACATATTTTGAGACATCAATGAATTATCAACTCAGCATTAGAAGGAAGTGTGTGGGGTAAAAATCGTAAAAGGAGACCGAGGGACGAATACAGTAAGCAGATTCAAAAGGATGTGTGTTGCCGTACATTTACTGAGATGAAGAGGCTTGCACAGGACAGGGTAGGGTGGAGAGCTGCATCAAACCAGTCTGCGGACTGAAGAGCACAACAACAACAAGAATATATGTCTTCTGTTATTGTGAACAGTCGCGAAAATTTCTATGGGCACAAAAATAATATTTTTTAACTGTGGTAATTACGATGCTGTAATGATTCCACCTCATAATGCATAGTATATCTGTAAATAGAGTTATTGGTGATGATAATTAAACAATACTGCCCTTATAACTACCAATTAACTTTACAACAAAATGGTGTCGAACGGTATTGATATTGTCGTAACAAAACTTCACATTACTGATAAAAAAAATACTAGGGCTATCAGCCATTAAAAATCTGTAATGAATACTGAAAAGAGGAGATTATAAAGTCAAAGAAAAAATTAAAAGTAACCACAGCATCTATCAGAATAAAATGGGTGAGTGTAAGAGTTCTACAACAGCTCGTCGACTTTCTTTTCTGTCCCTTCTTTTGTTTTTATCGGTATTCACACTACTTTCATGAGACCAAGCAAGAATTCCTCTTGATGCAGCACTTGCATCCAGGGTTTTCGACTATTTTTTCGTTGTATTACAGCCTTTGCCTCTTCCTGTATCACCGCATCTGACCCTTTATACGGCTGTCAACTTCCGCAGCTACCTCCAGTGCCACAACATGATGCATAGGCGAATCCAAGGGAATGTCTATAGGAGTGCAACCTGCCATAGAAATCCTCCTGTTCGCACTTAATCCAAAAAATAAGTGAGAGGGATGGACTGATCGAGAGAGATAGAGAGAGAATATAAGCATTGAGATTTAACTCTCGAAAATCATACGTGATAAACTTAACGTAAGCGTCTTTATTTACTGTGGAAAATTTGGAGAAGGCAGAGCGTCGTACATGAATTTTTTTTCAGCTCAGCCTACCCAGCGTAAATCGTGGCTTCGCCACTCACGTGCTGTCTTAACAAATGTCATACCATCCTAAACCATCTCCTGATAATGTTTTTCCAGTATTTTTCTCCTCGTCGATTATAAGAAGGTCCGCTTCATTTCTTTACATTCAACATAATTTCACCCACAATTCGAAATTAAACTGCACAAAATTCTATGCTCAAATGTACATTATCATAAAATTCTTCCACAAATTAATTTTGTTCTAACAGACTTTTTTTGCGAAAAGCATCTTCTTTTTTTCTGATAGTGTGCCTTTTAGGACCTCCTTTATTTTATCCTTCGTGGGCTGTCTTCATCCTCAGTTTTGGTGTTAATCTTATGCAGTATTTCTTGCTGCTTTCTTCGTTTTCCCTAAATCCATAATGTGTATTCATTCAATTCGTCAGGCCCTACAGTTATCCGTAACGTTCATTGGGAATAGCAAAACCACAAGCGAAATTCAACACTTTCACACGCTGAATTTTAATCGCAGTCCCGAATATTCGTCTTATTTCCGCCAATACTTTGTCGATGAACAGATGGAACTGTAGGGGCGAAATGACATCCATGTCCTGTACCTTTCAGTTCCAGCATTAATAACGCCCACACATTTAATACTGCGTGCCACCCTGTTGCCTCTTCCCTTTTATCCAATGAATATTTTCACAACAGTTTGATTCTCTGGCCCAAACTCCATGAAAAAAGGTGAAACTATATTTCTTAGAAGTTTTTTTATTAATAATTTTTTTAATAGAGTTTTCGTTCTTAAGTTAATCATCTGAACATCAGAGAGCGCCAAAAGTGTTTTACTCGTGCGAAAAAATTTCAGTTTTGACAATATGTGGCAGCAGCACGGAATGTTATACACCAGAAACACAAACAAAGCTTCTTCGGTTCAATTTCGAAGCGTGTGGTAGCTACTGTCACAGCCGGAAATGGCGGCAACGCTTACTATTGATTTCATCATCTTTCTCACTTCACACGTGAAGGTATTTTCAATCGCGCGATCTTTGTACAACGTGTTATCTCCCGAAGAAATTTGGCTGGCCGGCCGCGGTGGCCGAGGTGACTGAGGCGCTCCAGGCACGGTCAGCACGGCCACTACGGTCGGGAGTTCGAATCCCATCTAGGGCATGGATATTTGTGCCGTCTTTAGTCTTAGCTAGTTCATAAGTAGTTTGTAAGCTTAGGGACTGATGACCCCGTAGATAAGTCCCATAGGTTGTACAAACATTTGAACATTTTTGAAATTTGGCCGTGATTTCTCCAGTCTTCTAGCTGTCGCATTTTAGGATGACCATCATTGTAGAAAAACATACGCGGAGATCAGTTTATTTAATAACTGTAGGCCTATTGTTATCTAGGGCCTATATGATGTTCTTCTGTTAAATGTAAATAGGACGAAAAGGTGTAAACAACATTTCTTGACTATCATCCTCAATACCGCGATAGCTGCAACAGCAAAGTATCTGTTGTAGCAATGATAATAAAGATTGTAAATTCCGAAATTCCTTCCCTGGCGAAGTTTCAATTCACGAAACGACTGCAGAATTAATGTCATTAACAATTTTACTTACATGTGATTTTATTAATTACAAACAGATTAAAAATCACATAGGACAACATAAACAAACGACATTACTTAAGAAACATCATAAATAATCATACATTTAAACAGGAATACACACAAAGAAGAACAGGAAATAAATGGTCAGAAGAGCGCAAGAAAGAACACAGCGAGGGTATGAAGCGAATTTGGGAAGAAAGGAGGAAGAAGAAAAAAATCATGACCTTATATATGAGATTATGACAGGGCTTCCTGTCATAACACCCACATGTACACAGTATAACATAACTTCCACCTGATCATCGGGGTGTAAACACTTGAAACGCGTTGTGGGAACAATAAACAGTAGTGACTGGTAGAAGAAATACCTTGTGTTTTAATCAAACTTTAAATGCATTGTAAATAAAGCGCTAGAGAAATAAGGGCCGACAAAGTGGGGGTTTAATAATAATATTCGAAAAATGCTGAGAAAGCAAAGACAGTTGCACTCACGGTTCAAAAAAGGTCAAGAAAATCAAATTGATAGAGACTGGTGCACATATAAAAGGGGCGAGGTGCGTAGCTTACAATAACTATCACCGTCACACTTTAGTACTCTCCTGGAGTACTGTTGCCCCTTATGGGACCCTCACCAGGTGGGACTGACGGAAGATATTGACAGGATTCAGAGAAGGGCAGCTCGTTTTGTTTTATCACGTTACGGAGGAGGGGGGGGGGAAGCGTCACGGAAATGTTGCACGAATTGGGGTGGAAATCATTAAAAGAAAGACGTTATTCATTGCGGCGTGATCTGTCTGCAAAGTTTCAATCACCGACTTTTACTTCTGAATGTGAAAATATTTTGCTAGCACCCACCTACTTAGGGAGACATGACTATCCCAATAAAATAAGAGAAATCAGATCGAAAACGGAACGATTTAGGTGTTCTTTCTTCCCGCGCGCTATTAGAGAATGGAACGGTAGAGAAAAGTTATGAAAGTGGTTAATGAACCCTCTGCCAGGCACTTAAATGTGATTTGCAGAGTATCTATGTAGATGTAGATGTAGATGTAGATATAAGTGCGCGAATGTTACTAAAATGCTTCGGGAAAGGCCACGTTCTTATCGAGAAAGAATGTAGAAGAAATGTAGAGGGCCGGAGTTTGAGGCGGACTGCAGAACGATTCTACTGCCGCCAACCTGCAGCTCTCGTTAACACCAGAAAGATAGTATTAGAGAGATTAGAGCTCGTACGGATGTATACAAGCATTCGTTTTTCCCTCGTTCTATATGGGAGTGGAACATGAAAGCGCCGGCCGCGTTGGCCGAGGGGACTGAGGCGCTCCAGTGAACGGTCTGCACGGCCACTACGGTAGGGGGTTCGAATCCCCCCTCGAGCGTGGATATTTGTGCCGTCCTTAGGATAAGCTAGTTGATAAGTAGTTTGTAAGTTTAGGGACTGATGACCCCGTAGTTAAGTCCCATAAGCAATACAAACAAATGTAAACAAACATTTGAACATGAAAGCAAGTAACTAGTAGTGGTACCTAGTACCCTCCCCCACGCACCTTTGGGTGGATTGCGGAGTATATAAGTAGATGTAGATTCAGAATGGAAATTTCAGTATAGTAAAAGTGCAATAATCCGGCACATTTTGGACTGACTCGGTGCCATATTACCGAAAATGCCGGACTGTAAGGCGCTACGTGTTACTGCTGGCATAGGCTGAGCCATACATCGAAAACAGCTGAACCATTTGTACAGTACATTGTTCCAGTTTCGGATTTTTAAAGTTCGTCTGGAAGCCAATTTTTCAGATGTTACCGATTGAGAAGCATATTTCATTAGCTCATATTTTTGTTTATTTTATAAATGGCCGACGAACAAATATTAAATTCAGTCGTCAAAATATTTCTGTTCTCACCATTCTCCATACGTTTGATGACTTCCAGTTTCTGGTTGATGGTTAGAGTGCATGTTTACATTTCACTCTTGACGTACAGTTTGAAGAAGTTTTGGGTGTCGAGAGCATCTCACTGCTTAAATGTTAATAAAACTTCCGCACATCAGTATGATATGACAGTCAATACTGTTAAACAGTGGCGGCGCTAGGCGTCGGCGACGTCGGCTTCGCGCCTGTGAGGGTCTCGCAAAACATTGTTCAAATTTTAGTTTTTTTTTTCTTTTTTTTATTTGATGTTTAACGTCGCTTTCCAGCTGCTAGGTTATATAGCGACGACCTACATCTAATTTACACTAGCTTAACCAATGGACGAACACAACATTCGTACTCAAGGGTGGGATTCGACCCCCGGAGAGAATTATCTCGCTCACCGTAGTATGGTGCCTTAGTGCGCTCGGCCATTTCCATATGAATGCAGTAGTGATGCGAATTTTGTTAAATACTTACATAACAATTTCTTCAGTACATTTTAGGAGACGATTTGGAAGAAGTATATCCCAATGTTTACATAACAATCAGAATCATCCCTTGTTCCAGTCAGAACAGCTTCGGCCGGGAGAAGCTTCACAAGGTTAAAATTGATTAAGACTATCTGCGTTGTCAGTACTATCAACTGAAGCCAAAATAGCGACTAGTATTAAGATGTGGTCTTAAAAAATTCAGTGAGACGAAAAGGTGTTAAGTTCCTCTAATTTGTGTTTCTTTATTGTAATTTTTGTCATTGCAATAATACTCGTATATTACACTAATAGAATTTTAGTATAATGATTATTGATGCATAATACAGATCATTTTATTTAACATTTTCTTCCTTACTGAAAAATGAAAGGGGCCTCGCAAAGACGAGTTCGCCGACGCCCAGTTTTCGTCTAGCGCCGCCACTGCTGTTAAATCATGAAAAATGCTGGCAATCCAAAAAAAAAAAAAAAAAAAAAAAAAAAAAAAAAAAAAAAAAAAGTAACCTTTGTACAGTACAGTAACAGCCGAGATTTCCTGAGTAAGTCCTGAATGCTTCCAATGCCAACAATGGCGTTTGGCGTTTGCGTCACAGAATACCGCTGGCGGAACATCGTTGTGAGCGGCCAAGCAAGGGATCGCCTCATATGAAATGAACAGTCGGTCGGTGACGTCAGCGTAACTGCAGCAGTAGCGGCTGCATCAAAGGGGGAAAAAAGCAAATCCCCTTTGATCCTGTCGCCGGACCATCGGGCGTTCCGGACTATTGCATGCCGGATTATAAGACTTCTGCTGTACGTTGTTGATCTGCGCATATTTTTCTCACTGTAGTGACATTTCGTATGTGAGCTTGGCCCCTGGTCCGAAAGTTGCAGCAGAGTGGTTTGATCCTCGCCACAAGTTCCCTGGAAGTGAGTTAGCGCCGTCGTTAGGGGGATGACTTTGAGTGACCCCCGGGGCCGGCGGCTTTCTTTGCGACGTGTAAGAGGCTGCCTGCCTGCGGCCGCCCCCAGGGAGCGCGGGACAAGTGGGGGTGGACGCACCCCGCCATGCATTATTCGCCCCTCATCTGGATCTGGCCACTCTTCAGGTTGCGCGCCGCCGCTGAAATAAACATGCGCGGCCGGCCGCTGCTCATGTCGCCTCAGATTGTGCACCGCCTCCCCTCCCCTACCCACCACACACACACGCACACACACACACACACACACGCCACTGTGCGCAGCCCTCCTGGAGGAGCGCAGCCGCCGGCAGCAGATAAGCACAGACGACCAAAGGCTGAGTCCACAGTGGCACCGACAGACCGACCTCAGACGCCGTCGACCGAGTCCGACTGGAAACATCGACCGACGGCGGCCGGCCGCGGTGGCCGAGGAGACTGACGCGCTCCAGTCACGGTCTGCACGGCCACTACGGTCGGGGGTTCGAATCCCCTCCTCGGGCATGGATATTTGTGCCGTCCTTAGTATAACGTAGTTTGTAAGTTTAGGGACTGATGACCCCGTACTTAAGTCCCATAAGCTTAACAAACATTTGAACATTTTGACCGACGGCGTGGTCACACTACATCCGATGTAATTTGTCACTTGGTCTGGTAAAAGGAGACGGTTAGGTTAGGTTAGAATCTGTTCTGTCTCTGAACTATATTAGATTTCAATTCCGGATGATAACACGACTAGAATTTGGTCACTTAAGACGCCGGGAAAGTCTACATACTATTTGATATGGTGTCAGGAATTTCAGAATAAATAGTAAGGTGCTAAGCCCAAGGTACAGTGTTAAACCAAGATTTATTTCACCTTAAATAAAACACATCAGTTGCGAAAGAGAATTTATAAGACTGAACACTTAAAACATAGGCAATTGGTATAGATAATCAAATTCCTTACTGACACCTTTAAAGTAATAAACAACGATTCCAGGTACTCAAAATCTAAGAATGAACACTTGAACAGAGACAGTTAATACAGTAAACACAAATCCTGAAGACAATTTTTACCCAAGGAACAATTGCCTTATATCAACACACCATAGTAAAAACCATAAAAAAAAAAAAAAAAAAAAAAAAAAAAAGTCACAGCACGCAAACAAATTAAATGTGGCCGGTAAACAATACAGAGTAAATTAATGTCCTCAAAGTTCCAATACAAGCAGAACGGCCGTGAAGAACATACGCTATTCAGATATTACAATCAGATATTACACTGAAACAATTTGATCCAAGTTCATTGTACAGGCCACGGCCACGTTACACAAGAAATAAAAAATTTACTTAACTTAAAACACGTTGCACGAACGGGCCCAGTGCAACTGCTAAGCCCACAACTTTCCTCACTTCTTAGAATTTATGCGAGGTTTAGTATCTTTTAATTTCCTCGGACGGGCTTGTGAGCAACACAACATAGGCCACAACACCTTAATAACAACTCATGAACTCTGCAACGCTCGTCCGAGTAATACAAACAATTCGTAGATCAGCACGTTCTACACACACTTTGCAATTTTAGGACTTTATACGGAACCTGAAACACACTGTGATTAGCACCAGGCAGTACAACACAATAAATAATTTTTCATACTTCGAGAAGCAAGCATGATGTACCCATACGGTCTGATATACAAAACTGACCACAACAACTATGACCAAGCTGGAAGGAAGCGCCGCGTCCCGTGCCGATGGGAACGGTCGACATAAACATATCATCAAGAAGGTGCAGTCCACAATCTAGGGTGTAACTCATGCACTTAAGGTCAAAATTCGGAGTCGTGTGCACGTAGCTCCTTAAGTTTTGCGGAAGCTCGACACCCACAACACAGATTCCTCCCCGCACTATTCGTCCACCACCTTCATCTGATGATGTTTCCTATACAGTTGCAGGGACGTTCCAGATGAGGGAACGACGGTTCTCCGACTGTACACAAAATCTTGACCCATCTGTGAACATCACCAGGCGCAATTCGTTACGACTCCAATCCTGATGTTAGTCTGCCCAGTTTATCCGCGCTAAACGGTGTGGTTTTAGTAGAACAGACACCATAGGTCTCCGTGCGTAGAGGCCACATTCCCAAAGGCGATTTCGAAATTTTTGTACTGATATTGCGTGTATTGTTGCTGCCTAGAGGGTGCGTTGCAACTGAAAAGCATTCAGCCTCCTGACTCGATGGGCTGTTAACCAGAGATATCGGTCATCTCTTGATGATGTTACCCCTGGAAATTATACTTCAACATCTAAACGTTTGCAGCCCCCCTCCCACCACAGACACACACACAAAAAGACAGAGTGATGCGCACCGTAACCGAATTGTAAGTTCCACAAAAACACCGTTATTGATACCCACATTCCGTGTATGTTTCACTAAAAAAATACAGGCTAATTCAAAAAGGACATTAGGAGTTTTAAAAGTCAAATAAATGTATCCATTTATACAGAAACACAACAAGCTTTTCATCTCAAAGTGTAGATGATCTATAACACTTCTATTGGTCATCCTGCGCACATCATATTTATACTTAATTTATTTCCAAACTCGCTGTAGCATTGAAGGTGTAACTTACTCATGGCTGCGTACATTGCTGCTCTCAGGTAGAGAAGCCGGCAAGATACAAACACGGTGCTCCTGACTAGGAACAACTCAAGTGGTGGCACGCCTGGGGAAGCTGAGGGCCTAGCAACTGATACATCAAAACCAATCCATTGACTTGCAAAGCCACCTCGAAGAAGGTATAATTTTCGTTCTTTGTCATCCTCATCGATTTGTGTTTCAAATTTTTAAAGGTTTTTATGCATATGGGACTTAAATATCTGGTCATCAGTCCCTAGGATCCAAACTAATGCTACGGACAACAAACACACCCATGTCCGAGGGAGGACTCGAACCTCGCCTTGGACCGCACGTCCACTCCACCGCGGCGATCTGTGGTAGTCTTTAAAATAAAACACGCATCTAGAAGTCTCAGATCCAGTTAATGCACCCATCTTTATTTCAACTACTAGAAGTCTTCGTTACGGTGTGATTCAGTGCTATCTAAGTACGAGATTCAAAGTTGTGTTTCTCTACAAACTAACACTACGATCATATGTTTACGTTCTATGAATCAATATATATGAACTTCTTAAGTTGTAGAGGCGTGTTTAGATCATCCAGCACATTGTTCTGCATAGTTGGCGGGTTATGAAAATGAGCAAAATCCGAAGTTTATGCGGCTCAGGACAAGATAAGTACCGTCCTGTCCACAACGGCCGCCACGTATAACCTTTTACCGTCCTACACCACTAGATAGTATATGACAATTAGAAAAAATGACCTATGTGCCTAATTGTCTTAATAGGGTGGAAAGGCTATAGGTAATGGAGCCGATGGTATAGCGGAGATTATAACCGGAACGTTGCTGTACCTCTTTGGTAGACAACAACAATCGATAGTAATTAAGAAAGCGGAAAGTAAAATTTGGAATAAAATAATTACTGTTTAGATGAAAAACGTTGAACAAACAGAACACAGGAATTAATTTGGAAAAAGTGAATAATTTACTGATTTACGGCCGCCAGCTCGTTGTACGAGCAAATAATTTAGTGCGATTTTAATAATAGTAAAGTTAATCGGCAAGGAGAAAAATTACGTAAAATTTGGTAGGCAGGGAATCGGAGTATGCGCGTCAAATCCGGTTCAAAAGACACTGACAATATACTAATTACTGAGAAATAGTTCGTTAACACAGAGGTTGAATGTAAGACAATGAAATGCAAGCAGTAGCCACGCAAATGCAACATGCAGCAGATGATGCAAAAACCCTCACCTTAATAAATGTTCAAATGTTTGTAAAGTCTATGGGACTTAACTACGGGGTCATCAGTCCCTAAACTTACAAACTACTTATGAACTACTTACAACTAAGGACGGCACAAATATCCATGCCCGAGGGGAGATTCGAACCCCCGACCGTACTGGCCGTGCGGACCGTGACTGGAGCGCCTCAGTCCCCTCGGCCACCGCGGCCGGCTCACCTTAATACTTACTATTTATAGTTTTAAGTAATTAATTGTTTATATAAGTACTGCAAATGCAGCAGATCATGCAAAACTCTCACCTTAATGCTTACCATTTATAGTTTCAAGTAATTAATTGTTTATATAAGTACCAGAAACTATTCAACAGCAAGTATGAAATGCGCTTTAGCAATAATCAAATTGGAACTGCACTATTAACTCAGTTTGCTTAAAAATTAATTAATGACTAGACGTGTTAACTCTGAATATTTTGAAATGAACAATTTAACCATCTGATTAACTTTTGCCTTCTATTTAACCAGGAATTATTAGCATTTCAAACACTTGCAAATAATCACTAGTCTTACTAATCAGTACTTGCAAGCAGAAACTTTACCTCCAATTAATATGCAATGCAAATTAATTAATCTTTTGCACAATGTTGAAATATCTCTTGCCATTGAAAGATAGTCTAGCAGTTTCATTCAACTTAGCAAACCTATTGATCAGCAACACTGGCATAGGCTACATTTAGTAACTTTTTCTAAAAAATTATTATTAATCACTGTCACACTGTCTTTAATGACTTTGATTTTAGTTTTCTATGACTTTGTGTATATTCTCAGTAAAACAATGGAAGAGGAATGAACCTGTCTGGACAATGATTATGGGTAATGATCTACACACAGGTTCACAAATAACAGTGTTCATTATTGAACAATTGTCGATAATACGCTGGTTAGCTGAACATGCTAAGACAAACTGGACAGATCTTACAGATTTAGTTGTGCGACATGGTGCTGCTGATTGGAGATTATTGGCACTTAACAATTAGCAAACAGAGGCTCTTCTTGGCGACGCATGTTGATTACAATTTTGGGCTCACAGCATTCCTCTTGATGCATTTGTTAATTATGTGAGCTGTGCCCGTATGAATAAATAATACTGCCTGTTCGCCGTCTCCTGTACTAGTGCCAAAGCAACACGCATTCTTCTTCACGTACTTTTGCCCTACACCATTGCGCACACAGTCTCGCTATTACGTCTGACCGCTACTACGTCAGAACAACGACTGTCTCTCGCTGTGCGTCTCTGCGCTACCAGCGATAAAACTCCCTACTCAAAGTTGATTCTACACAATAGCAAAGCCCTTGCTAAACCAGCGTGTCTACTTTGGTTTTACACTTTAGTTTTCAACTTACACATATTAACAGGACAATGTCAATATGTTACAAAATGAAATATATAAATACATAATTAATTACAAAAAAATACAAATAATAAGGAAAAATACATAAAGCATCGTTTTACATTACTGTACGCACACATGACTGGAAAACACCGTTGGTCACTGTGTTGTTGTATCGCAAGTTGTCTGATTTTTTGTGAAAGTGTAGCTTAAATTCCAAATTAAAGATATCACTGTAGGTGTTCGAAATGGTCACCATTAACATCCACACATAAACGATGCCGCCGAACTGCAGCATGAACTACTGACTGGAAAGTGTTCAGTTGGATATCTGAACATGAATGTACGATGGATTCTCAAAGTTCATCCAATGTGAGTGGCTTTTGTCGATAAACGACGTCCTTTAGTGTTACCCACAGGTAAAAGTCCTGAAGAGTTAAGTCTGGGGAACGTGGTGGATATTCCACAGCACCTCTATGGCCTATCCATCTTCCTGGTAGATGTTCGTCGAGATAAGCCCTAACACGATTTGGTAGTGGGCTGTGTCACCATCTTGTTGAAAGTAAAATCTTCCGTTTCCATACAAGTCTCGGATGACAGGTAAAATTGATGTCTGAAGCTTCGGTAAGACAACCCGCACCACACATTTACACCTGGCATATTCACGGCTTTGTCTATATGGACGTTCGGATTTTCGGCGGCCCAGTAGATTGCAATTGTGGCGATTTACTGTACCTTTGAGTTTGAACTGTGCCTCATCAGACCACACAATCATATCTGTAAACTTTTCGTGGTTGCGCACCATGTTAGTAAATCACTCGCAGTACTCCATTCTACGATCTGGGGCGTCCTCGTTCATTGCGTGTAGCAATCGCGGGATGTAGCACTTCCACTTTGATGTCTTCAAAATTCGCCGAACACTTGAGCGACTCACTCCAGTTTCACGGGCACACTGTCTCACAGACTTCTGTGGTGAGCGGGTAATTCTTGTAACACACGACGGGAGTTAGCTGGACTTGTTACTGTTACAGGTCGTCCAGATCGCTGTTTGTGTACATCTTTAACACAGCCTTTGGCTTCAATTTCGTCTCGAATGCGACGAATCGTTAAATGTGTCGGTGGCTCTGATACACATTTCGCCATTGCCGTTGAACCTCATTAATGTTTTCGTACTTAAAATAGCACTTCAAAACTGACTTCCTTTCATCGAATGTTAACCTTGCGCCAACCATGTTTACTAGAGTAACTAGGTTCAACTAAGAACAAAACACTGACTATACTGTGACTGTCATCTGACAAAACAAAAAAAACGCAATTCAACGCCTTTGTGGCGATTGCCGGAACTACAAACTATTACACTACTGAAGTTGAGACAACTCCGTCAATTAGTTTGCAAGTTATGGACCTTTACACAGAGGATACATTTTTTTAACCCCGCTGTGTATGTTTTGGTTCAATTATTTAAACAATCCAATTATCAATAGTTGTGACTTTCAAGAAGCGACATATAAAATCATTTTATTTATCTGCTCTCTGCATGTACATATTGCTGCATGCACGTTTGTTAATACACAATAATGTGACACTTTCATCCGCCAGTTCTGATTTTCATACCTCTGAGCAGACATAGCAAATGGTCTCATCGTTATTCGTCAATATAGGGAAGCACTGAAATATTGGTGTCCGTAAATATCTTATGAACGACATTATCAGTTGGCAATTATCCCCACATCAGATAGGTAGTAATGCCTCCAAACGACACACGTTGCTCTCTCTGCGATCACCGGTTGATACTGATAAGGAAGTAATTGGAAACCGATGGAACAGGTAAACTCATTCATACGAAATAACGGGACACCGGGCCTTGGGTGCTGCAACATTTTGTTGCAAAGCAGATGTCCATTATCCATTTGTTACGTCTTATCAGAGGTCTGAAGGTGACAAGAGTAATTCGTCGAAACTGTTAGCGTAAATAAATTCGTAATTTAGAAAGCATAATGGAGAAAACAGCGATCTTGGTATAATAGTTAAAATTAAAAATAATGCAGATGGCAAAATTGTTGTTTCTATTTCATGACCGGTTTTAGTTCATATAGAAAACTAGCTGAAAACTCGGCGTTGCCCGTGTATTTATTTATTTATTCCAACCTTGAGTTAGTACTTTTCCTATCCACTCTCCTCTCTGTCCATCTCCTTTTTCTAAGAACATGTTACCTTTATCAGAGAATATATAAGAAATCACAGATAAAAATGCACTCGTTTCGAAGAACCCAATCATGAAATTCAACAATAATGATTGTAATAATATCTAAGATGGATCACTTGATGTAATGCACAAAACGTCAAATCAATTTTTTTAAAGAGATGTATTAAAAGAAATTTCATTTTTACTGCTTTATTTATTTATTCTTATATTTCCTTATGCTTATCCTTACAGAGAAAGAGCTGAAGACATTGTAGCACGCGTAGACCAAAGATATGGTCTGTGGCATCACGTTTCGCTGTACGTAACCTGCTTGCTATAGTCGCTAAGTGCTCTCCATCTCAAACAGTGGACTGATAAAGTCACAGTATCACGTGCCGCAAGCCGGGGACGGTTTTATAGTTTATGACGTCATATCCCCTGAACTATCGGTCCTATCGCAAAATCGTTTCTTAGATGACGCCTACTACCTATAAACTACATTCCTGCCAAATTTCAGCTTCATAAGTCAAGTACTTTTCCAGATTTCGTGTTTAGTGTATGAATGAGTGTCCTTTATATATATATGTGTATGTGTGTGTGGTGCCCAGCTATCTTGTCCACCCAAAATATCTCTGGAACAATAAAAGTATTGGAAAACGACTTTCACCGGTATCAATGTACGGCTGGGGCCCATGAATGTACATATTTGGAAACATTCAAAAACGAAAGCAAATGTGTTTTTTAACACAAACTTATGATTTTTAAATGGACACCCTATATTTTTTTCTTCAGCAATCCATATCATGACAAATCACATAAAAATGGCGTTGATGCATCGCAATATTCCAATTACATCCCGAGATATTGCGACGCGAAGTTTACACTTGAAAACCCCGAAATGCGCTGCTAGCGCACGTCCTGAGGCTCAGGCGTGAACCCCATGCTGTCCGTAATCGCGATGTGATTGACATGCGTAATCGCACTTCCATACTTACCAAGAAGTCCGAAACGAATAATACGGTCTGCAGCCATCAACTCTCATAGGCACATAATGGTTTCCATCTTCCACGTTTTATGTGTCTACGTACACAATATGAACCAGTACCGATCGGTATACACCAGTCAGGTTGTCTTATTTATCCTGCACACCCAAAATAAGGTTCATCGAATGCGTTAAATGACCCATTGTGCCTTTCGCGCACTCGTTCATCCAGGGCCTAGCTCTACCTAGACACGTGTCCAACGTAGTTCCCACTACAGCCACAGTTACCACTTCGCCTTGTTTGTGATTTGCGACCGATGCAAACTCCTGTACTCCACTACCCTCCGAGCATCCCATTTGTTGTTGCTTTGGCGTGCAGTACACCGCTTGCCAGTATTGTCGTGCATCAGAGTAATCTAGTGACGGCACGGAGGTAGTACACATTGTGAATAAACGTTGTGTTGTGGAACTTATACTGTATTATGTATACACATGAAGATATGGTAGAAATTCTGCTGATCTATGGAGAATGTACGTTGACGGGAAATACGTTATTAAAAAAAATGTTCAAATGTTTGTATAGTCTATGGGACTTAACTACGGGGTCATCAGTCCCTAAGCTTACAAACTACTTATGAACTAGCTAAGACTAAGGACGGCACAAATATCCATGCCCGAGGGGGGATTCGAACCCCCGACCGTAGTGGCCGTGCAGACCGTGACTGGAGCGCCTTAGTCTCCTCGGCCACCGCGGCCGGCATACGTTATTAGATTGCTTGTTTGTTTATAGTACTGTTAGAGAACATTATTACGTTAACATGTCTGTTTTCTACCCTACTCTACATACCTGTACTGTACCCTGTTGTAGGCGGGCGAAATTCTATTCAGGCAGAACGGCTGTACAGAAGACGATTCCCTGACAAGCCATCGCCTTCGCGCCGGATGTTTGGTCGTATCACATCTCGTCTACGTGAAACGGGAAGCTTAAATCCAAGACCTAGACATCGTCCTACAACACGCACAGATGAACATGCTGAAGTTACTGTGGTCGTTACCGTCGCTGTTTATCCTCACATCAGCACACGTCAAATTGAACGTGAAGTTGGTGTGTCGAAATCAAGTGCACAGCGTATTCTTCAACGTCGTAAATTTCATCCTTACCATGTTCATTTATCCCAGGATCTTCATGGAAATGACTTCAGCAACGGGGTAACATTTTGTCGGTGGGCTCAGCAAAAACTTCTGACTAATCCTAAGTTTTTCGCAGATGTTATCTTTACCGACGATGCATCATTCTCCAACAAAGGAATTGTCAATATGAGGAATATGCATTATTGGTCTGCAGACAATCCAAAACGGCTCCGTCAGGTAGAGCATCAACGTCCGTGGAAAGTGAATGTTTCGAGTGGGATTATTGGAATATACTATTATCGGACATTTCTTTGTAAATGGTGTCCAAATTGGCAGACAGTACTCCCGATTTATACGACACAATTTTCCTGTTTTCTTGGACACCGTACCTCTGAACAGGAGAATGGTCATGTGGTATCGGCATGACGGATGCCCAGCACGTAACGACTTAATAGCACGACGACTTCTGAACCCTAAGTTCCCTGGTACGTGGATTGGACGTGGTGGCCCAGTTAGGTGGTCTGCCCGATCTCCGGACCTCTCATCGCTGGACTTTTGTCTTTGGGGAGCAGTGAAGGATGCTGTTTACCAACATGAACCAACAACACCAGAGGACATGAAGCAATGCATTATTGATGCTTGTACAGCCATCAAAGAGGAAACAGTAGCAGGAAGTAGGGCATCCTTCATCCGCAGAGTGACCCTATTTATGCAAGCCAATGGTTATCACTTTCTGCATGATATGTGAACGCTATCTTTAGTATGTAGTTTTGGTAGCACAGTGCAAGTTTCTACAAAGGGCCATTTTACCCTGTGATGACGGAGGACATCGAAAGAGTCCAAAGAAGGGCAGCTCGTTTCGTTTTGTCGCGATACAGGGGAGACAGCGTTACGGAATCTGGGATGGGAATCATTACAACAACGGCGCTCATCGCTGCGGCGTGGGCTACTTGCAAAACTCCAATCGCCAACATTCTCCTCCGAATGCGAAAATATATTGTTGACTCCTACTTACATAGGTAGAAATGATCATCAAAGTGAAATACGAGAAATCAGAGGTCGAACAGAGAGATTCAGGTATTCTTTCTTCCCGCGCGCTATTCGAGAATGGAATGGGAGATAAATTGTATAATTGTGGTTCGATGAACCCTCTGCCAGCCACTTAAATGTGATTTGCAGTGTATCCCATGTAGATGTAGATGTAGATGTGATGTTCAGAAACATTTGTTTGAAACAATTTGTCATGTAACGCATTAGATAAAGATAACATTGATAATTATGTGACGGCCGCGGTGGCCGAGGAGACTGAGGCGCTCCAGTCACGGTCTGCACGGCCACTACGGTCGGGGTTTCGAATCCCCCCTCGGGCATGGATATTTGTGCCGTCCTAGTTCGTAAGTAGTTCATAAGTAGTTTGTAAGTTTAGGGACTCATGACCCCGTAGTTAAGTCCCATAGACTATACAAACATTTGTACATTTTTTTATATAATTATGTGCTAATAAAACTAATTGGTTAAACATGTTTACATTCATCTTCTATGCCTTACCTGAACTTCCCAAATCAAAACTTTTTACCTAAAGAACGGTAAATCTTTAGTCCACTTGCTCGTTTCACTAAAACCATAAAAATGAATTTTACTATTATGAGTGAATGGTTCACTGTCACTTGCGCTAGATCTGCAGTAAAGTAAAATTTTAACGTTGGACGACATTACGTTTTTAGTAACGGATTAACGATAAGCGAAGTTAACTTTGTGACTAACGTTGCGGTACACAGATATGTTGCAGAACCCCTAGCAATGGGATAAATACCTGCTGGAATGTACAACTTTAATGCAGGATGGCAGCAGACGGTATTATTCGTTTCGGACCTCTTGGTAAGTATGGAAGTGCGATTACGCATGTCAATCACATCGCGATTACGGGCAGCATGGGGTTCACGCCTGAGCCTCAGGACGTGCGCTAGCAGCGCATTTCGGGCTTTTCAAGCGTCGACTTCGCGTCGCAATATCTCGGAATGTAATTGGAATATTGCGATGCAATCAACGCCATTGTTTATGTGATTTGTCATGCTATGGCTTTCTGAAGAAATATATAGGGTGCCCATTAAAAAAAACATGAGCTAGGTTTAAAAAACACATTTGCTTTCGTTTTAGAATGCTTTCAAATATGTACATTCATGGGCCCCAGCCGTAGACTGATACCGGTGAAAGTCGTTTTCCAATAGCTGTTATTTGCGATAGGACCGATAGTTCAGGGGATATGACGTCATAAACTATAAAACCGTCCCCGGCTTGCGGCACGTGATACTGTGACTTTATCAGTCCACTGTTTGAGATGGAGAGCACTTAGCGACTAGCAACCAACTTTAAACATAATTTCAAACATTTGGAAAATTTTTCTCGCTGATAACCATAGCAAAATGACGAAAGGAAAAAAATTTCTTGCTTACTACTTTTCCGCTGTTCAGAGATTAAAACTACGGCATTCGGAACAACGTTGAAATTTATAATTTCTACTCTACATATTGTACCTGCAGGATATTTTACAAACAGTATACACACATATCACAGTACGACAAGTAGTTCATGAGATATGGAGACATAAACAGTAACACTCATGGAAAACCGTCCCATCACGCACCAAGTTTTAATCTATAACTCCTTGACTACTAATTACATTCTCAACAGATCTTTCAGACATACAGCACTTGTACAAATGAATATATACCTGAAGAATTATACAATTGTACAACATATAACTCAGTAAATATGAGATCTATTTACCGCGATGGTAAAAAGTTTTCACATCAGGCATCACATTTTATTACTTTTCTTATTTACTGCTAAGACACTCCTGTATTCCAGTGAGCTTCAGGAAATTCCTGAAAGATGACAGTGCTGTTGAAAACCTTGAAGAAACGTTGAACTGTGAAGCGCATGTCGCTGTAGGAAAATAGCTGTTATTGTTCCAGAGATATTTTGGGTGGCCAAGATAGCTGGGACACCCTATATATATAAGTGTGTGTGTGTGTGTGTGTGTGTGTGTGTGTGTGTGTGTGTGTGTGCGGCAGCTGCGCAGCCCGCAGCCCGCCATTCCAACGCACCCATCCATTGCTGCTGGTTAGCGTCTGGTATAAACCACTGGTTGGAGGAGCCTCTCCTCAGGAACGACACACTGGAGAACCAATTGCTCGGAAAAGCCGCAACGTGCGTCCCTGCAGTGGGTAGGAAGCGCCGCGAACGCTAACTCTAGTCACAGCCTGGGCTGCCACGTGAGCGCAGTTGGATCCCACGTCCCTTGCCACATCTCCAGTAGGTCGTCCTCACTCCTGGAGCGCCTCCTTAAGCAGACGGGCACGCCTCGCTACGCCCAGCTGCTCTCTAAACGGGACAGAGGCAGCGCAGAGCGCCGACCCGCTGCACGGTACAGCCACAGTCTAACATATACAGTCGCGACACTCACTGCTGTAAAAGTTGTTACCAACTGACAGTTGCTGCGACACTAGCGCTCCTAGCGGTGGGTAAGCCACCGAAAGAGTGATGTTTGTTTGTAATTATTTGTGTGCGTAATTAATGAAAGAGTTAATATAATTTTTGTGTTACAAGCATTAGTAATATATCAAGAGGCATACATAACACGGAAAGTAATGTAAAAACAGTCGAACTTACTGATTCACTGGTATAACGAAGAACTTCGTCATGAACCAATACTTACGAATATGTGTATATTTGCAGCTTATTCCGCTGACAGTAAGTAGAATATAAACATAATAGGAACATAAATTTCTATTTTGATGTGTTCTTACTATGACAAAGAGTTTTTTGACACGTATCGTTGTGGTATGGGGTCAAATGATTCGCACATTTTTAGGCTTCATTCGTCTTTATTATAAGCCCATATTCTTTTGAGTGTGATTACTTTAGCTTAAGAAGACAATGTCTTGAAGATTCTTGTCGTTTGTGGTTCAGCTGTAGCAACAATTGTGGAATTGGGTTCTTCTTTGTTGGATACAGTTCGATTGCTTTTTCAGGTTTTTTGTCACGTTTCTGATGTTTTCCTTAAGCGACAGTTGTGGTGACTGATTTCGTATGTTAAATACCGTAGTTATTGCATTCTACATTCGTTTCCTACGTTCCATGCTTACCGATTTCACTGTAATTAGAGTGGAGAAGCGTTAACGTTCTTCAGAAGAAAAAACTCGTCTTTCTGCCAAAGGGCGGGTATTCGGTGTTTCCTAGCCATTTTTTCTATTCTTAATAGTAAATTAAATTATTCAGTATAACCCTGTGGGTTACAAGATAACAGTAAATAAACTGTGCCGCAATGTACCGTTTCCAACCTCGTCAGTGATCTTAGGAAACCCAAGAAAGACAAAGGTGGAGCTATTTTTAAGTTATTATCTATTTTATGATACTACATACGTTCTCTAATGTAAAAAAAAAGTGTTAAAATCGATATAAACGATACTATTCGCACTCATCCACTAACGTATTCATAATAGTAGCTTGCCCTCCGCTTGGAGCGCTGCTGTCGCAGTGTATAACAAAAATCCGCGGAAGTGTCGTGACTGTATGTGTTCGACTGTGGTACAGCAATGTATAGTACAAGCAGAACAATCCGCCATTTTGAATCCCACGTTGAACGTGCGCATTTAAAAACTACGGAACACTTACGCTTTTAATATGCTCTTAAGGCCATTAAATGTACTTTCGTAACGCAGAAAATATTACATCATAGTGCATTTATTAGCTTACATTTGACTGTAAGAGGCAAGCAACTTAGTGGTTAGATGGATATTTATAGACATGATGTATTCACTTACATTCCATATTAAGGCATACGTTGCCGTTCTAAATATTTACCAAATACAGTTAAAATGCACTACAATTATCGTGATTTGTAGTTTATAAATCGTACGTCCACATACGTTTACGGTAACTAAGTGTTGTATTCCAAAACAGTTACGGAACAATGTTAAATTCCGATACTGTACTTCCTATATTTCACCCTGCCCTCTAATGTGTGTATATTTTACACACGCCCTATTTCAGGGGACAGTTTACGTCAGAAATGCGTTTAATAACTTTGAACGTCTGGTTCCGTTAGACAACGACTTAAAAAAAAGTCTCTAGTAGCATGCACTTTGAAATAAAGTGCATGTTGTATGCTAAGATTTGAATTTAATGCCTTTCACGCACGACTTTTTTCCTGTCCCCATTCTTTGCGAAGATCAATTATTATTATTTTCAGACATTATGTTAACAGCTTGGCTTAGGCCTACATATTTCCGTGTTGAGAGTCACATTTAAATTAAACACTGAACTAATGTGAAATAATACAATTTAAAAACCGCTAGCTGGGTAAAGCCAGCAGCACTCATGAATCACTTAAAATACAATTAATAGCCCTTAGAGTACGTGCTTAGTCTAAATAAAATCAAGAAAAGTAGTTTACACACTTTATGTCGTGTTACGTTAACAACCTGAAGCAAAATTGAAATAAACGATTGCTTACATGTATAGGCCTATATTTTCATTAAAACCTCTGTGGGCATAAATATTTTTAATGCACATTAAAAAACGTTTCTTATCGCTACACAGATAGTTGCTCGATTTCGTCGTCCATGCTTGGTGTCTGGAATTTACAAGCCACCTTTTACGCCGGTCTATGTTTGAAGGGAAACGATAAAACTTAATGCGACCAAGTGTGCTATTATTTGAGCAGTTTGAAACTACACAACCAACCATTTCACATTGTGAAACAAATCACAAAATATTCAAAATATTCGCTGATTCACTTCCCTACACCACACAAGGCATACAGCACTGTCGCCGGGTTGGGATTCAAAATGGCGGATTGTTCAGCTCGGTATATCTAGTGCTTTACTGCACGGCGTGACGTCACTGCAGGCAGGCGTTAGCTCCGCCCTTGATTAAAGCGCTGCCCGCGCAAGCGGAAATCCCTGCGCTCGCCTCTGTGTCAACGGTATTACGCTAAACGATGGCACCGCACATGACTAACACCCAGTCTCCGCAACCTAAGCGAATCGTCGCTGCAGGTACGACGTGCATTCAAGTTCTAAGGCCTCAGATTTTTTTTTTCTCCGGACTGCAAAGAGGTAGAATTCTGCGCATTGTTTTAAAATGAGGCCGCGTTCATTGTCAATACGTCCCAGAGATGGCACAACCGTACGGTAGATGGAAATTTACCGCCAGCGGCGAGAATGAGAACTGTTTTAGGATCCTTAAAATGGCGACTTTTTCCTTGATTTGATTTGATTTGATTTGATTTTTCCAAGGAAGCCAAAACAGTCTTGGTCCAACCCGCCACTGCCCACACCGAAACTAAGTTTATTGTGCGGTATCGCTCCCTGTACATCTAGTAAAGCCAACCAATGCCCTTGAACAGTGCAAAGAGTCCCTTTACCAGTTCTTTATTACACACAATTTCTTCGGGTCCGGTTGACCCAAATGTTCTGTGCCTTTTACTCTCCAATGCAATGCATTCGAAGATTAGATGTGATGCAGTTTCATCACCGTCATCACAGATCCTACATTTAGGGTCCTCTTCTGTTATTCCCATTGTATGTAGGTGTTTTTTGAAATTCCCATGGCCTGTCAGCAATCCAACCATGAGTCTAATCTCTCCCCTGTTCAGACCCAGGATTGCAGAGCTTCTTTTAAAACATGTTTTTGTTGATGGACTTTGGTCCAATATTCTACGTGCTGTCTTCTGAGCCAGTTATGTAGCTCCAATTTAATCATTGCCTTGGTGATTGTCAGGACAGGTTCCGGTCCAATAAATGAAGCCTCTGCCCCCATCCTGGCTAATCTGTCGGCATGTTCGTTGCCACTGATCCCCGAGTGGCCAGGGACCCACAATAGGTTTACTCTATTGCTTTCCCCTAGCTCCAACAGAACCCTGTGACATTCTGCAACAATTTTAGACCTTGTTGCAGGAGCTTCCAGTGATGTTAGGGCTGCCTAGCTGTCTGAATAGATATAGATGCTACGATCTTTGTAGCACCTACGCAAATTCTCCTCCACACATGCCCTGATTGCAGTGAGACTTTTTCCTTACTTGAACAGCGTGCAATCATTCGTTTTCTGAATTTGCGTGGTGTGACACCAATTGAAATTCATCGACAGTTGGAAGAGACATGTGTTGATGCAGTTATGGATGTGTCGAAAGTGCGTTCGTGGGTGCGACAGTTTAATGAAGGCAGAACATCGTGTGACAACAAACCGAAACAACCTCGGGCTCGCACAAGCCCGTCTGACGACATGATCGAGAAAGTTGGGATAATTGTTTTGGGGGATCGCCGAATGACTGTTGAACAGATCGCCTCCAGAGTTGGTATTTCTGTGGGTTCTGTGCACTCAATCCTGCATGACGACCTGAAAATGCGAAAAGTGTCATCCAGGTGGGTGCCACGAATGCTGACGGACGACCACAAGGCTGCCCGTGTGGCATGGTGCCAAGCAATGTTGACGCGCAACGACAGCATGAATGGGACTTTCTTTTCGTCGGTTGTGACAATGGATGAGACGTGGATGCCATTTTTCAATCCAGACACAAAGCGCCAGTCAGCTCAATGGAAGCACACGGATTCACCGCCACCAAAAAAAAAAAAAAAAAAAAAAAAAAAAAAAAAAAAAAAAAAAAAAAAAAATCTGGTAACCGCCAGTGCTGAAAAAATGATGGTGTCCATGTTCTGGGACAGCGAGGGCGTAATCCTTACTCATTGCGTTCCAAAAGGCACTACGGTAACAGGTGCATCCCACAAAAATGTTTTTAAGAACAAATTCCTTCCTGCAATGCAACAAGGGGCTGCGCGTGTGCTGTTTCACCAAGACAACGCCCCCGCACATCAAGCTAACGTTACGCAACAGTTTCTTCGTGATAATAACTTTGAAGTGATTCTTCATGCTCCCTAGTGACTTTTGGCTTTTTCCATCAATGAAAAACACTCTCCGTGGCCGCACATTCACCAGCTGTGCTGCTATTGCCTCCGCGATTTTCCAGTGGTCAAAACAGACTCCTAAAGAAGCCTTCGCCGCTGCCATGGAATCATGGCGTCAGTGTTCTGAAAAATGTGTACGTCTGCAGGGTGATTACGTCGAAAGTAGCGCCAGTTTCATCGATTTCGGGTGAGTAGTTAATTAGAAAAAAAATCGGAGACCTTAGAATGCACCTCGTATTTTAATCAGGGATCGCTTTTAACCCTCGAGCGGCAGCGCTGGTGCAAATATGCTGCCACATTTCTTTAAATGCTCACTGTTGTCGCAATAATGGAGCTGCCGTATTTTCGATTTAGCTATTCCTTAATTAAGCCTTAACAATGATGTCAGTGAAGGTTCTCAGTTGCTACTGCACGGCTGTTTTGTTAGGGAGTGGATCACGGTAGCAGATTCGCACCGCGCTGCCAGTCATGTAAGTAAATTTGAATTGTTTTGCGTTACGTCTAGTTTTCCTTGCAAATGGATTTGTGGCACTTTCTAGTAAATATTTATTGTATAAATTTTATCCTACATACGAGGCGCGTCCAGGAAGTAAGTTCCGTTTGGTAATAAAATGAAATTGTACACAGATACAGAAGAAATTTTTATTGCACAAAATTCTACAATTCTTAAACTACTTTTCCACATAACTGCCGAAATTTTGTAGGCACTTGTCATAGCGTGTCACAAGTTTTTCCAAGCATCCTTCACAGAAGGTTGCCACCTGTGTATTCAACCATGTGGTAACAGCTCTTTATCATCGTTGAAATGTTGACCATCAAGGACAGATTTTAGGTGTAAGAAGAGATGAAAGTCGCTAGGAGAGAGGTCCGAGCTGGATGGAGGATGATCAAACAAGTCCCATTGAAATTTCCGTAAGAATTGTTTGGTCACATTCGGTGTGTGAGGTCAAGCATTATCGTGAAACAAAAAAAAAAAAAAAAAATCTTTTGACAGTAATCCTCTTCTTACACCTAAAATCTGTCCTTGGTGCACAACACTTCATCGATGATGACGAGCTGAAAGAACATGTTACCACATGGTTGAATTCAGAGGCAGCAACATTCTATGAGAAAGGCACACAAAACCTTGTGCCGTGCTATGACAATTGCCTACAAAATTTCGGAACCTATGTAGAAAAGTAGTTTAACATTTGTAGATTTTTGTACAATCAGTGAACTACTTACGAACTAGGACAGCACAAATATCCATGCCCGAGGGGGGATTCGAACCCCCGACCGTAGTGGCCGTGCAGACCGTGACTGAAGCGCCTCAGTCCCCTCGGCCACAGCGGCCGGCGAATAGAAGTTTAACTCTCGATAGATTGTCCTCTAGTTTCTCCAGATTAGCCAGGCTGCAGTTTCCATCTATCTCATTTTTAATTCTTTTTTAAGCCTTACACAATGCGAAAATGAGTATTATTCTACTACATAATTTAATCTTCATGTCTCGTAGATGTTGCACGGTTCGAAGAGATGAGTTCACAAGTAATGAAGATTACACCGATTTTTCTCTAGTTTCCTCATCAGATCATGAACTGGAAACTATTATTCAAATGTAAATCCTAGTTCCGATCCCGAAAAAGATTCCAGACGCAACGAATCTGATACTGAAGTGGGGACCACTCTGTGGAGTAAAACGCCATACAAGCAGCACTCCAAAACACTGAAAAAGAATATCATAAAAATCTTCCCCGGTTCAGAAGGGAACGCAATGGGGCGTGAGGTCAGAGACGCAAGCTCTCTCATTCATGACAGATGATAATATAATTATTGATGACGTAATCAAGTGTACTAGGTTCGATATAACACAGAAGAAAGCTGACACTAATTAGTCAAGAGACACGAACTACAGAGAAGTAACGAAAGAGGAAATGATAGTACTGCTAGGTCTATTATACCTGATTATTGTCCACTTTCTGAATAAATTGTTATATTTATACACCGAAGGTAATTGATATACTAATTCAGATATTAACAAATGTGATATTTCTACCTGTACATTAAACTATTTTTGTCATTACGATCACGTAGTAGCTATATACTAGGTTTGTAACTCAGAATACACAGTGGTAGCAAATCTGCACCGCGCTGCTGCTGAAGTTATAATAATTGGCGCTGCCGCCCGCGGGTTAACCATCTATTGTGATTAATTCGATCCAGTTGTATTATTGTTTTCCTTAACTCGGGCACAATTACGCAGTCAGCATAACGTATAGAAGTAGTAAGGGTGATCTCTCTTCTCCGATAACGCGGGCTCAATAGGGTCGGTCCGGAAATCTCCCTCTGCGCTGCGCTGCGATCGTTTCGCGCGCAGTTGTGTTCATCTACATCTACATCTACATCTACATAGATACTTTGCAAATCACATTCAAGTGCCTGGCAGAGGGTTCATTAACCACTTTCATAACTTTTCTCTACCGTTCTATTCTCTAATAGCGCGCGAGAAGAAAGAACACCTAAATCGTTCCGTTTTCGACCTGATTTCTCTTATTTTATTGGGATGGTCACGTCTCCCTAAGTAGGTGGGTGCTAGCAAAATATTTGCACATTCAGAACTAAAAGTCGGTGATTGAAACTTCGCAAACAGATCACGCCGCAATGAACAATGTCTTTCTTTTAATGATTTCCACCCCAATTCGTGCAACATTTTCGTGACGCTTTCCCCCCAGTAACGTGATAAAACAAAACGAGCTGCCCTTCTCTGAACCTTCTCAATGTCCCACAAGGGGCAACAGTACTCCAGGAGAGGACGCACAAGTGTGATGTAGGCAGTCTCTTTGGTGGAGCTGGTGCATCTTCGAAGCGTTCTGCCGATGAAACGTAACCTTTGG
This sequence comes from Locusta migratoria, assembly GCA_026315105.1. Taxonomy (NCBI): domain Eukaryota; kingdom Metazoa; phylum Arthropoda; class Insecta; order Orthoptera; family Acrididae; genus Locusta; species Locusta migratoria. The sequence continues at coordinate 29,085,061 of CM048747.1, forward strand.
TTCGCCTTCCCCACAATATTTTCTATGTGTTCTCTTTAGTCAAAGTTGTTCGTAATTGTAACTCCTAGGTATTTGGTAGAATCTACGACCTTAGATTTTGATTGATTTATCGCGTAACTGAAGTTCAGCGGATTTCTTTTAGTGGTCATGTGTAATACTTCACGCTTTTCTTTATTTAGTGTCAATTGCCAATTTTCGCACCATACAGAAATTTTGTCTAAATCGCTTTGCAGTTGCATTTGGTCCTCAAATGACTTCACTAACCGATAAACGACAGCATCATCCGCGAACAGTCCAAGGGAGCTATTCAGATTGTCTCCTAAATCGTTTATAAACACGAGGAAGAGTAGAGCACCTATAACGCTTCCCTGGGGAACGCCAGATATCACTTCTGTTTTACTCGATGACTTACCGTCAATTCAACGAACTGTGTTCTTTCTGATAGGAAATCGTGAAACCAACCGCACAATTGGGGAGATATTCCATAAGCATGCAATTTCATAAGAAGCCGCTTGTGGGGTACAGTGTCAAATGCCTTCCTGAAATCCAGAAATATGGAATCGATTTGAGATCCCTTGTCGATGGCACTTAACACTTCATGTGAATAAAGGGCAAGCTGTGTTTCGCAAGAGTGATACTTTCTGAATCCGTGTTGACTATTGGTTAATAGGTCGTTCTAAAATGTTCAAATGTTTGTATAGTCTAAGGGACTTAACTACGGGGTCATCAGTCCCTAAACTTACAAACTACTTATGAACTACTTACGAAATAGGACGCACCAATATCCATGTCCAAGGGGGGATTCGAACCCCCGACAGTAGTGGCCGTGCAGACCGTGACTGGTGCGCCTTAGTCCCCTCGGCCACCGCGGCCGGCAATAGGTCGTTCTCTTCGACGTAGTTCATAATATTCGAACAAAGTATATGTTCCAGAATCCTACTGCAAATCGACGTCAATGAGATAGGCCTGTAATTTTGGGGATCACTCCTATTGCCTTTCTTGAATATTGGAGTAACTTGGGCAACTTTCCAGTCTTTGGGTACGTCTTTGGGTACTGCAAATCGACGTCAATGAGATAGGCCTGTAATTTTGGGGATCACTCCTATTGCCTTTCTTGAATATTGGAGTAACTTGGGCAACTTTCCAGTCTTTGGGTACGGATCTTTCGCTGAGTGTTCGGTTGTAAATTATAGCTAAGTACGGAGCTATTGCATCAGCATACTCAGAGAGGAATCTAGTTGGTATACAATCTAGCCCGGGAGATTTATTTTTGTTTAGTGCCTTAAGTTGTTTTACTACTCCAGGAACATCTACTTCTAAGTTTCGCATGCTGGCAGCTGTTCTTGGATTGAATACTGGAGTGTTCACTTCGTCTTCTTTGGTGAACGAATTTCGGAAAGCTGTGTTTAGTAATTCTGCCTTAGCAGTACTGTCATCGGTAGTATTACCATTGCTATCGCGTAGTGAAGGTATTGTTTGTGTTTTGCCGCTAGTGTACTTCACATATGACCAGAATTTATTTGGATTTTCTGCAAGATTGCTACTATAGGCTTCTCGCATTGAAGACCGCGCTAGGTTGCGAGTTTCAGTAAAAGATTGCCAGTCTTGTGGTTCAATGTTTATAAATGCTGTATCGTGTACTTCGTTGCTCATTTACGGATATTTCGAGTTTTATATGAACAATTGTGCAGTGCTACAGATTGTTAGTGTGCTCGTTATTTAACTAAACTGAATGCCAAGCTAATATTTCGAATGATACGAATAGTAGACTGTCAGTCTCGTAAACTGAAGTGACGATGCCTTCGTGTTATGTGCCTGGTTAAAAATCATGATACAGAAGCAGCAAGAAGCAAGATGCACTTTTACGTCCCCAAAAGATTTAGAAAATTATAAGAAATGAAAAAATGTTCTCATAAAAGGCAAGGAGCTAACAAGAATCTCGTACATTTCTGATGCTCAGTTTATTGAAAATTTAATATTGGAAAGGTAGAAACTGACAAATTCATTATTTGTAGAAATGAAGAACTGTCCAGAATTTATTGGCACTTAAAACCAAATTCAGTTCCTTAGGTTTTCCCTAAGTTCCCAAATATATTCCTATGCGATTAAAGCTATGAAAATCTCCTACAGAGAAGAAAGCTGCTTGAGAAACTGTGAATAAAACACCCACAAATTTGTGACAGTGATATCACTTCTGATTTAAATAGAACCTAGTTATTTGTTACGTCTACATTTCTTGATTTGCGTGAAGTAAAGCGAAGCGCAAGTAACCAAAAATTAAAAAGAATGTTGGCCAGGATAAACAATAAACTCAAGTCAGAGAAGGATAAAGTAATTGTGCTGCTGTAGGCGCACTGCAGTCACTTCTGGGCAAGAAGAATTTTGTGTCATTAGATACACAGGTGCCGATGCATTCTTGCTTGACTACCGCCTACGAAAACCTAAATCCTGGCTCAAGTAATGGTTGAAAACAGTTTTAGGAGAGGATAAAAATTCAAATGTTTGTATAGCTTATGGGACTTAACTATGGGGTCATCCGTCCCTAAACGTACAAAATACTTAAGAACTAACTACTACTAAGGACGGCACAAATATCCATGCCCGAGGGGGGATTCGAACCCCCGACTCTAGTGGCCGTGCAGACCGTGACTGAAGCGCCTCAGTCCCCTGGGCCATCGCGGCCGGCAGGGGATAAAAGATCGACAATATACTGCAATACGTATTAAAGAACTGAGAACTTTTCACTCTAATTTATTTGCAAAGTTACTAAAAGAGAGGTGAAATACTAGATTTCACGATAATTATCTAGTTGGTCTGCTGCAGGAAATGAAGTGACACGGCAAAATAAAATATTACTGTTGCTGTATAACATTTAATGATTGAATTTTTCCTTTTCTTGTTACTTTAGTATATTGAAAGTCCAAAAGTTATTACTGTGTGTCAAGTCGTTCAGTTATTCACGGTTTGATTCTCCTATTTCCATCCCAGAACATTTTTTTAAGTAATTATCAAAATTGAGATTGCGCTTAAATAATGTTTCCACTACATAGGGGCCTATATCTGAATCACGACTTCATAACATGCATAATAGAGATACGAATGCGAAAGTGTAATTTCACTGTATGGGAGAGCAGCGCGTAAATCACAGCTACTGGACAAGTGATCTCACTTTCTACTTCTATTCGTTGTGTACTCACATTAAAACATCAGTATAATATAATGCCTAGACGTTACCTGAAAAGGCGCTTTTAGTGAAGATGTATTATCAGAATGGGGAATGTGCTAGTTCATCGTTGCCATCCTGTCGCCGTAGAAACGGGATTCGAACGGCTAAAGGTCCGTTGACAAATGCAGCTGTAGCGAGAATGATTTCGGAGTTTGAAGCCACGGGTTGTTTAGACATAGACTCCGTAGTGGCCAACCGAGCACAAGGCGTAATGCTGCTGAGACAGTTCAGGAAGAAATGGAAACTGTAGCGGGTTCGTCTACGCACGAAGTAGTCTGCGCTCGTGCAGTCGCACGTCGCACCGGCATTCCATACACTACTGTTTGATTGGCACTTAGGCGTACCCTCCGATGCTATCATTACAAAATCCATTGGCATCATGAACCGTTACCTGGCGATTTAGTGAAGCGGAGGGCATTTGCGGTGTGGGCGTTCCAAAAGATGGCGGAAAATGACGATTGTTTGAGTAACGTGTTGTGTACCGACGAAGCTCATTTCACGCTCCGAGGGTCTGTCAATGCCCACAACTGCAGAATTTGGGCTACCGAGAATCCTAGAACTGCCATGGATACTCCATTGCACGACGAGAAAGTCACGGTATGGGTTGGATTTACCGTAATCGGGCCTTTTTTCTTCGAGGAACTGCGTGATTCTGGTTTTGTAACTGCTACCGTAACGGGTGAGAGGTACGCCGATATGTTACAGAATCACATCATCCCCAGCCTGGCTGATAAACACCTGCTGGAACGTACGATTTTTATGTAGGATGGCGCTCCACCCCATATCGCTAGACGCGTAAAAGATCTCTTGCGCGCATCGTTTGGTAATGATCGTGAGCTCAGCCGCCACTTTCGTCATGCTTGGCCTCCCAGGTCCCCAGACCTCAGTCAGATTATTGACTTTGAGGTTACCTGAAGTCGCAAGTGTATCGTGATCGACCGACATCTCTAGGGATGCTGAAAGACAACATCCGACGCCAATGCCTCACCATAACTCCGGACATGCTTTACAGTGCAGTCCACAACGTTATTCCTCGACTACAGCTATTCTTGAGGAATAATGGTGAACATATTAAGAATTTCCTGTAAAGAACATCATCTTTGCTTTATCTTAATTTGTTATGCTAATTATTGGTTTTCTGGTCAGATGACGCACCATCTGTCGGACATTAGTTGAAGGTAAGGTTTTTTTCTAATGAAACCCAATGTCATTCCAAGCATGTGGTTCAATTTTACCTCTCTATCTACATTATTCCGTGATTTATTAAGTTTTCAAATTTATACTGACTTTTTGATCACCTGGTATATATATTAAAAACTTAAATACGTAGTATTTTTGTTAACATTTTTTTTTTTTTTTAATTTATTAGCACCTTTCGTCTTCTTCGACCATCATCAGGGCGTACTAAATAGATATTCCACACGTAACATTGAGGTTACAGTTACAAAGATGGTTTTTCAAAGATATGTGAATCTGCAAATTTCTTATGTCTATGAATCAATACTACAAAAATGTTCAAATGTTTGTATAGTCTATGGGACTTAACTACGGGGTCATCAGTCCCTAAACTTACAAACTACTTATGAACTACTCACGAACTAGGACTGCACAAATATCCATGCCCGAGGGGGTATTCGAACCCCCGACCGTAGTGGCCGTGCAGACCGTGACTGGAGCGCCTTAGTTCCCTCGGCCACCGCGGCCGACTCAATAGTACAGAACAAGCGTACTACAAAACAAATTGATTTTAAATGAACACAATTTAGGCTACAATAGTATTAAAATATTAAAAATCCATTTGTTTTGTAGTACGCTTGTTCTGTGGTATTCATTCATAGACATAAGAAATTTACAGATTCACACACCTTTGAAAAACCTTATTTGTATATGTAACCTCGGTGTTACGTTTGGACTATTTGTTTAGTACGAAGCAAATAAAAAAAATATTGTGGAACAAAAATACTACGTATTTCTGTTTTTAATATGGCTATGTTCCTCTAAGTACCGACGGAATATTCCATAAATACGATATTCTTCCCCAGGTAAAATTTTAATTAAATGAAGCCTGTATGATGCCCCAAGCTACTCTCAATTTACCTGTGCAACCTATCGAAGTGGGTGAAATTATTTTGGAGACTGGTCTGTACAAGTAGACACACACAATTGTTTTTAGACAAATATTTGAATTTTTATATCTTTACACTGTCATCTACACCTACAAAATCCCTCATCTGTCCTTCCCTTCGCTGTGGCAATCAACCTCGGACTTCCGCCACACGCAAATTCTATCAGTCCATCCAAATCATCAAACACCATGCACTCCACTTGGCATTTAATATCTGCCTCCACTCCTTCAGACAAATTTTGTTTGACCTCATTCCCGTCCCCACCTCCTCCTTTTTCTCGAACATATCCACCTCAATTATGTTTCCCGTAAAATAAAATCCCACTACTCACAGATCCTGGTCCACTGACACGCCGCCAACACTGTGTTCTCCTCCTCTCTCCACCTGCACACCCTCTGCCTCCTCTTCCAGGACATCATCTCCCGCCCATCTCATCCATCCTTTCCATCCTCCAAGGGGCCTTTCGCTCCCTTCTCTCTGCTCACCCCATGGTCTCTCCAGTTACCTACCTGCCCCTCCCCACGTTTCACTGGTCATGGTCCCACTCTCCCTGCCACCTTCCGCGTCTCCCTACCTTCCCTACCCACAAGCCCTTCACTGTACCATTCACCACTATAAGTACACCCTGTCTGTTCGCCATGTGCAGTGTGAAGTATGCACTGACTTGTTGTAACTACGTGTCAGCAGACGCCGCAGCAGCCGTGAGTGTATTTTTATTGTTTGGTACAGTGTTACAGAGTGTATCTGTGAGTTTACAGAAATAGTTTCCATTGAGTTACGCAATTAGTATAAATAGTGGTATTGTAGGAAAAGATAAATAAAGATAAAGTACTGGCCGGCAGTGGACGGCGACTAGTGGTTGGAGCAGCTGCCAGACAGCCCAGGTTAAACCGAGCGGCCGGTAGGGGTTATGTGCGAAAATCTGGGGAAGGCCCATGCTTAGTACACAATACTAATATGGGCTGTTAGCCGAGCGTTTCTTAATGGTGTGGCTGAAGGACACCTGTTAGTTCCACACTCCACTAATTCAGATTAAAATAAAATAAACTATAAAAAATTTTACGATTAACATTTAAGATATCTACGATGTTGGATAACTACGTAATCTCATGATTCTAAAACTAATTTCAATCTCTCAAAAATTAGAAATGTTTATTACTACTACATTAAAAGGTAGAAAAATCAAGCTTCAAATAAACAACATTTGTGTGCGTCATGCAATTTCAAAACAATGGTTTATATGATAGCTTATTGTCTCAACCCATCAGCTTGTAATGACTGATTTCAACGGATAAACATTTATAATGGAAATATTGCCGTATGTAGAGCTTGGGAATACGTGATTGTTAGTCACCGTGTTTTAAAGTGTTTTCAATGTTGTTTGCGAGGGTGAAGGATCGGGATGAGAGTTTTAATAGAGAAAGTTTAATTTTTAAAACTCACAACCACCAACTGCGAACCAAATTCCTAAACATGCAAAAACACTGCAACGGTGATTGCTACTGTTTGACTCGTTTTCTAGGGAATGATTTCACACGTTCGCAGCTTTCCTTCCCTGCATATGATTAACAAAACAAATTCATAATAAAGTAAGTTCATGTGAGAAAAGGGTGTGCTAACTACTATTTTTGAAAACACGTGAAATTCACTTTATGTTGTTTATTACACCATACGTCTGTACGTCGACACATTTATCAAATAAATTTATAGCTCGTGAGCCCCCAGACAGAATGAATATTTGTCGCAAATTGTTTTCACACCAAGTGCCTGTCTCTAATACAGTTTATACTACAACACGTCTTACATTACGAAAACACAGTCACTTTAATCCAGTGCGATGCACACCTTGTTCCACCGGCTAAATATTCACAACACACAGTAGCACTTGATTCAACTTGGTGCAGTCTACGACGAGCAACCACACCTGGCAATTGCCATACAAAATCTATAGTCTCCACCTGGAGATCCACATGCCGACTGTGCAGAGCGACGCCGCCAGGCCAGCTACACCACTCGCTCCCGACTCCTGATTGCCTACCTGGGCCGCGCGCGCGCGCGCGCGCGCCAAAAGCCCAACTGCCAGGTTTTTTCCCTACGTCATCAACTTCCCCATGTGAGCTGTTCTAACCGATTTGCCAACGTACAGCGCTCAGCCAATACATTTCTAAAACTTTACTTAAAATCAAAATAACTACACTACACATTAAACAAATTTCTTATTAGGTTTTTATATTGGTATAAACATCCTTTGTACTATTCATCATAATCGTGCAATGTCTTATATCACAGATAAGTTATTTAACTGAATATTTCAAGATAAAAATACACAACATTAATTGAAAGTAAAATGAGAAATAGTTAATATATTATTTTTATAAACAAAACATTACCATGCTAGTTGTGTAACTGTCTTGTATTCATTGGTAATTTATTACTTTTCATTGTCAATTAAACATATTACGCCAGATATGACTATATCAGCTAATGTATTGTTTATTTGTCAACAGGCTATTTTATAATGAGGGCCTTAAAGGTTCCTAACTGCATCGTATTACTTCAAATGCCAGTAGTATTAGAATATTTTATTTCACGCTGTGCACTGCACTCCACCTGGCACTCGCCATTGTCCCTCTCTCCCCTCACCGGAAATGAACCTGGAAAATCCTAAGCTGGAACAAGCCACCAACGTCGGCCTGCTCGCTGCCTCCCCTCAGCTACAAGCACAAAGCAAATCTCAACGTGGAGAATTTCTGCCTATGGCCAAACTATAAATGTTGTCACCCAACTGCGTACATACATTGCTACCATAATTAATAAGATTAAAATTGTGTAACATTTAGTGCATTGGCATGGTCAATGTTTGCAGTGAACTTCACACTGTTTAATTATCAAATGCTATTAATTACCAATATTTCTATTGGGCGGTAATCTCACATGTTTCTGTGATTCACAATTCAAATATGTGTGGCGGCGCATCCTATGTGTTCACTGGTTCACTGAACCACATTCGCAAAAATGTCCAAAGATATGTGGCAAGTAACAAGAGAAGAGTCTGTTAAAAAGAAGATTGGGTTAATTGCAGTCAGACTCGAACCCACTACCTTTAACACCGCAATGCGATGATCCTAACCACATGGCTACACTTGCTAGATGGAGAGAAGTGTACTGTTTGCAGAATGAAACTTTCACTCCGCAGCGGAGTGTGCGCTGATATCAAACTTCCTGGCAGATCAAAATTGTGTGCCGGAACTGGGACTCAAACCCGGGACCTTCGCCTTTCGCGGGCAAGCACTCTACCGACTGAGCTATCCCGACACGACTCACGATGCGGCCTCACAATTTTACTTCCACCAGTACCTCGCCTTCTCCTTTGCAAAGTTCACAGAAGCTCTCCTGTGAACCTTGCAAGACTAGCACCATATCCTTCTTCCAGGAGTGCTGGTCTTGCAAGGTTCGCAGGAGAGCTTCTGTGACTAGCAGCATACCCTTCTTCCAGGAGTGCTAGTCTTGCAAGGTTCGCAGGAGATCTTCTGTGAAGTTTGGAAAGTAGGAGGCGAGGTACTGGCGGAAGTAAAGTTGTGAGGCGGCATCGCGAAAGGCAAAGGTCCCAGGTTCGAAACCCGGTTCCGGAACACAATTTTAATCTGCCAGGAAGTTTCAAGTGTACTGATATTCATGAACGGAACTTCTGAAGGCTTTTACATTTTATGCGTCTTTAATTGTTATATTTTACCAAATACGTTGTGTTTTTCATAAATCTTCCATGCATCAAAAACAAATATGAAGGGCGGATGTTTCCACTATGTAGGATTTGCCCATACGCAAGGTGAGGTGCGCAGTAGATCCATTGCCTCTGCTTCGGACCATTCGTGCGTAACCGCCAGAGCTCGAGTAGCCAAGCTCTGGCGTCTCCACCAGCTCCAACGCCAATGTTAAAAGCGGCGTTTCCCCTCGCCCTTCCCTGCCGCAGGAGCGCACATATGCTGCCTCCATGGGGTTCAGAAGAGAATTTGAACCTCAGCCGCGCATGCGCATTGCAACGCTGTGGCCACTGCGGCCGCTCTACGACTCGTACTGGCTCCGGAACGTAAAACGTTTCTCATGCGATAAAAATACTTTGAATGTGCATATAAAATGATCAGATAGAAGAACGAAACGAAGAATGGCAGTTTGAAAACACTTTTTATTTTATTTGCGAGATTTCACTGGTTCAGTGAACCCCCGGAAGAAAGCTCTACGGCGACAAGTAACGTGAAGGCTACGCCCGTTTTTTAAGCTTTGACCCAGTGTGCTGTAGCACGAAAATAACGCAAAATTTGTACAAGAAATTCTCGCGACTGTCTGATGATGCGCTTAGGCCCGAAAAAGGGAAATAAAGTATTCACCATAAAACTACTTGTAGTTTTCTTTTCCTTAAATGGTAAAAAATGTACATTATTTCTTATAAACAGAGAAAGAAGATTTTTTCATATTCTTTCAGAAGTTTTGGATATCACGTGTGGAATCTAAATTAGTCCTAGATAAACGTATTATCGAGGTAAACACTGACCCACCTAGCGTCACCTGTCAACGAAGCTGCGTCGCGAGAGGCTCGGTGGCACCTGTAACAACACAGCAATGTAGGCCGCACCTGCTGCCCCACTGACTGCTGAGTCAACGATCCACACACAGCGTCTAATGAGGCAGACCACGTGGTCGGTAAAAGTGCGCGGCAGTTTGCGGGCACTTTGTCCCATCAACATGAAGCAGCTCGTACCGGGATGTGATATAAAAACGTAATTTATTGTAAAACTCATAGGCTAATTTTTAAAAAATACGTTTATATATATATATATATATATATATATATATATATATATATATATATATATATATCTGTAAAAGTATTCTATCCGCTGCCTGTGACTATGCCAATAATGAAAAATGTTCTCTTTTTTGACGTATATAATTCCCATTTCAGAAGTGCACAGGTATCTTTGACCGAGTGCAGTGACTCCCACCTTTTGCTGACCAGGAACTACATTGATTTCTTTGTTCTGCGCAGTGACTATTAGGTTCAATCAGCTTCAATCTAAGAAAAAAAACTTTGATCATAATTTTGAAAAAGTCGTTAATTTCAAAAATTTTATTTATTGATTTATTTTATGCCATATGACATATATACAAATAGAATTACACAAAGAAAAAGAATATATACACAAATATAAGTAAATTATTGTACAAAAACACATTCTTAGTACATGTCAGTGAACACTGTTGTATGTATGACAAAACACATGGAATTAGGACATGTATCATGCGAGACAAGCTGTTCGCTACATATCAATGTCCAGATCTTGAATCCACTTCACAGCCTGAGGTGTGGCTTCTATAAAGTCCTCAGCAGAGCCACTATATTATTTTCATGGGCACACTCTTACGGTGTGGTCCATCGCCTACTCAGGTGCTCCACAATCACAACTTGGACTGTCCACGAGTCCGCACTTGTAAAACATGGCCTTGCATCTTGTATGGCCACTTCGGATACGATTGAGCTTAGTCCAGTCTTTTCTTGCGAACTTGAACCGCCGGCCGCGGTGGCCGAGGGGACTGAGGCGCTCCAGTCACGGTCTGCACGGCCACTACGGTCGTGGGTTCGAATCCCCCCTCGGGCATGGATATTTGTGCCGTCCTTAGGATAAACTAGTTGATAAGTAATTTGTAAGTTTAGGCACTCTTGACCCCGTAGTTAAGTCCCATAAACAATACAAACATTTGAACTTGAACCGTTTTAGTACTTATGAGTAATCACTTATGAGGTAATCATTACTCACTGAATTCTCCATCTTCCAGTTCTCTTTTAGGTTAAAGGTGACCTCTCCTCGTATATAGCAGTTATTTCATATTGGCTTTCGTGATTTCAAGCGGTAATTTGGCATTTTTTTTTTTTTTTTTTTTTACATCCTGCATATTTAAACATTTTCCTTCATTTATTCTTTAACAGATGCTTTTTGTCTTCTTAATTTTGATGGAGCTATATTAGCGATGACGGAGAGCCACGGTGTTGGAGTAGACTTTAATGCGCCGGTGATTATCCGCATGGTTTCGTGGAGCTGCACGTCTACGTTGTAGGTGCGGTGGCTTCTCTCCCAGATCGGAACACAGTACTCAGCAGTGGTGTAGGCTACCGATGTTGCTGCTGTTGGCAGTGTGGATGCATCTGCATCCCAAGAACTTCCCGCCAGTTTTCTAATAATATATATATAAATTTTTTTTATTTTTTTTTTTTTTCAGTTTGGTCAACATTTTAAGGTGTTCTTTATAAGTGAGGGACCTATGAAGTGTAACGTCCAGATACTTAAAGGATCAAAGTTGTGTTTCACTCTATGTTGGTTAAATAACACAGTCAGTTATTGATTGGCGACATTATTGTTGAGGAGAAAAGCGCAAACTTCAGTCTTAGATGGATCTGGGCACAAACCCCATCTTCTGTAGTATTTGCTAAGGACTTCAAGATCATACGTTACAGATTTTGCACCTTCTTCGAGAGATTTGCTTTGCACTACTACGGCCAGTTCATCAGCGTATCAGAAATAATGTATATTGACATTACTAGTATAATAGACACTTTTAGTAGAATATTTGTTTGAAAAAAAAATGTTCGTATGTTTGTAATTCTATGGGACCAAACAACGTTGGTCATCAGTCCCTAGACTTAAAAACTACTTAAACTAACATAAGGACAACACACACATCCATACCCGAGACCGCTCTCAAACCTCCGACGTGCGATCCGCAACATGGCGCTCCAGACCGCTCGGCTACTCCCGCGCGACGAACTCGATTTGCACCAATTTTATTTTACAGCATTTATCTAATTTTCAAATTTTGTAATGCTCTCACAGGTATGCTTTTCCTCTACTCCGTAGATCAGGTGTGTAGGTTCTCCTGGACGGCAGCACATAGCACGGGTTATATCGGAGTTCTGATTGATACTCAGTCGGTATATAACGTTTGGTACACCTCTGTCTGATATCTGGAGGTTTGGGTGTCAGTACGTGCCACGCAGTACCTTTGAATCTGACATCTGGAGGTTTGGGTGTCAGTACGTGCCACGCAGTACCTTTGAATCTGACATCTGGAGGTTTGGGTGTCAGTACGTGCCACGCAGTACCTTTGAATCTGACATCTGGAGGTTTGGGTGTCAGTACGTGCCACGCAGTACCTTTGAATCTGACATCTGGAGGTTTGGGTGTCAGTACGTGCCACGCAGTACCTTTGAATCTGACATCTGGAGGTTTGGGTGTCAGTACGTGCCACGCAGTACCTTTGAATCTGACATCTGGAGGTTTGGGTGTCAGTACGTGCCACGCAGTACCTTTGAATCTGACATCTGGAGGTTTGGGTGTCAGTACGTGCCACGCAGTACCTTTGAATCTGACATCTGGAGGTTTGGGTGTCAGTACGTGCCACGCAGTACCTTTGAATCTGACATCTGGAGGTTTGGGTGTCAGTACGTGCCACGCAGTACCTTTGAATCTGACATCTGGAGGTTTGGGTGTCAGTACGTGCCACGCAGTACCTTTGAATCTGACATCTGGAGGTTTGGGTGTCAGTACGTGCCACGCAGTACCTTTGAATCTGACATCTGGAGGTTTGGGTGTCAGTACGTGCCACGCAGTACCTTTGAATCTGACATCTGGAGGTTTGGGTGTCAGTACGTGCCACGCAGTACCTTTGAATCTGACATCTGGAGGTTTGGGTGTCAGTACGTGCCACGCAGTACCTTTGAATCTGACATCTGGAGGTTTGGGTGTCAGTACGTGCCACGCAGTACCTTTGAATCTGACATCTGGAGGTTTGGGTGTCAGTACGTGCCACGCAGTACCTTTGAATCTGACATCTGGAGGTTTGGGTGTCAGTACGTGCCACGCAGTACCTTTGATTTCCACATTACCCGTCGCCCACCGCTTACCTAGCTGCCTACTTTGTAAGTAACCCAAAATCGTCTCCTTTGTCCTCCCTCCTCTCGCCTGCCTAATGAAGGAAATTTTTTTAGCGCGGTGGCTCAGCGCGCGATCAGAGGCCTGAACGGTAATACAAAACGGAGGCACATACTCGAAGAACAACCTAGAACAAACATGAACAAAACGACCGCGAAGCATAGCTCTACCTGAAGGGGGAAAAAAGCAGACCGTGATTTCCTTATTCAATGCCAAGAATAACAGTCATTGTGAGCCAGATCCTACATCTGGTTTATATTCGTTGAATGTAAACTATTAAAACTCGAGTCTATCCACAATTCCCAGGAAACGCCTCTAAAAGGTCATGTCCTTTCTGTGTGTGGGCGATAAGAGTAAGGAAAGTATAATTACGTAGGCTTCCGCGCCCAGAGTCATATGACATAAAAGTTTTCTGGGTGTTGCACCGCGTCATGATGTAGGCTATTACTTAAATAACCGACGTTTCGGCCAACGTTACAGTGGCCTTCATCTGGGTAAAGAAGGCCACTGTAACGTTGGCCGAAACGTCGGTTATTTAAGTAATAGCCTACATCATGACGCGGTACAATACCCAGAAAACTTTTAACTTTAAACGATTTAGGAGACAAACTGAATAGCTCCTTTAGACTGTTCGCGGATGATGCTGTCGTTTATCGGTTAGTGAAGTCAACAGAAGATCAAAAGCAACTGCAAAGCGATTTAGACAAAATTTCTACACGGGCGAAAATTGGCAATTGACACTAAATAAAGAGAAGTGTGAAGTAATTGACATGACCACTAAAAGAAATCCGCTGAACTTCAATTACGCGATAAATCAGTCAAACCTTAACGTCGTAGATTGTACCAAATACCTAGGAGTTACAATTACGAACAACTTTGACTGGAGATAACACATAGAAACTATTGTGGGGAAGGCGAACCATAGGTTACGTTTCATCGGCAGAACGCTTCGAAGATGCACCAGCTCCACGAAAGAGACTGGCTACATCACACTTGTGCGTCCTCTCCTGGAGTACTGTTGCCCCTTGTGGGACCTTCACCAGGTGGGATTGACGGAAGACATTGAGAAGGTTCAGAGAAGGGCAGCTCGTTTTGTTTTATCACGTTACGGGGGGAAAGCGTCACGGAAATGTTACACGAATTGGGGGGGAAACCATTAAAAGAAAGACGTCATTCATTGCGGCGTGATCTGTTTGCGAAGTTTCAATCACCGACTTTTAGTTCTGAATGTGAAAATATTTTGCTAGGACTCACCTACTTAGGGAGACATGACCATCCCAATAAGATAAGAGAAATCAGATCGAAAACGGAACGATTTAGGTGTTCTTTCTTCCCGCGCGCAATTAGAGAATGGAACGGTAGAGAAAAGTTATGAAAGTGGTTAATAAACCCTCTGCCAGGCTCTTGAATGTGATTTGCAGAGTATCTATGTAGATGTAGAAGGAGAGTAGTTTAAGATTTCATGGACATAGCTCTACCCAGATAATGCAGTGAAGTATTTAGGCATCCAAAGATGTTAACACGTAGGCTGTGGTCGATTGTTCGTCACATAGCAGAGAAAAAAAAATGAGCTGAATTTGTTTCCACAGTAAAACTGATTTCACCACAGATCCACTCTTCGTTAACCGGTACAATATGCCTGCGAACACAGTTGTCCTTTTTATTTTTCCGAAATCTCTCGTAAATCACCTCGGAAACGCGACATACACGGATACTGTCGAAACGTGCTTAAACGCGAAACGGCAAAGAGTGTGAAGGCGTAACGAGGGATAAAAGAGAGAATTAGCGCGCGGCGCTGGCAGGGCGAGGTGTCGAGCGCGCCGACAAATCGGATCGGCAGTCGGGCGCGTGTAAGCCGCTCTGGTGCCCTGGTGGCGGAGTGGGGCCGCGCAGCCCCTAGCCAGCCAGCCCTGGGTTCCCACAGCCCGCTGCTGCTGGTAGAACAGTCCGACCTTAGCCTCCAAATAATACAAAGCCTACTCACTAGGAGGAAACTCTTGTCGCCGCTCTCTACATCTACATCTACATACATACTCCGCAATTCACCGTAAGGTGCGTGGCGGAGGGTACACCGTACCACTACTAGGCATTTCCTTTCCTATTCCACTCCCAAATTGAACGAGGAAAAAAAGAATGCCTATATGCCTCCGTACGAGCCCTAATTTCTCTTATCTTGTCTTTGTGATCTTTACGCGAAATGTAAGTAGGCGGCAGCAAGATCGTACTACACTCAGCTTCAAATTCCGGCCCTCTAAATTTACTTAACAGAAATTCACGAAAAGAACGTCGTCTTTCTTCCAGCGATCCCCAATTGAGTTGCCGGAGCATTTCCGAGACACTCGCGCATTGGTCGAACCTACCGGTAACAAATCTAGCTGCTCGCCTCTGAACCGCCTCTATGTCTTCCTTCAAACCGATCTGCTGCGGGTCCCAAATACTTGAGCAATACTCAAGACGTGGTCGTACAAGCGTTTTATACGCGGTCTCCTTTACAGGTGAAGTACATCTTCCCAAAATTCTCCCAATAAACCGAAGTCGGCTGTCTGCCTTACTCACAACTGTCCTTACATGCTCGTTCCATTTCATATCGCTCTACAATGTTACGCCTAGATATTTGAACGACGCGACCGCATCAAGAAGCTCACTACTGATGCTGTATTCGAACATTATAGGATTGTTTTTTCTACTCATGCGCATCACCTTACATTTTTCTACATTGAGAGCTAGCTGCCATTCTTCGCACCAACTAGAAATTTTGTCTAAGTCAACCTGTATGCTATTACAGTCAGTTACAGACGACACCCTCCCATACACCACAGCATCATCAGCAAACAGCCGCAAATTACAACTTACTCTGTCCATCAGATCATTTATATAGATAGAAAATAATAGCGGTCCTATCACACTCCCCTGGGGCACGCCTGACGATACACTCGTCTCTGATGAGCACTCGCCGTCGAGAACAACGTACTGCGTTCTATTACTTAGGAAGTCCTCCAGCCAGTCACAAATCTGTGAACCTATTCCATAAGCTCGTATCTTCGTTAGCAGTCTGCAGTGTGGCACCGTGTCGAACAACTTTTTGAAGTCGAGAAAAACACAATCCGCCTGTTGCCCTTCGTCCATGGCTCGCAAGATGTCATGTGAGAAAAGGGCAAGCTGAGTTTCGCATGAACGATGTTTCCTAAACCCGTGCTGATTCATGGAAAGAAGCTTTTCCGTTTCAAGGAAATTTACTATATTCGAACTGAGAATATGCTCCAAAATTCTACATGAAACCGATGTCAACGATATTGGCCTGTAATTGTATGGGTCAGTTCTCTTTCCTTTCTTATACACTGGAGTCACCTGCGCTTTTTTCCAATCACTAGGAACTTTGCGCTGAATTAAAGATTCGCTATAAATGCAAGCTAAGTAGGGGGCCAATGCCGCAGAATAGTCTTTGTAAAACCGAACTGGTATTCCATCCGGACCAGCAGACTTTTTCGTATTTAGCTCTCTCAGCAGCTTCTCTACACCGGAAATACTTATTGCTATGTCCCCCATTTCGGAATTAGTACGTTGATCAAATGATGGTATATTTGTGCGGTCCTCCTGCGTGAAAGATTTCTTAAAGGTTAAATTTAGAACTTCAGCTTTCCGTTTGCTTTCTTCTATTACTGCCCCGGAATGATCAACTAGTGACTGGACAGTGGGCTTTGACCCGCTTATCGTTTTTACATAGGACCAGAATTTTTTCGGGTTCTCGGAAAGATCTTTTGCTAAGGTATCGCTGTGATAATTATTGTATGCTTCACGCATCGATCTTTTTATAGACGCACGAATCTCTACTAACTTTTGCCTGTCATTTGCGTGTTCTTTTTTGAATCGAGAGTGCAACAGCCTTTGCTTTCTCAGCAGCTTTCTAACATTATTATTATACCACGGTGGATCTTTTCCATCCTTAATCGTCTTTACTGGCACATATTTCTCTAACCCTTCATTAACAATGCATTTAAATTTAGTCCACAATTCCTCTACATCCATAGTCCCAGAATTAAACGATGCCCATTCATTTTCTAAGTGCGATCGTAACATTAGCTTGTCGGCTTTTCCCAACAAAAACACGCTCCTAGCCTTCTTGACTGGTTTATGAACTTTGGTCACCATCGACGCTATGACGATAACATGATCACTAATTCCTGTCTCTACACAGACATCGTTAATGAGGTCAGGCCTGTTTGTGGCTATAAGGTCTAGAATATTTCCATTGCGCGTGGGTTGCCGGTTTAACTGCTCAAAACAGTTTTCGGAGAATGTGTCCAAAAGTAGCTCTCGTTGCAACAGCAGCCGCTAAAGGCAGGCGCCACATAACAACCATAAAGCTCTGTATATGGAAAGTATGGCCATCCTTTTCCGCGCCGCGTGCCTCCGTCTGCAGCTCGTGATTGGCTGAAATCGAGTCACGTGGTTCTTTCCGCCATCTTGGTCCTATACGTTGCTTGGCTGCCGTGAGAAGCCTTGTGAATATTCCTATGTTTTGGTTTGAATAATGACACAGTGTTGTACTTTTGGGTGTTTTTAAGAAGTGAAGAAGCGAGGTAAACATTATAGTACTTCCATTACGTATCAGAAATATAGGAAGATGAACAGTCTGGCTGATGAAAGTCGTAAGAGAAAACTAGGAGTCCAGAAGCAAACTTCGGTTCTTGTGCTGTGACGATTTTAATTCATAATGTAAATTAATAGATTAAAGATTCACTGACGAATGGATCACGCAGCAGATACCTGTATATTTTTAACTTTAATAAATTTATTAAAGAAAATTCCTGCACAATGTCATGAGGTTAAATTATTCACGCGTCGTTGATTTTATCTGCAGATAGCTGCCGAAAATACACAAATTTTTGACATATTAGTGAGTAAACTGGATTCCCGGTTGTATATGAAATTAATATACAGTTCCTGAAACAAGCTTTTCTCATTCGTTTTCATGTGTTAGAGTCTATCATTACAGGAATAAAAGAATTGAAACAAGACATATATTAGACATTCAAATGTAATTGGCGTTGTAAAGGGACCTTTAATTTCTGTTTCTGGTAAAAGTCATGTAGTGGGTATCTCCTTGCATTTTTCGTAGTTCATGTGAGATATAAGTACATAATACGCAAGAAAATGCTTACAAAGACTTATCCGTAATCTCAATTGTTTTCTTCATCTACACTATGCCCCGATGACGACATATTCGTAGTTTATTCTAATATTTGGCTACGGTACAGGTCAATCTGAATTTATAGGTGAACCCCTTAGATCTGGAGCCACAAACCAGACGAAAAATATTCCGTAGAGCAGCCAGGTCCGCATGGACAGAACTACGCGAAGTTCCCGCATCTGTCCTTCGGATATAACACCCTGTTTCTCGAGAATGAAAAGAGTTATCGTTCTGCTCTCAACCTTAAATAAAATTTCTATATCTTACCTACATTTCGTCCGCAGCATTGTATGTGCTAAAATCAACCATACGCAAAGTCTACGCAATGCGATTTATCCTCTACAAACTCTTCAAGTTTTGCTCAATAGTTTACTTAATTTGATGTAGCACAGGAACTATATGTAATAATGAATAGAAATTGAGATCATTATCGAGCGAATATGTCACACTACAACACGTGAAAAAATTAAATGTTTTTATCGAATAGTTTTCTCAGAATCGGCTGATAAGTATTGTTAAGCGCTGGGAACGTTGTAGCGGTCGGTGCGTAAGCAGCAGCGGAATAGGCCCAAAATGGCTGCCGCTGGCAGGCTGGCCATACTTTCCCTATACAGAGATTTAAACAACCACACACACGCGAAACTTGACTGAAGTGCGTTCTGCTACAGTGCGTTGTAATGCACAGTGTGCATCCCAAAAGAGTGTAACTTACTGTTTTTACGTGAAAATCTACAACCGTTTAAGTATTGTAAAAAGATATAAAATAGCCAAGATCGCTTATCATCAAATTTTATTAACGACAACCGGTTTCACTGAACTATGTCAGCATCAGGTAAAATAAAATATTTTACAAGGCCATAATCTTGTAATGTCAAACAGTTGTTATATAACAATTTACAGTGCGTAGGTGCACTACGTCATTATAATAAAACATAATTATCACAGTGAGTGACAAAAGCAAACTCACTGTGCTTTTGTCACTCACTGTGATAATTATGTTTTATTATAATGACATAGTGCACCTATGCACTGTAAATTGTTATATAACAACTATTTGACATTACAAGGTATGTCTCATCTCTAAATATGCCCGATCTTGCTCTTATAGATTTAATTGACGTATCTTCTCGTTTTATTATAATGACATGCATGTTTTAAATTTCCGTCTTTCCTTTTTAACAGATTATGGCCTTGTAAAATATTTTATTTGACTTGATGATGCTGACATAGTTCAGTGAAACCGGTTGTCGTTAATAAAATTTGATGATAAGCGATCTTGGCTATTTTATATCTTTTTACAATATTATAAGTGGATCGCCTCCTAAAAGATAAACCAACTAAACTGTTTAAGTGTTTGTGGAAAATGGTATATTGTTGTGTGCCATTTTGCAATCAGGGCTCCCGAAATAAAGCTCCTGGAGTTAGTTTTCACGAATTTCCGAGTAATGTTCAAAAATGTTCAAATGTTTGTATAGCTTATGGGACTGAACTACGGGGTCATCAGTCCCTAAACTTACAAACTACTTATCAACTACTTACAACTAAGGACGGCACAAATATCCATGCCCGAGGGGGGATTCGAACCCCCGACCGTAGTGTCCGAGTAATGAATCCACGAGACAACTATGGATAAAAACAATAAGTAGACAAGGTATGTGCATTTCTAAGTGATCAGTGCTTATATAATTTATTTTATTGTTGCCTAAATATTTCATTTTTTTATCTCTTATGTAGGTGATACAAAGGATAAGTTATGGCAGCCCAGTGAACATTCTGTGGTATGCAGTAACCATTTTCTTACCTCAGACTATAAATCCGGCCTGAAGATAAATTGAATCCTGATGCAATTCCCATTGTTTTCGAAATGTATCCGCCAAGCAAACGAATTAAGATTAAGATAAAAGAACCTAGAAGAGAAATTGAAAGATGTGGGACAAAATCTATGAAACAGAAGATCGACAAAATCGCTACAGACAAGGGAAATGTAAGCGAAGAAGTCTACCAAGAAAGCCACATTTCACAACCTCATAATAAAGATGCCATAGTACAAACAAAGTTAAATAGGCATTGTCATTTAGAAATATAAGACTGAAAACTCTGCAAAGATTTCGTCAGCGTGCTAAACAACAGGTACGAGAATTAAGAAAAGAACAGAAAAAACTGAAAGAACAAATTAGGGAATTGTATTGTTGCTAATTACAAGCTTAATAAAATTCAAACCGCAAGTGTAGATGGTAACATCAAAGCAGCGTTCTTATTGGAGCAATTACGCGTTTTCTCCCAGAAAAAACCTCGGTGGACTGATTCGACAATTAGATGTTGTGTTCTGTGGTAAAGCAAGTCGCTGTCAGGTTATGAATTTGTGATAAATGCGCCCGTATATTAAGTTTGCCATCAAAATCTACTTTAAAGACATATGTTGGCAGTGACAATAACAAGAAACAATCGATGTTATCATTGTTAAATAAGGAGAGTAACATGAACTTCAATATTTGTTCTCGCCATCAGTGACCAAAATGAACCGTTGCGCTATATGCACATATTTTTTAAGCCGTATTTCCTATTCGGTTCGAGAGGAACCGCCAGAATGCCATTGTGGAGCTGTGTTGACTGTAGTTCACATCTTGTTGGACTGTCCTCTTTTAGCTGCATTGCGGCAGTCTTTTAAGCTGTCTACTGCGCTCCCTTCGATTTTAGCTGACGTCGCCTCTATGGCTGACTGTGTTTTAGGTTTCATAACAAGCTTTAACGGTGGGTTCGTATGCCTGATCTTCAAACATACACCGCCTATAGTTTTAATCTGTTGTCACTTTTGTCTTGTCAGTCCTTTTTCCGACTGGCAGTTGTATAGTATGTGCAGAATGGCTGGCTCATCCTTTATTATCCTAATGATCAGCCAGTCAACAACATCTGCTGTGATTTTTATTTTGTAATTCTGACGAACACAGTCTTCCTGTACGTCATCTGTACTGGTGGCAGGGTGCTTATTTTAATCGTACATGAAATCCTGTGATCTCTTAGCTGGGAACAGGGGACTGATGACCCGGCAGTTTAGTCCCCTTTAAACACCCAACACCAACCAA
Organism: Locusta migratoria; assembly: GCA_026315105.1. Classification (NCBI taxonomy): domain Eukaryota; kingdom Metazoa; phylum Arthropoda; class Insecta; order Orthoptera; family Acrididae; genus Locusta; species Locusta migratoria. Next base: position 29,106,669 of record CM048747.1, read on the forward strand.
CCAACCTATTCGGTTCCATAAGAATCTACACGGAATGAGGTTGGCTTGTGGCGCCAACAGCGGAATAAGTGTGAACTACAGCAGCGACACTTCTCATCAGAGGTAAGCTCGTAGTGAGTAAGCTTTGTATTATTTGGAGGCTAGGCTAGTCTACATGACGACACTAGGTTGCGAAACTCGTTGCATGAAATGAATTGCGTGCAACTGGTTTCGTGTATGTCTGTAGACACTTCATACACTTCAGTTTCGTTCTTTTGTGAGTGCCGTAGTCGCCGTAAACTGAAAATTTTGGTAGCTGTAACAGTTGTGGCGGAGCTATTGCTTCTCTGTGTGAAGTCGCTGCATAAGACTAAACATAAAAAGAATAAGAAACTTGTTTGGGTTTGTGACTGGATTAAAAAAAAGACGTCAACTCTGTTGCTCAGCGACCCTTGCTGAAAGAAATTGTGATTGAAGACCCTAGCAGTTATTTTAATCAACTTATAATGTCACCAGAGTAGTTAATGTTCCTTTTAAACAGAGTTAGTAATGCAATAAAGAAACAAGTTACCGTTATGCGTGAAGCATAGTTACCAGAACTGAAATTACAAATTGCATTACGTTTCTTGTCAAGTAGATATTCGTCTCTGAGTACTTGTACCGTTTTCCGAAATCCACAATTGCCATACTTCGTTTGTATAGGTATTTCAAATTGGATGTATTTTGTGATATCGTAGGATTGACAAGGACCCCACATCTCGTGTTGAGAGGAAGACTGCATCACTTCTGAACGCTAGTTCTCTACCTAAAGATGTTGCAAACAAATTGAAGGGCCGCAGTTCGGTGCCCCCCAGATTATATGGTCTTCCAAAGGTACACAGAGTTTTGCAAACGTCCATTTCAGAAGAAATTGAAAATCTCAAACCAAACTTGGAGCATATATTGAAAGTGTTGACTTTTTGACCAATCGTTAGTAACATAGGTGCACCAACGTATTCACTGGCAAAATATCTAGCCTCATTGTTGAGACCACATGTGGGGAAATGTGAACATCATATCCGTAACTCGCCGGATTTCATCAGTAGGTTAAAAAACCTGAAACTCAACAGCACTGATTTATTAGTTAGTTTTAACCTTGTCTCGTTGTTCACCAAATTACCCTTGGCTGACTCTTTGTCTCTCCTTAGCAACATGTTTGAGGATGATATAACAGCTTTATTTAAGCATGCACTAAACTCCACTTACTTTTTATTTCATGAACAATACTTTGAACAGATTGACGGTGTCGCTATGGGGAGTCCTCTTTCTCCCCTAGTGGCTAATTTGTTTATGGAGGATTTTGAAGAAAAAGCCCTCAATTCAGCAACATTAAGACCGACGGTCTTCTGGAGATATGTGGACGACACATTCATAGTGTGGCCCCACGGAGAGGATAAACTGACAGAATTTTTAGACCATCTTAACTCCATTCATGAAAACATCAAGTTCACTATGGAGCGGGAGAAGAATGTTTACCGTTCCTGGATGGATTCCTAGGTCATTGCGTATATCGCAAGCCCACCCATACAGATCTTTATTTGCAGGCGTCCAGCTGCCACCATCCTTCGCAAACTATGAGTGTACTGAAAACCTTAGTTCACAGGGCTCAGGTAGTGTCTGATGCTGACAGCCTACAGGATGAACTCCTGCACCTGGAGGCGGTTTTCAAGAAAAATGGCTATTCTAAACATCAGATTAAAAAAGCCTTACAAATAAAAACACCAGATAAATCACAGGAGAAAGATGAAGAGGAACGGGATGTGAAATCTACAGCCTTTCTCCCATACGTGGGTAATGTGTCTTCAAAAATAGCCAGAATCATGAAGAAACATAAAGTGGATGTGATCTTTCGCCCACCACCAAAGACCTCAGCTCTTCTGGGATCTGTCAAAGATGATTTGTTATTGCGAAAAGCGGGAGTTTATGAAATCCCTTGTGAGTGTGGGAAACGTTATATAGGTCAAACCACGCGCACTGTGCAGGAACGATGCGTTGAGCACCAACGGTATACACGCCTTCTTCAGTCCAACAAGTCTGCAGTAGCCGAACACTGTATTTCTACTGGCCACTCCATGAATTACAAAGGAGTAAAGATTTTAACCACAGCTTCCACTTTCTGGGACTCTGTTGTAAAGGAAGCTATACATATACAACTGGCGGACCACCTGCTAAATCGTGACGACGGATTTCATCTTGACAATGCATGGAAGCCACTTATATCACGCCTTCGTTCTGAAAAAATGTCTGCGTCTTCTATTCCGATTGATGTTACCACTTTTAATGATTAATTATTCATTTGTAAGCACTGTGGATACGTAACAGCTCTGTTTATGTTTGCACTCACTGCTCACAGATTATCTTTGAAGTATATATTTATCTATGACTAACGCAGCAGTTACGAATGTGATATCTTCGAGCATGTGCAGTCTAATCCTCAGTAGCTTGGATCACGTGATTTACCGTATAAATAGGCACGCACAGACGCTGAGAACTCAGTCTTGGACTCGCCTTGAAGATGGCTGTAAGGTTTGCAGCCGAAATATCGGAAGAAGAATTGTCGCTGTCCCGGGTGCACTCCCGAAAGATGATGGAATAAATGGATGTATTTTAGTCTGCAATTCACAAATCGTCAACCCATCAATATTTAATTTCACAAATAATTGCCAGAAGAGCACTAACAGGCCGTTAAAATCCCACAAACACCTAATCAACGCATATATGTTCAAAAACAGAATTATTTCTCCAGTTTCCCCCTTTATGTTGTATTTTGTTCTGTATTGGTCTATACCTAACCTAAAATACACGCGCAATTAATTTCGCCAAAGTTGGAACGTGCCGAAACTATTTCGTTTCGTCAACGAGTTGCGCGAAGGCTTGCTGCGCATGCGCATTGGCCAGTAGCGCAGTTTCATGAAACGTAGTGTCGTCGTGTAAACTAGCCTTAAGGTCCGACACACCAGGCGCGACAGTAGCGCGCCATGTGGCCAGCGGTGGACACTACTGAGCTGACAGGAGCTCTGGCATTGTCAGTCGTGTTATTCGCAGCTTATATTGATTTGTTTCCGTGATGATTTTTGAAACGGGTAACTCATGTACTGCATTAAAATGCAGAAACAATCAGGAAAAAAAGAGACGCAAATATAGTCATTTTTTAGATTTCCGAAGGACTCCGAGAGGTATGTAACATAATGATACTGCTGAAATGTTTTCGTTACGTTTCACCTGAATATTTGCATAAATTCAAATATAATAATGGACGAAGCAGAGCAGAAGTAAAATTGTGAGGTCGGATCGTAATGCGTGCCGGAATAGCTCTGTCGGTAGTCTGGCACGCAGAACAACAATAAATGAGAAGCGCAAGTGTTGTGTTAAAAGAAGAAGAACGTAAACATCGCGGTTGTCCACCTGTACTTTTGTATATACAGGGTGAGTCATAAATGAGGAAAAATATTTCGTGCAAACTGTCACACATTGAGCTACAAACATAAATTAGTTTTCCGCACTTATCTACATCTACATGGGATACTCTGCAAATCACATTTAAGTGCCTGGCAGAGGGTTCATTGAACAACCATGATACTATTTATCTCCCATTCCATACTCGAATAGCGCGCGGGAAGAAAGAACACCTCAATCTCTCCGTTCGAGTTCTGATTTCTCGTGTTTTATTCTTATGATCATTTCTACCTATATAAGTGGAAGTCAACAATATATTTTCGCATTCGGAGGAGAATGTTGGCGATTGGAGTTTCGTAAGTACCCACGCCGCAGCAATAAGCGCCGTTGTTGTAATGATTCCCATCCCAGGTCCTGTATCATTTCCGTGATGCTGTCTTCCCTGTATCGGGACAATACAAAACTAACTGTCCTTTGGACTCTTTCGACGTCCTCCGTCAAACCCACGTGATAACGATCCCACACTGGGCAACAATAGTCCAAAAAAGGACGGACAAGCGTAGTGTATGCAATCTATTTAGTAGTTCTGTTGCATCTATTAAGCGTTCTGCCAATAAAACGTACTCTCTGATTCGCCTTTCCCACGACATTGTCTACGTGTCCTTTCCAGTTTAAGACTGAAGTAATAGTAATTCCTAGGTATTTTGTGGAGTTTACGGCCTTCACTTTTGATTGATTTATCTTGTAAACAAAGTTTAACGGATGTCTCTTAGTACTCATGTGGATGACATTACACTTCTCAATATTTAGAATCAATTTTTACATCATACTGATATCATTCAGATCGTTCTGCAGTTGGTTTTGATCTTCAGGTGATTTTACTAGACGGTAAATGACGGTGTCACCTGCAAACAACCTAAGAGAGCTGCTTAGATTTTTTTCCCAAATCGCTTATGTAAATAAGAAACAGCAGAGGACCAATAACACTACCCTGTGGAACGCCCGATATCACCTCTAATTTAGTCGATGCATTACCATCGATTACTACAAACTGTTTCCTCTCTCACAGGAAATCCCTTATCTAGCCGCAAATTTGGGGCGATATACCATAACCACGCAATTTGATTAAAAGCCGTTTCTGAGGTACGGTGTCAAAAGCCTTCTGCAAATCAAGAAATACGGAATCGAATTGATTTTGTCGATAATACTCTTCAATTCGTGTGAGTAAAGAGCTAGTGGTGTCCCGCATGAACGATATTTCCTACATCCGTGCTGACCTTGGGTCACAAGATCATTCTGTTCGAGATAAATGTTCAAATGTTCAAATGTCTGATGAAGCAGCTACGTGGTCGACAACAGTGCGCAGCAGTTTGCGGGCCGAACACACGCCGTTCAAATTAAATGTCTGTAAATTTATCGGACCAAACTGCGTGGTCATCAGTCCGTAGCTTACAAACTACTTAAACCTAGGTAAACTAACCTACGGACAAACACACACACCCATGCCCCAGGGAGGACTCGAACCTCCACTGCGAGAAACCGCGCGCTCCGCAGCGAGGTGCTTTAGACCGCTCGGCTACTCCACCGCGTCTGTTGAGATATTCATAATATTTGAATACAGGATATGTTCTAGAAGCCTGTTGCGTATTGTCGTCAATGAAATAGGCCTGTAGTTTAGTGGGTTACTCATACTGCTTTATTTCAATATAGATGTGACCTGTGCAACTTTCCAATCTTTTGTTAGAGATCCTTATCTGTGTCAATAAATGACAATGCAACTGAATGGTAAAATCAAGAAATTTGGACTTTTGGGTGTTACTGTGCGCCGACATTAGCCATGGGAATAGATCGGAAACAGGGCCCAAGTTCCTTTCCCTGTGCCAACTAGCCACGATGCATAATAACGGCAGCGAAAACGGTACGAGGTAGACGTGAGCGCTGTCATTGCTTGCAGTGTCACACAGGCCTCACTGGCCTACATCGATACCTCTCCTCAGTCCAGTACTCTACATCTACGTATAAACTCCTCAACCACAATAATGTGCGTGCGAAGAGTACCCCGTACCACTACTAGGCATTTCCTTTCCTATTCCACTCCGAACTAGATCGAGGGAGAAAATAATGTCTACATGCCTCTGTACGAGCCCTAATTTCTCTTGTCTTTGTGATCGTCGCGTGAAATGTAAATAGGCGGCACCAAGATCGTTCTGCAGTCAGCTTCAAATTCCGGCCCTTTGAATTTAGTCAACAGAATTTCACGAGAAGAACGTCGTATTTTCTCCAGCTATCCCCATTTGAGTTCCCGGAGCATTTCTGTGACACTCGCGCATTGGTCGAACCTACCAGTAAAGAAGCTGCTTACGGTCGGGGGGTTCGAATCCCCCCTGGGGCATGGATATTTGTGCCGTCCTTAGTATAAGCTAGTTCATAAGTAGTTTGTAAGTTTAGGGACTGATGACCTCGTAGTTAAGTCCCATAAGCTCTACAAACATTTGAACATTTTGAAAGACGCTGCTCGCCTCTGAACTGCTTCCATTTCTTCCTTTAAACTGATCTGCTGCGGGTCCCAAACACGTGAGCAATACTCAAGACGTGGTCGTACAAGCGTTTTATACGCGGTCTCCTTCCCAACATTCTCCAAATAAGCGGAAGTCGACAGTCCTTACATGTTCGTTCCATGTCATATCGCTCTGCAATGTTACGCCTAGATATGAACGACGCGAATGCATCAAGAATCTCATTGCTAATGCTGTATTCCAACACTATGGGATTGTTTTTCCTGCTCATTTGCATCACCTTACATTTTCTACATTTAAATCTAACTGTCATTCTTCACACCAATTACAAATTTTGTCTAAGTCTTCCTGTATGCTATTACAGACAATTAAAGACGACACCCTCCCATACACCACAGCATCAAAAGCAAACACCGGCAAATTACAAGCTACTCTGTCCATCAGATCATTTATATAGATAGAAACCCATGGAGAATGGACCGTCATTCTCCAAGAAACCTTCCAGCATCTGATTGAAAGTGCTCCTATCAATTTTCGCGGTAATGTGCCTGTAACACGGCAACAAACCAAATAAACCCTATGTTTACTTGTCCGGTCATATATACAGATAGTATACAAACTCTGACAATAACGTTCAATGAATAGATGAACTATAAATTACAGTTACTTTGTTTTGAAATAGTCATTTCCCAGAACTATACACCGCAGAGCTCTACGATACATGCCCGGAGAATTTGCACGAAGTCGTGCTTTGGGACGATGTGCAAAAGCCACGTTTCTTTGGATATTAGGAAAATCATCAAACCTCTTTCCTTAGAATTTCAGTCGAAGGAATAGAGAGAAGTCTGGAGATGCGACGAGTATGGTAGATGTTCAGGTTTGCACCACCCCCTATTTAGACAGCATATTTTTTTTTTAAGATATTGGTTGTGTTTAGGCGATCGTTGTCATGAACATGAAATCAGGAATCTTGTGCGTATTTGTCTCGTAACATGTGTAAACATTGCACGAAACGGGTGAAATTTTCAACGTACTTTGCAACGTTCAACTTAGTTTCCTCAGGTAGAAATTCCTGGTGGATAATCCCTGACTATCGAGAAAGAGGATGAGAATGGTTTTGATGCTCGATTTTTCGCCTCTGACGTTTTTTCGTTTCGTTTCAGGCTCTTACTGGAGACACTAGGTTACATCCTCAGTGGCAATACAGTTCAAGAAATTGGGTGTTGCATCTGCCGTTTCTACAAAATCCTGCGAAGCCTCTAAACGTGGCTGGTTCTGATCGTCGGTCAAGTGACGTGGCACGAGACGACAGTTTCATCTTCCCTAACTTATGGGTAGATTTGCCGCACGGATTCACGCTTAAACTGCAGCTCATTCACTATCATGTGCACAGTTACTCGACGATCGTACGTGATTGACGTCCTCACTTTCTCAATGTTTTCGTCACTGATGGCGGATGTCGGTCGTCCGCCACGGCCATTATCAGAAATACTTCCTCCGCCTCCTCGAAAACGGGCGAACCACTAGTACCAGCATCGCATGCGTTTAAGTGTTTTGCTAAGCTTAAAACTAAACATTATTTTTTTGTCGTTCATTGTTTTTTTCTTAGTTGAATATAAAAGCACTATAGTTGGCGTGACCTACGAAGGCGGCCCAGTTTTCAGCCGTTCTGCCATCCCCCTCCATTACCTCACCGACAGCCAATAACGTTCCTTCTGTAGGCGCGTGGCTGGCCGCGAGTTACACAATGTTTCTCCCGCAGGCTCCACCGTTGGCGCTCGGCCGTAGCTCCTCCCCTCCACGCTTCCCTTTGCTCCGCCTCTATGCGCCGAAGCGCAAGTATTGTCAAGCACTTCGTTCAACCACAGTCTAATAAATACAGTCGCGACACTCACTGCTGTGAAAGCTGTTACCCCGCGTCCACACATTGGTACCAACGCTGGCGCCAACATTGGCCAATGTTTTTGAGACAGCGTCCACACATTGGAGCCAATATTCAGTCGAATTCGTCGAGAGCCAACGAAAACATATCTGACGCACAAATCGCGGCCAATGCATTAACGCTTTTGAGTGTGATTAATTACATTTTGTCATTGTAAATCAAAGTGGGAAACATACGTAAAAGATGATGGGGTGTTGTATCACTTCCTACCGGACATTAATGACGGTACGAAATCATTAATTTTTACAATATGGTACAAGTAAACGATACACATTAAAAAACTTAGACCTGCTACTTTAAAAGATTGAAAATAAAAAAAAAGGAAGAGATGTTTTGGAGGGATGCTATTCTTTTGGTATTACGCTTCGATTTCTTGCTAAAGGAGACAATATTAGAAGCCTACACTTCCCTTTTTAAATAACCATGTAATTGATATCAATAGTAGTGCTTGAAGTTTGCAAAACGATATTTAAAACTTGACAGGAAATATTAAGTACTGTACTGTTAATTTAAAAAATTAAATTCAGTAATGGAGTGTGTCGAAAGTCTAGAAAGTTCTTAATTTCACAGTTCGCGCCTAAGTTTTGCTGTGGCATTTCGTTTTTTGAGGTTTCTTTCGCAAGTGAATCACTTTCTGATACAGTTCTAATATTTACAAAGAGATTTCGAAACTTTAAAACGGCGACGAAGAACGAACGAAGAAAGAAACAGTTTAGAGATGAGCAGACGACAAAGACAGAATGAAACTTGGCGCCAATGTGTGGACAACGTACCCGTATTGGCCCAACGTCCTTTGATGTTTGGTCGAAATACCGACAAGCAACGGAGCCGCACCAACGTTGGCGCCAACGTTGGTTCCAACGCTATTTCACCGATCCACACATTGGATGAACACTGTTGGCGCCAACGTTGGGTCCAATGTGTGGATCCGGCCTTACCGTCGGACACTTGGAGCGACACTAGCGCTCCAAGCGGTCGTAAAGCCGGCTGTCCCTTAACGCCGTATACGACACATTGATAATGCCAGCTTGTAATTATCTTTCTGTGTGATTTGCTAAATATTGGATATATTCTTGCATTCCAAGCTTTATTTAAGTATCTTGACACATGGCTGAGTGTAAAAGAAACGTAAACCGAGCAAAAACTCTGATCGGACACAAACTGCAATTGTGCAATATGTTACCAAATAATTCTTTAGAAATTGCTTGCAGCTTACCTTGCTGGTAGTGATAGATAAACATAGTATTTTGTGCAGACAAGCCTATAATAGAACTTCTAAGGGACAGTTAAATATCAACAAATGTAAATTTAGTAAAAACTCGTGAATAAACTGACGCTAACTGCGACATATTTATGACGAAATTATTCAGACATGGCACCTTTGCTGGTAAACACAGTATTTCGTACATGAGAAGCATGTAATTGGCCTTCCTGGTGTTAAAAGGTGCGAAACAATGTTTTTTCCCCTGCTTTTTAGTTATGAGAACACCCACTGGCTATGAAACTTTCATCCAATACAATTTTACTAGGAGGTTATTTCAATTATATGTTATTTTAAGATGATATTATGTCAATTACAAGACAGTCTAAATCTCATATTATGTGAATGGTCCTAAGTCATTATCACAGTCTGTCATTATATGGTTCGTAGATGAGGGAGGAGTGGGAGGGGGCGGGGCGACAAAATAAGACGCCTCTGTGGTTTCAGATAAAGAGGTTTATATATTAGATAAAACAGAAAACATTAACCCTTTCAAACATTAATAACGGTAACAATGAACACTTCTTTTCCATACATTTCTTATACATTTGCCTCAATAATGAATTACTTTCGAATGCCCAGACAAAAATGTTTCTAGCTGTGATGTCGCAGCAACCACAGTCGTAATATTTGTTTCAGGACATAATCTCTTCCGCCTTTATATTATCACGTCTTTGTGGTAGTTTTCTCTTCATTCCCAGTTTAGGTGGTTTGTTTGGAACATCGAACAATGTAGGCACAGCATTCCACACCAGCTTCTTTCGTTCATCATTTATGAACTGGTTTGTATCGAAGTGTAGCGAGCAGAACTTCACATTATCACGTAAATACACGGCAGCGTTATCCAAAAGATCTTGTCGTCTGCTATTTATAAGCCATTTCCTCATCCTAAAAAGAAATAATCTTCGCCGGCCGCGGTGGCCGAGAGGACTGAGGCGCTCCAGTCACGGTCTGCACGGTCACTAAGGTCGGAGTTTCGAATCCCCCCTCGGGCATGGATATTTGTGCCGTCTTTAGTCTTAGCTAGTACATAAGTCGTTTGTAAGCTTAGAGACTGATGACCCCGTAGTTAAGTCCCATAAAAAAAAAAAAAGAAGAAAAAAAAAACTTCAATATGTGTCTGTTGCTCACAAGATAATTGTAAATAAGCATTACCGAAACTTGATGTCACATACCTCTCAGGCTCTGTAGGAAACCTAAAGAATGATAAATGTGACGTATTCTAGTTGTTGTTGTTGCTGCAATTTATTGCACTACACACGCGTTCCTTCGTAAAAACCATTTTGTACACCAAAACACACAACAACCACACGTCTCTTATACGATATAGAGCAACCTGGCTTTACGTTCGCAAGGAGCGCTGCAGTCGCCTAGTATAACAAAAATCAGCGGTAGTGTCGCGACTGTATATATTAGACTGTGGTTCAACAGGTCTAACACGGAAGAGACACGAACTGAACTACAGAACTACCGTGGGGTATGTTGTCGATACCGGCCGTTATGGAGGTTGTGATTCGCCCGTTTAAAGCATTGTTTTTCAATCTGTCGGTCGCGACCCCCATAGGGTCTTTCTTGGCGAGAGGTGGTGGGGGGGGGGGGGGGGGGGGGAATAGTAGCACGATGACAGCCCACTGGATGTGTAAATACTTGCGATTCCATAGCACAGAAAGATAGGCTGAAGTGAACTTTATTTTATGTTAAAAGTATGTAATTCATTAAACTTCCTGGCAGATTAAAATTGTGTGCCGGAACCGGGACTCGAAACTGGGACCTTTGCCTTTTGCGGGCAAGGGCACTACCGCCTGTGCTATCCCGACACGACTCTCGATGCCGCCTCACAACTTTGGAAAGTAGGAGGCGAGGTACTGGCGGAAGTAAAGTCGCTCTCGGGATAGCACAGTCGGTAGTGCGCTTGCCCGCGAAAGGCAAAGATCCCAGGTTCGAGTCCCGGTTCCGGCACACAATTTTAATCTGCCAGGAAGTTTTATATCAGCGCGCACTCCGCTGCAGAGTGAAAGTTTCATTATGTAATTCATTGTTCAACATCAATTCTGAATTGAATAAAACCTAGATTGTTTTATAGTCAAAGTTTTTAGGAACCAAGCGAAAGGTAAATGAACAAGTTGCAAAAATTAAATCTAAGAAATTCGGAAAAAGATACAATGAGTCCATTCTTAATGACCATAATTCGCTTCCGACTCAAGCCTGAAGGCGAAACACTCGTTGTTAAGAATTTATATTTCTGTTGGTAATAAACTAAAAATAGGGATTCCGAAAAATATGCAAAAATAAAGTCCAAAAATTTACAAGAAAGTTGTATCAACACAAAGAAAATTAAAGTCGTTGCCTTTGAGAGATCAAAATAGTTTTGTTAAGGTACGTAGAAATTACGGTAGTGGGAAGTCTCAAGAATGTTTATTCTTGGAAGGGGCTCGCCGGAATATTTTTGCTTGAAATGAGGTTGGAAAAGTTTTAAAAACACTGGTTTAGAGAAATGGGTATCTAAAACCGTTGTGTCAAAATTTCTTTCTACTCGATCAAGAGCTTTTGAAGTTTAACGTGTTTGCAGATACGACAATATACATTTTTATTAATATACCGGGTGATCAAAAAGACTGTATAAATTTGAAAACTTAATAAATCACGGAATAATGTAGGTAGAGAGGTAAAAATTGACACACATGCTTGGAATGACATGGGGTTTTATTAGAACCAAAAAAAAAAGTATTGCTAGACACATGACATCACTTGCGCGCGTCGTTTGGTGATGATCGTGTGCTCAGCCGCCACTTTCGTCATGCTTGGCCTCCCAGGTCCCCAGACCTCAGTCCGTGCGATTATTGGCTTTGGAGTTACCTGAAGTCGCAAGAGTATCGTGATCGAGCAACATCTCTAGGGGTGCTGAAAGACAACATCCGACGCCAACGCCTCAACATAACTCTGGACATGTTTTACAGTGCTGTTTACAACATTATTTCTTGACTACAGGTATTGTTTAGGAATGATGGTGAACATATTGAGCATTTACTGTAAAGAACATCATCTTTGCTTTGTCTCAATTTGTTATGCAAATTATTGCTTTTCTGATGAGATGACGTGCCATCTGCCGGACATTTTTCTTTTTTCTTTTTTTTCTTTTTGTTCTAATAAAACTCCATGTCATTCCAAGCATGTGTGTCAGTTTTTACCTCTCTATCTACATTATCCGTGATTTATTAAGTTTTCAAATTTATACTCACTTTTTGATCACCCGGTAGATGGAAGATGTTGGGTATCTTCATGAGTTCAAATGGTCGTAAATATGGTGAAATAGTACAACGAGCTAATGATGTGATACTTGCTGAAGTTCGTATGCTTAATTCATCGAGCAGTGGCTCGTCTACATCTACATGGGATACTCTGCAAATCACATTTAAGTGCCTGGCAGGGGGTTCATCGAACCACCACTATACTATTTATCTCCAATTCCACTTTCGAATAGCGCGCGGGAAGAAAGAACACCTCAATCTCTCCGTTCGAGCTCTAATTTCTCGTATTTTATTCTGATGATAATTTCTACCTGTGTAAGTGGGAGTCAAAAATATATTTTCGCATTCGGAGGAGAATGTTGGCGATTTGAGTATCGTAAGTAGCCCACGCCGCAGCGATAAGCGCCATTGTTGTAATGATTCCCGTCCCAGATCCTGTATCATTTCCGTAACGCTGTCTTCCCTGTATCGTGACAATACGAAACGAGCTGCCTCTTTCGATGTCCTCCGTCAAACCCACTTGATAAGGATCCCACACTGGGCAGCAATACTCCAAAAATGGACGGACAAGCATAGTGTATACAGTTTCATTAGTAGTTCTGTTGCATCTTTTAAAGGTTCTGCCAATAAAACGCAGTCTCTGGTTCGCCTTACCCACCACATTATCTACATGTTCTTCCCAATTTAAGTCTGAACTAATAGTATTTCCTAGGTATTTTGTGTCCTGACCTGTTTTGTTTACCAACGGGGATCGCCTCCATCTTTTATTAATTTATTTGGTATAAAACTTTCAATTGCTGTCGATACCACTTCTTTGAATTTGAGCCACATCTGGTCTACACCTAAGTTTAGTGTTAGAAACGAGTGGATTCTGTCTTTCAAGAAGCAATGTATTTTATTTGTATCTGCTTTCCTGAACAAATATACTTTTCGTTTACTTTTGGTAACTTTGGGACTTTCGATATTCAATCTCGCTACGACAGCTCTGTGTTCACTAATGCCATTATCCGTTTTGATGCTCGATATGAGCTCAGGATTATTTAATGCTGAAGAGAACAAGCGTGTTTCCAAATCTATTTACAATTCTAGTTGCCTCATGAACTAATTGTTCGAAGTAATTATCAGAGAATTCGTCGAGTACAATTTCGCACGATGTTTTATGCGTACCTCTTGATTTGAAAATATAATTTCGGCAACAGATCGAGGGTACAATAAAGTTACTGCCTACTATTATCGTGTGAGCCCGGTACGTTTTTGTAATTAGACTCAGGTTTTCTTTCAACCTTTCTGCTATTGTATCGTCAGAGTCGGGAGGCCGGTAAAAGGAGCCAATTATTAACTTCTTACGATTTTCGGGTACAACCTCTACCCATAATAGCTCACAGGAACTATTCCATAATAGCTCACAGGAACTATCAATCTATCTTTTGCTCTGACACACACACACACACACAAACACACACACAAGCATAAACAAACACCCTCAAATATTTCGCACGCCTACAGATGAGCGGCCCGTGGCACCCGCTCGCTGATAGCAGCACTGTGGCCTCCTGCCTAGCGGCCATAAAGCAGTCAGCTGACGCCTATAACTCTGCCGCCTCCCCGTATCGAGGTTACGCAAACCGCGGCCACAAACTTCGGTCGCGCGCCGTCGCGCCTTTTTTCCAGTTCTCGCTTTCCCGCGCCTCCTCCCGGGACCTGCACTTCCGATACACAACAAACGGCTTTCTGTGTGGCGCTTCGCTTTGACTGACGACTCGTGTTCCGATATTTCCAGAAGGCTTCCTCGTCGACTCGAAGGCAGTAAGTTTTCTTCAACCGGGACAGATAACAGCTAGACGTCTGGCAATATCTACAGCAGACCACGGGGAATAAAATGCACCTGCAAAGGGCGATACCCCAAGATCTTACTGGAATCTTTCTCATCCTTTCCCGCTCTCCTTTTCTGTCCTTTACGTAAAAATATGCTAAAACTATTTCGACTTCATACAAACGAGAAACAATGCCTTATGCGTGATCCGTTTCCCTAAAAAGTTGCCACTTTCCTTATTCCAAAATCATCTCCTACATATTCCTTGCGTCTCGACGCAAAAACCTTGGGTAAACGGTCTTCTACCTATTGTTTGTGATTGCTCCATATATCTCGAACATTTTCTGTATGTGCAGATGCACACCGCACACACATGCTCTTACAGCTGACAGCGAATAGCGGCGAGCAGTGGGATGGTGAACAAAGAAGCACTACGCCAGTGGTGTGTGGATAAGTTGAGAATGTGCATTATGGCTGAGGCGTGCTACTACCACTGTGACCGGATTGCTACACCGTTCAGCTACCTACTGAGCAGGTGATCCGGGTTCGAATCCCAATTCGACACAAATATTTCAAAGTGGCATATGACGCCTACGGAGAGCGATCGAAAATTTTTATAAACCACACGTACTTCAGCCAAGATTGCTAATTATTTAAATGCTTGTTTTTTTTACCAGTTTCGATTAGCTATGTCATCACCTTCAGAAAAACAATTACAATGTTCTCCTATTTCTGATAAAAAAAGTTACTCGTGAAAATGTAATACAAGAAAAAGAACTTAGTCAAACGATTAAAATGCGCATCACCAAAGTGGA
Source organism: Locusta migratoria (assembly GCA_026315105.1). NCBI lineage: Eukaryota > Metazoa > Arthropoda > Insecta > Orthoptera > Acrididae > Locusta > Locusta migratoria. The sequence goes on from CM048747.1 coordinate 29,121,678, forward strand.
TCGTCATCTCCATTGCACACTTAGAAATTATGTGTGTTCTTGCCACAAGTAACAATGAGATTTGTGGGTGGCAAGAACACACGTAATTTTTAAGTGTGCAATGCAGATGACGATCCACTTTGGTGATGCGAAATTTAATCGTTTGACTAAGTTCTTTTTCTTGTATTACATTTTCACGACCAGCTATTTTATTAGAAATATGAGAACATTGTAATTTTTTTTTTCTGAAGGTGATGACATAGCTCATCGAAACCGGTAGAAAAAAAACAGCATTTACATAAATTATCAATCTTGGCTGAAGTACGTGTGGTTTATACAAATTTTTCTCATTCGTGTAATTCAAATCTTCTGTCTGCTAATGTTTGTAATTTCGCTTTTATCTTAAAACGTCGCTGTACATGAGACTTTTTTTTTGTGACTATCGTGGTGTGGTGCTAACAGTTTGCATACTGTCACAGGCGTATATTATCAATGCATTCTCTCCACACGTTATCACGACGAAACGACTAGTGAATCTGCGATCCATCATTGTGTGGGACGTTTAGGTACTCCGGCTGTTCTATTCGAAAAAAAGTAATAATAATACCTTCAGCTGTCTGTTTTCACTCTTTATAAGCTACCTGTTTGAATATTCCATTATGCCATCCTATGCCTCATCGCCAAAATAAGACCGCGAAGTATCCAATTATGTTGTGAAGTCAGTATGAGGATCATCAATATGACATCCGTACATTTGTGCCGCAACATTGCTTCACTGATCAATGAAGTGGTGCGTGAACTGATGAGAGGAGGGGTAGTGTCGTTGAGGAAGAAGTCTGCGGATGTCGCAGCGCTGATGTAGTGCTGGTCCAAATCCTGACTTCACAACGTAATTTCATGCATCAGGCAGTGTTATTTTGGTCATGGGGCCTGACGATGGCATAATAGAATGTTGAAGCAGGTAGCCTTGAGTTTTAATCTACAGTTCATAACCAATAAGTTTTGGTCAGAGTCTATATTTGCTCCTGGATATGTCTTAAAGTTCCAAAACCTGGTTTCTAAATCTTTGCCCAATTATTAAGTCAATCTGGTATCTCCCAGTGTCTCCTGGTCCCTACCACGTATATAACCTAATGATGTTTTTCCAACTGTTTGTGATTATTAAATTGTGCTCTACACAAAATTCTACCAGGCGATCTCCTCTTTCATTCTTTTTCCCCAGTCCAAATTTTCCTACATTTCCTTCACTTCCCTTTCCAGTCCCCCATCATATTTAACGGTCTGAAGAATTTCTTTTATCTCCTCGAGCATTTTTCGATCTCCTCATCATCGGTAGAGGTAGTTGGCATATAAACTTGTACTACTGTGGTATGTGTTGGCTTCGTGTTTATCTTTGCTACAATAATGCGTTCACTATGCTGTTCATAGTAACTTCCCCACATTCCTATTATCTTATTCGTTATCAGAGCGACTACTGTATTACCACCAACTGATCTTGTATTTCTAGCCCTGTACGCATCTGACCAGAAATCCTGTTCATCCTACCACCGAACTTCACTAATCCCCACCATATTTCTCTTTTCAAATTTTGTAACTTACCTACTTAATTGAGGGATAAAACATTCCATGCTCCGATCCGTAGAATGCCTGTTTTGTTGCTCTTGGCGTAGTTATACAAAATTCGAAATTAGGAACTTACTATTTAAGGGTAACAATCGAAAGTGACTAAAAGTTACGCTAACAGAAAACGTAAACGAAATAAGGAAGCCAATATATAGCACTACTTGTAGACGTTTTTACTATGGCGATGGTATTCTAGCCGCTCCTTATGGGTGTTTTACTGCGAAAGAACAGTTTAAACAAGAACGTTCCTAGAACGTGATTTCACAAAAAAATTCTTCTGTGTGCCTTTTCTATTTTCTTTTTGTGCTTATCAATGGCAAATTACCTTTCGAATTATGCCTACATGTTTCATTAGCCTTGTTGGATGATTAATTTCAAAATCCATACTTAAGTTTTCTCATTAACGTGTCATCATACAGATTAAAAAGCAGCAACACAGCAGAAAATCTAAATGAAATTACTTTTTCATAAAAGAGGAACTCCAATAAAATGTGATACATCTGATACTGCTACAAAACAGAAAAAGCAAAAGCACCGACCTAATGCAAACAGCATCTCCGCAGCAGAATCTACTCAAAGGTTTCTGAGGCCATAACAACAAATTATCTGATCGGAACTCAATTATCGGTTTCTAATTACCGGATTCGCTTTGGTTAATTGAGGATACCAATTCGAGAACGTTCTTGTTTTCTTGTGCTATGGTGAATGTTACTCATTGTTCACTGTGTTATTCTGATTAATCCGTCTTTGTTGTTGTATCTATTGTATAGATAACAGTTTATTATGAGTTGATATTGTAGCATACGCTTTCTAAATGATTAGTTAGCCGATGGATATTTCCAAAGCAGGACAGTGAATAATGAGTCAATAGTGCCTCATCAAGTGTTAATACAAATGTCATTTTCCAGATATTTACCCCAATCATACACATTTACATAGGAATTTTCGTCGTTCTCACATCACTTGCCCAAGGCAATTTGAGGTCTGACGCAGTGTTCATAGACCATGTTTCAAAATATACTACAGTTGGATGACCTACAAAGCCATAGTTATCAACACAGAGAGCTGTTGTGACGGTTTCACCATGAAGAGTAACCTTCGTTTATTGCTGCGGGAGTTATCTATAAGAACCCTACCAGTTTACTGATTGCAGAAGATGAAGACTTATTATCGCAATAACTTACATGTTTCGTGTGTAAGGTCCATTTTCTTTTATACCGATAAATATCAATTAATAATGACGGTTGTAACTTCCTCTACCACTACTTGGTAAAAGTTTGGTAGATCATATTAAAAAATAAACAAACTACGTTTCTACTACTAATATACCGTTCGATGCCTAGTTAAAATTTATCACAGACTAGTGTTCTTGAAACTGAACGATAAGTATTTCGCATTAGACAGAGCTGGGAACAGCACTAGGGCTCGTACGTCGGATATGAAACCAATAACTCGAGAATTCAATGAGATATTATTGTGCTATCGGTGTTAAATAAAACTTCGATATCTCTTCTGAATTGGATACGCTGCTCTGTATAAGTTAAAATCAAACACGTGTAAAGTCTATACATTGTGGTTCCACCTCTGCACACTCTTTACAATGCGTTGCAATGCTTCACTTAATTTGATGCTTCATACTAACTGTGGCGAATAACGAAAATAAAATCAAGCCTTCACCGAGCGAAGATACCGAACCGTAAGTAACGCATAAATCAAATTTTTTGGAGAGCAGATTTCTTAAATCGGATAATAAATGTCATTTCCAACGGAAAATCGTCTCTTAACGCAATTCACACTTTCGCTATCCAAGCATCATTGTTTTTCGGGAGTATCTTGATAAAGAATAATTTTCTAAAAGGAGAAAATGGAAATTCAAGATGTGTATCTTCTAATATACATCTACATAGGATACTCTGCAAATCATATTTCAGTGCCTGGCAGAGAGTTCATCGAACCATCTTTATGCAATTTATCTTCCATTCCATTCTCGAATAGCGCGCGGGAAGAAAGAACACCTCAATCTCCCCGTTCGAGTTCTGATTTCTCGTATTTTATCCTGATGATCTTTTACATCTATGTAAGTGGGAGTCAACAATATATTTTCGCATTCGGAGGAGAATGTTGGCGATTGGAGTTTCGTAACTAGCTCACGCCACAGCGATAAGCGCCGTTGTTGAAATGATTTCCGTCCCAGATCCTGCATCATTTCCTTAACGCTGTCTCCCCTGTATCGTGACAGTACAAAACTAGCTGCCCTTCTTTGGACTCTTTCGATGTCCTCCGTCAAACCCACCTGATAAGGATCCCACACTGGGCAGCAATACTCCAAAAAAGGAGGGACAAGCGTAGTGTATGGAGTCTCTTTAGTAGTTCTGTTGCATCTTTTAAGAGTTCTGCCAATAAAATAAAGTCTCTGGTTCGCCTTTCCACGAAATTATCTACGTGTGCTTTTCAGTTGATATCTGAAGTAATAGTAATAACTAGGTATTGAGTATAAGGCCTTCAATTTTGATTGATTTATCTTGTAAACAAAGTTTAACGGATGTCTTTTCGTACTCATGTGGACGACTTCACAGTTTTCATTATTTAGAGCCAATTGACAATTTTTACACCATACTGATATCTTATTCAGATCGTTCTGCAGTTGGTTTTGATTTTCAGATGATTTTACTAGACGATAAATGACGGCGTGGTCTGCAAACAACCTAAGAGAGCTACGTAGATATCCCCTTAAATCGTTTATGTAAATAAGGAACAGCAGAGGACCAGTAACACTACCTGTGGAACGCCCGATATCACCTCAGTTTTAGTCGATGCCTTACCATCGATTACTACAAACTATGTCCTCTCTGACAGGAAATCTCCTATCCAGTTGCAAATTTGGGGCGATATACCATAACCACGCAATTTGATTAAAAGCCGTTTGTGAGGTACGGTGTCAAAAGCCTTCTGGAAATCAAGAAATACGGAATCGATTTGCGACCCTTGTCGATAGCACTCATCACTTCGTTTGAGTAAAGAGCTAGTTGTGTTTCGCATGAACGATATTTTCTAAATCCGTGTTGACCTTAGATCAATAGATCATTCTGTTCGAGATAATTCATAATATTTGAATGCAGGATATGTTCCAAAACACTGCTGCAAATTGACGTCAATGAAATAGGCCTTTCTTGAACACAGGTGTGATCTGTGCAACTTCCAATCTTTTGCTACAAATCCTTCTTTGAGAGAGCGGTTGTATATTGCTGTTAAGTAAGGAGATATTGCTTCAGCATAATCAGATAGATAAAATACTGGGGATGAAAAGATTTTGAGAACTTATTTGTTCATCACGGTCGTCGAAATGACTCAGGCGCTCCTGCCATACTTCTATCAATGAGTCTGTCCTGCATCAAAACTGTTGTATCCTGTACATCAGTACTTTTCAACCTGTGTATTCAGTTATACAAAGACATATGCCTAATGTTAAAATTACCTAGTTCCTTGGATAAAATTCTTTATGAATTGATCATAGATGGTTTTATAGCATAGTGTGTTAACGATGAATAAGTGCAAAGTCTGAAAACCGTTTTCAGGAACCAAACGATAGGCAAAGGAACTTGATACAATTAGTAATGCTGAAAAAATATCTACTTCTTCACTAATTGTCTATACAGTGGGACCTTTCTTAAAGACCATAATTCGCTTCTGATTCATGCCTCAAATGTGAAACAGTCGTTAGGGTAAATATATTTTTGTCAAAAATCATGTCGAAATAGGATAATTTTTTCCATTCCGAAAAATACACATAAAACTTCGTCCTACAATTTGAAAGAGTGCTGAATCAAAAGAAAGAAGATTGTTTCCTTTGAGATAACAGTTTTGGTATAGGTTGTGAGGAGTGGGGAGATCGCCATAATATTTTTATTTGTAAGGGAGTCGTATATTCGAAAAAGTTGAAAAAAACTACAATGGTGTACACTATAGATGGATGAAAGGAGTGGAGTGTGAGGAATGTTCTCATGTACAGTAAGATATAGAGTGTTCTTGTTTCGACTTGAAAGAACTAAATATTACGAAACTGACGCATTTATTTTTTATGCAGATTACTGCTTATGACGTCATATCTCCTGTACTACATAGCATACAACAAAATAATTTGTTTAGGTTCGTAGTGTGTAGTATTAGGAAAATGTCTACGAAATGTGTTACGAATGGAGATACTGGTAAATACGTAATAATCTACCGCCTCATTACATTGTTTTTGACACAATGTGTCTTGAACTATTGTCGTACTTTGATATAATTTTGAAGGTGCATTTCGTGGTACACGTGCAGACAATCCCCAAACCATGTCGCCAATAGTATTGAAGACTTTAACAAGAGGTGACCGAGACTTGTAACCAATGGCACCCCATACCATCACGCCGGGTGATACGCTACTATGGCGATGACGAATACACGTTCCCAATGTGCGTTCATAGCGATGTCGTCAAACACGGATGCGACCATCATGATGCTGTAAACAGAACCTGGATCGATCCGAAAAAATGACGTTTTGCCATTCGTGCTCCCAGGTTCATCGTTGCGTACACCATCACAGGCGCTCCTGTCTGTGATGCACCATCAAGGGTAACCGCAGCCATGGTCTCCGAGCTGATAGTCCATGCTGCTGCAAACGTCGTCGAACTGTTCGTGCAGATGGTTGTTGTCCCAATCTGTTGACTCAGGAGTCGAGACGTGGCTGCACGATCCGTTACAGCCATGCGGATAAGTTGCCTATCAACTCGACTGCTAGTGATACGAGACCGTTGCGATCCAGCACGGCGATCCGTATTGCCCTCCTGAAGCCACCGATTCCATATTTTTCGAACCGTCATTGGATCGCGACCAAGCGAGCTGCAATGTCGCGATACGATAAACCGAAATCGCGATAGGCTACAATACAACCATCCTTGAAGTACACACCTGCATGTCCTCTAATCTGCTACGATCCGTTGTTGTTGTGGTCCTGAGTCCGCAGACTGGTTTGCTGCAGCTCTCCACGTTACCCTGCCCTGTGCAAGTTTCTTCATCTGAGAATACGTAGGACAACCTACATCCTTTTGAATGTGCTTACAGTATTCGTACCTCTACGATTTTTATCACACACAGTTCCTTCTGATGTTAAGATGTCGATGCCTTGATGTTTCAGAATGTGTCCCACCAACCTATCCCTTCTCTTACTCAGGATATGTCAGAAACTCGTTTTCTCTACAACTCTGTTAAGTACCTCCTCATTAGTTACGTGATCTACCTATCGCCGGCCGCGGTGGCCGAGGAGACAGAGGCGCTCCAGTCAGGGTCTGCACGGCCACTACGGTCGGGGGTTCGAATCCCCCCTCAGGCATGAATATTTGTGTCGTCCTTAGTATTAGCTAGTCCATAAGTAGTTTGTAAGTTTAGGGACTGATGACCCCGTAGTTAAGTCCCATAAGCTATTCAAACATTTGAACATTTGATTTCGGTACTGAAGAGAACTAATTGTGATAATAATTGGACTAAAAGAAGTGATAGACTGCTAGGACACATTTTGAGATAACGAGGAATCGTCAGTTTATTATGAGATGGGAGTGTTTCTTATTTCTTGATTTTCAGAAATCGCTAAACGACACTAGCGGAGTGTCCTGTGTTTCATAATAGGAATACTATACATGCTTCGTCTGAGACAAACAGCCTACACGGATGCTCAGAATCTACCTGTCTGATCTTCATCATTCGTCTGTAGCACCACATTTCAAAAGCTTTTATCATGGTGTTTTTTTTTTTTTTTTTTTTTTTTTTGTTTTTTTTTTTTTTTTATTCTTTTACTTCGGCTATCAGAAGTTACCTTGCTACCCGAATAACAAAATTTATCTACTACTTTTATTGTCTCATTACCTAATCTAAATCCCTCAGCATCGCCTGATTTTCAGACACTACATTCCATTACTCTCGTTTTACTCTTGTTAATGTTCATCTCATACCTTCCTTTCAAGACACTATCCATTCCGTTTAAATGCTCTTCCAGGCCCTTTGTTGTCTTTGATAGTATTACTATGTCGTCAGGAAATCGCAAGTTTTTTATTCCCTCTCCCTGTAGTTTAATTCCCTCTCCAAATTTCTCCTTGCATTCCTTCACAGCTTGCTGAATTTACATATTGAACAACTTTGGGGAAAGGTTACAGCCCTGTCTTATAAGGAAAGTACATGGGCTCGAACAATCTGTATGAACGTTTGCTTACAGGATCTCTACGTACAACTCAATGTGTTGGTGGGTGTCGTTTTTATGCAATCATGCACTAGATAGCACTGTAGATGTAATTGTAGACGCCATACGTAATGCAGAAATCTTAACTATAACTTATGAATTAATCATCGTACATGTTCTCTAGCTTATTGTCATCAAAAGCCGTGATGATAGTTGCAACTTTAACCTTCTTCTCGGAAGACTGTTGGTATTCACTGCCACTGCTTCCATCTCCTCTTCCCCCACTTACCGTAGCACTACCGCTTGCAATGAGTTGTTCGTCGTTATCATCCTTATTATCATCATTATGTGTTAGTGCTACAACAGTATCTAACTTATGCTCATATTTCTGTACCGTAACAGATACGAGAAAGCATGCAAATGATTCATCTTCTACACTAATACCATCTTCACGAAGAAGGGTTCTTCGTAGCAACATCTCAACCAATCGCAATACATTAGCAGGATTGATTACCAATCGCCGCTCCATTGACGCTTCATCACACAAATAACGCCACAAAACACAACTTCAGAGGCACACTGCACCGTCCCTACTGACGAACCGACAGGTCAAAGTGCAATGTGGCAAGGCACACGCAGAGGCCTCTAACGAACGACTGATGAGTTTTGCAGATGCGGGAGTATCACTAGTGCAATAAGGGACCTTTACATTATCTCTCATACGATTTTGGTGTATATGTGTTTGTTCGAGCCCAAGTACTTTCCTTGTTAGTCCCTTTCATGCGTTATCATTCTGAAAACTTCCATTATACTACAGTTAGACACACCAACAGTCTTGTACTCTTTATCACTCTTCATTTGTATGGATGTCCTTTTTCTGTGCAGAAAATACTGAAAATATGTCTGAAGAAGCATTTAATAAAGATACACAGTAGTCATTTGGTCAGCGTATTTACGTAAAAGGAGTTAAGGAAGGTGTTCTGAGCTCTCTTTGGCGTCACAAACGGTGCTCTTTTGGTGACTCGTTGATGGCAACTTCCGTCTATCCCCCACGTTTCGCCTCGAGACTCGCAATGAGGAAAAACCCGTGTAGCCGGTCCGCTGTTGTCACACAACAAAGTGGATCACGCAAACACTGTGCTGCCAGGCGCAGACAAAAGCGCGCAGCTGCGGCCACACGCAGCGGCCGCCGCACCGGCTATAAAGAGCACCACCCGAGATCAGCAGGCACTCGTCTCCAAGACCAGCCTTCCCACAGTAACCGCCGCACAGCAGCCATGGCGTACAGAACAGCGTTCCTGCTAGCACTGCTCGTCGCCGCTTCACAGGTAACCGTCTACACCCACATCCACGTACATACTGTGCGTCGTGAAGGGTGCCTCGTACCGCTGTTACTCCTTTACTCTTTCTGGACCACGCCCAAATAGAGCGAGAGCAGAACGCTATGTCTATACGCTCCTTACGAGCCCTAATTTCCCCTTCCTTTGTGGTCATTGCGTGGCGGCAGATTCGTTCTGCAGTTAGCCTCAAATGCCAGTCCTCTAAAGTTCCTTCATAGTTTTTCTTCGACGTTGTCTTCCCTCCCAACAAACCAAAGTCGACCATACGCCTTTGCGACCAAACATCCTGACATGCTCTGCAAAGGTATTTAATCAAAGCTACTATGTCAAGCGGCTCATTATTAATACTGTGCTGGAAATTATAGGATTATTATTTTTGGTCTTCTTCATCATCTTAATTTTTTCTATATTTACATTAGTGGCCATTAAAATCGCTACCCACCAAGAAGAAATGTAAATGATACACGGGTATTCATTGGGAAAATATGTTATACTAGAACTGACAAATGATTACATTTTACGCAATTTGGGTACATAGATAACGAGAAGTCAGTACCCAGAACAACCAACTCTGGCCGTAATAACGGCCTTGATACGCCTAGACATTGAGTCAAACTGAGCTTGGATGCCGTGTACAGGTACAGATGCCCATGCAGCTTCAACACGATACCACAGTTCATCAACAGTCGTCACTGGCGTATTGTGACAAGCCAGTTGCTCGCTAGCCATTGACCAGGAGTTTTCAGTTGGTGAGAGATGTGAAGAATGTGCTGCCCAAGGTAGCAGTCGAACATTTTCCGTATCCAGAAAGGCCCGTACAGGACCTGCAACATGCGGTCGTGCATTATCCTGCTAAAATATAGGGGTCGAATGAAGGGTAGAGCCACTGGTCGTAACACATCTGAAATGTAATGGCCACTGTTCGATGCGAACAAGAGGTGACCAAGACGTGTAACCAATGGCACCGCTTACCATTAAGCCGGGTGATACGCCAGTATGACGATGACGAATACATGCTTCCAATGTGCGTTCACCAAGATGTTGCCAAATACGGATGGGACCTTCATGATGCTGTAAACAGCACCTAGATTCGTCCAAAAAAAAATCCGTTTTGCCATTCGTGCACCCAGGTTCGTCGTTGCGTACACCATCTCAAGCACTCCTGTCTGTGATGCGGCGTCAAGGGTAACCACAGCCACGGTCTCCGAGCTGACAGTCCGTGCTGCTGCAAACGTCGTCGAACTGTTCGTGCAGAAGGTTGTTGTCCCCATCTGTTGACTCAGGGATCGAGACGTGCGGATAATGCGGATAATGTTTTTTTTTTTTTTTTTTTTTTTTTTTTTTTTTTTTTTTTTTTTTTTAAGCTTAAGGGACTTACCTACGGGGTTATCAGTCCCTAAGCTTACAAACTACTTATGAACTGCCTACAACTAAGGACGGCACAAATATCCATGCCCGAGGGGGGATTCCAACCCCCTACCGTAGTAGCCGTGCAGACCGTGACTGAAGCGCCTCAATCCCCTCGGCCACCGCGGCCGGCCATGCGGATAAGATGCATTTCATCTCGACTGTTAGTGAAACGACCCCGTTGGGAACCAGCACAGCGTTTCGTATTGTCCTCCTGAACCCGCCGATTCCATATTCTGCTAACAGTCATTGGATCGCGACCAACGCGAGCAGCAATGTCGCGATACGATAAACCGCAATCGCGATAGGCTACAACCCGACCTTTATCAAAATCGTAAACGTGATGGTACGCATTTCTCCTCCTTACACGAGGTATCAGAGCAACGTTTCACCAGGCAACGCCGGGCAACTGATGTTTGTATATGGTTCAAAATTGGCTTAGTAGCATTGTAATTTTAGAAGATGTTTCATCTCCCATTTCAACCCCTAAATGATTAATTTTCTGAAAATACCGAAAGACGTGTCTTTTTAATTCTGTCCAAGAAAACATATACCAATTTATGTGGTTGTAGCTTCAAAATAGCAAAAGGTTTTCTATGAACATCCCCTCTCCAATTTAACCCCCTTGATGGTAGAATTTCCAAAAATACCGAAACATGTATTTTTTAAATTCTAAAGAACAATACCAATTTTTGCAGCTCTAGCTTCAAAATTGTCTTGAGAACAATGTGTTTTCGGACAGAATTTTTGATCCCCTATTTTAGACCCTTAGTTGTTGAATTTCCAAAAATACCGAAAGTCGTGTCTTTTTAATCCTAATCAAGAGTCCGTATCCTAAGTTTAGTAGTTATAGTTTGAAATGTTCAAATATCTGTAAATCTATCGAACCAAACTGCGTGGTCATCAGTCCATAGCTTACAAACTACGTAAACCTAGATAAACTAACCTATGGACAAACACACACACCCATGCTCCAGGGAGGACTCGAACCTCCACAACGAGCAACCGCGCGCTCTGCAGCGAGGTGCTTTAGACCACTCGGCTACTCCATCGCGGCGGTTGAATTTCAAAAAATGTGTCTTTTAAATTTTAAGCATGTGTTAAAATACTAAATTTTGTAGTTCTAGCTTCAAAATTGCGTAAATAGCAACGTATTTTCAAAAAAATTAGATCCCCTATTTCACCCCTTACGAGCGGAATATCAAAAAATCGCTTCTTAAATGACGCCTACAGAGTAAGATCAACACCCTCCACAAATTTCAAGTATCTGTCTTTAGTGGTTTGGGCTGGGCGATTATGAGTCAGTCAATCAGTCAGTCAGGACTTTGTTTTATATATATATATATATATATATATATATATATATATATATATATATATATATATATATATATATGATAAAATGCATTTAGTTATTGCTTACAAACGGTGTAGGTAGCGCAATTGAAGTTAAACTCGGAAACAATCCGAATAGTGAAATAAGTATGGCGATTCAAAATTAGCGAGTGTGGACGACATGTGATGAGCTGTTGGGGTGGTGGGGCAGGGTTCTGGGCGGGGCGAGCCAACACCACCTAGAGGACAAGGCCTCACAACTGGCCATGCCTACGTCACACTTACAGCCCGCGGCCGCTATCTGATTGGCCGGTCGCCACGCAGCGGTTGGCGTGCCCCAGCGGCCAGCCAGTGAGCTCGCGACCGCAGCCTGTAATGAAGCCAATGAGAGAGACAGGCCCTGGCGCGCCTGTCAAATTACGTAAGCAAGGTGGGCCTGAGCCGGCACAATAGGTAGCTGAGTGGCCCGCAGCTATGAGGCAGTGGGCTGTACCCTAGTGCCCGGCCAATCCGCTAGCGATCGCACTGGCTCAGGCCTACGTTGCTTATGTAATTTGACAGGCGCGCCATGGCCTGTCTCTCTCGTTGGCCTCGGGCCTGTAATGTGTGATGCAGGCATGGGCCTTGTCTTCTAGGTGGTGTTGGGCGAGTGGACGAGCCCTGCAGGTAGGAGAGAGGAGTACAGGGGATTTTCGCAGGATCTGACGTTTGCTGTCTGTTTGCAGGCCGCTCCTCAGGGCCTGGTGGACTCCGATGCCCAGCAGGCCAACTCCTCGACCGCCTCCACCGACGCCTCTTCCTCGGCCAGCGGCGGCAACAGCGTCGACTCCGGCAGCCAGCAGACCTCCAGCACGCCCTCCACGGGCTTCCGCCCCCCGAGCATCGTGATCCCGCCCATCAGCAACTTCCTACCCACTTTCAACTTCTCTGGCGCCCCTGCCAGCACCGGTGCCAGCGCCGGCTCCAGCGGCCAGAACCCCATAGCGGCCATCATCTCCATCATCCCGAACGCCATCAACGCGGAGCGCGAGCGCTGGGGCAGCGCGGCTCAGCAGCTCATCTCGCAGCAGATGGGCGCCGCCACAGACTCCATCGGCGCTGCCGCGCAGACCGGCGGCCAGCTCCTGACCAACGGCATCCAGGCCATCGCCGCGTGGCCCACCTTCTGGGCCAACCTGCTGGGCTGAGCGCGCGACACTCGTACAAATGTTGTTAAGTTTCGTATTGTGCAATGTGTAATGCAATTTGTAGCTTAGGTCCGACTCTAGAGATAGAATTACTTGTCATATGTAGATACTGTTACGTAATTTTAAGCTACATTTATTGTACTGAACAAGTTACCTGTCACAGAGACTTGTAGGATAGTTTCCTGTTTAAGTTAGTAGTTATTATACACCTAAGACAATGCGCTGTATCTATCTTCCATTTCATTTTATGTTAGTGTAAATACTTTAAATAAAAAATTTATTAAACATAAAGGTTTTATTTCTTTAAACCACTGTTTTTGAACACCCACGGTGGTCGAAAAGTCTTGTTTGGGGGATCGCTTTCACGTGAGACAGTAATTGAGGGGTTTGGCGCAAGAAGGAGGTAGCTCCACTTTTTGGCTCTATTAAGTTGAACGTTCTATCAAAAAAAAAAAATCCCCTTCATTTGGTGCAAGAAAGAGGCAGCGCCACCCACTAGTTAAAGAGAAATCAAACAGATTCCCAGAACTGGACCACTGCTTTATGACATATGACAGACCGTTCAATAATATGCCTGGTGATCAAAAAGTCAGTATAAATTTGAAAACTTTATAAATCATGGAATATTGTAGATAGAGAGGTAAAAATTGACACACTTGCCTGGAATGACATGGGGTTTTGTTAGAACAAAACAAAAATCAAAGTTTGAAAAAGTCCTACAGATGGCACTTCATCTGATCAGAAAAGCAATAATTACCATAACAAATTAAGACAAAGCAAAGCTGACGTTCTTCACGGGAAATGCTCAATATGTTCACCATCAGTCCTCAACAATAGCTGTAGTCGAGGAATAATGTTGTGAACAGCACTGTAAAGCACGTCCGGAGTTATGGTGAGGCATTCCCGTCGGATGTTGTCTTTCAGCATTCCTAGAGATGTCGGTTGATCACGACACACTTGCGACTTCAGGTAATCCCAAAATCAATAATCGCACGGACTGAGGTCTGGGGACCTAGGAGGCCAAGTATGACGAAATTGGCGACTTAGCGCACGATCATCACCAAACTACGCGCGCAAGAGATCTTTTTTTTATTTTATTTATTTATTCATTTATTCATTTTTAATCTAATAAAACCCCATGTCATTCCGAGTATGTGCGTCATTTTTTACATCTCTATCTACATCACTCAGTGATTTATTAAGTTTTCAAATTTATACTGACATTTTGATCACCTGGTAGAAAAGTGTTTGAGGAAGATGGAAAGTGTTTTTCTTCCAGCTGACTATCCTCGCATTATCAGAAGAACCAGCCCCAAATTTCATGTCACTGAAGTGGACCAGAAATTTATTATCAACTTTGTTGGCACGTTGAAGAAATTTTTTGTAAAGAACCCTGAAGTATCATCATCGAACAAGAAAAGAGGAAAATATATAATCATTAAGTACAAAATATTCCTCTATGAACAGCCATACATCGGTAAAGGGATTATTCAATGCAGTGCGACCGCAGGGATGACTGTTTTCGATAATGTGCAAATTTGCAACCAAGGACCTGCGAGTCTCATAACAATGGACCACTTTCATCAAGCTTTTGTCTCCTCCCGATTGAAGGCCAAAAGTTTAAAGTTGTCAAAGAGCTGGTCAGAAAGTATGTTTAAAATACGAAATGTGGCTTTACGACCAGTTGACGTGAGATGCTTCCAACGATCCTGAGGAGACTGAAGGGGAGCTAGAACACTGAAGAAGAAATGTAGAATTAATGTATTATGCCAATAATGTTGTACTTTCTATTTTAATGTTTTTTAAACTGGAATATGGATAATTATGAAGCAAATGGTCACTTTGGAGTAAAACGGAGGCAGCTCCAAAATTCAAAACTATTTTGCACGTACACCTGAGTGAATGCATTTGTGTGTATTCTCGTCAGTAGTATTAGATACCGCATAGCCTGAAACAAGACTGACAATTTCTTCGTTTTGGTGAAAACAATTTTTAAAACTTTTTTTTTTTTTTTGCCACTAACTGGCAAAAGTGGAGCTGCCTCCTTCTTGCACCAAACCCTTCAATTGTACCATAAACCGACCAGGTAGGAGCATGCCTGAATACCAGGTGTTCCGAAATGCAAAATCTTATGCCTAAAAAAACTGAAATGCATTTTATATTGTAATTAGGCGATTCCTTGTTGTTCATAAATTCTCAGCAGAATAGAACCCAGAAGAATGCCGCTTGCAATAGTGGCCGAAACGTCGGTGAAACATTTGGTATATTAACGGTGCGGTCCAATACCCAGAAGAGTTTTATCAACAATGACAACGGCCGCAGAAGCCTTCGTTTACATTGATAACAAAGATTGTTTTGTAATAAATACACCCTGTCAATAATGAATAGATGAAAGGCCTGAAAACTTCAGGTACGAGGCGATAGCTAAATTAACAAGATACAGTAAATAATTTTGAGAAATTCGATTGGTTCCAATTTCAGTGTAGAGTTCTCAACAAGCATAATTCGCTTCTGAACTTTACCTTCAATTCGAAACTTCGTTATGCAACATATATTTTTCTGTCGAAATTCATGTAATAACTGCATTTCTTCCGTTCAGAAAAAAAAGGACCAAACTTTATCCTGTTATGTACAATACCGTATTTTTATTGTATTTTACAAAAAAGTGGTATCGACAGAAGAAAAACTCGTTGCTTTTGAAAATAAACATATAGTTTTGTTATGGTTTGGGAAACGGGCGAGGGTCGCCAAAAAAATTTTAATTGAGGGGGTCACGTATTCAAAAAGGGAAACACTGCTTTAAACTACATCTCCTATTAAGAGAATGAATGAAAAATCATTAATTTAATATCATTCTTACGTACGTAACTATCTTAGAACAATTTTACATTTTCTAAGGCAGATATTCATAACTTTAGTTAGCTACATCGAACGTTACGTAATATAGACAAATATTTTGATTTTCTTTGTATATAAATACCTTGAAACAGTAAAGCATTTATAACATATGGGTTCTACAAGGAACAAATAACACTACCATAGTACATAATACGTTGTACCTTGTAATACTGAACCATATTGAAACTTAAATGAGAAAGCCTCAAAAGAACACAGAACAACAAAACTGATGCAAGCACGAGTCACCTGGTCAACGTATAAGAAGGAATCTCTCTCGATGAACGACAAATTCAAACACTATGGGTCAGTAGTTAAAGCTGAAGCAACTTAAGCAAGTGAAACTCTGTTTAAGTTGAATGTCAAAGCAACAACGGATAAATTGCAAAAAACAGGCAGAAGGATCATCAGGACAATCATGAATAAAAAAAAACTACAAGTAAACGGACAATGCAGACTGCTGCCTAATCAAATAGTCTATCGGGAAAAATGAATCAATTGTGGACACAATACGCTACGTAAGACTACGTAAGACTACGAGAGACCAGTTTACTAAAACAATTATTCAGTTTCTGTTGGAAAAGTAAAATCAAGAACAACTGGTTCCTTGAGGTCCATAATGACTTAGAAGAGCTGAATGTAACAATGAAACAAACTGCAGAGAGAAAAGAAAAGAGGATTCTATGAATTACAAGACTGAAATTAAAAACAGTCACCATTACGGATGAAGAGAGGGTGGCCAGGTCAGAAAAAATGAAGTTTTTGGAAGAGAAGAGGAAGCTGAGAAAACATTACAACCAATATTGTTAAGACTGTAGTGTATATGGATTGATTTAAGTGCTCCATTGTGGGCAAGCTATGTAAATAAATAAAATTGAACCATAAAATTTACGAAATGACCCTTGAAATTTATTTTGAACAAAAAAATTTTAAAGATATTGTGAACAGTTATTTCTAGAAACTTTGAGTAAGAAAAACATTGCTTGCTTGAATGATTTAGAACACATGGTCCAATTAACTCCACATATTTTAAATACAAAATAAATAGTTATTTTCACTCGTAATTATCATTAATTGCCTGAAATGACAATTTTTCAACTCATTTTCAGCTTATAAAGCACCCTGCACACTTCGTGCACTTGTACGGTGCAAGGTTTGTGTTTTTTGTAATTCCCTCACATTTATCGTGTAAGTACGTTACACAAAATGTACACAGTGACAGGTTCTCCACAAGTTCTTAGAGAACACTTCTAGCCTGCGCCTGAGGTTGCACTTCATTGGAGTTCACTTACTGCAGGAACTTCTTTAGAGCTGGCCTTCTTGCGCTTCCTTTCCATGTCATTAAAGCCGCAGAGGAGCGACCGACCGCATTGAGGCGCTATGTTCCGATTCGCGAGGCCGCTCCCCGTTGGGGGTTCGAATCCCCCCTCGGGCATGGATGTTTGTGTTTCCTTTAATATAAGGTAGTTCAAAAGTAATTTGTAAGTTTAGGGACTGGTGACCGCGCAGTTAAGTCCCTTAAGCTTCACAAACATTGACTTTTTTTTCATTAAACAGTAACGTCTTAATTACAGTTCCTTTGTAGTTCAACGATTTACATGCGATCATCTCAGGGCATTTCGTTTTGACTTGGAATGAAACGAGAAAATGTTGTAGATTCTCTTCATGTTTTTGTCACTTATTCGTTAGTGTTTTCGATAGAACGATCAAAACTGAAGTTTCTACTGTGCAATAATTTATGAAGCTATTTCCAGTTAGTGAGACACTTGTGAGTTTTCTTGAGTACTTGTGAGATGTAAATCTTTATTTGTACTCTTGAATATAGACGCCACCGTGACGTTGAAGTGGTACGATGTACTGCATGAGAGTATACATTCTTTTCGTTGATTTTACAAATTTATGAAACGTTAACGCACAAGATTAAAAGAACACGAATAATATGCAGTCTTATACAATTATTTATAATGTATCTGTAGTAGTTGTTGTCGAGATCTTCAATCCGGAGACGGGTTTGATGCAGTTAACCACGCTACCCTATCCTCTGTAAACCTCTTCAACTGCGAATTGGCAACCCACATCCTTCTGAATCTGCTTGCTTTATTATTCCTCGGTTTTCATCTACGATTTTTGCCCCACACAATTCCTACTAATGCTAAGTTGATGATTATTTGATGCCTCAGAATGTGTCCCGCTAACCTATCCTCTTCTCTTAGTATATCCCAGAAACTCCTTTCCTCCCCAATTCTGTTGAGCACCTCCTCATTAGTTACGTAATCTTCATTATTCGTCTGTAGCACCACATTTCAATAGCTGCCATCATCGTTTTGTCTGAAGTCCTTATAGTGCACGTTTCACTGCACACAAATTCTTTCAAAAAGGACATTCTAATATTGTAATCAATATTGGATGTCAACAAATTTCGCTTCTTCGGAAACGCTTTTGTTCCCATAGCCATTCTTCATTTTATATCTGCTTTACTTCGGCCATCAGAAGTTACTTTGCTATCCAGATAAGAAAACGTATCAACTGCTTTTATTGTCACATTTCCTAATCTAACTCCTTCGGCATGTCCTTATTTTTTGAGACTATATTTCATTACCTTTGTTACTCTTGTTCATGTTCATGTTAGTTGTAGAAGCAACCAATAATGTTTACCTTGATGTAACAGTAGCCGTTCAGCTGAGTGACACAAGACACAATGGCGTGTATAACGTTGAGATGAACAGCGACAGGGAACTTGTAATACTTTTCTCTGCATCAAAGTAAAACCCAAACTGCACACTGCTACTGTCTGATAAATTTACACGAAATTACTCGGGTGGCGTTAAAGGCGAAGGTGGCGTTATTTGGTCGAGGTACGTTACATGGGATGCACACATCAGAACAGAGCAACGAGAAGCCAAATCTGTATGAACCCTGCAAGAAGGACAATGAAGAACGCCAGACTTGGTTTGTCATGTATGACAGACATTTCTCATCCTTGCAGATTATTTCAAATGTGTTTATTTCCGTCAACAGTTGCAATATATATGTTTAATTACACGTTGCGATCACTTGAATATCTTCAGATCTAAAAAACAAAAGTAAAATAAAAATGTACAAGGTGATAAACTTACTAAAGGTTAATTGACCAATAGTTAAATTATACATAAATGGAGAGATTTTTCTTTACCTTATAGTTGCGTCCGCAAATCGTCTGGCTAAGTAGTAATTGGTACTGAGTTTTACAATTTGATGTAAACATTTAAAATTTGGTTCCAAGTGGTGGTGGGGAGAGAGAGAGCAGGTGAGGGTGGGGGGAATTGGAGGCGATGGCTTGAGCCCTAATAAGCTAGGGTCTTAAGGTCTTATACCGCACAAGTGTTTGTTATATAATTATTTTCTAAAAGTGGGGTTCTTTAATATATCCAGTCATAAAAATTATAAATCTGTATGTGATATAAGTATAAAAATATGATAAGATAATTAAAACATGCGTACGATATTTTAAAAACATTGAAGGTGTAAAACAAAGATGTATAAAATTACAAATATCATACTTTAAAAAAATTTTAAACGTCATTTTTTTAAATTATCATTAAAATGATTAAACGTACGTATAAAATATTAAAATTTGTATAATACAGCATGGTATGGGCGTTAATTGCTTCTGTCGCTACCTGGTAGCGTTGTGCGGCGCGCAGTTTTTCTCGTACGTTCGGAAGCCAGTCGGCACGTCGACCTGCTGCTAGGACGGAGTCCGGGCGGACAACAAAGTTATTAAAACTGCCAGATATTTTGGTTACACCGACGAAATTTCAATAAAAAGTAACAGAAGCTTGCAAAGTTCACAACATGCCAACAAATTTCACTATGACGGCAGGGAAATGGGAGACAGGTGGTAATCTGTATGCGAGCCGCCAGAAGGTGAATAGCCTACTTGACTTATAGGTTCTGCAGTAACGATAGTACTGACGTCCTTGGTTGTAGGAATCAGCATAGCATGGCGGACAAATCCTCCAGAATCTTAGGAACCTATCACATCTTGTGAAATCAATTCGCAAATAAGTGCTGACGCAAGTAGAGATCAGCTGACATGTCGAAAGCCGTAACCGACTGTGTGTTTCTGTGTGGCGGCGGTTACGGCTGTGCCAATTGGCTGGCGGCCGCGGCCTCTAAGTGTGACGTAGGCACGGCCAGTTGTGAGGCCTCGTCTTCTAGGTGGTGGTGGCCCAACGCCCCCGCAGACACTACCGGCACAGGACCCAGCTCCGCTGACAGGCGAACTGCAGTCTGGCTCCACTGCTGGCAGAACTGGTTGTCCATTAAAGGAGGCCCAGCTTATCAGAGTGCATGAGCAAAAGAGTTCATGAGGATAAGACATGCCCACAGACAGAAACAAGTGCACGCCAGTGATAGCAACTGGAAACATAATCAACAGTATGGCTAGAGAACTCAATTGCCCCAAATCAATGACAGAATACGCTGTAAAATATACCTAAGAGAAAAGATGACAACTCGTGTAAGAAAGGCAGCCTGAATCTTACATAAAATAGGCTGTGTGTGAGTGTGTGTGTGTGTGTGTGTGTGTGTGTGTGTGTGTGTGTGTGTGTGTGTCTGTGTGTGTGTCTGTGTGCGTGTGTGTGTGTGTGTGTGTGTGTGTGCGTGTGTATGTTCCACATCTCCTCCTAAACCACTAGACCGATTTCAAGCAAACTCGGTACACATGATCCTTACTATCAGACAACAACCGCTGTCTGGGGTAAGAACCACCTACGACACATACGTAAAGAGACATGACGTCATAAACAATGACAGTCGTGAAAAACAGCCGCATCATGCGATAATATTCTACATCTGCTCATAAACTAATGGACCGATTACAACCAAATTTCGTACAAATATTATTTAAGGCCGGGAATCATTTGCTGTGGTTGTAAAACCCCCATACGAAACACAGTTCATACGATATCACGTCACGCATGATATCTGTCCCATCTTGCGGCGTGTGGTAGCGTGACTTTATTCGTCAACTATTTGAGAATGAGAGCACTTAGCGGCTTGAAATAAATTGTAAACATAATTTCAAATCTTAACGAAACTTTTTCTTGCTGAAAACCCCAACAAAATGATGAAAGGAAAAAAAAATTATCCCTTACTACTTTTCCGATGTTCATGACGTATATTTACGGCATTTGGAATGACGTTACAAGTTATTACTTCTACACTATAAATTTTTATACGCCAGATAATTCACAGACAGTATACATACATACCATTAAATGTCCCTTCGATATATCACAGTCCGACATATAGTCCCTGAAATATGAAGTCATAAACAATTTGGTTCATGAAAAACCGCAACATCATGCATGAAGTTTCGATGCAAGACTATTCACGAGATATTTTTCAGACATTAGGCACATATACCACTGAATGTACTTTCGAATTTACATCATAGTACGACACATATTTCAGGAGGTATGACGTCATAAACAATGAAATTTCCGAATAACTGCTACACCGTGAGCTATTTTTCCACATCTCCTCCTAAAATATTGGACCGATTTTAGCTCAATTTAGTACACATATTGCTTACTATCAGAAAACATCGCTGCTGGGTTAAAACAGTCTACGACACATAGTTCAGGAGATATGACATCCTAAACAATGAGTCACAAAAACTTTCCCATCACCTGTATCAATAAATACTGTTTATAGTCAAGTTTTGAATTAAATTAATGTTATAAATCAATTGTATTTTATTGCTTTTTTTTCTTTCCTTGGATACTGCACTTAAAATTTTGTACATTATGCATATTTCTTGTTTTAGTGTTTCATAACTTCTAATCTGCTTTCATGGATACATGAAGATGAAATATTTTGGAGTTTTTATTTTCACATATATATCCGATCAGTGCCGGGTTTACCAGCTAGTAGGAGAATAATGACTAGCTAAGATGAAATTAGAAAAAAGGAATTCACGTACACAAACTAAGATGCCAAAAATTAGAAAAAAAAGATAGTCGCGAGCACTGGGAAAAGGGCGAGACTAGAAGAAAATACGAAACGTGACGTAAGAGCCGCCCCACCTCAACCTCCTCCTCTCAAACTAAACTATCCAGTAAATGCCAACGACGTAAAGCACCTCACGAAATAATTAACATAAATCTACAACCCAACAGGTAGGCCAATAACTAAAGCTAAAAATGAAGATGAAAAGACAGAGCACAATCACAGACCAGAACAAGTCGGCATGGCTCAAATTCCTCCCCTCAAACCTGAAGCAGCTCTATAGACGCAAGGAGTCCAACACAAACACACGCTGACAGCTCGAGCCACCCTAAAAGCGATAGCTGCAACTACCCACACAACATAACGATAATCGCAACTACATTTGCCCTCATTGCGACTACCTGGGCACACACATGATAGCTGCAACTACATTTTACCTTATTTCAGCTACCATCCAATAGTACAACTACAGGCATTCACATCGACAGCTGCGACCATCCACGTGCACAGGTAGCACAACCGCCCATACACAACGATGGCATCAACCCCTGTCCACAACAACATGCAGGCCAAAGGAGAGTTAAGATCCACGATGCTACAACATCGATAACTTGTGATGTCGTATCAACAAATACAGCACTGCTGCTACTCATTGTGGAACCCCAACAACGTAGCCCTGACTTGTAAGCCCACAGAACTAACGTTTCTACAACTAGGCTGGTACCATCTATGAAAAGAAGGGTACTCTGCAATTTATTTAGATACCTAGTTAGGTGTTTAATGACCACTGCCACCTCACCAGTGTTTCACGAGAAATGAAGCATTGGGTGTAGAGCAATTTAAAATTTGACAATCAGCGGGTGAAGCCCATGGCTTAATTTATCAATTAATTTTAGAAAATTCCAAATCCCGAAGTGCCAACTTCAAAAGAATTCTTAAACAAATTATCAAAAAACTGATCATTGGGTGGAGTCCAATTAAAATCTGACAGTCAGCATGTATTAATTTAACTTAATTTTGTGTTAGGGGATGACTTGCTTTCGTTCTTTGCTGTCCATGCAGGTATGCACTTATTTTTAAAAGAAAATTTTTAATTTCAAAGTCAGTAAATTTTTAACTAGGGTGTCGTCTTTGAAATAATTGACTACAACATGAGGATTTCGTATTTCTGAAATTGTTTATTGATTTTTGAATGATTATTTTTCTAGTCATATAGCTGTATGAATAATTAATCGTTTGGGTAATGTTTGCTATTAATATTCATTGTTGTATCACAAAAAAAAGAAACAAGTCAGAGAGTGACGAAAAATTTCTGAGTTCCGACTACTGTTCAAAATGAAATTTCTCATACATCCGAAAATATTTCAGAGTTTAGCGCTGTGGATTCTGCGGCAGTGTTGAACTCTTATCGTCTCATCGGATTCCACTGAACTCCTGATACACGTCTGCTTTCAAGAACGCTCCAAAAATTAACTGCCACCAAGATTCAAATGCCATAGACTGCCTTTCGATCCTTCCTGGCTGCCGTTTATATACAATTTGTGGCGTCATTCCTGTAATACGTCACCTTACGAGCTTCAGTGATTCCCACAGTAATGTACAAAACTCTTTAAATAATGACTGAAGTGTTGGTATGACGCCATCGATTGATGCGCGCTAAAATACTAATACAAACACATACTTTTTCTTTTATTTCTAACATTAATAATACCCCAAAATCTTAACTTTAAACAAATTAATATTTTCTGCATGACCAATAAATCTTTTGGCCATAGCACAAAGAATATTTAAACAATTTTAAACATGGCTGTTAAAGACAGCAACGGTTCGTCGAAATATAAAATAAACACCTGAAAAACAGCTCTTTAGTTGCGAACGTTTTGGTAAAATTTTTACTTTACCATGTTTTCGGCTTCACTAAGGAAGCCTTAATCGGAAGTAAAATTTTTTGTTACATATGACTGTATAGCATAAGCTCCGTCTCTAATGACCAAGCTGTCAACGGGACGTAAAACCCTAAGCTTCTTTGCTATTGACATCTGGTTTGAGCCAGCCTTCCATCCCTATTACTACGTGAGCTTCTGACTTTCTAAAAGTGCGAACAGTTTTGGATGCTGTCCATACACAATTCTGCAGTTAACTATTACTACATTTACCATTTCTTTCTGTGTTCTGTTGAGCCAAGTGCTGCTCTGAACGGAATCAGTAGGCGTCTTAACAGGCCTGTGGAAGGATTTATCTACCTACCCTAACCCACCTTTCCAAGAGGATCTACATTTCTCCACCTGATACCAGAGGTCAAGGTATTTGCACCCATGATCGCCACAGCATCGTCTGAGCCTCTAGTTTAAGTCTTCCACTCGTCTCCAAACCAGAAGACCACGATCTGTTCTTGGAATGATCAAGCACATCATCCCGCGAGCGTCTTCACCAAATCCGCCAGCCGCCTGAAGGAGCCATGATGACTTCTAAACGAAGGCGATGTTGCCAACATGAGCAACGATTTGGAGTCTGGCGCTGTTAGTGCCCTGTTTCGGCTCCAGCAGAGCCTTCTACATCTACATCTACATACATACTCCGCAATTCACCGTAAGGTGCGTGGCGGAGGGTACACCGTACCACTACTAGGCATTTCCTTTCCTATTCCACTCCCAAATTGAACGAGGAAAAAAAGAATGCCTATATGCCTCCGTACGAGCCCTAATTTCTCTTATCTTGTCTTTGTGATCTTTACGCGAAATGTAAGTAGGCGGCAGCAAGATCGTACTACACTCAGCTTCAAATTCCGGCCCTCTAAATTTACTTAACAGAAATTCACGAAAAGAACGTCGTCTTTCTTCCAGCGATCCCCAATTGAGTTGCCGGAGCATTTCCGAGACACTCGCGCATTGGTCGAACCTACCGGTAACAAATCTAGCTGCTCGCCTCTTCCTTCAAACCGATCTGCTGCGGGTCCCAAATACTTGTGCAATACTCAAGACGTGGTCGTACAAGCGCTTTATACGCGGTCTCCTTTACAGGTGAAGTACATCTTCCCAAAATTCTCCCAATAAACCGAAGTCGGCTGTCTGCCTTACTCACAACTGTCCTTACATGCTCGTTCCATTTCATATCGCTCTGCAATGTTACGCCTAGATATTTGAACGACGCGACCGCATCAAGAAGCTCACTACTGATGCTGTATTCGAACATTATAGGATTGTTTTTTCTACTCATGCGCATCACCTTACATTTTTCTACATTGAGAGCTAGCTGCCATTCTTCGCACCAACTAGAAATTTTGTCTAAGTCAACCTGTATGCTATTACAGTCAGTTACAGACGACACCCTCCCATACACCACAGCATCATCAGCAAACAGCCGCAAATTACAACTTACTCTGTCCATCAGATCATTTATATAGATAGAAAATAATAGCGGTCCTATCACACTCCCCTGGGGCACGCCTGACGATACACTCGTCTCTGATGAGCACTCGCCGTCGAGAACAACGTACTGCGTTCTATTACTTAGGAAGTCTTCCAGCCAGTCACAAATCTGTGAACCTATTCCATAAGCTCGTATCTTCGTTAGCAGTCTGCAGTGTGGCACCGTGTCGAACGCCTTTTTGAAGTCGAGAAAAACACAATCCGCCTGTTGCCCTTCGTCCATGGCTCGCAAGATGTCATGTGAGAAAAGGGCAAGCTGAGTTTCGCATGAACGATGTTTCCTAAACCCGTGCTGATTCATGGAAAGAAGCTTTTCCGTTTCAAGGAAATTTACTATATTCGAACTGAGAATATGCTCCAAAATTCTACATGAAACCGATGTCAACGATATTGGCCTGTAATTGTATGGGTCAGTTCTCTTTCCTTTCTTATACACGGGAGTCACCTGCGCTTTTTTCCAATCACTAGGAACTTTGCGCTGAATTAGAGATTCGCTGTAAATGCAAGCTAAGTAGGGGGCCAATGCCGCAGAATAGTCTTTGTAAAACCGAACTGGTATTCCATCCGGACCAGCAGACTTTTTCGTATTTAGCTCTCTCAGCTGCTTCTCTACACGGGAAATACCTATTGCTATGTCCCCCATTTCGGAATTAGTACGTTGATCAAATGATGGTATATTTGTGCGGTCCTCCTGCGTGAAAGATTTCTTAAAGGTTAAATTTAGAACTTCAGCTTTCCGTTTGCTTTCTTCTATTACTGCCCCGGAATGATCAACTAGTGACTGGACAGTGGGCTTTGACCCGCTTATCGATTTTACGTAGGACCAGAATTTTTTCGGGTTCTCGGAAAGATCTTTTGCTAAGGTATGGCTGTGATAATTATTGTATGCTTCACGCATCGATCTTTTTATAGACGCACGAATCTCTACTAACTTTTGCCTGTCATCATTTGCGTGTTCTTTTTTGAATCGAGAGTGCAACAGCCTTTGCTTTCTCAGCAGCTTTCTAACATTATTATTATACCACGGTGGATCTTTTCCATCCTTAATCGTCTTTACTGGCACATATTTCTCTAACCCTTCATTTACAATGCATTTAAATTTAGTCCACAATTCCTCTACATCCATAGTCCCAGAATTAAACGATGCCCATTCATTTTCTAAGTGCGATCGTAACATTAGCTTGTCGGCTTTTCCCAACAAAAACACGCTCCTAGCCTTATTGACTGGTTTATGAACTTTGGTCACCATCGACGCTATGACGATATCATGATCACTAATTCCTGTCTCTACACAGACATCGTTAATGATGTCAGGCCTGTTTGTGGCTATAAGGTCTAGAATATTTCCATTGCGCGTGGGTCGCCGGTTTAACTGCTCAAGACAGTTTCCATATCAGGTGCGGTGCGACAACAGAGTGTATTGTTTTCCGCCCTTACCGCTATTTCCCAAAAGGGGGGGGGGGGGGGGGCTAAGCCGCCCGGCTAGCATTGGAGCTCCCAATCACTAGCAAACCCATTCTCTGCATCTGCTCGGATCTTTCAGAAGGATTCGCCACTGCTGCGACGGGTGAGGCAGCCCGTGCCACCTCAGGGGTATCATCAGCAGTACACGACATCTCAAACCTACTGCTGAGGCGGAAGGGGACAGCATTACGGCCGGTTCCCATATTCACGTTTTGCCCAGAGTTTCGGGACCCCTGTACAGTTCGCCAGTTTGCCAAATAAAGGGTTAAGGAAAGTCGTTTCAGTTCAAGCTATTTTGAAAAACGCTTATTCCCAGATATGTTCACTTTAACAATTGTGATTTTTCTCAACAGTCGAAAGCCGCCAGAGAATATTAATTTCTTAACATAATGTTGTAGACGTGTGGCTCCAATTATTTACTGGCGTATCAGAAAAGATGTCACGCCGTTAATTAGCTCTAATCCCGTAACACCAAACAGCCACGAACATACTGAGCATGGAGGTCCGGGTTCGATTCCCAGCCGCATCACAAATTTTAATTCAATGTTTCTCCTTTAACTTTAATCTGTTAATGATGTTTGCTTTTTAACGCTCAGAAATCGGTGGTGGGTGTGTTAAAGCATATTTTACAACTAAAATGATTTTGCACAATTATCATGCCCCTTAGTTCCAGATGACTTACAATATTACAGCAAGTCATAAGCATTTGAATTATTTTCGGCTGATCTCGTAATTCTGCTAAGCTACTAAGTTCGCAAGTATAATCTGTATTTCATTTATGCCAACATCACCCTTTATAAGTTTTGCATAATTGTTGACACAATCACCTTTGTATGAATCATCAACAATGGCCACATTGGCTATGTTCAGATGCTAAGAGCGACATTTAGTCAACAACAGTCGATGCGTTGTGAAACTGCCGTTAACTTTTGACATAGAAACAAGTGTTGAAAATAAGATAGGAGGAAAATATTGTTCATTTGAAGACGGCTTCGGTATTTAATACCGCCTGTTAATATCTATTTTTAAACGACCCGCTCAAATACGGCTTTCTGTCCTCAGGATCTTGTTGTATTAATTGAGCCGAAACATCGTTTTCAAGCGACAGAGTCAACAGTGACGTCATGGTTCCCGGAACAGGTATACACTACGCGCACTGTGTACAAGTGAAGAGGAAGCTGCGAGCCGCTGATCAAACAGGCGAGCGTAGACACGTGAACGTTGCGTGCCTGCCCCCTTTATTACGGGAACAAAGCGTGCAGGTGGAGCCCACGGCCATGTCCGTGAACCAGATATAAAGTAGACTGCCACCGGCCGACGACGAGTAGTCCCTCTGAAGACAAACCGTCGGATCGCTATGGCAGCCTTTCTAGCGTTGTTCTTCGCCGCTCTGATTGCTGTTTCCCAGGTGAGGATACTGGACGATGCAGTATGGAAGAAAAAATTGTAGAAGTGGGTAAACAGAGTTACTCTTCCTTGTAAATGGACACACTTCCCCCAGACAAAACAATGCGAACACCTAACGTAGACGCAATATTTATTTATCACTAAGGAGTCGGATCACCATTGACTTAGAGAACATATTCGTAAAGTTACTTTAATTTACAGAAGAATGTTATCCTTTCCTGTACCAAAACATCCACCAATTTGGTTCTCACTTTCTGCTCTGAAAGTCCCCATAACGATTCAATTGAGACAGGGCTTGTTTGCTAACCGGGAGAGAAATTATTTCTCTTATGCTATATGAGGCAGCCCTGAAACTCTAAGGATGTGTTTGTGTGTAAGTGCACATTATCATTTTGGAATAGGTGTTTGTTAGAAAAAGTTAGTAATAGCAAGCTGCTTGCTGTCAGTGTTGGTGAGACATTCATTCGCAGATTTCTAATAGTAATAGTGCGGCTCGGTAGCGAAGTGGTAGAGTACCAAAAGTCAAGGGTTCGATCCCCGTCAGGTCCTAGGATTTTTATCTGTCGCTTCCACTTCTTTCACCTCTGGCAGTTTTGCTTACGTGAAAAATACCGAGCAGCACCGTGGTTCGGAACCCACGTTAAAATGCAGGTCCCCCTATAACTGGCGGGGTAAATCAGTTCGAAGGTCGGAGGAAGGCAACGGCATACCACCTCCAAACAGGACCATGCCTAGTAAAGCAATTTGGTGTTCAAACCAATCTTCCAATTGTTCACTACTTTACCTTTAGGAATACTTGCTTACTACGATATTGATACTCCAATCATGGCGGACCTACCCCTATGCTGTCCTGTAGGAAGCAGTCATGCATTACCGTATCCTTCTTTCGGAGTTTTTCAGTGCATAAGTCGGTTGTTCGTAGGACGCAGTGTAAAACTGATTCAGCGGGCAATACCACTCACTTCCAGTCATCAACGTCCAGGTATTCGTGCCCCCATTTCCTTTGCAATTTTGCGTTGGCTTCCGTTACTAACGGCTTAGCAATTACAACCCTTCCTTGAATCTTAAGCTCCATCCGTACTGTTTTTATCAAAACAGTATTGCTCAGGTAGCAATCGACCTTAGGAGTCGTTTTTTGCCGTGGTAGTTTTATCTCGTCTGACCACAAACCGACAAATCATTTCTATTGTACTCTTACTTTCATTAGGTAAGCCCATTGTGTAGCAGCTTCATTTAATAAAGACTTGCATGACCTGAATATAAGTCTGACCCCCACGTCGCATACGGCCAAAGAGTTCATTAAACGTCTACTGGTCAATTTTATCCTGCTTAACTCCCGTAGATTTCGTGACTCGCACAGCCAATCCCACCGTGCTGTACAGTACGACTGAAATAAATCACTAACGATGCCTGCAAGATGCAATCGCAAGTTGTCATCCTTAGACGTGAATCATTCACCGGAATACTGATGAAACGGTGTTTCATATGGGAAAAGTTCAGGTACCGGTCGTCTTCCGCAGTTGTTCAAATGTTCAAATGTTTGTATAGCTTATGGGACTTAACTACGGGGTCATCAGACCCTAAACTTACAAACTACTTATGAACTACCTAAGACTAAGGACGGCACAAATATCCATGCCCGAGGGTGGATTCGAACCACCGACCGTAGTGGCCGCGCAGACCGTGACTGAAGCGCCTCAGTCCCCTCGGCCACCGCGGCCGGCCCGCAGTTCTTGCCTTGATTTCGTCAGTACGTGGCAATTCACGAACAATACCTGTAGTTACAAAACGGTTCCACGTTCTTATCACACCACTCTTTTCCTCGACTTTCCGTCTTGCAACTTATTTTGATGAAAGTTCTCGTTGACATCAGAGCTGCGGTGGAGTAGCCGAGCGGTCTAAAGCACCTCGCTGCGGAGCGCGCGGTTGCTCGCCGTGGAGGTTCGAGTCCTCCCTGGGGCATGGGTGTGTGTGTTTGTCCGTAGATTAGTTTACCTAGGTTTAAGTAGTTTGTAAGCTACGAACTGATGACCATACAGTTTGGTCACATGGATTTACAGACATTTGACTTTTTTTTTTATTTTAGATCAGATTAAATGTTGATATTCTTCTTCTTACCTTGGAGAACGTCCATACTATGTCTTCAAACGCCCTAAACTGTCCATTCACTGCTACTGCCCGAACTACATTCAACGAAAGGGGTATGCTTTCCACTGCCGGGCTATCAGGAAGTTTGTTCACATTTTGCGACAGTTGAAAGGAGCTTTTTCGAAGCATGTCAACATAGGTCCAGGGAGGATGTGGTTATGGCATTCACACGTGACGCAAAACTTATTATGATGTGTCTATATACAGGGAGAATCACCTAACACTTACACTGCAAATATTGCAGAAACGGAAAGTGCGACTGATGTGCGGTTTTCACAGAATGGATTGGTAGTCAGGGGCTCGTATTTTTAGCCAACAAACAGATCGTAATATTACTTAGAAAGTGTATTTTTATGCAAACATACAGTTTTTTAAATGAAACAATGGCCGTTTCTATCATGAACTGGAATTTTTTGTACTAGTTGTGTACAAAGAATTTTGAATAACATTTTTATCACGTTTAGTTTGGCAGCTACAACCGTGAAAAACTTCGGGGTCGGAGGCTGCGATAGCGTAGCTGACTGGCCGAGTGGCTAGCCCCTAGGGCACGGCCCACTGTTTCATGACCACCAGCCAGTCAGCTACGCTGTCGTAGCCTCCACCCCCAAAGCTTTGAATGGTTGTAGATGCCAAACAAAGTGATAAAAATGTCAATCAAAATCAAATGATTTTTAAGCTTAAGGGAGATCACTGCGGGGTCATCAGTCCCTAAACTTACAAACTATTTATGAACTACGATATACTAAAGACTTACAAACATCCATACCCGAGGGGGGATTCGAACCGCCGACCGTAGCGACCGTGCAGACTCTGACTGACTCGCCGCAGACCGCTCGGCCACTGCGGCCGGCCTAAAAATGTCATTCAAAATTCTTTGTACACGGCTGGTGTTAAGCTTCCAGTGCATGATAGAAACAACCATTGTTCCATTTGAAAAAATTGTATGTTTGCATAAAAAAATACACTTTTTGAGTATTTTTACAATATGTTTATTGGGTAACAATACGAGTCCTTGACTACCAAACCATTCTGTGAAAACCACATATCAATAGCACTTTCTGTTTCCGCAATATTTGTGGTGCAAGTGTAAGGTGATTCACCCTGTATGTATATCTTCAAGAATGAAACTTCCTGGCAGATTAAAATTTCATGCCGGAACTGGAACTTGAACCAGGGACCTTTGCCTTTCGCTTTGCCAATGAGGTATCCCGACATGACTCACGGTGCTGCCCCACAACTTCAATTCTGCCAGTACCTCGCCTCGTACTTCTGTCTGTGTCTTCGCAGGCTACTTCTGTGAAGTTTGGAAAGTAGGAGGCAGAATTAAAGTTGTGGGGCGACACCGTGAGACGTGTCGGGATAGCTCAGTCGGTAGAGCGCTTGCTGGCGAAAGGCAAAGGTCCCAGGTTCGAGTCCCGGTTCCGGCATTCAATTTTAATCTACAAGGAAGTTTCACATCAGCGCACACACCGCTGCAGAGTGAAAGTTTCATTCAACCTTCAAGAATGTTCATTACCAGAGCTTTAGAAATTGTGTGTAGAATTTTCATTGCCACTTCCATAGGTCCTGCACTGTCATTATCGCTGCAGGCCCATTGGGTCTTTTAATACTTTGTACACCATGGCAAAACCGCAGGACGTAATATTCTTGTCTGAAGTGGCATAAAACGTCAGCTCTACAATACCAACACTTCTCTGTTTGCCTGGCTGAGCTCTAGTAAGAAGCCCCTTTTGAAGTTATTTTCCCTTCCTCAGGCGGCTCCGCGGCCTCAGAGCGACGTGAACTCCCAGCAGACGGCCTCCAACGCCGGCGCCTCGGCTCCTGCAGCCGCCCCCGGCGCCACTGCTGCCAACCCCGGCGCCACCACTGCTGCCAACACCGGCGCCGCCACTGCTGCCAACCCCGGCGCCAGCACTGCTGCCAACCTCGGCGCCAGCACTGCTGCCAACCCCGGCGCCACCACTGCTGCCAACCCCGGCGCCGCCTCGGTGGCACTCCCCGCAGGCTCGGTCGCCTTGGTGATCCCCTCGCAGCTGCTCGGCTCGCTGTTCCCCTTGGCCGGCGCCACCGGATCGTCCACCGGCGGCGGCGGCAGCGCGGGCAGTCCCCTGGCCGCCATCATCTCGCTCATCCCAACCGCCATCAACCAGGAGCGCGACCGCTTCGGCAACGCCGTCCAGTCGCTCGTCCAGACCAACACGGCGGCCATCGGAGACATCATAGACTCGGCCGCAGCCACCGGCGGAAAGTTCTTCTCCAACGGCGTCAGGCTCGTCGCTGCTTGGCCGGCGTTCTTCGGCAATCTCTTAGGCTGAGGAGAACATTTGACCATTCAGTGAGAACTGTTTGATGCACTGTTCAGTGTCATATACCTGTATCAAAAAGCTTTAAAGACTGACAAACTAAACGAATACTTACTTATAGATTCTCCAAAGTATGTAAATAATCACTAACATCAAGGCTTATTCAGTTTTTCTCGCATTTTACATATGTCAATAATGGAGCTTGTACTCAAAATATCTCAGTTCACTTTTTTCTCATACTTTAACCCTCTCATGCACGAATTATCAACCCGACAATGAAAAAAAATTCTCATACATTATTTGGTAACTTAAGACCTTAAGACCTTGTACAGAAGTCATCATAATTTATCTAAAAAAATAGTTTCATAGACCAGTAGGGAGGAGTCCTCAAAAGAGGACATTGAGTAGTGAAACTGCTACATTTTACATGGAACATGTATTAATAATATCAAAGAATACATGAAGAGTGTACACTATTTTGTATTTTTCGTAAAATGAAATTGTTTCAGGCACTCAGGGCACACAGCAAGCTTACACCTTTCTCAAATGTAACGTGTTTTCCGTTGTCAGTCCCTATCATGACACCTCTTGGCATTGGGATCATCTGATTTGGCTGGCCGGAGTTATACCCCATTGAAGCATAAATCGTTCGGTACCGAATGACAGGCTTTCTTGTTTTTTGATGTACGGACAACTATATACTTTCATATGATGCCCTGCCTCTACTCTTTCTTGTAATCTCTACTTTCCGTTTCTTTATTAGGCCAACGACTAACACTGCCGTCTAGGAGACATTCTAGCATTCATCATTAGGACTCATATGAGGTACCTGTGCTTTTACGGTCACCTCAGATGTAAAAGATAAGAGAAATAAGATAAAATTTAAGTGTCCTCTCATTTGAGGACGCGACACATGAGAGGGTTAATTTTGTTTCGAAATGTTCCACGTAGATCTGTTCATTACTTTCCTCACTGTTCATTGGATTACACCCCGACTTAGTATTAAACCCATCGATACCAATCCAGTACGGCACATACACGTATCATAATATTCTTCTCGGGTTTCCTGCCGGATCAAAACGTCATCTGGACACAATATTTCGGCGGTCCACCTGGCCGCCATCCTCAGGTGACAGTGCTGGTACAGCGACTCACCGAGACATACAAGTATGTTTGCTTGTTTTGTGTGTGTGTGTGTGTGTGTGTGCTTTTATGGGCATACGGAAGGAATGTGAGAAAAGAAAATACATTCCATACATAAAAGAAAAAATTCTACATTCTCATTAACATCCCAGTGATGGATCATCAAACTAGATAGTATCCAACATTCATGTTGTATCATGCCTAGACACAATACTCAGTCATTCCACGTATATGAGTATAATTTAAACAGTATCCACGTCTATCAACTGAAAAGTAGATAACTCTGAGCAATAACGGTACACGTGACGCCTATTCTGCAGCCGTAAGAGCTTGCCATGGGTTATTAATAATACCGTATATTTAAACAATAAACTGTATGATCAACCTCAAACAACTGAAATCTGACTATACAGTTAGAAATAACACAATTTCGCTTAATATGGTAATACCCAGGTTAATGAAGCGTCATAACATATTTTGTTTCGAATTATTACATGTTTATGTTTTGTTACTTCTGTAACTATTTATTTGAAAACTTATGAACACGATAACTAATTATTTGGTTGTTTTAATTTCACATGCTTCTTTTTGTAATTTAGATAACTGATTAATATGATCATTTCTTTGAAAATTGTAAAATTTGGGTTTTAATAAAGTGGAATACTCGTAAATGTAAAGTCTACTAATATTGTTTACCTAGTACAATGATTAAAAACAACAATGATTGTCAAATGGTTTTTAAGTGCACTTCATGTACAGTTACAGTTGATATATTACAACACTTTCAATGACTTTTCAGACTTCACTTTCCTATGTTTGAATATAGAGATAAATATTGGCAGTCGCATTTACCTTCAAATGTCATTCAGATTGCTAGTCCCTGAAAAAAATCTGCCATTGCAGGGAGCTATGATCTGCAAGTGGTGAAGTTCTGAGTACGAAGAAAATTATTTAAAATATTTATTTAGCACAGAAAACAAATTTCACGTCACTGATATTGGGTAGCGACAGGGAATACAAATGTATTCCAAGCCACAGTTGCTTGTTCAACATTTTTTTACTCTTTTAATACTTAATATGTAATGTACAACAACTTTCGAAGTACTATGCCGTCATTCTCATGTGCTCCACAATTTTGGAAAATTGTAATGTATCTTATTTTATATTTTTGTGTTAACTTTGGATATTTATAAATTTTCCTTATTGTGGAGCACTTGTGAATGACGGCATAGTACGTCGAAACTGGTTGTGCATTATAGATGAAGTATTAAAAGAGTAAAAAGTTTTTCCAGAAGCAACTGTGGTTTGGAATACATTTGTATTCCCTATCACATAATTTATTCCAGTTGCTCTCCTGAGTGACATTATGTGACATTATAATCATTTGGGTGGTTTTTATTCATCACACTATACAAGTTTGAAATAAATAATGATGGATCATTAAACAATTAAAAAATAAATTACAGTTTATATAATGTTTTACAACCAAACAAACTCTTTAAACATTATAAACATATGTTAGTTGCCTCATAGGTAGTTACTGGATTGAAGCGTTGAATAATCGTTTTGGTTACCGGTAAGACCACTTACGAAGACCATGATATCTATACACTTTAAATACAACAAGAACAAGAAATACCAGGATAGCAGAATTTACAAATTCCGCGTACGTTTTAAAATAAGAAATTGATAAGAAATTGAGGGTTAGCAAATTACTAATCATAAATTATTCTAAAGGGCAGACAGAGTTAAATCGGAAAGAAAATAAAAGTGTTGAAACATGTTCACTAGCCTATGCGTGGTAACCAGCTTGAACTCAGACCACACACGCACCTCGATTCAGGACAGATTCTAAAACAGGATATACACCCATCTTTCTTTTGTACCTTTGTCGGACATCTGCGTTGTGTGAGCAGGGTAAATAAGGAATTTACATCGCCAAATTTGAAAGGGCGGCCGGATAGTGGCTGGATACTCCTCCTGTAGTCAAACCTCCCCTTACCTTCCCCCACCCCTCCTCTAACCCCAGGAGAAACAATAGGGGTACCCAAATTGCCCCGTAGCCGGCCGCGGTGGCCGAGGAGACTGCGGCGCTCCAGTCACGGTCTGCACGGCCAATACGGTCGGGGGTTCGAATACCCCCTCGGGCATGGATATTTGTGCCGTCTTTCGTATAAGCTAGTTGATAAGTAGTTTGTAAGTTTAGGGACTGATAACCCCGTAGTTAAGTCCCATAAGCTTAACAAACATTCCAAATTGCCCGAGTGTCGTGTTATCCAGATAAAAGTGTGGATGGGTTTTATAAATGTTCGCGAATCGTGTAACTGGCGTGGGTCTTGGGTACCAACCTGTTATTCACCTAGTCGGATGTGGAAAACCACCTAAAAATAATATTCGGGTCGGTCAGCACACCAGTCCTCAACGTTAATTCGTCAGGCATGTTTGGAATCGGGTCAGCTCACTTCTCGAATCCCATAAATAGTTGCCAACACGCATTGCTCCAAACGCGAGTCGTAGGGAGTATACAGGGTGAAACATGAAGAAAGCTACATATTTTAGGAATATGCGGTTTTGTTTTGAGTCTTTATGTTTTGGCAACTCAAAGACCGCTCCTTGAAATTTCGGGCATGCATCCGCAATCGTTCTCTTTCTGGAGCTCTCTGTTTGATGGCGCTGACGGTTTCGTTGCTTCTTAACAAAAGACTTCATATGAACGTATGCACTTTTCTTAACTGTTTGAAAATTATGGGTGTGAGTCGCACGCCCGTCTTCGCCAGCAGTAACCTGCGAATACAGTGTGAGACATTTGGGTACGTAGTGTGTCTTTGTGATCATTTCAGTGCACACTTCACCACCGAGGTCACCCGATCTAACGCCATTAGATTACTATTTGTCGGGTATACTCCAGTCACGAAGTCGATAAAAACAATGAAACCTCTCGTTCGTAATTTCTACATGTCTGTACCTTAATAAAGAATTAATGAATGACCTCACAACAGCAACACATTAGGTGTCTAAAACAGCTGCAAAATACATTGTAATGGATGATAGGACTTTCTGAATATATTTTACGAGGAAATGTACACAGCCAAAGAAAAAATTGCATAATAATGTTTCATTTGCTATCACTTGCGTTTTACCTATTCGCCCCTGTTTTCGTTTCCTCTCAAAATGAAAAGAAGGACATATACGTTAACGTGACGGTTTTCGTTCAAAGTCAGTAAAATAATCTCCTCTCAAAGCATGTACTACTTTTTTTTCAATACATCTTATATATTAAACTTACGTAACCAAGAAATGGGTAATAGCACGCCAGCTAGGAGGCATAATATCAGATCACACAGTTGTCCCCATTTGAGTTGCAACTATCTCAGGTTAACTGAGTAAAATTTATGTAACTGAATATACGGTGTTTCAAAAAGAATTTTAATTTTTGGAATGCATATATTTATTATGCCTTAATACATACGAATATGAAACTTTCCACAGATATTTATGAAACTCTCAAGTTCAGATGTTCAATATATACTCCATCAGTGACACGAACAAAAGAGGCTCAAAATTCCTCCCATACCAGGGCAAGCATGTCTTCCGTCACTGATGCTATGGCAGTTCGGATCCAGTTCTTCAACTGTTCAGATTCTGTGGGAGTACTGGTACACAAACATTGTCTTTAATGAAAACCACAGGAAGAAGTCACGCGATGTCAAACCCGGTGCCCGTGAAGCCAAGCTGAGTCCTGCCAAGTCACCAGCTGCTTGACGACCAATCCAACGGTTCGGTAGTTTCATTCCGATATTCCCGCACTTGGCGTCTCCAGATTATATTATATTAGATTAGTTGGTTCGTTTCATAGATCCGTGTTGAGGTAATCCTCGTGGATGTTGAACATGTCTATTTTTTTTTTTTTTTTTTTTTTTTTTTTTTTACAAGTTGATAATATAATATTACAAATACAGGTACATATACTTTTTTAGAAGCTGAATATAATAATACTAATAGTATGACTACAGATACATGCATCGTTTGGTTCTATTTAAGACTTCGCCAGTGGAGTAGAAGTTGGCCACTAGAAAGTATTTTACGCTCCTCTTAAACTG
The DNA here is from genome assembly GCA_026315105.1 of Locusta migratoria. Lineage (NCBI taxonomy): Eukaryota > Metazoa > Arthropoda > Insecta > Orthoptera > Acrididae > Locusta > Locusta migratoria. Next base: position 29,159,639 of record CM048747.1, read on the forward strand.
ATCTTTATTTGTAGCTAAATTTTTTATAGTTGTTGGTAAATTATTAAAATTGTGTGTTCCTGAGTAGCGGAACCCTTTTTGAACTAAAGTAAATGCTTTCGTTCCTAGTATTGTAGGTATGAACTGAGCTGTTTGTTGAGAAAAAGGATATATTATTTCTGACAAATTTCATTAAGGAATAAATGTACTGAGAGGCAGTAGTTAACATACCCAGTTCCTTGAAGAGGCTTCTGCAGGATGTCCGTGAATTTACACCTCAAATAATACGTATTACACGCTTTTGGACTCTGAAAACTTTTGCTTGACTTGAAGAGTTAACCCAAAATATTATATCATATGACATTATGGAAAGAAAGTAAGCAAAGTATGCAAGCTTTTTTATTTTTATGTCTCCTACATCTGATACCACTCGTATTGCAAGTACAGATTTTTTAAATCGTTTCTGCAGTTCTGTGGTGTGCTCCTCCCAACTGAATTTATTATCAAGCTGTAAACCCAGGAATTTTATACTGTCAAGAAATGGGTATGCCCTTTCTTAGGGCTGGTTACACAAATAACTTAAAATTGTGCTAAATTCATAACAGCATGCTTTAATGAATTTTGTTGATATTTTATCATAACCACTAGAATTCTTTGTTTTTAACGATTTTATTATGGACGTTATTTCTTGTGGTGAAGTGAGTGGCATATTTATGTTCCTTAAATTATTTGAAAATACTAGTTTCAAATATTCAAGGGCATTATTTACTGACCCTGACAATCCCATACTATCAGTAACAGATATAAAATACTTGTTAAATAGATTTGCCACACTATGACCATCAGTTACTAATGTATCAGTGAGAGGGGCCCCGTCTTTTTGAAAATGGTCTTCGTGCAGTCTCGGACACGACCAGTTATGTAACATAGCGAGATATCGCCGAAAGGTTAACCTTGTTTCCATCAAAGAAGAATGGGCCGTAAACATATGATCGCGATACACATTTCCTTTGGGCGAATCTCGTAAATGTTCGTTACAAAGTGCCACACGTTTGCGTTTGTCATCAGGACACAGAGATTGTAACAAATGTTACGCATACGGCTTCATAACGAACCGACATCTCAAAACGCGCCAGTTTGTTGTTGTAGGCATTTGTAACTCCTGACTGTCACGACGAGATGATTTTGAAGGACTACCGTGGAAAGCAGTTTGATTTCGTGGAACATTTTCTTCAGGAACACGAGGGCGGCCAGGACTCCTTCCTTTACACACACACATCCTGTATCTACAAACTGTCGATACCATCTGCCAATGTTCCACGCATTCGTTGGATCAGTTTGGTACCTCAACCTGAAACATCTTTACACTGTAATCACGGAATGGCACTTCGCAAGCTCTAGAACACAAAATTATTTCTGCTGATAGTAGCTATTTTAAACCTGTGACGGTTACTAAGCAAAACAGAAGACAACTGGCATCTAGCGGCTGTTAATATAAACTAGACTATGTATTCGGTTTTCCATTAGCCGAGACAATGCGCTGAGATCGAGAGTTTGGACAAAGTTATACTTTGTTCTACGTATATTGTTTTTGAAACACCCTGAACATGACGGCGTTCTCATGGGACGAAGAAAGAAAAGGAAAAAAAAAGAATTCATTTGACGATAGATAATGTTCTATTTAAATCTAGAAAATATGAAAGATGTGGTGTTTAAAATTGGGTGTGTGGGTACCTATAGAGTTCACTATTGCAGAATTGACGTGTGCACAGAAAACCGCGCTCCAAACAATGACCCTAAGTATGTGCACAGTGGGAAACAGACGCTAATGGACTAATAAGGGAGTATGGCTCACTCTAAGGAGCACCCAACATGTGTGTACATTTTAATTTGTAAAACAAGTGGTCAAGTACCTTCTGGATATATTGAGTAATTATGATCCAGATGTTTCTGTTAGTGTAGATATTCTGCGTAAACCTCCTTCCGGAGTCAGTATATTCTGTGCTCTTGTACGAGTCACACGTGCTGAACAAATTATCGCTAGCCAGTGTTCGTGAATCAACTATGTACGTCCTGCGACGTCGCTACGTGTCATTATTCTGGTGAAGACGCCGGGTTGTGCTAACTTCGGATCGTACGCATCTTGGTCAGCCCAGTGACTCCTAGCAGGCCACGTGACGTGACGTGAAGCCGGAGTTCGAACCATACAGCACAGAGTGGAAGACGAGACAATTAACAGGAAGCCAACGGTGTGCCAACATGTGAGAAATCTTGCAATGTTCAAGACCCAAACAAGTGGTTAAGGTGATACCTGCGTAGCTCTACATTCAACAAATGGGACGAGACAGTACACCTGACGACTATTTCGAAGCTGTTTCTATCACAAATATTACTTATCCATTGTAATAACTGAATTCAAAGAACTTTTCAAAATGTTCAAATGTTTGTAATTCCCTGGGACCAAACTACGTTGGTCATCCGTCCTTAGACTTACAAACTACTGAAACTAAGTTAAACTAACCTAAGGACAACAAGCACATCCATGCCCGAGGGAGGATTCGAACTTCCGACGCGGGAGACCTCGCGATCTGCAAAGTGGCACTCCAGACCGCTCGGCTACTCCCACGCGGCAAAAGAACTTTTCGGAGCATTGATGTATGCTTATTACAAAATATGCACAAATAACAGGCGAGTATTGGAAAAAAATTACGGATACGCAGCTAGTAAGAGGACAGATGAGTCTCAATATTTCGGCAGGAAGACACCCTGCCATTTTGAAGGCAACTTCACTGAGGAAGCACTGTGCATTGACATAACAGTGAGTGTTTGTTAACAAAGTACCGAATTAGCGTCAAACAGTAATATAAGATACGATTGGCCTCACTAGTCTTTCCCTTTTAATAAACGTAATGAATAACAAGATCTGATCAAATTTATTACGAAGTTCACACTGCTTGTACACGCAATAATACATTGGTAAAATACACTAACAGGAACAGCTGCTGTCTGCGCGACTGAATTTACTCTGCATTTCCCCTCAGACATACAGGAAATGAGTAAATACATGCGTAAGTACATGGTGCCGTCGACATGATCGTAATTAGAGACGGGATAAGACAACAGTCCCCGTCACTGAAGCATAAGAATATGTAAGCACTAAGTGTGACGTTATACGATTTTCCCCATCCTACAGAAGACGGTAGTGTCGAAAGTACTGCGAGAGTCATACAGGTCATACACTGCAACGAAATAATACCTCTTTAAAAAACACACCTTCTGATCAGTATATAATAATACACATCGTCAGAGGTTACATGAATCTAAAAAGAGGTCCATAGATTAAAATTATATTCACTGTAGCGACAGGCTACCGTTCAAGGATATGTATCGCAGGACACTTACGCAAATCGAAGACCAGTCATACGCAGCTGAACTACGAACTATAGAAACTGAAGGGTTACGATACGATGTACATATTATTTATTACAGTATTTGATGTTTTTCTATGCTCACGTGTCAGGGCCTATTATTTTATTACGTCTGACACGTATGTCTCCTCTACTACAGTAGCATGCAAATTGTAGTTTAATAATTCTACTTAAAATATATTATTGCGGACTTATGTACGTTTTATGCTTATTCAGGACTCTGATACTACGCGTATTTCATGCGATGTAACTTAAGGTTAATTCCTGTTGATCATGAGCACCATGGTCTATACTCGTGCCGTCGCAAATTATTCCGATGATGACTTAGCACCCCAAACCAGTTGAGCACTTCTGGAACAAACGTCGCTACCCATACTGTTTATACCAATGTTATAATAGAATCATAATAATGGAAAGTCCAGGTTGGAATAAATAATATAGTGAGGACAGTTACAACTCACCGCAAAGACGTGGCGACGAGATGCGACAGGCACATACAAAAGACACACACATACAACACATTCAGCTATCGGCCATGGCCTTCTTCAGAAATAGAGCACTCACGCAATCACACAGGCACACAACACAGTCATACAACCATCACCTCCGACTGCCACACTTCGAATCACGCTCTGCAGCGAATCGGGGACGGGAGGGGAGGGGAGGGGGAGGGGATAGAAAGGTTACGTCACGGTGGTGGGGATGGGTTAGATGGGAATAACGAGATGCAGCTTAGGAATGGAGTGGGGAGGCGGGTGAGGGGAGAAAATAAAATAAAATAAAGTAAAATAATATATATATATATATATATATATATATATATATATATATATATATATATATATGAAAATTCATGCACACTGCAAGTGCACAAGACCACATACACACACACACACATACGCACGCACGCACGCACGCACACACACACACACACACACACATACATACATACATACATATACACACACATGATCACACATTCACACACCACTCAAATCAGGCGAGGTTTGGGATACAGAGGTAGGAACTGTAAGGTATGGAAAAATATATATATATAGGGAAATTATCGTAGGTTGAGGCCTGGTTGATTTCGGGATCGGAGAATGTATTGTAGGGATAACTCCCATCTGTGCAGTTCAGAAAAGCTGGTGGTGGATGGGAGGATCCAGATGGCCCGGGTTGTGAAGCAGCCATTGAAATCAAGCATGTGCTCCGCTGCATGCTGTGCCACAGGGTGGTCCACCTTGTTTTTGGCCACAGTTTGGCGGTGGCCATTCATCCTAATGGACAGCTGGTTGGTGGTCATGCCAATATAGAAAGCTGTACAGTGCTTGCAGCACAGTTGGTAAATTACGTGGCTGCTTTCACAAGTGGCCCGGCCTCTGATGGGGTAGGATAAGCCTGTGACAGGACTGGAATAGGAAGTGCTGGGTGGGTGGATTGGACAGGTCTTGCAGCGGGGTCTTCCACAAGGATATGATCCCTGTGGCAGTGAGCTGGGTTTCGGGGTGGCATAAGGATGAACAAGGATGTTGTGAAGGTTGGGAGGGCGACGGAACACCACTTTAGGAGGGGTGGGAAGGATCTTGGGCAGGATGTCTCTCATTTCAGGGCATGAGGATAGAAGGTTTTGATTTTCTATCCTCATGCCCTGAAATGAGAGACATCCTGCCCAAGATCCTTCCCACCCCTCCTAAAGTGGTGTTCCGTCGCCCTCCCAACCTTCACAACATCCTTGTTCATCCTTATGCCACCCCGAAACCCAGCTCACTGCCACAGGGATCATATCCTTGTGGAAGACCCCGCTGCAAGACCTGTCCAATCCACCCACCCAGCACTTCCTATTCCAGTCCTGTCACAGGCTTATCCTACCCCATCAGAGGCCGGGCCACTTGTGAAAGCAGCCACGTAATTTACCAACTGTGCTGCAAGCACTGTACAGCTTTCTATATTGGCATGACCACCAACCAGCTGTCCATTAGGATGAATGGCCACCGCCAAACTGTGGCCAAAAACAAGGTGGACCACCCTGTGGCACAGCATGCAGCGGAGCACATGCTTGATTTCAATGGCTGCTTCACAACCCGGGCCATCTGGATCCTCCCATCCACCACCAGCTTTTCTGAACTGCACAGATGGGAGTTATCCCTACAATACATTCTCCGATCCCGAAATCAACCAGGCCTCAACCTACGATAATTTCCCTATATATATATATTTTTCCATACCTTACAGTTCCTACCTCTGTATCCCAAACCTCGCCTGATTTGAGTGGTGTGTGAATGTGTGATCATGTGTGTGTATATGTATGTATGTATGTATGTGTGTGTGTGTGTGTGTGTGTGTGTGTGTGTGTGCGTGCGTGCGTGCGTGCGTATGTGTGTGTGTGTGTATGTGGTCTTGTGCACTTGCAGTGTGCATGAATTTTCATATATATATATATATATATATATATATATATATATATATATATATATATATTATTTTACTTTATTTTATTTTATTTTCTCCCCTCACCCGCCTCCCCACTCCATTCCTAAGCTGCATCTCGTTATTCCCATCTAACCCATCCCCACCACCGTGACGTAACCTTTCTATCCCCTCCCCCTCCCCTCCCCTCCCGTCCCCGATTCGCTGCAGAGCGTGATTCGAAGTGTGGCAGTCGGAGGTGATGGTTGTATGACTGTGTTGTGTGCCTGTGTGATTGCGTGAGTGCTCTATTTCTGAAGAAGGCCATGGCCGATAGCTGAATGTGTTGTATGTGTGTGTCTTTTGTATGTGCCTGTCGCATCTCGTCGCCACGTCTTTGCGGTGAGTTGTAACTGTCCTCACTATATTATTTATAATAGAATCACATTTATTCAGTTTATTGAGATATGTACTTCAACTACATTTAAGAATCACTAAGATGCCTGTATAAGCCTTGAAAATTTGCTGTACTTTGTATAGTATGTACACGTTCTAATACTTTCCACAGCCCATGTCTGAAATTAAAGCATCTAAACGCTGACAATAAAGTACTCCTGTGAAGACTTTTCTTTACCTCTAATAGCTGCCAATTATGAATGGGCGCATGCTTCAACTGTAGGTTCTTTTCTTAGTCAATTAAGGAATAACTGAGAGATAGCATAAAGACTAAAAAAATATAGTGTCAACGTGCAAGCAACTTCAGGGAAATTATCGGACGTGTACATTGTTGCAGGAAGGACGTAACAAGGACGTGTAACTAAAAACGCAACTGGCTTAACAATACATTGAAACCACTGTGCTTTAAACTTAACGATTATGAAAAGCTGAAATTGTTTGATCAGAAGGCAGTGTTTTGGAAACTTTGGTGGAACTATTCTGCTTAAGTTAACACACTGGTGTGTCTTAACACTATTTTGGCAGTGACTAGTGTCTGTTACAACTTTCTCTCTTTTTAAAACAGAAACAAGCGGAGGTCACGCTACTCGATGAGTAATACAGACCGGCCACTATCTCAGTCAGTTCGCTGGCGAGAATAAAAATCAGTTAGTGAAAGTTAAATACTTGTACGATATCTACGAAAGAAAACTGTTTCTATTGAAAAAAGGCAGATGTTTCTCATCAGTAAAACTTACGTACTCAACAATCATAAAAACTGTTGTCTTAATTGCTCGACAAAAATAGCTCAAAATTTGTCAGTCTGCGTCAGACAGAGCAGCGATGACGACGGCCGTGTTTGCGTCCCGCCGCAGAGCTTCTCGCGCGCGCGCTTGTTTACGTGTTCGGCCGCACTCGCGGGTGAAGTATTTCCTATTATAGAATGGCTCACTCACGGCGCAAGTCGACGATAAAGATCAGCTTTTCGAACGAATATGCCCGACCTAAAGCTCACGAAATCGAACGCTTTATACGAGAAGAGGTTAAAATCGATCCCCAAGATCTCATAGGCATACGCCTCTCTATCTTGAGAAGTGTTGTCTACTTGAAAATGATCAGTGAAGAAGTACGTGAAAGAATAATTCGAGCTAATAAGCGTGGACTCAAATTTAAGCACGCAGACGGCCATGTCGGCGATGTGGTTGTTGATCATGCAGGACTCGGACTACGTACAATACGCGTTTTTGAACTCTCATTCGAAGTGCCATCTGAACTCGTGATTGAAGCGCTCCAACCTTATGGTACGGTGCTCAGTCGCGTTGCTGTCACTCCGCACATTTAAACAGCCATAGATTCACGCACACGCTTAAAGGTAAAACAACTGTACATTCTCACGTGGACAGTGGCGTAGCGGAATAGCCGCACTTATGCCACATTAATTAATATAACAATAAATTATTAACATAACAAAATAAGAGAAACCTCGCAATATTAACTAATATTCTAATACATGAAATAAAAATGTTATTCCTCAAGCCTTGAAAAGAGTGGGGTTCAAGTTTCAACAAAATGATAATCTAGTGACATTAAATAAATTATAACTTTAGAGAACCTATACAAAAATATATGAAAGACGACAGACGGTCGTCTTTCAACAGTAACAATGAAAATGCAAGCAGCATGAGTTACCTATCGAATATTTAATTTATTGTTCTATTTACCAGTAATTTACGTGAATATTGTGTGGCATAAGCCGTCAAGCTCATGAAAGCTTCTTTATTTATTTCTGACTTTATGTAATACTAATAAGTCCTTTTTATATTTAAATAATGGTATGTTAGTAACGGTTTCAGGTGGTCAGTTTTTACTTTGAGAAATATGTTACGAGCTATACGACTTTGGTAGGGATGGCAATCATCCAGTTAGGAAGCGGCCAAGGAACAGAACGGCTGGGGAAAGTGTGTTTGGGAGAGGGAGGTGAGCGAAGGGTGTGTGAGGAAAAAAAAGGGAAGTCCATGTCTAGTTTTGGCAGAAGAAGGACCCTCCTGGTTAATAGGAGTGTTAAGTTTTACGCAGCGAACGGTCGCTTCTCGGGACGCTAATTTTGGCGGGAATAAGTGTACGACAGTACAGATGATATGTGTTTATGTTTTTACACAAGAACTTACGAGTGTATAAATTGTGTTACGGAAACTTAAACTATTTTGAACTGTTGACAATTTCATGTTGAGTGCTAGCGAAATACATAGAGTTTTTGTGTTCTCAAAGTTATTTTACTAAGTTGGAGGAAAGTGCTACCAATTTCTTATCGCAGACAATACAAGGGTTTAACATTTCATTCAATTTATGATTAATATTGCATCTGAACACTTGCAATAAGGAAACAATTTGACTGAATAAACGTTATTCAACTAAATCTGTGACTTTGCGAGCATCATTTGCAAACGTTAAAATAAAACCCTTTTTATTTATGAACCAGTTATTTATTAAATAATTCTTATTGTTTCGCAAACTACAGCGTATGCATTGTTTTTGAACTAGAGGAGCACAGGTAAAAGATAATATCTGCAATTAATGGAATTGCTGGGGCATGAAAGCAGACATGTACGGTTCGACCATATAACATCCAGACAAACTCCAAAACCAGAAACGTACATATCCCAATACGCAGTTTCTTAATATTTCTGTGACAAATGCAGTACAGGATAAAGAGTAAAGTCGCAACTGTCAAACGAAGCACAGCTAGGAAAGCGCCCGGCACACGTAGAATATTTGACACACTTAACGAAAATGTTCAAATGATTGTTAAGCTTATGGGACTTAACTACGGGGTCATCAGTCCCTAAACTTACAAACTACTTATCTACTACCTTACACTAAGGACGGCACAAATATCCATGCCCGAGGGGGATTCGAACCCCCGACCGTAGTGGCCGTGCAGACCGTAACTGGAGCGCCTCAGTCCCCTCGGCCACCGCGGCCGGCGCACACTTAACGAATGCCATATTACGATACAGCCTTTTGGAAGGTGGCTAAGTTCTAGATATTCAGAAATCCAGGGAAGACCCCACCTTCACGCGAAATTAACCTACCCAAAAGTCTTCTGAGCTCGCTCAATAAGATCGCTAAGAAGGTAACTTTCAAACGTCGCACTGGGCCGTGTATCACCAGACACACCCTAATACCAATTCAAATGTTTGTAAATCTATCGGACCAAACTGCGTGGTCATCAGTCCGTAGCTTACAAACTACTTAAACTAAGGTAAAACTAACCTAAGGACAAACACACACACCCACGCCCCAGGGAGGACTCGCATCTCCGACGGCGAGCAATCGCGCGCTCCGCAGCGAGGCACCCTAAGACCGAAGCCGTCCTGCTTGTGGGAATCATCATTTAACAACAGGACAACTTGTGTACGTAGTTGAGATAGCAGATGGGTATATAACAAAAACAAAGCCACAGGGGCTGTATTCCTAGACACGTAAAAGACTTTAGATCGTCTCTGGCACAACGACCTCATATGCAAACGAAAATATTCAGAAGAGTCTACAAGAGTAATCCACTAAATTACTGGCCTTTATTATTATAATGTGTTCAAACATTTGTATTATCTGGAATAGAACGATTTATAGACATATGATCAACGGGGACTTAGGAAATCCGTTCTTGCGAAATACAACTACTTCTTTAATCGCACAAAGTGTTTAATGCTGTCGACACGGAATGTCAATTGGATTCCATATTTCTTAAGGATTTTATGGTATATAATCAAATTGCGCACGTATGGAATATCGTTTGTATTGGAGATTTCCTCTCAGAGAGAGAAAACTGAGTTGTTTAAAAATAATGCTGTCATATATCGTCTACTAAAGCTCGAAGCTCACTTCCGAACGACTTATGTAAGCATCTATAAGATTTGAAAATTGAAAACAATTAAAAGTACTCATCCACATGAGTACTAAAAGAATCAGTTGAACTTCGTTTACAAGCTAATCGAATCTAAAAGCCGTAAACTAAATAGCTAGACTTAAACTGGAAAGAATGGATAGAAAATAGTGTGTGAAAGACGAAGCAAAGACTGCCCTGTATTGGCACTTACTGTACTGCGAGACTCCTTCTTCTGTTGCAGTTGTGCTCCTTGATGTGGGATCCTTATGATGTGCGACTGAGGGAGGACATTGAAACAGTACAAAGAAGGGCAGATCGGTTTGTATTGTCGTCGTACAGCGGAGAGTGTCAAGAATATGATAGAAGAGTTGCAGTAGAAATCATTGCAATTACGTTTTCCGTTGCGACCAGCTCCACTTCCGAAATTTCGATTGTCGACTATCTCCTTCGACAACGTAGATACATTGTTGACTGGCCCACATAGCCAGAAATGATTATCTTAACATAATAAGAGAAATCAGAGCGGGGACTGAGAAAAATCGGAAAATGCGATCGTAGATAATCTGAAAATGATTCGAGGAATCCGCTACCAGGCACGTAAGAGTGAATTACATAGTTCAAAATCAAATGTTTATAATCCTTTAGGACCAAACAACGTTGGTCATCAGTCCCTAAGGACAACACACACATCCATGCCCGAGGAAGTATTCGAGCCTCCGACGCGGGAGGCCGCTCGATCCGTAACGTGGCGCTCCAGACCGCTCGACTACTCCAGCGCGGCTATTACATAGTACCAACGTAGATTTACGACGTGGCACGGACGTAAGTGTAAACAACAAGGGCACAGCTGAGTTTATCGAGCAGAACGGCACTGATCAAAGAGATTGTCAGGATGTAGATAAATGGTATGAAAAAGGATCGATCAACCTTCTGCCAGGCGCTTGTTGGGTTTTCCTCAGGGCAGCAATGTAGTAGAAAGGGTTGTACATTGGGACGGTTTTACCTTGGGACACTTTTTAATACAGGCAGTTCACTCTAGTGCAAACTTTAAGAACTGTGAAGTAAAGTTGTCATGCCTATTTTCAGAGGGAATAGGTGGCCATGTTGTATTTGGATCATGTTTGAGATCTGAGAAGGAGTTTTCGTGTTTGAAAGTAAAATTTTGCCACTATCCTTAAAAGATATAAATTAAAGCTAAGTATTATTATTGATATTTCTTAAATAAAGTGTTGTAGGGCATTGTTTAAGTAAGCTATTGATGCCATAAGTTATAACGATATAAATGTGTACATAGATTAGGATACTGTTTTCTGTTATTGTGTATTTGGTTTTACCTTGGGACACTTCTCTGCATGCACCTTGGGACACCTGGAAGGTGTATGATTGTCACTGATGTACCAGAAAAATATAGAATTGAAGAGGAAAAAAAATAAGTCTTTTCACAAAGAAAGAAGCCACTAAACGGACAAAGGAGTTTTCATCTCCCAGTTCTTCTAATGAAGAAATTCCCGAGCTTGGCAGTAGCTCTGGAGGTAGCATATGAGGATTTCTCATCATTCTTTCCATCTAGAAACGTAACACTTTCTTCTTCTCAAGGTTGTGGGGTCTTGGTAAAAGTTGACGTCAGTGGCAGATCTCTTGTGTACTATGCAGGAGTAGTTTTACAAAACACAGAACAAGAGGTAACTGTGAAGTTCTTAAGGAAGCAAAGGACCATTTTGTATTCCCTAATGTTGACAACATCAGCACTGTTAATCGCAGTAATATAGTGAAAGAACTACCAGCTCCAGTGGTGTATCGTGGGTGTCATTCATTTAATATTTTACTCCCACCATCTCTTGTTTTAAGGTAAAATAACTTTTTTATTTGGACTAACAAACATTTACTACCTGATTCCAAAACGATTATTCATTCATAAAACTGAAATACATCACCACGTCCCAAGTTAAAACCACCACTGTCCCAAGGTGAAACCATACGTTGTGCCTTGAGACAAGTGTCACAAAAGTCTTTATTGGTGAGTAATTGTGTAAATATTGGAGCTAGACTAAACTGCTGTTCGTTCAACATTACCTAAAATTGGTGCCTGTGATGGGGTAAATTTTCAAATTTCTTGTAAAAAGATTACAGTAGAAAAAATTAAAATTTAAAAAATGTCCCAAGGTACAACCCTTTCCCCTAGATGAGGTAGATGTAGCAGTAGATGTAGCATGGAAAATGCAGTCTTCTGTCGCAACGAAACAATCATATTGCGCCGCTATTTGCAAATCACAGCGAGTTACAATTGATGGCACTGTTCTGTATAGGACTAGAATAATAAATGGCGCGAATTAATCCAATTGCCCCAAAACCTGTAAACTGTGTTGGAAGACCAAAGTGGAAGTAGAGAACGGAATAAGGGCCGTTTTCACACCGAGCCAGACTGAGATGCTTCTCGGTACGTTTCTGTGGGAGAACTGAACTCCATAGAAATATGGTGGTGCTCCACCTTTGATGGTGCCCATTAGAACAAAAAATCAAAAATGTTCAAACGTTTGTAATTCTATCGGACCAAACTGCGTGGTCATCAGTCCGTAGCTTACAAACTACTTACACCTAGGTAAACTAATCTACGGACAAACACACACACCCATACCCCAGGGAGGACTCGAACCTCCACGGCGAGCAACCGCGCGCTCCGCAGCGAGACGCTTTAGACCGCTCGGCTACTCCACCGCGGCCCCATTAGAACCAATGATTTGCCAGCAGAAGGGTCACCGAGAACCACTTCTCAAGATTTTAAGTAGTTTGTAAGTCTTGGGATCAATAGGATTGCAAATTACTTAAACTAAAAGTTTGTCATATTCCATAATTCTTCATATTTGGGGGCGATCCTTTTAATCAATTTATTAAGGACAACAGCCAAGATCACTTTTTATTTACATTACTGGTTTCGGCTGTTTGCCTGCCATCTTCGGATTTTTCATTTCATTCCTCACATTAAGTAAACCATCTTACGATATGGAAAATACACACGCGTGCTCGAAGGAGGACTCGAACCTCCGACGGGAACTGCCACCCCGTCCGTACCGTGACGCTTTAGACAGCGCGGCCATTTCACGCGGCAGAACCGCTTGTCACTGGCTCCGTGTGTAAAGTGGGCCTGAGGCAGTGTCGCCAACCCTGAAGCTCAATTTTCCCCTAAATCGTATGTGAATTTCCCCCCCCCCCCCAAAAAAAAACCCTAAAAGTTTGTGTTATGTCGCGTTTTGCAGCTCTTAAATATTCTAGGAAAGTCATATATATATATAACCAAAGCTGTTTTTTTTTTATTGCTGACTAGTTTCGGGATTTGTCCATTGTTTTAAGCTACATTATTTTATGTTTGGACACTGTGTAGGTCACGCTGTTTATTTGAAGTACCTATTTTCTGAAGCCACATTATTTTATGTTTGGATACTGTGTAGGTCACGTTATTTATTTGAAATACCTAATTGAAATAAATAGCGTGGCCTACACAGTGCCCAAACATAAAATAATATGGCTTAAGAAATTACTCAGCATTTCAATAAAAGCAGCTTTGTTGCAATATATATACAAAAGTCTTTCCTAGTCCATTTTCGTTGGTAAAACATTCCAATAAAGCTCTGCATGACGAATTAATTCATTCGTTTTAAATGTCACTTACCGAAAACCTAATTACTAATATACTACTCCTTAGTGGTCACTAAAAGAAAAAGCAGTAGTTTCTGCATGACATTCTAAGATGTAAGCCGCAGGCTGCAGGGAGAAGTTAGGCTACAGAAACATCCCTGTTCAGCTATGCTAATAAAATCTAACAAACTGGGAATAAACCTACCTTTCAACAAGAGATCTGATTCCCACGCCTTCGCGTATCTCTGGGAATATTTATTCTCTCTTGAAGCCATAGTCACTTGAATACACACACATACATTTCCCGCGTATTCAACTTCAGTTCACAATCGCCAATACAACAGTATTGCTGTTCAGTATACGTTGCAGAAGCGCGTTTAAAGGACGGCAGTGCCAACGAAAACACAACAATGAAGTATTTCATTGTAAGGTAGGACTAAACAAATTTTGATAGGTATGCGTTATTTTTGTCTGAAAAGTCCCTAAAAATTCCCCTCAAAGAACACTTCCCCCTAAATTTCCCCCTGAAGTACAAATCCCTCCAAATTCTCCCCAAGACAGCAGAGTCCCCCTAAATTTAGGGGCAAAACCCCCAAGTTGGCAACACTGGCCTGAGACAAACACACCATGCACCGGCTTGCTTCAGCTACATGCAGATCCTCGCATCACCGTTCTTCCGGCTTGCAGCGTGCAGCTGTTTGTTATGAAAGGCGGCATCTGTGAACTGAGAAGCTTTTGTAACCTGGCGCGGCAAGGTCGCAAGTAGACACCTGCATTTTTCAAGGGCTCTCATTGAAATATGAGATGATAAACAGCCTTCACGTAAGCGCGCATAGAGAAAAAAAGAACCTCGAGCATTTGACGTAGCTGGCATGCGAGTTGTTGTGAGGATATTTACGTGGAATGTGTTTTGTTTGAAAGCGTTGTTGTTACCGTTTTCAGTGTTCGCCACGGCGTGGTTTGGTGAACATCGCGCGTTTGTTGTGGAGGAATTTATTCGTAATGGTGGTCCTGTGATTAGTACACTGCGAGCATTTCGGAGACGTTCCGAACTTGGGCGGCATGATGGTGTCTCTGATAGGAAAACTATTCAACTGTTGGTGTCAAACTTTAAAAATACCGATTCAGCACTGAAAAGAAAACCTGCAACAACGCCGGAAATATGGCGCGTGTGAGAGTGTCAGTACAACAATCATCAGTGCGTTCAGCAGTTAAACATGCAGCTGCCCCTGATACGAGTGTAAGAATAATTCTTCAAAATCATGGTTACACAGGTATTAAGTGAAAGAGATTTTGAAACTCCCAGAGCTGCGACTGAGGAAAGCCTTCAAAACATTTCACCTGGCGCTTTGTTTATTTCTTGAGATGAGACCCATTTCCACTTATCAGGAACTGTAAACAAACAGGATTTCCGCTACTGGACTGCAGAAAACCCTCGTGAAATTCATAATCGACCACTACACAGCCGTCATGTGACGTGGTGCGCCGTTGCCAAATCTTTTGTGTGGCGACCGTATTTTTTCGAAGAAGATGGCCACACGGTAACGGTTAATTCAAACCGTTATTGTCACATGCTAAAGACCTTCTCCCTACCTGTCTAAACCAGTTAATTGCAGATCATGGAGATCAAGAAGTGTGGTTCCAGCAAGACAGCAACATCGCACAATTGTCGGTGTTCTGTGAAAATGTTGCGCGAGTTGGTTTCCTGGTCATCTTGTGTCTCTGCGAGGTCGCCTCATTTATCGCCTTGTTACCAGCGAGTTATTTTAATTGAACCTGATTCACAGCCCAACTTATTATGATATTGATCGTTATTAATAATAACAATACCCTTTAAGGCCTTCCATAAACTGGACTGTTCGTACACTTACAACTTTTTACTACCTATTTCTTAGTAACAGTTCTATGCATAAGAAGAGAAAACGGAATGAAAATGTCACTACCTGCATGCCCAACAATAAAATCACATAAAAACAAGAAATTTCCTGCTTGGTGATGCGTATGAAACATTTATTTTTTTAAAAAATAATTCCGATTTCATTCCCATAATATAACATCATCAGTGCTGTAAAATCAAGTTTCAGAACTGCAAGACGTGATGACTCGTGTGTTCCGTATAAAACTAATAACGTTGAGCTCCATAAAATAACTAAAAAGGTCTTCAGTACATGTTACAAGTTTAAAGTGAGGTATGCGGAATACATCACTCATCATGTCTTGCAGTTCTGAAACTTTATTTAACAGCACTGATGATGTTCCATCATGGAAATGAAATCTATATATAAATATTATTAAAATAAATATTTCACATCGCATCACCAAGCGGGGAATTTCTTGCTTTTTTATATTAATACTGTGGTGCGCTGGCTTAATCTCCACTATGGAGTCAGCTATGATCGGCACACTGACTTGACAACCCCCTTCGCATGCTGTCACTTTGCCAACTCATTTATGGTTTAATTTGCGTGTGCACATGTTTTGCTCAGGGGAAACACCGACCGCTTTGATTGTGATGCTTCACTCTTCCTCAGAAACCTATCATAGAACCACGCCATTTTTGCAACTTTTTCCTCTCGTTTACAGGTAACAACACATTTACTTTAGTAACTTGTTAAAGTAAAATTTATTTTATTTTCCTTTTTTGCCCCGAAACTCACTTATGTGCTACAAAAGGTATGTGGTTTCTGCAAAGATAGTAGTTTTTATACTGTTCGTAAAAACATAGCAATTGCTTCTTGGTATTACATTTACTAGTATTTTAATTGAATAATTATTTCGAGCATCTGGCCTCTCCTAACTTGGCGCAAAACTTGAACTGCATTGCAGTCGGATTTACATTCGTCATTCTACAATTTGCAGTCCATACCGCCACTAGCTTCAAAACTTCTGCTGCAAGTACCGTCATCTTCTCCGCTAGCTTTTCAATGTTTGATAACCACACGTTTATGGGGCCATCTATAGTATTATGAATATACGGTGGTTGGAACTTAATTAGTGTTAACTATTTATTGTCAACCGATAAAAAAACTTTATATGTTTGCACCTGTTACTGTCCTTCAAAGTAGTCACCAGCGTTGTGTAGATCCCGTTCCCAGCGATGTGGAAGGCGTAGTATATCTTTAGCAGAGCCTGTTCTTTAGAAAGGTGAACAGATGAGGCTTAACAGCTTTCACATAATTTCAAAATGACATATTAACCATAGCTGTCTATTTTTTATCTCAATGCTACCGGTTTCGGTTACTTTAGCATTTTCAAGCGTTAGCTATTAGCAAAACTCTGCTAACGCTTGGTAAACTGACCGAAACCGGTAGCATTGAGAAAAAAAATAAACAGCTATGGTTACTATGTCATTTTGCAACAGATCCTGTTCGGTTGATGGCGTGAATGGAGTGGTCTACTGCCTGTCGAATCTCTAGAACGGTTCTGAGGCGAATGCCACGAACTGATTCCTCCATCTTCGTAAGCTAATCAAAGTCACAAGGACTTACGTCCGGGCAGTATGGTGGATGGTACAGTACTTCCCAGTTCCAGCGACCGAACAGAGCAGCCATAGTATGCGCTGTACACTCGCGCATTGTCGTGCAAAATGATGGATGTGTTGCGCAGGTAGTGTTGCCGCTTCTTTCACAAAGTTATCATAAGCGAGGGGCTAGATTCCTATTCTCCATCAAGGTTTAAGTTTCATGTAGTTTCGATAAATTGGTTAAAGCAAATGTCGGGATGTTTCCTACCAGAAAGACATGATGACTTTCTTTCTCAAGCGGAACACCTATCAAGATTTTTATCCCATCAAATGAAGGTAAGTGTTTCATTATGAAACTGTGATCATTAACAGCAAATTCGTCAATATGCTTATAAAGTGCATTCTAGAATGACGTTTTTTAAAATTTTGGTGATTGTAGGAGTGACTTAAATTTCTTATGAGGAATTCAAGACCGGATACTTCATCCAATAATGCTTTGAACACTAATCCACGTATTCTGTTCATTTAACGTATGCACTTTAATGTTTACCTGACATGTTTTTGTCATATAAGCTCATCCGAAAATGCTGAATGTAAAGAGCTTGCATTCGAAGAGGTTTATTTCACAGAAATGAAGAGCGCTCATAGCATCGTTGGGCATTTCCGGACATTGGGTCCTTATCAAAACTTTATGTACAACGTCCCCTCTAAAAATCCCAATATTTAAACGTCTTTCTGAAACACCCTGCATTTAATGTGTTGTCTTTTTGTCTGGCAGTGACTAATATAACATTTGCCGCATAATTCTTGCTCGAAAAAGGTACTGAAAAAATGTTCAAGTGTTCGTGAAGTTTATGGGATCTAACTGCAGTGTTTATCGCTCTCTAGGCTCACAAACTATTTAAACTAACTTATCCTAAGGACAACACACATACCCATGCCCGAGAGAAGAAGTCTGCACTGAAGGCATTTGTACTGTTGCCTTGTATGGTAGCGAAACATGGACGAAAAATAGTCCAAAGAGGATAGGAGCTTTGAAATGTGCTATTATAGACGAATACTGAAATATAGTTGGGTAGATCGCGTCACTAATCAGGAGGTAATGAATATAATTGGGGAGAAAAGGAATTTCTGGAGTATCAAGACTAAAATAAGGGTTCGATTGGTAGGTTGTCAGACATCAAGGAATCGTGAGTTTAGTATTGCAGGGTAGTGTGTGGGGTAAATATCACAGAGAGAGACCAAGAGACGAATGAAGTAAGCAGATTCAAGTGGATGTAGATTGCCCTTCTTAAGAGGAAGAGGCTTGCTCAGGATAGGGTATTGTGGACATCTGCATCAAACCAGTCTCCGGACTGAAGACCACAACAATTATTTTTTTCGGTGGATTAAATTTTAGGCCACACAGACTAGCCGTGTGGTTTGGGGCGTCATGTTATGGATTGCAAGGTCGCTCCCATCGGAATTTCGATACGTCGGGCATGGATATTTGTGTTGTCCTTAGCATGAGTTAGTTTAAATAGTGTAAGTCTAGAGACCGATGACTCTTCCAGTTTTGTCAAGATTACAAACATTTTTCATTTTAAATTGCTACTAATTAAAAAATTATAATTTGGTTGAATAAGTGAAGGACGATCCAACAGCCAGAGAGAATGTGTGAACAAATTATTTTCCGTATTTTTCGTTATCGGTCGAGTGGATCGTATTAATATATTCATTTGGCCATAAAGATCTCTAGAGTGACCTGATGATATATGTTTCAACATTGCTAGCCATTTCAAAGTTGATTACTGGATTTCCGTGGCCATCGTATGAGACCGATAATTTGTTCTGTACATCAGAGCTAAAGGGGAATATAGAGGAACTGAAGAACTCGTCTTTAAAGCAAACCATTTGTGGACTAAACAACCTATGCACATGAATGCAAATGTGAAATAAGCTCTGAGATCACTGCAAATGAATATTCTTATTGAGATTGACTTTCATAGCCACGCGTATCTCTCCATTTTTGAGTTTCATACTTCGATTGACGTATAAGAGAAATGAAAATAAAACTTGCTTCCAGCGACAGTTCACGAAACTGAAGGGTCATTGTCTAAAGCTCTGAGAAGAGAAAAAAAGAAGCCAGTATCTGCCTTTGTTATACGCAATCAGATCTTCCAAGAAGCTGGAAACGAACGGTTTGACAGCGGTGTAGAATCTGTACATACGGTATTATCACCGCTGTATCTTCACGAGCAGTGCGATATACTGTATCTGATGCACGATAGGCTGTTAATTAAACCGACAATGTGGCTGACGAGAGGAAATTTCCGCACGGCTGCTACACAAATTCAGCGCATATTTTTATTTTTATTTATTTATTCATTTATTTTTTTACGTCATTGGCAGAGAGAATACATGCGAACACACGAATTTCAGTGCATTTTACCTCAGTTACACACAGAGGATGAAGTAAATGATGTGAACACAGTAATTATTTATCAGTAAGCAGTTGTACCAACATTGCCTTTCAGAACAGCTGCGACTCTTTTAGCAATATGTTCGTGTAGAGCTTTCATAGCTTCCAAACAGAATGTTATCCATTCTTGTATCAAAACATCCACCAATTATTTCAACGCTGTAGGAGTTGTAAATATAGTCCTCAGTCTCTGTTCTAAAGCTCTCCATAACGCATTATCCTTAAGGCCGCGGTGTTTGAAAGTAGTGCTGACGTGTCTTAACCGTCGCAGGTTTACCTAAAAGAAAATTTAAAACGATAAAGCTACTGCCTAGCAAGCAGGAGGATCCGGGTTCAAATCTCTGCCATAAGACAATTTTTAATTCAATGCCTCGCCTTTTATTCAATATCTCCCCATAACTGTTGGATAATGTTGAGACATGGCTATTTTACTGTCCAGGGTAGAACCTTTTTGCTGTGTGTGTTTGTTAGCAATATGTTAGCTTTTCCGTCGAGGTTGGTAGAATATTCATTCGCAGTTATCGGATAAATAATGACCACTGCACAAGCACAAACACAAGTTTGACTGTAGGAGGCGGCATTCCGATTCTGAGATTTTCGATACATATACCCGCTAATTTGCAGGAATTGATGTAACCACACCAAGTGTCGAGGTTTTATGATCGTGGTACCTTCGCCTCTTTGCATTGGCTTCCGATATTAAGGGTTTAGCACCAGCAGCTCTTCCATGAACGTTCAGCTTCAATTCTATTGTTTTTATTGCCGGAAGTTCGAGTCCTTTCTCTCTCTCTGCCTTGGACGTTTTATCCTTAGTGTAAGATAGTTTAACTAGTTTGTAAGTCTAGGAACTGATGACTACACCAGTTTTTTGCAATAGGCTTACAGATATTTGAACATTTTATAAGTCAAACTGCTGTGTTTTGACGACACCTTTGCCGTGATACTTTTATGTTGCCTGGCCACAACCGTTCTTAATTGTCATCGGCCGTTGCTATTAACTTCGGTCCGCCCACTGTTACATCTTCGATACTGATGTTTTACTTTTCGGGGCCTTCGGAGAAATGCCTACACCAGCGACTCATCTTCTGCTTCTTCGTGATGTTCTTTCTGCCCGTATATCTGGCAGAGCTGACAATGAATTTCGATAGGTGCTGTGTTTAGTGCATTAAGGACAGTGCGGGACGTTCTCAACCGTCATTTGAGTGTCACGTCACACATTTGTTGGCACGCACAATTTTCCCGGCCAAATACGTTTACTTTAAAGAAAAGAAAACATCGGGAAAATTACTTTCTGGATGCGTACATGTAGTTTCTACATCTACATGGGATACTCTGCAAATCACATTTAAGTGCCTGTCAGAGGGTTCATTGAACCACCGCTACACTATTTTATCTCCCATTCCATTCTCCAATTGCGCGCGGAAAGAATGAACACCTGAATCTCTCCGTTCGAGCTCTGATTTCTCGTATTTTATTCTGATGATCATTTCTACCTATGTAAGTTGGAGTCAACATTATATTTTCGCATTCGGAGTAGAATGTTGGCGATTGGAGTTTCGTAAGTAGCCCGAGCCGCAGCGATAAGCGCCGTTGTTGTAATGATTCCCATTCCAGGTCCTATATCATTTCCATAACGCTGTCTCCCCTGTATCGTGACAATACGAAACGAGCTGCCCTTCTCTGTACTCTTTCGATGTCCCCATCAAACCCACCTGATAAGGATTCCACACTGGGCAGTAATACTCCAAAAAAGGACGGATAAGCGCAGTGTATGCAATTTCTTTAGTAGTTCTGTTGCATCTTTTAAGGATTCTGCCAATAAAACGCAGTCTCTGGTTCGCCTTTCTCACGACATTATCAACGTGCTCTTTCCAATTTAAGTCTGAAGTAATAGTAATTCCTAGCTATTTTGTGGAGTTTACGGTCTTCACATTTGATTGATTTATCTTGAAAACTAAGTTTAATGAATTTCTTTTTGTACTCATGTAGACAACATCACACTTTTCATTATTTAGAGTCAATTGCCAATTTTTACACCACAGTGATATCTTATTCAGATAGTTCTACAGTTGGTTTTGATCTTCAGAAGATCAGAAGACAAACAACCTAAGAGAGCTATATATCGTTTATGTAAATAAGGAACTGCAGAGACCGATAACACTACCCTATGGAACGCCAGAGATCACCTCTGCTTTAGTTTATGTCTTACCATCGACTGTGTCCTCTCTGACAGGAAATCCCCTATCCAGCCGCAAATTTGTGGCGATATACCATATAACCACGGAATTTGATTAAAGGCCGTTTGTGAGGTGCGGTATGAAAAGCCTTCTGGAGATCAAGAAATACGTATTCAATTTGAGAACCCTTGTCGATAACACCCATCTTTTCGTGTGAGTAAAGAGCTAGTTGTGTTTCGCATGAACGATATTTTCTACATGACCTTGGGCTAATACATCATTCTGTTCGAAATAATCCATAATATTTGAATACAGGATATGTTCCAAAACCCTGCTGCAAATAGACGTCGTTTACTGGGTTACTCCTACTGCCTTTCTTGAATATAGGTGTGTCCTGTGCAAATTTCCAATCTTTTGGTACATATCCTTGTTTGAGAGAGCGGTATTCAAAATTAAGGCAACAAACGGAAATTTTGCAAGTTTGCATTTATGTTGCTGCAAAGCATTATGTAGAGGTAAGTAAAGAAACAATGTAAAGAACACAGAACGGAAACAGTAGCAACATGTTTGAAGGTAGACAACAATGTTTTCTTATTTGTTGTTTTTTTTAATGTAACAGCTTTGCACGCACACACTTCGACAACTGATTAATGTGCTCGGTATGGATCTGACTGCCTACGGCAACAAAACGTGACAGTGACGGGACATGCCGTGAATGTTAATGCAATATCGCCCATACTTCCCACTAAGCTGCTCGAAGTCTTGCCCAGTGGTTGATGGATGATGACGTGATGCAGACGTGCTGAAATGAATTCAAATAAGAAGCGCAAACACGTCACACAATTACGTGCATTTGCACCAGCGCTCTATGATGACCATCAGTACGAAGTCCCACAGCTGCTGGCAGCTGTTCTTGGATTGAATACTGGAGTGTTCACATCGTCTTCTTTGGTGAAAGAATTTCGGAAAGCTGTGTTTAGTAATTCTGCCTTAGCAGTATTGTCGTCGGTAGTATTACCATTGCTATCGCGTAGTGATAAGTGCCATCGACAAGGGATCTCAAATCGATTCCATATTTCTGGATTTCTGGAAGACTTCACAAGACCTCACAAACGGCTTCTAATGAAACTGCGTGCTTCTGGAGTAGCGTCCCAATTGTGCAACTGGATTTCCGATTTCCTATCAGAAAGATCACAGTTCGTAGTAATTGACGATTTGTCATCGAGTAAAACAGAAGAGAAATCTGGCGTTCCCCAGGGAAGCGTTATAGGTCCCCCTATTGGAAGGGAGTCATATATTCGAAAAAGTTCAAAAACACTGCCCTAAAGAACAATATTGTAACACCACCGATGCAGGAGGTCGTGGCGTCCTCGCGTCACCTCAAGCAGAGCAGTTCTCGGTTGCGTAGCTAATTGGCTACCTGCTAGGGCCTTGGGGCGGGGCCCTAGTGACTAGCCAGTTAGCTACGCGATCGATGTCTGCCCTACTTGATGCGACACTAATGCGCCGCAGCCTTCTCTTTCACTGGTGTTGATACCAGACCTTGAAACGAAGGTGATACAATAGCTTTTGTGTGTGTGTGTGTATATAAAATTGTTTTGATGATATAGTGTCTTAAGAGTTCTATGACGGTTTGCCTGTAACTCCCGTACTGACCGCGTTGAAAAGTTGAAAAAACACTCAACATATATATCTATTTATATAAAAGCGAAAGGACACTCATTCATACACTCACTCGCTCACTTACTGACTAAACATGAAATCTCGAAACCTACTTCATCTATGAAGCTGAAATTTGGCAGATATGTAGTTTATAGGTTGTAGATGTCAGCTAAGAAACTATTTTGCGATAGGACCGATAGTTCAGGAGATATGTCATAAACAATGAAAACTTTCCAGCCTTGCAGCCAAAGCGGGCTGCTGAGCTCCGTTTTCGTAGGCGCTCACACGTAATAACATAAACAACGACCAATGGCAGAAGAAACGTCACTGTACGGCGGCACTACATTACGGTCAGCCAAGTGACTGTGCCCAAACAATCACAGCAGAGTACCGGTTGTAGCCGTCCGCTGATGACGGCTTCATAAGCGCACCGACGGAGTGTGAAGTAGTGTAGTTGTTTTGCCTTGACCTAGCGCCACGAGTAATAAATTATTGTCCATGTGTATGTTTTTACTATTATACTTCTTGTTTGTTGTCCCTACGTGACTCACCGTCTGGTTTCTTGACGTTGTTATTGTACGTCCAGAAGGTTCTTTTGTTTAATAAATCTTTTAGCAATTGTTAGGAGTTGTTGTCTTTCCTGCAAGTTGCAGGACTTAACAGAATTGGCGACGAGGATGGAATCTTTGTCTTAGTAGTAATGCTCCTTGACGGAAACTCTACTCCAGATACAGAGTTGGCGCACCACCCGCACTCCCTAGCGTTGCAAGACGTAACCCACAGAGTAGATTCCGTTGCCAGAAAATTGAACAATCTGCATATGTCACCGCCGATGTTTCCCGCTTTCGATAGAGCTTGAAAGACGACCGTCTGTCGTCTTCCATATATTTTTTATAAAACTGTAATCTATTTAATGTCGCTAGATTAGCATTTTGTTAAAACTGGAACCCCACTCTTTTCGAGGCATGAGGAATAGCATTTTTATTGCATGTTTTAAAATATTAGTTTCTGAAATGTTAGTTAATAATGTTATGATTTTGTTATTTTAATAATTTATTATTGTGTTTATGAATGTGGCAATAAGTACGGCTTCTCCGCTACGTCACTGTCCCTGTAAGAATGTGTACTTGTTTTACTTTTAAGTGGATGTGCGAGATTCTAATGGCTTTCTGAATGTGGATAGTAATAGCTCGCTTGGCATGGTTCTCTCTGGCTCAGAGTCGATAGTTAGTCATTACCATCCTCTGCTGCTGATACTAACAAAGAGGTTTCTACACCCTTTGGTCACAAGCCAGTCAGCGAGCCCTCGCCAGGGCGAGTCTCATGTCCCCCCCCCCAACCCCTGTTTTTTCGAGTTTTGCCAGTTTCCGGTAGCTTCACGCCTCCTGGGCTCTCGCTCTTCACTTTGTGCTCGGATCGTGGTGAGGTAAGGTTGGTTCTCCTCTTGTGTCCGCAGAGATGGTAGCAATTCATTGCCTAGCATGTTTAACTTAGACTTGTGAACTTAGAATCATTTTTCGGAATATTTTTTCTGATCGTGCGCAGAAATCTAGTTTTTAAATCCAGTGATTTTCAACAGATAAACGCGGTGTATGTGTTACTAGTTGCAGTTTGAAAACGGTCTGGTATATTCAAACCTTTTCTGATTATGTGTCGATGTACGAACTCTTTTTAGCTTTGTGGGGACCGATTTCTAACAGACGATATCTTCATTTTTGTACAGTGTATGTAAAAATCTTTCTTATCGTTTCCTTCGGTGAGTGATATGTGTTCCATATGGTTGGTTCTTAGAACAAAGCCTTCAACTTCCACTATTGTTTGTTCCATGCCCATCAGGCAAGTAACTATGCGTGTATCCTTCTGATTTCCACTAACATTTCGTGATCTTTTCTCCCCGCCTATTTTAATTTTGCCGTTTCTTCTCCGAACTTGTAGTATGCACTCTTCTTTGTCAGTAATTCTTTCAGAGCTTTGTACAACCTCCTTCAATAGCTTTCTTATGAAATTCTATGTATTTCTAAGGGTTGCATGCCGTAGTTTTTACTCTCACTTTTCCGTCTTTGTAATTATTTCACTTTTCCGGGTTTTGAGATTGGACTTGTTCCGTCTCTGAGAACGCTCCCAATCGCACGTTGCTGCATTTCAGTAGATTCCTTGTGAAATTCTGCGCAGTTCTAGGGGTTGCATGCCGTAGTTAATTTTCCTTATACTTCGGAAACTGAATTTATACATTTTTATCGGTTTTCGGAACCGTGTGGGTCCGAACTCCGACTTCAGGGATTTGCAGCTAGTCACCTGAATTCACGCCACTTCTCATAAAACCAGTGCCTAGATAGTTTACTCTCAGATTACAACTTAAAGAGTCCGCCGTGATTTTGTGTATTGAATCCGATTTTTAACGACTTAACCTTCAGTGGAGTGCGATCATGTAACGTAGCCGTGTGTCGCCGTTAGCGTGTTTGCTCGCGGTCTAATCTAAATGCAGCTTAACTTTGCTATATTCACGCACCATCTCAAATTAGGCACGACAGACCAGAGAAATCTTCGCAGTTTTATTGTATACTAGCTGAAAACCCGGCGTTGCCCGGGTATTTATTTATTTATTTATTCGAACATTGAGTTAGTACTTTTCCTATCCACGCTCTCTCTGCCCATCTCCTTTTTTCTAATAACATGTTACATTTATCAGAGAATATATAAGAAATCACAGGTAAAAATGTACTCGTTTCGAAGAATCCAATCACAAAATCCAACAATAATGATTGTAATAGTATCACAGATGGATCACTTGATGTAATGCGCGAAACGTCAAATCGATTTTTTTAAAGAGATGTATTAAAAGAAATTTCTTTTTTACTGGTTTATTTATTTATTCTTATATTTCCTTATGCGTATGCTTATCCTTACAGAGAAAGAGCTGAAGACATTGTAGCACGCATAAACCAAAGATATGGTCTTTGGCATCACGTTTCGCTGTACGTAACCACCTTGCTATAGAGTCGCAAACGTCGTCGCTGGCCTTCAGTCCGAATTTTTTTATAATTTGACGACTTTCAACCACCATACCTTCCTCCCCCTTATAGCTGTCGGCCTGGAACTGCTATGATGTACAACGGGAGACTCTGTAGTTTGCATACCACATAGTAGAATTGTAAACAGTAATAGTAGAATAAACTTAGAGTGAAAACAATCTCGGAGTACAATACACTTCTGACATCAAATGAAGAGTGGTTTTGTCATTTAATGAAGTACCCTTATCACTTTGCTAAATATTGAACTCTTAACAACCACTGTAAATGTATTGCCCTATTGTCAGGATGGCAAGCTTTAACTACAAAATAATATTTTATTGTCAGGATAGCAATTATAAGGAATCTTGTAAATATTTGGGATGACCTCGCTGCGGAACGCATGGATGTTTGCCGTCGGAGGTTCGAGTCCTCCCTGGAGCGCGCGCGCGCGTGCGTGTGTGTGTGTGTGTGTGTGTGTTGTGTGTGTGTGTGTGTGTTGTCCTTAGGTTAGATTACCTTAGTTTAAGTAGTTTATAAGCTACGGACTGATGACCACGCAGTTTGTTCCGATAGATTTCCAAACATTTGAACAAACTTTAAAAAGAGGTTTTGAACCAAGATCGCTTTCTTCTTTTAATTATATGACCGGTTTCGGCGTGCTAGACGCCATCTTCAGATCTGTCGTTATTTTTTACATTTTTAAAGATGAATCCAGTCATTTTATTATTGACATGTAAATTTTATCTGCATTACACATCAACATGGATGTATACCAATATGCTATATTAGAAATTGTTGTTATAGCAGTGAAGTAAAAAAATTAAAAAATTAAAAATAAAAAAAAGTCAGGTCTGAAGATGGCGTCTAGCACGCCGAAACCGATCATATAATTAAAAGAAGAAAGCGATCTTGGCTGAAAACCTGTTATTAAACAATTCTAGATCGCCCCAACAATGTGTTCCTTATTTGAACAAACATTTGGGATGTGAGATCTTTCCCTTGGCTCGGATATGAGGCATAAATGAAACAGCATTTACGCAAAATACATTCATTAAACAGTTAAACCATCCATTATTCTTACTGTGAACTAGGTGGCTCTGCGAGTGTCGGTGGCTGTAAGGCGTGCAGCGGCGGCCGTCGTTCTCTGGTTACACTGGCGGCATATCTGCTTCTGAGCTCGTCAGTTGAACGGCGTCTGCCGGCGAAGGGAGTACTGTGCGTTTAAAGGCCGTAAATTCTGCAGAATTACCTCACGGCAGTGCGGTATGAGTTTCCCATCTTCTAAAAAGCGTTCTGCTATGCTACGGCCAGAGGTAGCGGCGCAGCGTGGAGGTTTTGCGGCCTTGACCTGGAGTCGAGCCGGCGGTCTTCAGGTTGCACGTCTTCGATTGGCTGAACCTTGGATGGAGATCACAGGCGACTTTCACAACCAGACCGCATCCTATCGGTCTGGTCAGTCATCCTGGGTAAGTACCTCTGTTGTCCTTGATCTCCTTCCGAACGCTGTTACAGGTGACCAGATTCTTCCATCTTCTTTCTTCAACTCCAACTGTTATTGCCGGTGTCTGACCATGACTAAAACTCCACTCCTGCTACTGCTGCCGCTGCTATTAACGCCGCTACTGCCAATCTGACGATACTGCTCCATCACTCTTACTGTCCGTCACTGTCTGTTACGCGGTGTCTTCTTAGCTGTGGTATTTATGTGATGGACCTGGCTGGAGGTGAACGATTTTCGGGGTTGTTGGTTTGTTCTGCTGTCAGGTTGTACGACCCCTAGAAAGGTCGAACATCTCGTTGCTCACGAGGTCAATACACTAGGTTATTGGCTACTGGGCATGTGGCTTCTAGAAGTCACGCTTGACAGTCTGTCCTTCACGTCAGGTGCTCGTTCGATCGCCTGATCGCTGAATCAACGCCTTCCGCTCGTGGAGAGTGCGATGGACTTCTTGCCAAAAGTGACTACTCGGCGGGACAAGGTCGAGCTGAATCCGCTGCATTAGCCGGTCGATGGACTGTCGCAATGCAGCCTAAGTCTCCTGTTTTACTCGGCCGTGCCTGACTGAACAGAACTAAGTTCTCACTTTTACTTCACGTATTATTCACTTCCATTTTTTAAATTTTATTTCACTACTTTATTTACACACTTGACTGCACTCATCATAACAAACTTTAGAAACACAATTTTTCTCCTCGGCCTTGTAGCGTTGCATCCCTCTCCGTCAATTTCGTTATAAATGAGACCATCCACTTCTTGAATTGATGACGGTAAAATCTAGTGAGTGTAGCTCGCGATTTCTTCATCGTCAAATTACTTAAAGCGAATTCCCCATAACTTAATCTTCTTTCTATGCATGCACCTTTATTGCTTTTTGTTTCATCAAAGTGATGAAACATACCGTTTCGAGCAAAATCTCAGAATCGGAATCCGATTCCTTAGATTTACAAACTACTATGCTAAGTACAACACACACACACGTTCTTGAGGGAGGTCTCGAAACTCTGACGGTAATCAGCAGCCAGGCACCTTTGAGCGCTCAGTCACTCCTCCTCGACAGATCATTATTGTAAAGGGCAGTTTCTTTGTCTTTATTGCGGCAATACTGAACGACCCAATACCACCCATCTGATAAATGATGGCCCCTCTGGCGGACGCTAAACGCAAAGGCGCCGAAAGTAACATTCTGAAAGACAAAATAATACTGCTAAAATAAAACTTTCCAATACACACCAAGACATTTCCTTTAGAATAGTGTTCTGCCAAGCAGTTTCCATTACCCATTACAAATGATCAACGTTACAAATGATTATTTTCTACTCAAACAGGGGGATTGGGGTACGTAGATGGGTGAACGTATATTGAGCAGTTTTACTGGAAAAAGTAGTCACATTTGTAAAAAGGAAAAAAGGTATCTCAAGTCAAAGAATGTAACACAATGACAAAATGTTTAAATGTTTGTATAGCTTATGGGACTTAACTACGGGGTCATCAGTCCCTAAACTTACAAACTACTTATGAACTAGCTAATCCTAAGAACGGCACAAATATCCATGCGCGAGGGGGGATTCGAACCCCCGACCATAGTGGTCGTGCAGACCGTGACTGTCCCCTCGGCCACCGCGGCCGGCAAACACAATGACATCAGTGGTCAAAGCCAACAGGTGGTATCGCATACTTCATTTGACCAGGAAAGACTCTGATTGGCGACGGAGTCAGGTGGATAAGCACGAGTCTGCATGGTTGTCCAGTAAGTAAGAGGGAGAGCCATTGGACAGAAATTAGTTGCCAGCGTGGTGATTCGGCTGATTGGCACCTCCAATACAAAACTGAGCCAAAAACTGAACGATCGACATATAACAAATAGGTTTAAGGAACCGATTTACTGGAGGAACAATAACATAAAGAGAGGGCAAGAGACGGCTGGCTTGAAGCGAGAAATCCTACTTCGAATTCTGGTCAAGCACAAATTTCCACACAGAGATTCACTGGAAGAATCCTTAGGAAGTACAGTTCATCCAAAAATGGAATAGGTCCCAAAACTCTCGTCCGGCCGATGCATATCGGTGTAGCTTCTGTGCCAGTCGAGGTTGATAGAAGTAATGGAAAAGATATGACGAAGAACAGCACAGATTTATGCACTGACTTTGTCTTACGTTGCGCATATTACCTCATCTCTCATATCTTTCAGATATTGACACAGGGCCACTGATGCTCGCGGTCGAGCAGAGCGGTGACCGGCGCATTTGCGCTGTGCCATCTGGTCGCCCGCCCTGCCCTGCCGCCAGATTTGACGGTCGCCGCATTACGCACGACGCACGCACAGGTCGGCGTCGCTGCGATTACGCTCAAACGGAATCACAAATGATGACGCGGCTGAGTGCGGTGGAGCGGCAGCGGCCGCGCGACGCCAGCGCCGGGCCGCCAGCAGCGGCCAGGGGGCGAAGCGAGGCCGAGGCGAGGCCTGGCGGCGGCCTTTGTCTGCCGGCGCGGCCGGGCTTTGTTGCTCTCGCGGTGGCGCGCGTGTCTAGCCGACGCGCGCCACCGCCACAAAGGGAATCCCAAATTCCTCTCCGATTACCAGGATGCACTATCGATCTCGTAGCACCGTCTTACGGACGAGACCCACTACCTGGGCTCTCCTTAAGGCTAAAATGCACTTTAGGCGATGATGGCTTCGACGGCGCGATTAAAATTACGCGCTACATTCCGAGGCGTCACGGTGTTGCCACATAAGCTGCCAGCTACGGCTCGTCTTTGTGGCAGACACTAAAGGCCCCTCCCTACACAAGATCCGATTTATCGTCCGGCCAACATGCTATCCAACGAACCAACCAAATCCACAGCACCCTACACACGTTTCGACCAACTGCATGCAGCGATTGCAGTGCCTCCCTGTTCTAGTGTCTATCTGTCGAACTTTTTCTGTTTTCTCTTGTTCGCTGTGCAGACAGCAGACGATCGTAGGCAGGTAGTTGGTCGAGTAGCGCTACCCCACGGTACAATGTGTCTGGTGGAGTGGTGGGGGGGTCGTATGACGGTCGGTCAGGCCAACACCGTCTAGATACCTCACAACAAGTTCGTGTCACGTCACACCGATAGGCTGCACTCGCAAGCTCACTGGCAGAAGCTACGAGGTAGTGGGCTGGGCCGCAGTGGCCATCCAGTGAGCTTGCGAGGGCAGCCTATCTGTGTGACGTGACACGAGCTTGCTGTGAGGCCTCGTATCTAGACGGTGTTGATCACGCCCTACCAACCATCCGACAAGCAAAGTTGGTCGGCAAGCGCCACCAAACGTTCAAGTTATCGGACCGCCGATAATTTGGTCCCGATATATCGGAACGTGTGTAGGGGCCTTAACACTCGTGACCCTCTCCCCAAGTCTTTCGTCTGTCACAGTTTTGTATTATTATCTATAGTGCTGAATTTGTAAGACTTCTTATCAAACAAGGTAATTAATTACCTTGTTTGGTAAGAAGTCGTAAAAATTCTGCGCTCTAGGTCAGGGGTCTCCAATTTCCTATGCCACGAGGCCCATATCTCACGTTCCGAATCGCAGTGCGGGCGAGCGATTACTGAAGAATGCGATACTAACACCTTTCTGACCTGTGACGTCACTGATAAGGCGGAAAACCCAGTTTAACCTGTACACAGTATTAGCATCATCATTTCCCCCTTTACACCCGCAAACAAACACCCCTAACACGTGGACTATGTTAAAATGCAGTCTAGGTCACGGCTGCTTCTGCTTAACATGTATATATTGTTGGTAGTAAAAGTTCACTTCACCGGCAGCGGCGTACTGCATTTAACGATATTGGCAGCGATTGCTGTGCAGCACACAGAGACCGTTTGTAACATTTCTAGCCGCGGTGGAGTAGCCGAGCGGTCTAAAGCGTCTCGCTGCGGAGCGCACGGTTGCTCGCCGTGGAGGTTTAAGTAGTTTGTAAGCTACGGACTGATGACCACACAGTTTGGTCCGATAGATTTACAGACATTTGAACATTTAACATTTCTATATATGCATACCCTATATTTCTACCCTATAGTTCTGTTCCAAAAAGCTATACCATTGGTATAAAGTGATATTAGTACCCATATAAAACGTTCTAATCAGCTGTTTTTCATTATAATACCTTTAATAACACTCGAATGTAAACGATTTATATTTTTCAAAAGGTTCAAAGGTTTGTAATTCTTATGAGACCAAACTACGTTGGTCGTCAGTCCCTAGACTTCTAAAATACTTAAACTAAGTTAAACTAACGTAAGGACAACACACACATGCCCGAGGGGGGGTTCGAACCCCCGACGCGGGAGGCCGCGCGATCCGTAACGTGGCACTCCAGGCCGCTCGGCTACTCCCACACGGCTTTATATTTTTCATCTCAAAAAGGTTTAAGTAAACATAAACAACATAATATATAAAATAGTACTCTGAAACCCCAGTTACGTACTGTACATATACACCACAAATCTTTTATTAATTTCTATTACTATTTAATGATGCAATCGTCATTGGCATATATTGCAAATAAGCAAATATTATAAATAAAAAAAATAAGCCAACAAAACCTATTATCCCACTAGAATCATTACGTTGCACTGACAACAAATATCACTCTCACAGAAGCAATTAATGCTAATCACACGAGTAATTACCAAATAAATAAACATAACGGTACTTTTCGAATCCAGGTAAATGTTGATCACAAACAATAGTTACACCGAATAAAATAACACACCATTTGATAACACACACAAACGTGACTGAACTGTCACGCAAAGTTTATAAACACTATACTTCTGTTGATAAATAAAACGACGCTATTTATCCAAGTCAAAATAAAACACATGTCAACAACACATTTCAAAGTGAATTTAAGACCATACAATACAACACACACTGAATTAAAATAAGGAAACAAAATACTTAAGTTGTAAACTTTATTTACGTAAGTATCTTTCTAAGTTCAACAGTCTTAAAAAACTGTTTATTTTAGTGACACTTATTTGTATTGAGAGGTGAAAGATGAGTGGAAGACAAAGTTTGCCATTTCTGAAACTGTCTGCTTGGCTGTGGAAGGTGACAGACGTTTTTGTAATGAGTTGCAGCCATACATGTTTGTGAAAAGCAAACTTGTTATAGAAAATAAAATTTTGGAGAGCTTAACGTGAAGTGTATCATTTCAAGAAAAGAATCCACAGTAGACAGACTTCCTGCAAAATGTACAAGTTTTAGCTCTAGCAGAACGCACAACGCAAGGCCAAGAATAAAAAAATAATAAGCAGATCAACAACAAAGAAGAGACCATCAAAACCAAGAAGAGTATATATATTAATGTGTTTTTATAGTTTCACGTTTGTTTATTTTTGTGGGCCCTTCTTCCACAAGTCAACAACATAAACTTTCGACTTGCCCAAAACTACGAATATGTAGAGGATAAGTGGGGAGTAGATTGGCAAACAAAGAAGAGGAAACGCCACAAGTTGTGCTGGTCAGTTGTTTGTTTACGAGGAACAAGTAAAACAATCGTGTTCCGACGAAATTTAGGACCACATATTAAAGTTTCACCAGACTGTTGTGTCCATTGCAAACGATCCGTTTTTCACATTCTTAGTATTTTGTAATCAGAACATGAGTGCTCGGTACATGGATGCGTGGACGTAAATGAATCAGTTTATACTCTAAAATGTAATGATACACTCAGTTCCATTCATTAAATCGAATGGCCTGTGATAATGCCGCTAAAGTATAACAGTCACTCACAAAAATAAACCAGACAGTCGCTTCAAATTCCGGCGCTATAAACACATTCAGTTGTTTCAAGCTTGTCATTGATTACATCGAATTGACTCGCCATTGGTTACCCACGTTGCCCGATGAATGATGGGAAGTGATGCCAGCCAATCAGGAGTGGCGTTCAGACAGAGAATAAGAATGTCTTTTCTTCCCATGGCATGAATTAATCACGAAGTTATCTGTTGTTGCAAACTGTGTGGAACTCTGTTGGGAATGAAGATTGTATTGGAAATATTACACAAAAAGCCAGCTATTCCATGGATGTAGAAGATATTCTAATTAATGTAAATGGAGCATATTTACCTTCCATTCAAAAAGAACATATGAAGAGCGATTGCGAAAACTTATGTGCAGTCTGAGAGATCCCATCTCGTGAGAAGGTTCAACCCTTGACTCACGAGGTGGGATCTCTCAGACTGCACATAAATTTTCTGACTCGCTCTTCATATGTTGTTTTTGTGGGAATGGTGCTGAGCCCCTTCTACCCTCACGAAATCACAACAATGTTTTATGGTCAGTTGCTTTACTGCCTTCATTGTTTGTTGTAAACACTCGTTGCGGTTTCCCAGACCGCGCCTCGTAAACTAAGTAAATTTCCTCTGCTGTACAGTGCAACATGACTTCCCAGAAAAGTGTCAGTTTTAATTATCCTAATTTTGATAACATTGTTAGTGGATGGAAGAAAATGCAAATGATATAGAAGAAGAAATGGTGATTTTGCAGTCGCCAGTGATCACAGTTCTGCTAGTGAACAATATGGTTCAGATGAAGAACTTCAGGAGCATAGTGATAGGAATCTTTCTCTTTCCTCTGACTTATGTCGGGGTCGTCTACACAGAAAGAATATTACTATTGCAAGAATAGTTTCAGGTGGTCAAGTTATCCTTTGCAAAGTCGATTTTCAAGAACGCCGAGAAACAATATTGTCTAGCAGCTACCTGATCTTCGTTTTGCAGCAAGAGCTCCCGGGCGTCATGTGGAGTCTGAAAAAATCTCGAACTTTCTAGTTGACGAAACAATGTTGGACAGAATGTTACGATTCACAAACCTCAAACTTCAACATAAACAAGCATAGTGGGAAAGCACAAATTCTATGGATATAATAGATGTGGATAAGAGTCTACTAGAAGTATTTTTTGGTAGTCTCAGCTATACATCTGTGTTCAAATCTAGCCATGGTGACACATGTATTGTACAACAGCTACCAAGCCAATGAACTTGTTAACTTGCGAAGGAGCTTGTTACTCCTCACATGGAAAGAGGAATTCAAAATATCCACATTTCATGCGATCTGAAGGCTTTCATTGGGAGATTTCTGGGAGTGAGTACAGAAACTAAACTAGTGGATACATCAGACGACCATCTTGACAAGAAGAAGACTTGTAAACTTCCCAATCCAAAGGGGAAAAAAAGGAAAACAACGCTGCTGGGTAAAATTGCATGATTACTATTTGGATTGAGTACTCCAAGACATTGTGTCTACAATGTGTTTTAGAACTTCATGTGTGAAACATCAGTGAAATTTTCAATTTTTTATTCTATTTTTCCTTAGTGTTTAAAAATAGGTGGTTCATGGTGTGGGCTCCTGTAGTCATGTCGGGCAACGTATGAGTGGCCAAGTAAGTGGTCCTGACCGTTGGGATACCAGTTACTTTGGAATAAGGTTGCGCATCTCGGGCATATTCTGAGTCGTGGTCACCTTTGTAGCAAAGACTACCAAATCCACCGGTTAGTCCCTCAACTGTAAGGGGTAAAACCCAGTGGGGCTCTGCGCAAGAAAGGCTAGCAACCTGCTTCCCAGGTACTTCAATATGATGCTGGCAACAATCAGAGCAAAATGTGTCGGACCTTTGGAGATGATGGAGTCCCACAGACCAGGGACTCCTCCGATACGACTTGGCAAAAGATCTGGAATGAGATGGGGAGCTTTTAATATCAATGGAGATTACACTGGGAAGAAGGTAGAGCTGGCGGAGGCTTCAAGTAAGATGGGGTTAGATGTTTTACCTGTTAGTGACGTTAGAGTATAATTGTTCAACATTTTAGCACCTCTTTTTTTTTGTTACAATATGTTTATTTATTTTTGTAAATCGCTCGGCTGAAGAGCAGCCCTGTATGCTGTTGACAGCCTGCCCCCGGGCTTTAAAATACAACATAGGAAAAAAACTTGGAGCGTCAATCTTAAGGCTCACTCTGAGGGTGTCTGGGCGTTACACAGCCGTAATATTGGAAGAAGAAGGAGAATTGTTGCGACTGCACATCCGAATCTTAATGGAACACGTACTACTGTTTGTATAAGAAGGAGAGAAGGAGGAAATCTACAGAAACAAGGGGGTTGGATAGGGGAGGAGACAAGGCGGAGGCTGACATTGGGGAAGGAAGCATGAAACAGGTATGAAGAAAGGGAGGAAGAAAAAGACCCAGTGACGAGGGGAGATAAGAGGTGTTCAGGGAGTGGAGTGAAGGACAGACGTAAGGGGGGAGGATGAGGAGGAACAAAGGGAGAAGGAGAGAATCACCATTAGTCATTTTATTCACTGCTGAGTGTCGTGACCTCATTTCCTCATTCATTCTTACATAGTTGAAACTTCAGTCAGTTTAAGTAGTTTGTAAGCTACGGACTAATGACGAAGCAATTGAGTCCAATAGATTTCCAAACTTCCACAGCAATATTCAACCTTTCTTAATATTATGTGAAGAGGTAGGCTGGTTATCTTCTTCACTTGATCCAGCCATCTGCCTGATGATCTGCTTCGTGGTCCTCTGCCTTCAATTTTCCCTGCAATATGGTCTTCTCTAAATTATCCCCTCCCTTCTCAAGATGTTGAAACACGTCCACTGAATGTGTGGTCGTGATCCATTTTGATTTATTCCTTAACCTAAAGTGTTTCTGCACCATTAATGTTATCTATCTGTGTGTTAATTATTTTATTTTTTTATTAATTATCAATGCCCCATGTTTATATATGTTTGTCCCATAGTTATATATGTTTCCACCTGTGTGATTGAACTTGTGTGTTCATGTGAATGTGGAAGGTTGCTCTTAATATTGACTGACTGCCGCGCAATGGCTTACAGTCGCCGCCTCCCGCTTTAGGCCTCGTTTTGCTGTAGTTAAGAACGCGTGGCTTCGTTTGTCGTCTGTGCTAGCGTCTGCTGGATGGCCAGAGACAAGTTTACCTGGCAAGATGGCGAGGTGGCCATGTTCATAGTGTTGTACCAACCTAATTTTGGACGAAAGGGGTGACAGGAGACCTCTCTGGGAGCGGTTGTAAAGGGAATTCTTGGCCAGGTAGCAAGGATTGGTAAGCTCCAGTCTCTGAACGCACTCTGCGTCGCTTTTAGCGCGCTCTGCATCCGGTGTGTAGCGGGGGGAGGTCTTTCCAAGGCCTGAGAGCTTGAGACTTCAGTCTTCATCCTGGCTCTGACGAATGTGGAATAAGTACTCTGCCGAATTATGCTGAGGGTAAGGCATGCTGTTAGGACTTTGATTCATTTGTGATCAGGCAGTCTTGGTTTTTCAGTGATAGTTCTCTTGAGTAATTCTTTCGCTATGTGAGGGGAAGTGTTTCTTAGTTTACAGAACTCGAATAAATTCAGTGTAAATTTATTATTTGCATTTTCATTCCAGTGTTGATTGTGTACCCGATTTTGCCAAGTTATAATACACGTGTGTGACTTTCAGTCTTTGTGTAAACCTTGTGTGTTTGAATTTCCTTTGTGTTTTTTAACTAACGTTGTCGCGTCGGTTCTGTATCCCTGAGTATGCTAAGTATTTCTCACATTTTCTGATTTGATTCCATCTTTCCTCTCTTGTATGACCGATTGCACTGCATGCTTTTGTAATGGTCGTTACTTCAGCCTTCAGCCATGCTTTTAGTAATACTAGCTTTCTTCTATACGAATTCTAGCGTGTGCTTTATTTGCTTATTCTTAATTAATTTCTGTTTGTAAGTGCTATGAAATTCGGTGTGGCTACATACCATGTGGTACTTAAGAATAGTGAGCTGACACTTCCCCACACCGGCCGCGGTGGCCGAGGTGACTGAGGCGCTCCAGTCACGGTCAGTACGGCCACTACGGTCGGGGGTTCGAATCCCCCCTCAGGCATGGATATTTGTGCCGTCCTAGTTCGTAAGTAGTTCATAAGTAGTTTGTAAGTTTAGGGACTGATGACCCCGTAGTTAAGTCCCATAAGCTATACAAACATTTGAACATTTGACACTTCCCCAAACATGAGTTCGTTTAGTGCAGGTGTACTTAAAATTAGTGATCAAAACACCTACCATCACGTCAAGACACCGCCGACACCTCGTTTCACCGCTGCTTTCAAGTGTTCCTGGAGAGTAATGTACCACAAAGCATTATACACATGTCTATGAATGAATGAATGTGCTTTCAGCTACCCATTGTGTGTTGGCAAATTTCCTCCCACCTTACCTCCATATTCATAAAGAGCAGAAACAATTTTATGATGGGCAGTAATTTTATGATCACTTTTGTACAAGGTGAGTGCTTAATGTGATCTTCCCACATTTATTTGCTTGTTTATTTTGCTGAATTGATTATGATTTTAAAGTATCAAACCTCTGCTTTATGATTTCATGCTCCCTGTCCCATGTTTAATTATCTATTCATTTATTTTTTTAACATTTTGGGTTTGTTAAAAGTTGGATGCTCTCTTGAGGAGTGAGAAGTTAGATAAATTTCTGTTCAACATGTACTGTGGCCATTCATAAAGTAATTTAGAGCAGCAGTGAGAGTTCTAACTTCCATTTGCAGATCTCAACTGCCAGAGATCTTGCTTATTTTAGTAACAGGCTACTTTCAATGTGCGCAAGGAACTGAAGTTGTCTTTGGCTAACACGAGAATATAATCTTTCCTGTGATATGATCTTCTCCTATTATAGTAGCATTTGTTCTCGTTTGTGTCCATGGTACACGCAGCATCTTTCTCCAACACCACATGTTGAAGGAATCGATGCGGCTGTGATCACTGCCTTTCACAGTCCAGGTCTCGCAGCCTTATGAGAATACAGGAAACACCAACGACTCCACCAAGCACATCTTCGTTGTCTTTCATGTTGCCCGATTCTGCCTGATCTTTGTGAGTTTGACCAATGAGGATCGCCCAAGAACGATTCGTCGTTTTATCTCTTTATCACTCTTTCCTGTGCAGTTGATCAGAGAGCCTAGGTGTACACAATCACTCGCTATCTCCAGTCTTTTGGCCATTCACCCATTATCCACACTGTATTACATATTAAGTGTAGAGCATGCATGCCTTCCTGCCCCCCTCGCAGAGAGCATCACTGGAGATTTGTTGTTTTTCAAATGCTTGATGGCATTTTCGATTTCACTGTACAGAATGTCAGGTTTTTTGTTTGATTCCATACGAATGTTCTCTTCCTCTATATGTTGTTTTCTTTGCAGTAAAATGTTTCACAGTACAGTTTCCACTTAGCTACTGCTAATGGCTTGTCACTAATAACAGTGTCATCTACATCTTCTACAATCCATGTGCGTGGTTTGAACTTTCGGGTGATGCTGCTTATCTTCTTGAAGGAGGAAAGTAGGGGGCATATCTAACAAGGAGACCACATGGGTATCGGATTTTATATTTTTTTATATTTGTAGTATGTGAAGTTCAGAACTCAAAGAACAAGCGGTCTCAGCCATGTGACGTAACTCTCAAAAATTCTCGAGAAAATAGGCTTTGAAATTTTGCGAGTCGACTTAAGTCGCAATCATTAAGTGAATTGCAGCATTTGTTTGTGTAGCTCAGCTCGTAGCGTTCTGGCGTTACAACCGTAAGGACGGTGGTTCGAGTTCTGGAGTGACACATTTTTATGTTTTTTCGTTGTGTTCGAATACTTATACAGTTTTAATATCTAATGGTAATTTTTACGAAAAGTCGCGTATTTTTGTTTATTCGTAATTTTCTCTATTTCAAAGAATGTTTCAATCAAAGAAACATAACTTACATTTTTTACAGTATTGGCTTCACTATTAGTTGACGACGGTAGTCTTTGATTGTTCATTTTTTGAAGAGCTACGACACTGTTTTTGGAAAGTCGTCTCCATAAGTACTAATGGCTTTCCAAGCTATTAACCTTCTAAACCATCGTTTTACCTGACGACAAGGTTTTCAGCTCCCCAAAATGTTTTATATAACTGAATTCGAAAACGAAAAAAAAAAAAAAAAAAAAAAAAAAAATCTGTTACAGTGGGATTCGAACCACCGACTCTACGATTATTAAGTCAGAACGCTACCATCTCAGATACACCGACAGATGTTGTAACTGTTTTATTTATTGCTACTTATATCCACTCATCCCTTTATTCAATCCAAAAATTTAGAAAAAAATTTCCAACCCAAGTAAAACAAAACTTACAAGGAAAGTACTTGGGCTCGAACAAACACATATACACCAAAATCGTATGAGAGATAATGTAAAGGTCCCTTATTGCACTAGTGATACTCCCGCATCGCAAAACTCTGCAGTCGTTCGTAAGAGGCCTCTGCGTGTGCCTTGCAACATTGCACTTTGACCTGTCGGTTTGCCAGTAGGGACGGTGCAGTGTGCCTCCGAAGTTGCGTTTTGTGACGTTATTTGTGGGTGAAGCGTCAGATGGGGCGGCGATTGGTAATCAATCCTGCTAATGTATTGCTATTGGTTGAGATGAAGTTACGAAGAACCCTTCTTCCTGAAGATGGTATTAGTGTAGAAAATGAATCATTCGCATGCTTTCTCGTATCTGTTACGGAACAGAAATATGAGCATAAGTCAGATACTGTTGTCACACTAACACATAATGATGATAATGACGGACAACTCATTGTAAGCGGAAGTGCTACGGCAAGTGCGGGAAGAGGCGATGGAAGCAGTGGCAGTGAATACCAAGCATCTTCCAAGAAGAAGGTTAAAGTTGCAACTATCATCACGGCTTTTGATGACAATAAGCTAGAGAACATGTACGATGATTAATTCATAAGTTATAGTTAAGATTTCTGCATTACGTATGGCGTCTACAATTACATCTACAGTGCTATCTAGTGCATGATTGCATAAAAACGACACCCACCAACACATTGAGTTGTACGTAGAGATCCTGTAAGCAAACGTTCATACAGATTGTTCGAGCCCATGTACTTTCCTTGTTAGTCCGAACACTTGTTTTGCCAAATCTTTACTACTGTGATGTCGTTCAACACGGTACAAATAGTGAAAATTAGAGACGCCTGGAGCTAGTGATGAATGCTTGCGTTAGGTACGTGTGCAATATGCGGTTGTACTATCATATTAGTCCTTCATATACCCAGCTAGGTTGAATGCGCACACATACGAGGCGCGATTTTCAAACGCTGTGCTTACTTCATCGATTTCTCAGCCACCAGTGCCCCCAATACTTATCTTCGCACGTTAAACAACTATCATCTTTCCACAACCGCAACACCAGGTCGGAAACGTCTAGCACCTTGGCTGTACCTTCACACAACCCTAAATCTTTCTCCGTGTCGTTCTTCATCTCAGCGATACGACTATGGAACACACTGCCATGTGATCTACGTGTTACACTAAGCCACTAGACATTCAAGAGGAAACTCAAAATTCACATACTAACTACGGCATAGCCTCCATTGTTACCCTGCTCTCAGTACTCTCTCTCCATCAGAGAATTGAATCTTAACATTCTATTTCCATTCCTCTAACCAATCTACCTCTTCTATATCTCTCTCACCACATTCTATCATCTTATGTCTCTGTTTGATATCAAAAACTCACAATCTGTAAGAACATAATGAGGCAATTCCTAAATTGTAATAGGTCTGATGTTCACAATATGAAACATGCTTACTGTACTGTCATTATTATTGTTAGTGTCACTATTACTGTTAATATTATAATTTTTGTTTCTTATAAATTATCTAAGTATTATTGTTACAATTATATTCTATTAATAATCTGTAATTGTTTCACTTTAATACTTCTATTATACATTGTCTGTCTATAATGTACAAAAGAAATTGTTCACTTTCAGTTAGCTGTAAGAGAAGGCCTGAAGGCATTGATCTTGCCAGGTAAAAGAAATACATAAATAAATAAATAAATACTTTGCAAACCTTCAAAGTCGATTTTGACAGGATTTTTAGAGTCGGGTTGAATGGCTTTGACTGATTGTTATTTAAGTTCTGAATTTCGCGTACCATAAATATAAAGAAAATCTAAAGTTCGATGCCAATGCGGTCTCCTCGTGAGTCTCATACACATTTGTAATTGCGAATCATTGCCGTGTTCGCTACTACCGTAAAAAGGTAAAGCAGTCAACAATCTGAAGATTGGATTGAACACCACAGTGCTTTACTAGGCATGGTCCTTTTTGGAGGTGGTATGCCGTTGCCTTCCTCCGACCTTCGAACTGACTTACCCAGCCAGCTTACTCACATGAGCAATACTGTCAGAGGTGAAAGAAGTGGAAAGTGACAGATAAAAATCCTAGGACCTGGCGGGGATCGAACCCGCGACCTTTGGATATGTAGTCTAGCACTCTATCACAGTGCAACCGAGTATAAAAGCAAAGTATTTCAAACTAAAAATACGGATTTTCACGCTGTGTTTTTTCGTGTTGAAAGTTTTACAGACCCTCACTTGGAGCGCTGCTGTCGTTCTCTGTTTGGGTGTCGTAACAAGGGCCTGATATTTCTTACGTACTGGTGTTGTGCAGTGGAAATCACCGGAGCCCAGTCACGGCATGGCAAACAGGGTCGCGGTGGCACACAAAAGCTGCCAAACTGCCCCTGGGGGCAGCGAGCCGGCTAAGTAATTCCGGGCTAATCGCATAAATTTGGCGGCTGCGCGGCGCGGCGCTGCCGTGCCCTGGACCGGGGCACAGCCAGAAATGCATTACGGCCGGCCGGGGCCCATTACCAACTTGGTCCGACTGCCGACGGACTGGCTATTAATTCGCGGCTGCTGCAGCCCGCCATAACTCACCATCCAGCCGGTCTGGCCTGCCAACCGCCTCTTTTGTTCCTGCCGTGTTGCTGAGCCACCGGCAACTTGGCGCGAAGACATTGTCTCCAGCAGTCTGCGCCGAGTTGCACAACTCAATTTGTAGCCGGCTGGGGGGCCATCTGCACTGATTTGTAAACGTGGGGAGGAAAACGATGGGCTGCGACGGCATCGTACAGTATAAATAGTCCATTTGCGTTATCAGCCACGGGACATGACATACTGGACCTATGTGTTTTCCTGTAGCATATTTACACACACTCACACACACACACACACACACTGAGCCGTGGTCTGGTCCTTATCCCAGTGCTTGTTTTTTAATTTGTGGTATCTTAGTTTGTTACATGATAAGTCAGTCAAACCTTAAGGTCGTATATTCTACCAAATACCTAGGAGCTACAATTACGAACAACTTAGAATGGAGAGAACATATAGAGAATATTGTGGGGAAGGCGAACCAAATGTTCAGATGTTCAAATGTTTGTAGAACTTATGGGACTTAACTAAAACTTACAAACTACTTATGAACTAGCTAAGACTAAGGACGGCACAAATATCCATGCCCGAGGGGGGATTCGAACACCCGACCGTAGTGGCCGTGCAGACTGTGACTGGAGCGCCTCAGTCCCCTCAGCCACCGCGGCCGGCTAACACATGTAATACACATAGTCTGCGGACTTATTTCTATCACAATCACTTCCCACTTTAGAAATTCGCCTGTGTTTACTTTGTTAATATGCATATGTGTTAGTTGACTTTCAGTTGTTCTCCAGTTGGATGGCGGTGGATTTGAATAATGTTTGTTTTGTCTCTGTCTGTGTGTGTGGGGGGGGGTGTTTCAGCTGTTTGTGTCATCCTTTCTGTACAAATCATTTAATGGGTTAAATAATGTATTTTTGCATAGTGTGGTGTATTCATTCATGGCTGATTTTCCTTCTGCTGTTGGTTTTAAAATGTGAAAGTTTTCTTCTGTTTTTGAGTTTGTGGTACACCCTCAAAATTCTAGCTCACCATGATTTTTGCACTCACTATGTTTAACCAACTGCTGACTACAACCACATAGACGTCTAGTTAATGGAGTCCCATATAAACCTATCTAACAACTTTGAGGAAAGCCCCCGTAACACTCGGCACCCGCCACCCAACATGAACATTGGGACGTCGCAATAAGCTA
Source organism: Locusta migratoria (assembly GCA_026315105.1). Classification (NCBI taxonomy): domain Eukaryota; kingdom Metazoa; phylum Arthropoda; class Insecta; order Orthoptera; family Acrididae; genus Locusta; species Locusta migratoria. The sequence continues at coordinate 29,203,678 of CM048747.1, forward strand.
CATTAAGGATGGTGTTTATGAGGTTTTTCTAATTTTTTATATATTAGTAGTTATAAACCCTGTGTATAAGAAGTTGTTTTTATTAATGCAGATATTTGAAGATGCACCTTTAATGGCGCGAAACCGGTTGTAACCTAACAAAGGTATGTAAGATAGCTAAGGCGGATTACGATCATTCATGGACAGGAATTTCTTAACAATATATTACAGCTGTGGATGTCCAACGTATAAAATAGTCTGTGACTTTGTTTTAAAAAAGCTCATATTTCTGACATGTATTCTTTTCAAGGTCCGGATTACAGGTCCAGGCGAAGTCCAGAGGCAGTAATTCCGCGGCAAGTAGAAAAGTCCGTGGGCAGCAGCAGAGGTCGGCGTGTGATGGGTCCAGTCGTCGTGATGGAAAGCATCGAAGGCGGACTGTAGGCGTGGGCCAGATTATCTAGCGCGCTCGGTGCAATCTGTACCCCTGGAGAAAACGGCAAATCATAGTGTGCTGTGAGAATACTGGTAGGTGCCGTGGCATCTGCGAGAAAGATTTTGCGGGTGTATCGAAAGGCGGAGTCATCGCTTTTTGTTTGTTTTCCTCGAGCCATGCTGGCGGTGTTCGAGTGTTGCGCCTTACGCTTCGGCTACCGGGTCGGCCTCGGTGTTGTTGCCGTTGCGGCTACGGCAGGCGCCAGCGGAGCTGTTGATCCGCGGCCGCAACACCTCTCCCCCAGTGGCGTAGCTATCATAGGGCTAGGCGGGGCAGTGCCCCGGGGCCCTCGAGCTCTAGGGGCCCCTCGGCCTACGTGAGCGACGTTCGGAAAAAGTTACAGTAGATCTACGATTTTTCTTTTTTTAAATTCTCCTACACTACTGTCCATCATCTCCCACTCCCCTCAAACCAAATTTCCCACAGTAGTCGCACTGGGCCACCGGGTGGCGGAACATTGCTTGTAATGGGGCCTTCACACGAAGACACTCGGTGGCGCTGCTGACCGGCCAAGCCGCCAGTTGCTGTGTACAACAATTTACTCCGCGTAGCAGCAGAAGTAGCGGCAGCATCAAAGCTGCTCACAGCAACGGCTGAGCCTTCCAAGTGTTGCCGCGTGTTGCTCGGCACGCACAGTGTGAAGGATCGCGAACCTCAAATACTGAATAAATATATTTACTGTACAGTACTTCTTATTGGCAAACAGAAGTATACAGTTCGATTATCCGAATAATTGGTTTTCCGAACATCCATGTCCCCCAATTACTTCGCATAATCAACTGTCTACTGTATATAGTATTATAGTTGAATGAAGAATTTCGACTTTTAACTTTTGAACGAAGTGAAATCCAAAAATTATTCCCACTTCAGAATACAAATGTAACAAGGTATATTGCTTGTCCGCTAAGATGTGCACCCTGCCACCGTTAGTATGCTGTCGTTGAAGTTCCCATGGCTGCCAATCGTTGCGAAATAACAGTGAATGTGGCTGAATTACTAGCAGTGCGTTTGACAATACACAGCGTGAGCAAATTTGAATATGAAGTTTCTAAGTATATTATTGCAGAACGGTATTATTATGGGAACTCAACTGTTTCTGTAGTGAATTCCCCCAAGGAAGTGCTCCTTTATCGTAGATCCCAATGAAGTGCTATAACCAATTGCAACCTGTCATTCGTGCCAGAAGAAGAGAAAATGTGGTTACTTTGTCACAACAATAGTGAATTGTGCATTCACGACGCTGCCCTCTACCCTAGGGTGCCCAGACGTCCCGTATTTTACGGGATTATCCCTTATTTAGTCTTAGTGTCCCGTTGTCCCGACTAAGTAAATACGGGACGTATATTTTCCCGAATTTTACCAACCGTCCCATATATTTTCAATTAAAATTTTTTAAGTAATGTTAGCGTAACCATACCGATAACAAATATAGCCATTATCAAGAAATGAAAGAAATAAGTTTCAACTCAAAGGGATTGAAGCACGATTTTGGACGTAATTCTTTCATAAGTTTCTAGTATTTCAATCTTTGGGGAGATTTCTTTTATTTTAAATGCAAAAAAGCATAGATTGCCCAAAATCGCTATATCAATTTTAAAGCAGTTTTGGGCAACTTATGATTCTTTCATTTTTTTAAAGTAATGCTTCCACATGAGATTTGCAAGTCTTCCAACAATACATATTCAGTGATTAATGAATTCATTCCAAGAAGACAGCGTGGTGAAAGACTCTGGTATCTGCGTTAATGCTACAGGTAAAGGCAACATTTGTGTTCCATATTGTGTTCAACTTCATTCACCTAATTTTGGAGCAACTTCAGAAACTATCTCATAGGGTCGTTTTATCTGTATGTCCTACCCAGGTCCAACTCCATCCCTCTGAAAAATGTCATGCAAATCCACCCAGTAATTTTTGAGTGAAGGCATAACAAACTGTCAGAATTATAATTATATTAGAGAGTACGATTACCTACTTATTATCTGCTGCGTAATACACAATAATTTGCTTAGTAGAATTTAGGTTTTTTGTCTTCCAGGGGGCGTAAGGAGCTGGTGATGAAGTACTTTTGCATCTGTATAGTTTTAGTTTAAAGAGGGCCTCAATATCAATTTTGCCCCGGGGCCCTTGGTGATATAGCTACGCCACTGCTCTCCCCCTCGGGAAAGGGGCGGCTGTGACAGATGCCGTCTGTGGCGTCATCGATGTGGACGGCCCCGTGGGATGCTGGTCTTGGTTTATCCTCACCCGAAGGAGGACTTGGTATGGTAGAGGCATTTCTTGAGATCTGCCAGAAGGATTGGATTGAGGCCAGGAGTTGTTTCTGGCGTTTGGTGGCATTTTACCCAGATATTTGGAACAAATTTGGTTCCGATGACGTACACTTCGGCGGTCCCCGATTCTGACGATGGATAGTCCAAAGCACCCAACTTGATTTCGGACCGAGCCCGGATCCCAGACGGGATCACCTAGTGACGTTACAGATACAAGGGAAAGCTCATTGTTTCCATGTGAAAGGCGGGTTTTGTTAGGCTGTTGGGTTTCCCAGCCGGCCGGCTAACTGTGTGGCCATAATGAATGGGATACGGCAGATAGTTACGGAAACCCTACCCCAATCTATTCGGAAACAGCGGTCTTGGATGAGGGAGGGCGACTATTCCAAACGGAAATACAATATAGGCACACACTTTCTAAAAATCCATATAAAATCAGGGAATGATCATACAGCAAACATAATTATATGAATGGATTCAGGATACTAGGCAGAATCAAACGCCGTAATTACAATTTCAATATCCCTTACAGATAAAAAGCCGACAAATTTCAGTACTATAATAATAATATTATAAGACTTATATTTACAATTATTGATATGTAGTGTTTATCAGTAACAGTTTAAGAAGCAAATGGGCAGCATTGCACCATGCTACCTATCTTAAAAGATGTACCACATTATTTCCATATTCTATCAATAAACTTTATTTTACTCTCTTGTTCTGCTTTTCGTTGAGGTAGTAATATTCTTGTGTCAGAACATAGATTCAGCCAAGGAAACACAAAACATGAACCCATCAAAGCGCATTACATTTATATACGTATTTTATTATATTTAATATTATTCCTAGTAACCTTCTATTTAAGGCTGTAGACTAACACTCAAATATTTCATGGCCGACTAAAATAGTAGATATACAGCAGATAATTTGTATATAAACAAATATAAGTATTTGTGGACAAGAACAATATATTTGTATAAAAGCCATGATAGATTAAATATTAATTGTGTAACTATATTTCGACGGCGGCAGTATATTTGAACAGTGAGACGCCACGCTTAATGGCTATCTGACCAAAGAGCTTCAGTCTCAACAGTTTTTTAGTATTGTCAAATATATATTTGTTTGTTAAATGTAAACAATATTTGTAGGGAGATGGTCAAAGCATTTAATTCTGTGATATCCAAATGTATAATATTTTAGAAGGGAAATTATATTTTAATGATGAGTCCTTAGGATGGGCGGAAGGATACAATTTTGGGAGCAGAGGGAGCACGCTTACGAACGCTTGGGAGGGGACTCGTAACTTGGACGTGGTGGTAAAAGGTTGTGACGCTGGGCGGTCTGAAGCCGCGTTACGAACTTGTGATTTGAAGAGATAGGCATGTGTGGACTGTGACTGCAGAACTTAGTCTCTGTTTGAAAAGTGATAAACTATGCACGGTAGTAGGGCTGTGGAACTGTGATAATTCAGCAATCGTGTACTCGTGTGATGACAAACTGTGTTTTATACCAAATACTGTAATCGTGGATTGATTTGGAACAGCAATGTTCGATGGACTTCACTAATTTACGAGTTGTAATTTGGAACTTTTACTCTCGAGTGCGTGTGATACTTATAGTGCCTCTCATGAAGATTAATTATTGATCTTGTTCAAACAGATTGGGTAGCTGTTTAGGGCGTAGAAGCTGTCATACATAACTCAGCCCTATGAACAGAGTCAACGAGGCATAAACTTTTACTGCCCTGAGTTATGTATTGCCCAAATTTTATTGGTGAGTACCTATAGGAAGGTCGCAACCTGGATGGAATTTTGTGGGGCAAACCGGGGGACTGGGGCCTGGTCCAGGCAGTCGGGGGTATAACATGCTGCGTGGTTGGCGGCCGCGAAAAACTTTGTCACAGATTACTGCGTCTCCGTAGTTCACAGCCACACACAGTCGTCCAGGCATGTCGACTGATCCAGGAGATGGACGACGACTAGCAGCCCACGCGGCCGGCTACATCGATGCCATCACTGAGGGCCGCTCTTAAGGTCTCCCCTCTTCCAAGGTGCTGCAGTGGCAGTTCAACAGCTCCGTCAAGCGCCGCAACCTCAACAGCACCGCGGCCGACACGGTTGCCGAAGCCTAAGGTGCCAGCAAGAAAATAAACAACGATGACTCCGACCAAAGGACACACGGCGCCTGTCGATATTATCTGCGAACTGTTTCTTGCAGATGGTACGGTACCTCCCAGTATTCTCACTGCACACTATGATCTGCCGTTTCTTCCAGGCGCTTTAGATAAGCTGACCCACGCCGATAGTCTGGTCATATGTTAAATATACTAGGGGTAAAACACAAACAATGCCCTTACTACTTGTTAGTAATGGCGGACCTGCTGATGATAGCGCTACTAAAGCAGAGTTACTAAACATAGCTTTTAGAAACTCATTCACCAAACAAGACGAAATCAATATTCCAGATTTCGAATTACGAACAGAGGCCAAAATGAGTAACGTAGAAGTAGATACCATCGCAGTAGTGAAGCAACTAAAATCACTTAACAAGAACAATTCTTCTGGTCCGAACTGTATACCCATTAGATTTCTATCTGATTATGCTGAAGCGATGGCTACTTACTAAACAGCCATACACAACCCACTAAACTACAGGCCCATTTCATTGACGCCAATTTGCAGCAGGGTTTAGGAAAATATCATGTATTCAAATATTATGAATTATCTCGAACAGAATGATCTATTGACTCAGGATCAACACGGATTTAGAAAATATCGTTCATGCGAAACACATCTGGCTCTTTACTCTTTTAATCAAATTGCGTGGTTGTGGCATATCGCCCCAAATTTGCGACTGGATAGGTGTTTTCCTGTCAGAGAGGACGCCGTTTGTAGTAATCGATGGTAATGCATCGACTAAAACAGAGGTGATATCGGGCGTTCCATGGGGTAGTGTTATTGGTCCTCTGCTGTTCCTCATTTACATAAACGATTTGGGAGAAAATTTAAGTAGTTCTCTTAGTTTGTTTGCAGATGATGCCGTCATTTACCGTCTAATAAAATCATCTGAAGATCAAAACCAACTGCAGAACGATCTGAATAAGATATCACAATGGTGTAAAAATTGGCAATTGACTCTGAATAAAGAGAAGTGTGAAGTCATGCACATGAGTACGAAAAGAAATTTGTTGAACTTTGTTTACAAGATAAATCAATCAAAAGTGAAGGCTGTAAACTGCACAAAATACATAGGAATTACTATAACTTCAGACTTAAACTGTTAAGGACTCGTAGATAATGTCGTGGGAAATGCGAACCAGAGACTGCGTTTTATTGGTAGAACCCTTAAGAATGCAACAGAACTACTAAAAAAACTAAATACCCTACGCTTGTCCGTCCTTTTTTCGAGCATTGCTGCCCAATGTGGAATGCTTATCAGGCGGGTTTGACGAAGGACATCGAAAGAGTCCAAAGAAGGGCAGCTCGTTTTGTATTGTCACGATACGGGGAGACAGCGTTACGGAAATGATACAGGATGTGGGATGGGAATCATTACAACAACGGCTGTTATTGCTGCGGCATGGGCTACTTACAAAACTCCAATCACCAAGATTCTCCTCCGAATGCAAAGATATATTGCTGACTCCCACTTACAAAGCAAGAAATGATCATCAGAATAAAATACGAGAAATCAGAGCTTGAACGGAGAGATTCAAGTGTTCTTTCTTCCCGCGCGCTATTCGAGAAAGGAATGGGAGAGTGTAAAGGTGGTTCATTAACCATCTGCCAGGCACTTAAATGTGATTTGCACAGTATCCCAAGTAGAGTAGATGTAGATGGTCGTACCCTTCTATGGCGACGTGCAGGGGAACGCGAAAATATGGATTGTATATGACAGAGGCACACGGGGACGACACCCGACATCATGGTGTAGGGAGCCATATCCTACACCTCTGGTGATCGTCGAGGGGACATTGAACAGTGCATGGTACACTGAATCTTCATTCAACCCATGTTGCTACCGTTCAAGTACCAACAAGGCGATATGCTTCCGCAGCAAGACAATGGGTTCATATGGATTCTGTGCCACCCAACGTGTTCTTCAAGGTGTTCGTCAACTAAGCTGGCCAGCACGATCACCAGATCTCTCAACCACTTAAGCCCCTTTTAAACAATCCACTTTCTTTCGAAAATCGACTACTCGAAGCGTGGACGGCTTTTCTGCCATCGTGTAAATCAGGAGCCAACCACAGCGCGAGTGCGACTAAGACGTCAGTAATCTTTCTATTGTGCCCAGTGAGGAGTTTTAAATTCTCCAGTGCGATGAACACCGCGCATGCGCAGAAGCAGCGGTTGCGTTGCCTAGCAGAAAATGCAAGGTACTGTGTTCTAAACAACGAAGGCACGTGGTAAGTAGCATAGCACGGAATAAAAATATAGTGAACCATCACTGGCATTTATACTTCACGTTTTCCTTCGAAATAATAGAAAGGATGATGATTGTGGATTACTTTTTTATTTTTTGTACAAATGGAGTTGACAAAAGAAAGCGTCAAGGCTCTTATTTCGGCTTATGAAGAGAAGAGAGCACTCCTACATACATAACATCATTTATATCACAGTAAGATAATTTTAACCGCCTCTAGTATTATTTGTGATCTTTGTGCGTTACGGTGACTGCAGATACTCACTGAAAACATCATATATTTTCTAGACTGCACGGAAAGAAAGTAATGGCAAGCGAAGTATCAGCAGTTCGCCCGAAAGTTACAGCTTAAGACTGTAAAACTAAATATGCCACTCGGCGGACACATTACGGCGCGGAGTTTAAAAAAAAAAAAAAAAATCGTCAGAGCGAAAAGAGTGGGTGTTCTTGCAGCAGATGTTTACCGTCCCAAAGTGTGGTGGTTTGATCTTATGGTCATCTTGAAGGATTACATTTTCCAAAGAGAGGGTAATAGGTCGAAATTCGTTCACGAGCATTACTTCTTCTCGTCTTTGCAACCACGATCGCATCCAAACACTTTTCTTCTTTCCTCTCCGCTCTTTCTTTTTGCCTTCCTGGAAAGCGGGGCGGTAACTACCGTTACTGCAGCCAAGACCACAAGTTTTTCATTCATTTCGCTTTGTTGGATAAAAGGTTGTGATTAAAATGCAAATCAGCACACAAAGTATTACGACGGCAACCACAGCGCAAAGACCGCATAGCAGACAGCACACACCCAGAAATTTCGAAGCTATCGTATAAACGCAAACGATCACGCAAAACAAATGAAACACGGAGCTGCCAGGGGCGCTGCAGTCGACACACTCGGTTCGAGTAGTCAACCGAGACAAGAAAGTCTCTCGTGTAAAAGGGGCTTTAGTATGTTTGCGACCAGATGAAACATCATCTTGCGCGGTCGGCATGACCAGATGAAAACTGCATGGCAGGCCATTCTGCGATACTGCATACGGCATCCCTACGATCGACCCCATGGGAGAATTACAGCTTGCGCTGCTGCATAAGAAGGGTATATACAGTGCCAGACATTAACGCTCTGGAGACTGTCTGACGTGCGTATGGCTCCGTCTGTGTAGTCGTGGGTTGTATACATCTTAAAAAGGTGTCAATAAAATGTCCCTCTGCTGGGTCGACGAACTCATGATGCTTTTTTTTTCTTTTTTTTTTTCACTTTCCAGGACTGTAAATTTTGGGTCCCAGCCTCGTCGCCGCTTTTGTGTCCCAGCCTCGTCGCCGCTTTTGTGTCTCGTTTCCGTCGTAGGTGTTGGTGGCCGAGTAGAAATAGACCGACACAAGAATAAAGGATGCACGCTTCTGCAGGTATGAAGGTGAGCAGCCAGTGGGACAGCAGAAACTAGAAACATTAGAGTAAATTAGAACGAGATATATATTGCACAGAATTTATGCAATACTTAACTTTCACATAGTTCTGTACTGCAGAATGCTGATACATAGTTGAGCTAGAGGCCTGCCTAGTGCCTGTTCGATAGCCAAGTCTTCACTGGTGCCTATCTGATTCCGAAGTGTTAACTGGTTCCTATCTCAGTCCCAAGTGAACCATGTCGTTCAGTGGTGGCCACGAGCGGAGTTGCAGCAGAGGGCGCTCGTGGCTGACGTCGTAAGAACGCCGCGCCGTGCGTGCATGGCGACGCGCGGCGAAAGTAGGTGGCGCGCACTTTAGACTTGTGCGACACCACAGTAAATATTTCTGATATTGATACGGTCACTATAAATGTTGGTAGGTAACTAATTATAATAATTTATTACAGATTTATTGAATAGAATTTCCGTGGATTATAACAAAAATAACTGACTGTTTTACATGCAATCAAATTTTCTGTAGTGGAAGGGCTGCGCTGCGAGACGTTTTTCCTTCTACGTTTTTCATGGGCTTTACTTACAGTTAGCAAGTATTTTATAGATGTGCAACACTCTCGTAGAACAAAAAAAGGAAGCTTTCGACTGAGTAACAGTTTGTTATTGTTTCCAATACTCATAGAATTTTCAGCTATCAGTCGATCTTTTTTAAAATTCTTTATTTGCAAATCATGATTTCGGCCAGTAACTGGTCATTATAAAAAAAAAAAAAAAAAAAAAAAAAAAAAAAAAAAAAAAAAATAGGTTCAAATGTCTGTAAATCTATCGGACCAAACTGCTTACAAACTATCAGGCGACCCCAGGGTGTGGAGCTCCGGAAGGAACTCCAGAACACGTCACTTTCGAGTGCCCTACATACCATCATATTGTCTCTCATCTCAGACTACAACTACCGAACTCAGACACATACCAACTCGTCAGACATGAAGCACATTTTCAAATTCTCAATGAATTAACCGACAAAATCTCAAACCACATCAGACATGAATTTATAAACCGATTATGAGACATTTTTTCCAGGCATGACTGCTGCACCAGGCCGTGCCGCCGAAGTACTCCGCCGTGCCCTGGATCAGGAGGACTGAGTGCAGTCAAATCACCGATTGCGACGCTAGATATAAGTTAGGTTAAGTTAGGCTTAAGAGAAAACAGGAAGACAACACAAGGACTGCAGTGCAAAAGGTCAGCCCAGTGCCCTCCGGAATTAGTTCGGGGGCCACGGGCCAACCAGTAGGTTTGTACATCACTGGCTCACCTATGAGCACTGCAGGGGGGGGACACACAAAATAAGTCACTAGACGTAGCAGTAGCGACTTCCACATGAAACACAACATGCCAACGCACCCTGCATGACACAGCACATGCGGCAGACACAACAGCTAAAACAAAACATATCATGTAGCTGAGTAGAAACATTAGAAGTAGCATAAAAAGCACAAAAATGTAGTAGCATAAGAAGACCCATTTATGTATAGCTATTGGGTTATTGTGTAATTAAAAGAATAAAAAAACTATTTAAACCTAGGTAAACTAACCTACGGACAAACATACACACCCATGCCCCAGGGAGGACTCGAATCCCCACGGCGAGCAACCGCGCGCTCTGCAGCGAGGTGCTTCAGACCGCTCGGGTACTCCACCGCGACGGCCATTATCAATGCATGTGTTTAACTGTAGATGTTATTAATATGGAAAAACTCACACCACGCCAAGTATGACCAACTGTATGAGTGGTCATACTTGGTGTGGTGTGAGTTTTTCCATATTAATAACATCTACAGTTAAACACATGCATTGATAATGGCCAGTTACTGGCCGAAAGCTTGATTTGCCAATAAAGAATTTTAAAAAAGATCGACTGATAGCTGAAAATTCTCAGAGTATTGGAAACATATCACACTCGTGGAGCGCAAACCATGGAAAGTAACCTGAGTTTGTTATTGGGTCGCCAACTTAGACAGAAAAACATGTGACCCAGCTACGTGATCCACGGACAGCAGACGATGGCAGCCGCGCGCGCCGAGCCAGGGAAATACACCGAAATGGCGTGTTATGACGCCGGCGGGCAGATTTATCGGCCTTTTAAACGCCCGTTAATGGACAGATGCGTAATAAAAGAAATATATGGATGATTTTTCGAGCCGTAATAGATCTCGCTTAGCGCGCGCACATTACTAACAATACAGCCGTAATTAGAGTCGACGGCCTGCCGGCTGGGAGCATCAAAATGGCGCCGCGCAGTTGGCACGCGTGCGCGCGCGCTGACAAATGACGGCGCTGCTGACGTCAGCGCGAAAAATATGCGCGCCGCGTTCACGCGCCCGGAATGAGATTATTCGCTTCTCCATGTGGCGATACCTTTTCGTCGTTTTTTTATGTCACTAGATGGTACGCCACATAAAGACAAATTCGTCTCACCTTATATTTACATTCACACTCTACTAACCATCGTACGAATCACAGTGGAGGACACCTTTCCCCTGTCATGATATTCTCGAGTGGATGTCACACATCTTGCCTATCAGCACTGCTTCCCTACGAGACCGCTGTCCGAAATTGGATTCTGCAGTGAGAGTTCAGTGTTGCACAAAGTTCTGTTGAGCTAACTCGCATTTTCTTTTATATTAATACGAGGGTCGTTCCGAAAATAATGCCTCACATATTTATCCATGGAACTATAGGAGATACTATGTCACGGAGTAAAGTAACATAGCCAGCTTCCTTCTTTAGGAAAAAAAAATTATACAAACTTTAACTGAAGTATTCGATTTCAGACTCACAACATACTGTAAACACATCAATTTATTTCCTAATTTTCTTAAATCAGTGTGTTGGCCTATGCTGTTTGGTTTGGCACAGAATGTGAATAATAGACATCGTTACTGATTGTACATAATTATATGTAAGTAATTCCAAGAAACGTACTAACAAAAGTATAAACAAATACAATTTGTACTATTTACAAAAATATTTTGATCTAGCCTTTTATGAATTTTCAGACTTCGAAATATGTTAGGAAGAAAAATTTCAATGATCAGGTGATGCAGTCAACTAAATTAATAAAAAAACATTGTTTCAAAAAAAACATTTAAAGTATTTTTTCTGTTAAAATATGATTGTACCAACAAAATTAATTATTGTAAAGCAGTTGATAAAATACTGAAATTCATCTAAACTCGAAATGGTGTAAATTAAAATTTTATATCTGAAATTTCATAAAATTGTTCTAACAATGTGTTTGCGGAATTTCCGATTGTTAAAAAGTATATAAGGCAGACAGATGTGACGGTGTCTCAGTTTTCAGTGAGTTGTCAGACGCTAAACATGTAGCAGTTTTGTCCAATAAACTGCATCAAAAAGGAACACACTGTGTGGAGTTTAATAATAGGGTACTTGACTGTTTTCTGGAAATCGTTTTAAATTTTTAATTATGTCATATTATGGTCTGAACATGCTTTTTCACCTCGTGGATTTCAGTACTTTTTTTAAAATAAAAAATAAGATTCAAATAATTTGAAAGCCCGCTAAAACGCTACATTTGAGTCACGTGATGCCTGTGACGTCATACAACACGCCGCTGCTGCTGCTGCTGCTGCTGCTCTCGTAAGATAAACAAATACCTGTACATTGTTTGGGCCGAGGCCTCGTGTTTGGGCGTTAACGTTTGCATAATGACCTACGAATATTGCTTAGTTCCGCACTGTACCAATACATCTGTCAAGACTCCAGAAAATTGTTCTTGCAAGTACAAAAAATTAGAAGATACGCAAAAAGTGGTTGACACTGGCACGAAAAGATCCAAATGAAATAGCGGCTACTTCATGTGTGTATTTCTGTGAGGATCATTTTGATGTAAGTAAACAATATTATTCCAAGTGATATGCCTTTGGCTACGCGAAACGTGCGTTGCCAACCGACGAGCGATATGAAAACACCGCCGACGCAACCCGCTGTCCCTGTTCTAGACTACAGATATATTGTATAACTATACACAAGGCATTTTTGCTGTATATTACAGGTTTTGATGTTTCACTTAGCACCAGTATTGAAGTAGTTAAATAAAATTACTCCCTTAGCTGCGTGCTTGACTGGGTTAAATTTTACTAACTATCCCGGCGGCTTCCTGTGACTATGTTGGCAACAGATGCTGAGTAGCGAGAATCATAAGACGTCGCCATTAGCCAATCGCGTGACAGCGCAAATATTTTGTCGTGAAACCTTTGATTTACGAGGGCAGTTACTTTTACTGACCGGACAAGGGTACATACAAGAAGCATAGAGCAGGAACAGCATTATTTATTTACTTCATGGTCTGTACGATACACTAATCTAGTCATTCTATGTGGTCAGAACATTTGGACAAAGATTTTCTATCGTGTTGATGTTGCCAACATAATCACTCAAGGCCGCTTGGATAGAAGATAAGATTTCACCCTTTATTGCATAATATGGTGACTTCAGATTAAGTCTGCTGACATCAACAAATAGGGTACATTTTTCCAATGGCATAAAATATCTCTCGAAATAATTAGCTTTAAAATGTAGGTATGCGTTACTTACAATGCAGTTTTCACGATTCTTATTTCTGGCACATAAAAATTTGGATTGTTTTTAAAGAAAGAAGGCACCATAATTGCATCAACTTTAGGGAGGTTTCCGCTGTCAGCCTTCACATAACCATCTTCCATTGTGGCATAAAAACTGTAAACGCGTTTAGATCACGAAAAAACTGAACTTAAAGCTGCGAAATGGAGGAAACGCGTACAATAATACAGCTCCGACTTCTAGATGCCGCGCTGTAGGTGTTCTATGACGTCACCAGTTGGCCAATAAAGGAGCGTTTTCGTTCACGTGATCTAATCGTGAAATCTGATGATTTTTAAGCTTTAATTACGTAAAAATAACAGATGTTTTGTGAGAATTATGAGGGAAAATGCTGTCTGAATGTTATAATCTTTTGTGTCCCAACTTCGTCGCCGCTTTTGTGTCCCAGCCTCGTCTTAGGTGTCGGTGGCCGAGTAGAATGAGCCCGACACAGGAACAAAAATAGCACGCTGGTGCAGGTACGGAGGGGAGCAGCCAGAAACTATAAACACTAGAGTAAATTAGAAAGAGATATATATTGCACAGAATGTAACAATACTTAACTTTTACATAGTACTGCAGAATGTTGATACATAGTTGTTAGAGGCCTGCCTAGTGCCTGTACGATAGCAAAGTCTTCACTGGTGCCTATCTGATTACGAAGGTCCTAACTGGTTGCTAACTCAGTCCCAAGTGACCGGTGTCTTTCCGTGGTGGCCACGAGTGGGGTTGCAGCAGAGGGCGCTCGTGGCTGTCGTCGTGAGAACGCCGCGCCGTGCGTGCATGGCGGCGCGCGGCGAATGTAGGTGGCGCGCACTTTGTACTTGTGCGACACCACACCCCTCCCCCCCAAACCGCCGCGCCGTCGTGGCGTAGGGCTGAGGGCCACGGCGACGGCACTGGGAGGAGGGCCTGGGCGGGGGCGTTACTGGTGGGACGGGCGTCGTAGCTGAGGCTGGGATGGAGACGCCGTCCGTGCCCCGGCATCCGCCTTGCGATCCTCCAGGAAACCCGCCGAAACCTGGGGAAGGGCGCACACCCCCGCCCAGAGGGAGCAGGTCATCTTCTTCTGAGGTGCGTGGCCCAAGCTGGGGGACCCGCACGGTCCCGGAGTCCCTCTCGGTGACGCTGTTATCTGCGGCGGCGACAGCGGCGGCGGCGACTGCATCGGAGGTGCGTCGACCTCCATAGGGATCTCGTAGTCCGGGGACGAACGATGTGGCTGTGCTCCCTGGCGGTGAACTGGGTCTGGAATCAAGAAACCCGAGACAGGATCGCGCGGTCTGTGCAGGCGCAATTGGTTTGCGTGGCGCCGCAGCTCCGACCCTGTGGAAGAACGTACAACATACATATTGCGACCGAGCAGGCGCTGAATGGTGCCCGGCAACCATGTCTTCTTGTTGCCAGCAAACACCCTGTACAGCACCGGCGTGGAAACCTGAAAACGCGAAGCGCCATACGAACCGACTCGGTGCGTGGGAGGCTGCAGCAGGTGAAGGAGAGTGCGGTGACGGCGGCCGTGTAGCAGCTCGGCAGGAGACGGGCCGGCACGTGGCATGCACCGATACGTAGACAGGAAAATTTGAAGAGCTTGCTGCCTGGAGTGCTGACCTTTCATCTTCTCCATGTGAGACTTGAATGTTCGAACGAAACGTTCTGCTTCACCATTGGACTGAGGGTGAAAAGGTGCGGTGGTGATATGCTGAATGCCATTCACACGACAAAACTGTTGAAATTCCGCACTAACAAACTGAGGTCCATTGTCACTGACGATAGTTTCAGGCAAGCCTTCGATGCAAAACACTGATGTTAAGGCACTGATCGTACTAGACGCCGTCGTTGAGTTCATGGCAATCACAAAAGGAAACTTGCTGAAAGCGTCTACAACAATTAACCAGCGCGTATTCCAGAAAGGTCCGGCAAAGTCAATATGTAAACGTTGCCATGGTCCCTTGGGGCGTGGCCAGTCTGAGAAACGCTGTGGAGGAGCCGCCTGATGCTCCGCACAAACTGTACACTGTGATGTCATGCTCTCTATCTGAGCGTCCATACCAACCCAGGTACAATGACGTCTGGCCAGTTGCTTTGTCCAAACAATGCCCCAATGCCCCTGATGCAGGAGGCGTAACACTTCTCGTTGCAGGGAACGAGGAACAATCACTCTTGCTTGGTCGTTGTCAGTATGCAACAACAGAACACCCTGACTTAAAGACAATGCATGACGTTGTGCAAAATAACGTCGAACCAGAGGCCGATCAATGTCTTTGGCTCTGGCAGGCCACCCTGAGCGAACAAAACTTGCTACCACACTTAGGTCTGCATCCGCAGCTATTTCCTGTGCAACCCGACGAGAGTTCAAAGGAAAGTCTGCGACAGCGGAAGCATCTCTGGAGTCTATCTGACAACATGCCATTTCTGAAGAATCAAATGATACATCCTGGCCAACCGGAAGTCGGGAAAGTGTGTCCGCGTTGGCATGTTTAGTGGTAGGTCGGTACAAAATCTCATACTGATAATTTGACAATATCAAGGACCACCTCTGAAGCTTTTGTGCCGTTCGTGGCGGAATTGGCTTTGTGGGTGAGAGCAACGACGTGAGAGGCTTGTGGTCTGTCAACAAATAGAATTTTCTGCCTTAGAGATAATGATGAAACTTTGTGACGCCGTAAATGATTGCTAAGGCCTCCTTTTCTATCTGACTGTAAGGGATGGATTCCTTGGGCATTAATCACATGGCCTAGGTACTCTATTTCAGTTTGAAAAAACGAACACTTTGCTTTATTACAACGTAGACCTGCTGCAGTCAAAACTTTGAAAAGGCTCTCCAGGTTTGCTAAATGTTCTTCAACTGTACGTCCGGATACCACAATGTCATCTAAATAGTTCGAGCAACACGGTACAGAAACTGTCAGCTGTTCCAAAAAGCGCTGAAAAATAGCGGGAGCGGAAGAACTGCCAAAGGGTAGGCGTTGAAATTGAAAAAGGCCCATGTGAGTATTAATGACGAAAAACTTTTTGGACTCGTCATCAAGTGGAATTTGTAAGTATGCCTCTGCTAAATCAATCTTGGAAAAGAAGCGAGACTGTCCTAATTTGTCCATAAGTTCCTCAGGTCTGGGCAGGGGATAAGTGTCTACAATTGTTTGACTGTTCACTGTTGATTTAAAGTACGCACAGAGACGAAGTTTTCCTGACGGCTAGGGTATAATTACTATAGGCGAGGCCCACTGACTCGCAGAAACAGGAGAAATCACCCCACTATCTTTCCAACGTGTAAGTTCTTCGGCAACTGTATCACGCATTGCGATAGGCACTGGTCTAGCTTTACGAAATTTTGGAACTGCAGATTCTTTTAAAGTTACATGTGCCACGAAGTCTTTTGCACAACCTAGTTCCGGCGAAAACAAGTCACTATATTTGTCACACAATGCATTGATTTTATCCTGAGGCACTATTGACGAAATTTGAAGCACATCTCTTTGAATTGATAAACCAAACAAGTCAAAAGCATCTAGTCCAAAAATGTTCTGTGTCGATTTGGCCTGAAGAACTACAAAAGCAACTGTTTTTGTTACACCTTGAAAAGAGGCAGGCAGGCTACACGTTCCAAGCACGGGAATATTTTGACCTGTATAAGCTGTTAACACTTGCTGTGACGGCGACAATTTTGGCGAACCCAGAAGTTCATAAGTATCTTTATTTATTAATGTGACAGAGGAACCAGTATCAAGCTGAAATTGCACAGTCTTATTTTCTATGGAGAGATTTACACAAAGTTTGTGCTTCTGGCGCACGACAGGTGCGCGAATGTGGGCAACGTCTGCTACGGTTAGTTTACTGCGCTTGCGCGGGCCGCGTAGTGAAGTAAGCGGCGCAGACTCGGCACGCAGCGGATTAACAACTCTGTCATTAGATGGCACTACCGCCGGATCGGCGTCCGCGCAATGCGAGGCTACTGCAGATTCACTAACTACTGCACTAAACTTTTGAGTAGCTACACCAAGTCTACTGTCACTATCTACACAGTACTGGGCACTTTTACAATGAGCAGTTGCAGAAGGCACTACGTTCACTACAGGATTGCACTGTTCATAGTCATTTTGCTTGTCCCGAACCCTTTTCCGTTGCACTGTTTTACGCGCTCGTCGGTGCTTGCTACGTGGCTCACTACATAGTCTTGCAGGAGGCGCACAAAAATTGTTTTGCACTTTTGAATCAAGAGAAACACTGCCTAAATCTACAACGTGTATGACATTTACAGTATGAACCGTTCTCGCACTGTGCGAAGCACTATTCCTAACGGCACCGTTATTTGAGTTTTTAATTTGCATACACACAGACTGTACATGTCCCGATTTGCCACATTGATAACAGGTTGCGTTGCGACTAGGGCAATGAGCACGCTTGTGGCGAGACACACACTGGGGGCACGATTTACGAACATTTTTCTGAAATGAGCGTTGGCGCCCTTTATTCAAATCACTGTTTCTAATACGACGGGGCGACCTTTGTGTCGCACTTTTACACTGGCTACTGTTCACTGTCTGTTCAGCACGGCCGGTAGAAAAATAAGAATCACTAGTGCTATACTGAGAACTACGGCTAGGAAAGCGTCCGTTGCGGCGCACTGAATTTACACTATGGCTTTGCATTTCTACTTCAGCTAAGTCAAAAGTATCATGCGCTTCTATAAGCTGCAGTACACTGTCTAATGAGGGGTCAGACTGTTTTAGAATTGTTGCCCTAATTCTGGGGTCCTGAATGTTCTGCGTAATCGCATCTCGCAACATAACGTCACTATACGAAAGTCCACAAGAGCAAGTAAATTTACATTGGCGTGTTAAGCCCTTCAATTCCGTAATCCACTCTTGGTGTGACTGCTGCGGTAATTTTTTAAGTCTGAAAAATCGGTATCGTGCAGCGGCTACAAGAACTTTTCTCTCATAATGAGCATTCAGTGCATCTACAATTTGTTCAAAGTCTACATCCCGAGGAGATGCGAGAGGGAAAAGTTTTTGCTATAGTACGAAGGTCTGGGGGCCCACAATCGATAAGAAAAGGTTCTTCACTCTCTGACCTGTAATTTGATGAGCCGCGACGAGTTCTTGAAACTGTGCGAAATAGTCGCTCCATTCTTCCTCACGTTCGTTGTACTGGCGAAATGTAGGAAGCGGTGCAGCGGCAGGTGTGGGCTGCTGATGTGACGGCTGTTGTTGTTGGTGAGCAGCCTGTGCCGTCAACTGCGACACGGCCTGCAGTAGTTGAGTGATTTGCGCCGTCTGTAACTGAATAATTTCCATTAAGTTTGGGTTCGGGGTAGTGGCCATGCTGACCGATTAGGCGCCGCGCATACAAGTAACTTATAACAAAACACAATTGCAATATGAAAGACGACGCTCTGCAACAAAAAAGTCCAAACACGTATCAATATTGTCCCCCAAAAATCTTATAATAAGGGTGGGTAGGCGGGAGCAATTTCTGCGTGCTCCGACTGCTGCTGTCTGGCTGCTGTAAGCGGGCTGGTCCAAGGTTCTATCCCAACCTCGTCGCCACTTTTGTGTCCCAACTTCGTCGCCGCTTTTGTGTCCCAGCCTCGTCGTAGGTGTCGGTGGCCGAGTGGAATGAGCCCGACACAGGAACAAAAATAGCACGCTGGTGCAGGTACGGAGGGGAGCAGCCAGAAACTATAAACACTAGAGTAAATTAGAAAGAGATATATATTGCACAGAATGTAACAATACTTAACTTTTACATAGTACTGCAGAATGTTGATACATAGTTGTTAGAGGCCTGCCTAGTGCCTGTACGATAGCAAAGTCTTCACTGGTGCCTATCTGATTACGAAGGTCCTAACTGGTTGCTAACTCAGTCCCAAGTGACCGGTGTCTTTCCGTGGTGGCCACGAGTGGGGTTGCAGCAGAGGGCGCTCGTGGCTGTCGTCGTGAGAACGCCGCGCCGTGCGTGCATGGTTGCGCGCGGCGAAAGTAGGTGGCGCGCACTTTGTACTTGTGCGACACCACATAATCATTCAGAATAACAACAATTCGAACCATATTTTTAACACAGGAAAATACCCTATTAGCGAGTCGGACACTACTCCATAGTAACTTTTACTACAGCCATCATCTATTGGATCCGACATCTCAGAAATGGTTGTCGGAAGCAGCGAGAGGAACCCAAAAAAATTAAGGTAAGTATTTTTAATCGCGCAGTTAAACACGAACCTTAACACTTCATGGAAATTTTCATTTGGTGGAGTGAGTTGCGATCAGTTGTAATTTGTCGGAACCACTTATGGTAATATGTTCTTTAGTTTCAGGTTCATTGCAAAAACAAAAAAAAAAAAAACAAAAAAATCGCTTTGCATAACAATATTATGTTACAGTGTTCATAATGAACTCGTGGTGCAGGCGAAGTTTTGTGCAGTGTTGTGCAGTGGAAATAAAGGTTGGAAAAGGAAAGTAAAGAAAAAAAGGACCAATTTTAGCTGTGGGCAATTGCTGCCTTCTGCAAACAAAATAAAAGTGTACTTCGTTTCAAACTTATAATCTTTATTGTGAACTAATTTTGCCTGTGAAATTATATTTACCTTTGATTACTGTGCGTACAATCATATCGTTAAAAATGGAAAGCTTAGAGGTGTAGACAAGGGACGGGTAGACAATGTAAATGTACGTAATAATGACAGCATTCATGTTAAAGAAAAGGTAATAATGTCAACAACCATGGAAATGAGATAGCAGGCAGTGTTATAGATTCCGAAAGTAGTGATAAAGGCGTACGCAGTCCGTTTCATGGTTTCCGTAATGCTGATATAGTAGGAAATAATGCAGAACTTTGTGTCCTTCTTACAACTTTATTAGATAAACAGTCTGACGTTTTAGGAAAAAAATTTATCAATCAAAGATTGAACTGAAAACCGAGCTTGGGGAGGGAATAAAGAATATCAGAGGTGAAATTTCGAGAGCAAACACAGCTAATGAGGAAGTGAGACAGGACCTAAATCCGTTCAACGAACACGTAAAAAAAAAAAAAAAAAAAAAAAAAAAAAAAAAAAAAAAAAAAAAAACCAGTGAGAACGATGGCGGTGTAAAATTAGAATTAGTAGACGTTTGAACTGTACACACAAACAATGCAAACAGAATAAATGAAAATTTTAAGTGAGTAGAAGAGGTAATCACACAGATGAGCAAAATACTTAGGACGGAGATGACTAAAGTTGAAAAGAAAACGGACAATGAATATAAAAAATTATAATAATAAATTAGTTGTGTGGAAAACGTAACCAGAAACGAAAATTCACAGCACAGTAATGTAGAGAAGTTTAACAAAAAGGTAGTCGAACTTCAGGAGAATCTAGGTACTAAAAGGTTCAGTAGTTGTAGTAATGGGTTGTGGAGTAATGTGTCACCAAAGAACTTTTTCACGCAATGGTAAATTACATCCTATAGATTTTGTAAAATACTGTTATGAAAATTTTGTTAGTGGCATGAGTGATACACTTCAAATAAAATTTGTAAGAAGACTCTTGAACGGGAAAGTTTCTTGAATAACTTTTGCTTAGCAGAAAAGCAAGCTAAAATCAAGATTTTAATGGGCAACGTTACAAGTCAAGGAATTTTGTTAGACTCAGTTAAAAAAGTTTATACACTTACAATCCTTTTGCTGAAATAATACTAATCGATACAATGAAAAGAACGTTGCCATAGTGAATACAGCTGTAATTAGTATACATATCTGACATTTAAGTAGAAGTTTTAAGATACATTGATGAATTAGACAGATTTTTTAATAGTTAACAGGAGAAATCTTATAGATACAGATCTAACAATTATCAGAATGGGTGTGGAACCATAATCAACAACAGGGAAATAATTATGGGGAAAGAGAGAACAGAATTGAGCAAGCACATAGAGATGATGGGATTGTCACACCACAAAATGATAGATACACAGGTGGGAACCGAGATAATAGAAACAGGAATTATGGAATGAAAATAACAGTCATCATAATGATAAAAGGTTTGAAAATAGGAGACATGGTCATGATAGCAGATGGAAAAATAAGGTAAACTAGACAGCGTGTCAGTTCAGTGCGAGAAAACAGTTGAGAAATCAGGCCAGTACTTGAAAACGGATTGATTTGAATGAGAATGTTTCTAAATCAAGAATGCAGCCAGCTTGTAGAGACAGAGGGACAAGTTGAATTTTTAAATTAAATTCTGGAGAGCTATGATTATGGATGTGTGTGGGGTGAGTGAAGAAAATGTAAGTCAAGAACAAATAGTAGAACCTGATGAGGAAGCATTGAATCAGTTGTTTAGCCTTACAAAGAGACTAATAAAAGTAAAGATTTTGATGAGTTTGGGTTGCATATATTAATTATGGTTGACAGAAGTAACTAAATACAATGTGTTAACAGTGTAACAGATGATGTTACTGGGGGGATAAGCAATTATGTACCAAAAGGGTAAGATAATAGGGATGTTGTGTGCATTGAGACCGATGATGCAGGGGATTGTAGTAATAATGATGAAATTACTCATGATAATGATGTAGATTAAGTTGAAAGTGTTGAGAAAGATTTTTTGAAAAGTTAGATGGTATGATTTATGTGGAAGTAAAGTCTGTATAGAGAAATGAGTTAGTGCAAGAGAATGTTAGAATGGTACATGAAAGTGAAATCTTACCATCTCTCGTGCACTTGAAACCAATAAAAAAAGAAAATGAGTTTGGGGAAAAAAGATAGGTAATGATATCCTAAGAAAAGCTTGGCTGTATGTTAGTGAAGAAATTTTTGCAGATAAATTAAAAAAATATATGACATCTACGGTGACTTACAGCCAGATTTGTGGGAAGAACGGTGACTTACAACCAGATTAGTGGGAAGAAATGTGTAGTTCTACAAGTGAACATGAGGAAAATATTACTGTTGTACAGGCAGCATGGTATCTACAGACACATATTAGATAATGAAAACTTCACTGAAATGGAGAAACATCTATTACATGATAGTGTAAATATGTACATAGATGAGATTATGGGTAGTCCTTACATCCATATTGAAAGACGACCGTCTGTCGTCTTCCATATAATTTTTATAAAATTGTAATTTATTTGATGTTGCTAGATTAGCATTTTGTTAAAATTAGGACCCAACTCTTTTCAAGGCATGAGGAATAGAATTTTTATTTCATGTTTTAAAATATTAGTTTCTGAAATGTTAGTTAATATTGCTAGAATTACGTTATTATAATAATTTATTATTGTGGTTATGAATGTGACAATAAGTACGGCTTCTCCGCTACGCCAAAGTCCCTGTGAGAATGTGTACTTGTTTAACTTTTAAGTGGATGTGCGAGGATCTAATGGCTGTCTGAATGTGGATGGTAATAGCTCCCTTTGCATTGTTCTCTCTGGCTCAGAGTCGATAGTTAGCCACTACCAACACCTGCTGCTGATGCATCCAAAGAGGTTTCTACACCGTTTGATTATACAAGCCAGTCGACGAGACTTCACCAAGGCGAGTCTTGAGATCTTATCTCCCCACCACCCATTTTCCGGTAGCTTTCCCGCCTCGTGACCGCTCGTTGGTCTCTTTGTGCTCGGACCGCGCTGAGGTAAGGTTGGTTCTGCTCTTGTGCCTGCAGAGATAGTAGCGATTCGTTGTCTAGCATGTTTAACTTAGACTCTTGAGCCTAGAATCATTTTTTGGAATATTCCTTCCAATCGTGCGCGGAAATGTGTTCTAGTTTTCCAATCCAGTGATTTCCAACAGATAAACGCAATGTATGTGTTACTAATTGCAGTTTGATAACGGCCTGGTATATTCAAACCTTTTGTGATTATGTGGCGGCATATGAACTCTGTGTAAATTCTTTCTAGCTTTGTGAGGCCCGATTTCTAACAGACGATATGTTCATTTTTGTACAGTGCATGTAAAATCTTTCTTATCGTTTCCTTTGGTGAATGATATGTGTTCCACGTGGTTGGTTCTTAGAACAAAGCCTTCAGCTTCCATTATTGTTTGTTACATGCCCATTAGGCAAGCAACTATGGGGTATCCTGATTTCCACTAACATTTCGCGATCTCTCTCCCCGCCTATTTTAATTTTGCTGTTTCTTCTCCGAACTGGTAGTATGCATTTATTCTTTATCAGTAATTCTGTCCGAGTCTTATACAACCTCCTTCAATAGCTTGCTTATGAAATTTTATACATTTCTATAGGTTGCATGCCGTAGTTTATTCTCACTTTTCCGTCTTTGTAATTATTTCACTTTTCTGGGTATTGAGACCGGACTTCATCCGTCTCTGTAATCGCTCCCTATCGCGTGTAGCTGCATTTCATTCGCTTCTTTATGTAATTCTAAACACTTCTAGGGGTTGCATGCTGTAGTTTTTATTTTTATTTTTTGTAAATTGAATTTATACATTTTTATCGGGTTTCGGAACCACGTGGGTCCGAACTCCGACTTCAGGGGCTTGCAGCTAATCACCTGAATTCACGCCACTTCTCATAAAACCAGTGCCTAGATAGTTTACTCTCACATTGCAAGTTAAGAGTCCGCCGTGATTTTGAGTAATGAACCCGATTTTTAACCACTTCACCTTCAGTGGAGTGCAATCATGTAACGTAGCCGTGTGTCGCCGTTAGCGTGTACTAGTTCAGTGTCATAGTAAATATTTTTGACAAAAATTTCCTATATATTTCGAAGTGCACAGGTTGGCTACAAATGCAAAAACTGTTTCAGTTCGTTAGTGTAGCCGAAGAACACCGTATCTAACATTTACTGTAAAAATGCAAAACGTGATACATAATTTTAATGCAAAACGTTAGAGTGGTATCAGGGGTATACAAAATAAAAATATATAGCATATATTTATTTTGGAAAATCCTTTTGTTTTAGGAATGAAATCTATACAGGTAATTAAATAAGCTAAACCAGATCTATATGCAAAATTTGATGCAAATCGTTAGAACCGTTTCCAGGTTAAAAAATATAGCCCATGTGAGCTTCCCTCGGTAGGCTTTTTTTTCCAAGATGGTGTTTCGTTAGAAAATATATTGGGAGTTACATACTGATGAAACATCCACAGCTTTCAATCTTACTACGTATTAACTGATTATTTCAATGACAAAATCATGAGTGTAATTAATTATTTTAATACAAATTACTACATTATAGTACATATTTTCATTTTATGTCAATATGAATATATGTCAACACATTCGGTTTCATCATGATGAAATCGCATTTTGAGCTAATACTTTCTTCCATACTATGTTGCGGGTGTGTCGAGGATTTTCATGTGGAAGTAATACTTTCAACGCCACAGGTCGCTGCACTCTAGAAAATGGTACACACAACATTCCATGCTTGAACACTGACGACCTTAAGTCTGGCCTTGAGATTTGTGTACCGTCTTGGCCAACGCATATCTTACTGGAAATTGGTGTCGCTGAAATGTTTTCTTTATTTCATTACCTGCCTCACACATGCAGTCACAGTGAAGTCGTCGTCGCACGCACACTACATGCGTGATCACATTCTCGTTCTTCAATGATGGTGTAACTAGAAAACTGAATGTTTTGGAATTTTTGCGCGTCAAATCTAGCGGAAATACCGCGAAATCCTTGGGGCAAATAGATAAAAAGAGAATCTGCGAAGCAGATATTGCTAATTTAAAATGCATAAAAGAAGCAAGACAGAAAAAAAGCAGGACCAAGAGAAGAAAAGAAGAGCAATATCATTCAAATAATGCTCAGTATTGTGCAGGAAACTATTAGAAGTAATTCTTATCAATAACTATACTAGACTTGCAATATTAAACTTTAAATTGATTTTTCTCAAAACTGTATTGTTTTTAATTTCAAAAACCAATACTCAATAAATTAAAAGGTTAGAAACATGAAATTTCGTCAATATATACTACAGATGGTAATAAGTTATTACAAGTAAATTGAGAACCACCAAGCAATCAGAAACTGTTTTATAATAATTGATGTGTCAAAAAAGTTAAATTTTATTAGTGAAAGAATAAAAAAGTTCTTCAAAACCATAAGAGTTATTATGTTCATTTTACTTTTAAATTAAGACACGCATCTCTATACGTATAAGACGCATTTGTTATCTGTCTGTCTTTTTTCTTACAACTCAAGATCCAGACAACCAAATAACATGAAATTTGTGAGGCTTTAACTTTTCCCGGCGTAATGAATCTTCAAACATCAGTGCCGGGTGACGTCGTCGACAACCGCCGATATTTCGGCAGGAGGGCACCCTTCCATTCTCAAGGCACAACTGCAGTTAAGGGTGTAATGTGCAAGCGTATTTAATACCTCGGTTTGCAAAGGGTAAACAAGGAAGATAACAAAAAATGTTCGAATGTTTGTATAGCTTATGAGACTTAACTATGGGGTCATCAGTCCCTAAACTTACAAACTACTTATGAACTATTTACGAACTAGGACGGCACAAATATCCATGCCCGAGGGGTGATTCGAACCCCCGACCGTAGGGAAGATAACACACACAGTACAAGTCACAGCAGAGTCAACACAACCAAAGATGACCAAACATCAAAAATATCGATAGTGACTGTTAATCAACAGGTGAGGCAGCATTAATTTTGTCTCTCTGTTTTTTGGCGAGAGACAGTGCCGGATTCCAAGCAGAATATAAACAAAAACCACCATCTCTGTTTATAAGATCGCTTGCTAGTTTAATTTCAACAGCTTCCTTAATAACACTATCCCAGTAGGTGGAAGTGCATGCCAGAATCTCCGTGTTGTATTCCATAGGAAGACCGGTGCCAAGACAGTGTTCTCCAACAGCGGATTTGTTTGGCTGTTGTAAGCGCGTGTAACGTTTTTGTTCAATACACCGGTCTTCCACAGTCCTGATTGTCTGACCAATATATGACATGCCACAACTGCAAGGAATACGATATACACCTGCCTTACGCAAACCAAGATCATCCTTTACGGAGCCCAACAGGGCCTTTATCTTAGAAGGTGGTCGAAAAACACATTTCACATCATATTTCCGTAAAATACGACTAATCTTGTTGGAAATACTTCCTGCGTAAGGCCAAAGGGCCATAGATTTAGGTGCCACTTCATTACTATCGTCACTCGCCCGTTGCACAGAAGGCTGAAAGCGCAATGCACGTTTTTTTCTGTCTCTCACTATAACCATTCTGACGAAAGGTCTCCTCGAGATGGGACAACTCAGCTGACAAACTTTCTGAGTTGTCCCATCTCGAAGAGACCTTTCAGGACTGTCGAAGACCGGTGTGCCGGCCGCGGTGGCCGA
This sequence comes from Locusta migratoria, assembly GCA_026315105.1. Lineage (NCBI taxonomy): Eukaryota > Metazoa > Arthropoda > Insecta > Orthoptera > Acrididae > Locusta > Locusta migratoria. The sequence continues at coordinate 29,230,209 of CM048747.1, forward strand.
GGGGACTGTGGCGCTTCAGTCACGGCCCGCACGGCCACTACGGTCGGGGGTTCGAATCCTCCCTCGGGCATGGATATTTGTACCGTCCTAGTTCGTCAGTAGTTCATAAGGAGTTTGTAAGTTTGGGGACTGATGACCCCGTAGTTAAGTCCCATAAGCTGTACAAACATTTGAACATTTTTTTGAAGATCGGTGTATTGAACATAAACGTTACACGCGCTTATAACAGCCAAACAAATCTGCTGTTGCAGAACACTGTCTTGGCAGCGGTCATCCTATGGAATACAACAACACGGGGATCCTGGCATGCACTTCCACCTACTGGGATAGTGTTATTATAGAAGCTGTTGAAATTAAACTAGCAAGCGATCTTATAAACAGAGATGGTGGTTTTTGTTTATATTCTGCTTGGAATCCGGCACTGTCTCTCGTCAAAAAACAGAGAGACAAAATTAATGCTGCCTCACCTGTTGATTAACAGTCACTATCGATATTTTTGATGTTTGGTCATCTTTGGGTATGTTGACTCTGCTGTGACTTGTACTGTGTGTGTTATCTTCCTTGTTTACCTTTTGCAAACCGAGGTATTAAATACGCTTGCACATTGCTTCCTTAAGTGCAGTTGTGCCTTGAGAATGGCAGAGTGTCCTGCCAAAATATCGGCGGTTGTCGACGACGTCACCCGACAGCATACCCGTAAGTTGTTTGAACAACATGAAATTTGGTACTCGTACACAGATTTACATGGGGAAGGTTCTTAAACAGGTTTCGTTCCATTTTTTGGAAAACCAACCGGAAAATTTGAGAAAAAGTGAAAGTGTGTTTCTAATGTGTCCGTGTAAATTTATATCTTCGCACTGATGTTGATGAAATTTTGCACAATTGACCTTCAAATCAATATGAAGGTTACTGTCTACATAACATTTCGTTCGGAGCATGGGGGAGGTTTCGTTCCATCCCAAGTTCACTCTGGGGGAGGGGGGGAGACGGTGGTAGGAAACCCCCCCTCTCCTCCCTCCAGACCTGTGTTTGTAGGCTGGACCTCACCTCCAGCAGTCATCTTACTTGGGGAAGTTTCTCAAACAGGTTTCGTTCCATCCCAACAGTTGTATGTGGACTGCTCCAGAGTGGGAAAAACTGTTGTTTATCACATTGCTTTTACATAAATGGGCCCTTTCATTACATGCAAATAAACGGTTTTGTACGCTTCTACAGGAAACCTTATTTTGAAACCGGGTAAAGCTGGGTACTTGCAGCTAGTGTTATATATATGCACTAAAAATTTCATTGTTTTATCACTTATAGTTTTTTTTTAATAGTGAACCTATTCAAAGGGTAAAATAGCATTGGCAGAATAGGGATAAAATTTGCCTTCCGTCTCCCCTTAATCAATATAATTAAGGTTTAACGTGTAAAATTCATACTAAAGTGGCCCATTATTAACCGTGTTGACACCAACAAATATTAGTACAACTGTAGCGACAGCACAGTGTAGTAGCAGACGGCCCGCAGTAGCAGCACCCTGCGGACAGAAGCGGCGCGACGTTCTCGCCGTGGCCCAATGCGACGGCGGGCTGTGAATGGCGGGACTCCCCCGGCGGGCAATACAAACATTGACACGAAGTTGGCTGGCCTGATTGCCCAGCGGCCTTCAAGCCGCAGTCGACCGTCCTGCGGCCCACAGCGGAGGCAGACCGGAGGCCGGGGGCGCAGACGGTGAACGCCGGGCTGCCTGTCACAGAACTACCAACATAAAAGATGAGCAGAACTGGCAGCTTCAGAAAATATCAATCAAATAAGCTGAACAAAGTCGCGCTTTTTTACGAATCAACAATATTTCCCCAGAAATGTCGCGTCACGTTGGTTCTAAGCTCTCCTGAACAATTGACGTTGAGTCTGTGTATTGCTTCATAAGGAACAGCCTTGAAAACAGAAGATTTTTTGTTGAGTTTCAGGGGAAAAGAAGCAGGTGGAAGTCACGGAGGAATGGATTACCTCAGGGAAGTGTGCTCTACCCGTCATTGATTAACATCTCCACCAGTGACCAGCCACTACCCGTAAATGACTGTACCATTTGCCGGCCGCGGTGGCCGAGGAGACTGAGGCGCTCCAGTCACGGTCTGCACGGCCACTACGGTCGGGAGTTCGAATCCCCCCTCGGGCATGGATATTTGTGCCGTCCTAGTTCGTAAGTTGTTCATAAGTAGTTTGTAAGTTTAGGGACTGATGACCCCGTAGTTAAGTCCCATAAGCTGCACAAACATTTGAACTGTGCCATTGCCACTCAAGACACCTGCTTTGACGCTGTTGATCAGAAATTATCAAATGCACTATCAGAGTTGTCTGCATACTACAAGGGGAATCGGCTGACAAGGAGACAGCATGTCCGTGGGATCGGGGATTTGTCCGAAATATTTTGTGGTACAAGAGGACCCCTAACACCTCACGCGGATAAAATATTAGGACGCACTACTCGGAAAATCCCGAGGAAAATCGATCCAAAGTTTATTAGGTGTCTCATGAGTATAAAATGTTGGTCCACAGCCGAGCCACTGTCTGGCCTAGGTGGTTAGGGCCCGGACTTTTACGCCTTGAGACTCCGGTTCGATTCCTCCGCCGCCACTTTTTTCTTCTGTTTCATTTTCTTTTGTGATTCCACCAATTAGTTTCGAGTGTGTGCGCCTCGGTTGCACAGTGGTAGAGTGCCAGACTACAAATCCAAAGGTCGCGGGTTCGATCCTCGCCAGGTCCTAGGATTTTTATCTGTCACTTTCCACTTCTTTCACCTCTGGCAGTATTGCTCATGTGAAAAATACCGAGTAGCACCGTGGTTCGGAACCCACGTTAAACTGTAGGTCCCCCTATAACTGGCTGGGTAAGTCAGTTCGAAGGTCGGAGGAAGGCAACGGCATACCACCTCCAAACAGGACCATGCCTAGTAAAGCACTGTTGTGTTCAAACCAATCTTCGGATTGTTGACTGCTTTACCCTTTATATATATATTATTAATTTATTTTTATTTTTTTTTTTTTTTTTTTTTTTTTTTTTTTTTTTTTTTTTTTTTGTCCAACAGCACAATTCATGGCGTTGGGTTTTTCATTTTTCATTGTAACTCATATGAGGAGAAACATTGGATTTTTAATCAGAATAGCCAGCCGAGGTGGCCGAGAGGACTGAGACGCGCCAGTCACGGTCTTCACGGCCACTACGGTCGAGGGTTCGAATCCCCCTTCGGGCATAGATATTTGTGCCGTCCTTAGTATAGGGTAGTTGATAAGTAGTTTGTAAGTTTGGGGATTGATGACCCCGTAGTTAAGTCCCATACGCTATACAAACATTTTTAATCAGAATAACAAAGTCTATTGGGAAACACTCGATTTTTATACATATAACAATTATAAAAAAACTGCAGTGGTAATTATTGTAAAAACAAACAAATCAATAATGTTTGCGACATCTTGCGCAACATATAAAAGCGTGAATTAATTCCTCTTTAGTTACGAATGTTATTTCATCCAATGTATTATTATTATTATTATTATTATTATTATTATTATTATTATTATTATTATAAAGATCTCCGGCCAATAACATAGCATCGCGAGAGATTTCTTCCGAAGATGTCGATGAAATTAAATTATTTTCCGTCAACAGGTTTTCATAATACACCACTGCGTCCTTCAATCGTAATATTTATCGATCACTATCGATGGATTCTTCAGGAATTTCTTCTCCCATTCTAGATAAGCCAGCAACTTCTTCAGTCGACAGGTTTAATCTCGGATCGGAATAACACGTCGAAATTTGAAACAGGCATGTCTGTTCCCGACGAAATCGAAAAACAAACTGCCGTTTACTTCTCACGGCTCGCGCACAGTCCTATGCGCAGATGACCGTTACAATCCAAAGCGGACCCTTACGAAGCCTCTTTAAACTTTTAAACCCTATAAAACGAAATATAACAACGAGCACGAATATTTTTCAGTGACTGAAAAACTTTACGTTCTTGAGCTGAAATAATGTTTTAAAACTAATGTAGGATTGAGAAACGTTTTGAATAATTGGTGGAATAACAAAAGAAAATGAAGCAGAGAAAAAAAAGTGCCGGAGGAGGAATCGAACCCAAGACTTCTGGCGTAAGAGTCCGAGGCGTACGCCTCTAGGCCAGACGGGGGCTCGGCAATGGACTAACGTTTTATACTGAAAAGGCACCTAAGAAACTTTGGATCGATTTTTCTCGCGATTTTCCGAGTTTATCTTATAAGGAACATAACGGGCAATACCTGGGGGGAGTGGCACATCCCAATACTGTGAGAACCTCTTCCAGTGCTTCACGTTACTCTGCAGTCGAATATGCATCCCCAGTATGGTACACGTCATGTCACACCAGGATGGTAGACGTTGCTCTCAACGACACCTGTCGCATCATTACCTGATATCTAAAACCTACCCCGTTCGAGAAACTGTACCGTCTTGCTGGTATTGCCCCTCCTGATATCCGTCGATAGGTTGCAGCAAAAACTCAGGAGAAGAAGAAGAAAGCGGAAACATCTGAAGCTCACCCTCCGAACGGATACAGGCCAGCTACTCAAATCTAGGAAAAGTTTCCTCAGACAACAGAGGCTCTTACGTGACACCTCAGCAATCCCGACCGAATCGACATGTGGCGCGTAAGCTACACTCGCTCCGAAGAATGGGTGACACCTAGCGAAGAACTACCACCCGGTCACACGGAGAAATGGAGTACTTGGAGATCACTGAATAGATTACGGGCAGGCGTGACAAGATGTAAAAGCATTCACTGACTAAGCACGAAATCTCAAAAACTACTTCACCTATAAAGCTGAAATTTGGCAGGAATGTACTTTATACATATAAGATGTCGGCTAAGAAAGTATTTTGCGATAGAGCCGATAGTTCAGGAGATATGACGTCATAAATAATGAAAACTTCCCCGTCTTGCATCATGTGATAGTGTCACTTTATCAGTCCACTATTTGAGGAGAGCACTTAGCGACTTGCAACCAACTTTAAACATAACAACGTGACACAAAATCCAGAGCTTTAAAGTTGTTTTACTGTTACTTTTCTACAGTTTTATGAATTTTATCACCCATGATACCCCGGGTCTCTATTACTACAATTGCGTTTGTTAGCCACATCAGTTTATATGTACAAGATAAGCTACATACACCTACATAGCCTGACTTTACATAAATAATTTGTAAGCATGTGTTTTCTCACTTTCAGGAAGTGCACAAATTGAGATTATATTCATAATCTAATTATTGCAGGCTTGTCTGAAAATGAAATTCTGGAGCTGTTAGAGGTGTTGCATCCCAATAGCTCAGATGTAGAATTGTCTGAAAATGGAGACGAGGCAGATTTAATCGTCACGTCTCTAACACCCCCACCGAGTGAGATATCATCAGAATCGGAAGACGATTCTGTGCCCCTGGGTGAAATACGATGGAGGCACAAATCTGAGTATGTAGATTACAACTGAAGCTAATTCGAAATTTTTATTGCTTCATCTGCCTATGGTGTTGAACCTTAACAACAGGTTCAGCATCTAATACAATGAAAGAATCCCTGAGACGGATTTTCGTCTCAAATATGTCAAAGACATTATTGATAGAGCTGAAGCATTGAATTTAAAAATTGTGGTGCGGCCGGGAATCGAAACCGGACCTCCATGCTTACTAGGCAGGCGTCTTAACCGGTTTTTTTTTTTTTTTTTTTTTTTTTTTTTTTTTGTTCTATGGTTGGTTCTATTCATTGCGGACGCTGATCGGGTATGTTCATTTTTGTTCGATGAGTTCTTGGCTCAGCTTTTTTATTACAGAGGGCGTTGAGCCCTCTGACCGGGCGCGCTGAGCCACGGCGCCCGGCCGTTAGACTACCACACCACTAACGATTAAGGCGCCTCGGAATAGTCTATGTACGATTTCCCTCCACAACACAAACTTTAATTCAGCTTCTTTTGTTCCAAAGATAATTGCCACCACTGCCAAGGCATGCATGGAGAGCCTTGGCAGTGGTGGCAATTATCTTTGGAACAAAAGAAGCTGAATTAAAGTTTGTGTTGTGGAGGGAAATCGTACATAGACTATTCCGAGGCGCCTTAATCGTTAGTGGTGTGGTAGTCTAACGGTCACCGGGCGCCGTGGCTCAGCGCGCCCGGTCAGGGGGCTGAAAGCCCTCTGTAATAAAAAAGCTGAGCCAAAAACACACCGAACAACCGAGAACAAACTGAACGAACGACCGCGAACCATAGATCTACCACATGAAAAAAAAAAAAAAAAAAAAAAAAAAAAAAAAAAAAAAAAACGGTTAAGACGTCTGCCTAGTAAGCATGGAGGTCCGGGTTCGATTCCCGGCCGCACCACAATTTTTAAATTCAATGCTTCAGCTCTATCAATAAGGTTCAGCATCGGTCGAAGAGGGATGCAGAACATGTAAGCATTCCTAGGCCAAACGTTATTACTAAGTACAGTTTCTGCATGGGCGGAGTACATGTATTTGACAGGGTTGTAGGGAAGTATGCAACAAGAGGGAGAACCCATAATGGACAGTAAGAATAATACATAATTTTGTAGACTTTGTCATAGCTTCTGCATGGTTAGAATACAGACAGGAAGCTATCGAAAATAAATGGGCAAGGAGGGATGTAAAGCAGTATTACGCATTTAAACTTGATATTGCTCACAATATGGTCTTCTACAAGAGGGCTGCGGAACAGAATGAGCGCATCTTAGAGGAGGATGACGGAGTAGGTAACGAAACAATAAAGGTGGTAGATGGGGCAGTAAAATAGCGTGCTATGGTCTCAGAAAGGCAATTGGAAGAAAAGCGTTTTTGAAAAAGAGGAATTCGCTAACATCAAATATTAATTTAAGTGTAAGGAAGTATCTTATGCAGACATTTGTGTGTAATGTTGTATGGGAGTGAAAAATGGACGATAAATAGTTTATACAGGAAGACGGTAGAGGCTTTTGGAATGTGGTGCTAAAGAAGAATGCTTTAGATTAGATGCATAGAACACGTAACTAACGAGGAGGTACTGGACAGAATTGGGGAGAAAAGGAATTTTTTGTATACTTTGACTTTTAAAAAAAGGGATCTTTTGGTAGGTCACATTCTTAGACATAAAGGAATGGTAATTCTTGTGAGGAGATATAGAAGGGTAGAGAACTGCATCAGACCAGTCTCCAAACAACATGAATCTGGATCCATAATTATTTTTACTTGCTTGTAAGCCTCAATGAATACAGTGGAGAGAAGAGTAGCAACAGTGAATTTGTGTAGATTTTTCTTCTTTTTTCCGTTAGTGCTGATGATGGAAGTGTTTTTATGTTAGTTCTGTGTAAACTCACTGCAGATGAGATTACTGTAGTTCTTATTTATTTTGTAAAACAATAATGCTACATATATGAAAAGTGAATTTACCTATTAATTCTAAAACATGAAATATCGTTAAGGCGACTACCGGCGCATAGCGGGAAATACAGGTTCGAATCCCGGTCGTCTACACATTTTTAACTGTGCCGTTGAATTTATTTTAACGCCCCAAAATGGTCAATGTGTTTCAATATTCCGAATTCATAAAAAATAATCTATTTCTTACCATTAAAAAATTATATTTATTCCCTTAAACCAGCCATACTCAACCTTTTTCCTCCTCGGGTCAAATTCTCGAAAGTTTTATTTCAAGTGGGCCACAACACTATCACAGCACAAAATAACACTGCGAAGTAACTACATCCATTCGTTTCATCATCAAAATCTATTTTAATATACAATTGTTAATAGAAGAGTACATTGCTTTTTGAAATGTAGCTGAACGTATTGTTAGTTAATATTTTCTTAGTTTTTTATAACTTGAGCACTTGTTCTTTAGACAAACCATAAATAATTTCAAAGAAAGATCTGTAACAAATTAAACTAATGAGTGGCCATCTGAAAATGTGCTGCAACCTTTTGACAGCCACTTCCACGCAGTTACGTTTATGTTCCATATCTTTGTTCGTAACGGAAGTTAATCAAGGGAATATGACATTTAGCGATTTTTATTGTCAAGGCAAACAGGGCGAGCGATTACTGTGAAGTGCCACTGCCGTACTTGCCAGAGCTGGACAGCATTAACCACAAAGTTAAATTCATTAATCATTAACCCGTTACTAAAAAGTCAATTTGTTTAATCGTTAAAGCGTTACTTTACGGACAATTTAACGAAAGTTAACGTTAATCGTTAACTCGGAACTGTATGTACAGCCATGCAATCTCGCCTTCAGTCTCTGGATTTATATTCGTGTGATGTCCAACCATTGAAACAGAGCAAATTAAGTAAAACATACCGGATGATCAGAAAGTCAGTATAAATTTGAAAACTTAATAAATCACGAAATAATGAAGAAAGATAGGTAAAAATTGACACACATGCTTGGAATAACATGGGGTATTATTAAAAAAAGTTCAAAAAATGTCCGACAGATGGCGCTTGATAGCAAAACGTCAGTGAATGCGCATGAAAATCGTGCATAAAAGGAGCTGTAATGAGAGAGAGAGAGAGAGAGAGAATCTGATGCACCAGCAGTCGCAGCATGTTGACGTTACCTGAAAAAGCGCTTTTAGTGAAGCTGTATCATCAGAATGGGGAACGTGCTAATTCAGCGTTACGACCCTATCGCCATAGGAAGGGGATTCGAACGGGTAAAGGTCCGTCGACAAATACAGCTGTGCCGAGAATGATTTCTAAGTTCGAAGCCACGGGTTGTTTTGACGATAGACCCCGTAGTGGCCGACCGAGCACAAGGCGTAATGCTGCTGAGACAGTAGAAGAAATGGAGACTGTAGCGGGTTAGGGTTGCCAGATCTCCGGGCGCCGCCCGGAGTGCCCGGGTTTGGAATGAATTCTCCGGGTCTATGGGCCAATGACTCATCTCCGGGCTCGAATGTATCCTTCATCTTAATTTTTTTTAACGATGCTTTTTAAGTAATATGCTCATGTAGCTTAACTTAAACTAAGGACGGACACAACGTCCATGCCCTAGGAAAGGATTCGAACCTCTGGCGGGAGCAGCCTCGCGCACCGTGGCAAGAGGACTCAGTGCGCTCGGCCATTCCCTGCCGGCTTGTCTGTAGTAATTATGAATAACTTTATATAAATGTCAATTTCTTATTACACCAAAACGCTATTTTTCTATTCTTCCTTTAAAAACTTTTCATTGTTGCTGGGGGGGGGGGGAGATTAGTTTTTTGCAGTTGGGTGGGGGGGGGGGGTGAGTCATTGGCCAAGGGGGAGGGGGGGCACGTCTGGTCTCCGGGACTGCGTCGAGTTTAATCTGGCAACCCTATAGCGGGTTCGTCTGTGCACGGGGAAGACAGCGCTCGTGCAGTCGCACGTCCCACCGGCATTCCATACACTATTATTTCCTTGGCACTTAGGCGTACCCTCCGATGCTATCCTTACAAAATCGTGAACTGTTACCTGGCGATTTAGTGAAGCGGAAGGCATTAGCGATGTGTGTGTTTCAAAAGATGGCGGAACATGACGATTGGTTGAGTAACGTGTTGTGGACCGACGAAGCTCAATGGCTACTAAATTTTCCTGAAATATGACACTCCTTTTATGATTTGGCTTCACAATTAAAGCTGCAGTGCTATAGTGCCCATCCCATTTCGTCATGAGTTTTACATCTACCATTTTGCAAACATTTGGAATAGTTTTTCCAAAAACGCCGACGGTCCTTCAACGCCCACAACTGCAGAATTTGGGCTACCGAAAATCCTAGAACTGTCGTGGAAACTCCTTTGCACGACGAGAAAGTCACGGTATAGGTTGAATTTGGCACATCATCCCCAGCCTGGCTGATAAACACCTGCTGGAACGTACGATTTTTACGCAGGATGGCGCTCCACCCCATATTGCTAGACGCGTGAAAGATCTCTTGCGCGCGTCGTTGGGTGATGATCGTTTGCTCAGCCGCCACTTTCGTCATGCGTGGCCTCCCAGGTCCCCAGACCTCAGTCCGTGCGATCATTGGCTTTGGGGTTATCTGAAGTCGCAAGTTTATCGTGATCGACCGACATCTCTAGGGATGCTGAAAGAGAATATCTGTCGCCAATGCCTCACCATAACTCCGGACCTGCTTTACAGTGCTGTTCACAACATTATTCCTCGACTACAGCTATTGTTGAGGAATGATGATGAACATATTGAGCATTTCCTGTAAAAAAACTTCATCTTTGCTTTGTCTTAATTTGTTATGCTAATTACTGCTTTTCTTTTTTTTGTTCTAATACAACCCCACGTCATTCCAAGCATGTGTGTCAATTTTTAACACTCTATCTACGTTATTCCGTGATTTATTAAGTTTCCAAATTTATACTGACTTTCTGATCACCCGGTATTACCCTACCTGACATAAAAAATTGAAACATTTTAAGAAAGAATTAATATTCATTACTGCACCCTATGGCCTTAGTGCTGGAAAGAACTGAAAACTTTAGGATTAAGAAAAAATATTACGTTAATGTGTGTTAATCGATTACAAACTTTGAGCCAGCAGTCGCCTCAACTAGTCTATCCTGAATGCGGCTCCCGTCTGCCCAAAATTCTCACTATTTCCACGCTTCGAAAGTATCGGCCCTCGACCACATTCTTCAATGTTCAGGGATGCCCACGCGAGGTCCAATACTTTTATCACATTAGCGATGAAGACTGACTGGAACCGAGAACACCATCGTCGCATGTGAACACTACTTATATATTGATGTGATGTCTATTCTTTCTAAAGACACCACACCAATAAGTATTTACAAGTAATGTTGATTGTGTAAAAGAGTGTTGCAGAAATGGTAATTTCGGTAGGCAAACTGGCATATATGTATTCCTCTGGATTCTACTATCTTTTTCTTCTAATAATTGCCTGTTAAGGTGATCATATTTGAAAAGTTAGGACCAATTTTATAACTGCTCACTACTCAGAATACAACAATGCGTTGTGATTGTTATACATTATTGAAGCTTATAATGAAATGAGTTACAGGCACCAAATCATAATATAGTAAATATAACATTAGACATACATATATTCACAGCTACTGTGTAAGATACACTCAAGTATTAAAAATTAGTAAAAGTCTTGGTTAAGTAACTTCATACAGCTTTTGACACTCAGCTGCTTATGCTTCGAAAGTAAGTAAATGACTATTTGAGAGTTTTTCTTTCTTAAATTTGATTTAACTTTTAAATCTTCTACTATGGATATTGACAGCTGGCTTTTTCTTAGAACTCTACAACCTGGAATTGTCGAACTTGATGTAACTGTTATTCATTAAGTAGCACGTATCAAGAGAGAATGCTGGCGGTAAATATTCTTTCTTACGTAACTTGGCTGCTGAAATTTAAATGGCTGAACAGACTTTTCATGGAACGTAGTTTAAGAGGGGAAAAAATCTCTGCTTTAAAATCGAATCTACAATACCACTGACTTACAACACCCCACTGTTTGCATTGGGGATTAATAAGAAAAACAGTGTGTTAACAGTCCTAGAGTTCTTGCATCTGTGCACCACTTCCAATAGGGACAGCCCACGTCAGTTTACAGTGATGTATCTATTACCACAACAGAAAAAAATTATAGCTCTCTGGGAAATAGGAGATATATTACACTGTTTTTGGCACTTAATTATGAATTTGTCACTTCTTCTTAAGTTCTAAACTGAAAATTCAGTGCCGTTTGGGGATATTGAAGTTGGTTACAGTATATAAACAAAGTGAGTAAAGACTCCGCGATATGTGTGCTACAATACTCATGCTGTCAAAACAATCACGAAAAGCAGAGCTATCGCTCAGATGCACCAACTTCAGCGGAAGTATTATTGCAAATCTCGATAATTAATGCGCCATCACACAGGTCGTATAAACGCATTCAGAATTCGGTACGGTATGCTCCGACGAAATCTGGACGTCTGATCACTTTAATTAGTTGTACAAAATACATTCTGATCAAAAGGTAGGATACATATATTAGTCATACAATGGCATCTGGACTATTACTTGTCGCTACTTAGTTGAATTTCGTGACCTACACGGCGCATAAATTGATATGAGTGCCTAGAACACTGTTACTGGCTGAGAAGAAACGTGAGAGGGAGAATGTTTACCTAGCTTTCTTTATAAAATGCAATCAAATCTCCAACGTAATGCTAAAAGCAATTTGTCATACTGAATCGCACGGTAAGTGAAAGTTTTGCTTGTTTTATTTTTTTTAACCCATATTCAAATTCTCCGCCCCCAGTGAACCACAGACATTGCCGAGGTGGGGTGGCTTGCGTGCCTCAACGACACAAATAGCCATACCGTAGGTGCAACCACAGCGGAGGGGTATCTGTGGAGAGGCCAGACAAACGTGTGGTTCCTGAAGAGGGGCAGCAGCCTTTTCAGTAGTTGCAGGATAATTGACACGCTGGTCTTGTAACATCAGCTAATGTGGCTTTGCCACACAGCTACTGCAAACGGCTGAAAGCAAGGGGAAACTACAGCCGTTACTTTTCCCGACGACATAAGCTCTAATTTATGATGGCATCCTCTCGGGTAATAGTCCCCCATTCGGATCTTCGGGCGGGGACCACTCAGGAGGGTGTGATCATCAGGAAAGACAAAACTGGCATTCTACTGATCGGAGCGTGGAATGTCAGATCCCTTCATCGGGTAGGAAAAATAGAAAATTTAAAAAGGGAAATGGATAGGTTGAAGTGAGGTATAGTGGGGATTAGTGAAGTTCGGTGGCAGGATGAACAGGAGATCTGGTTGGGGGTATCACAGGAGTAGGGCTAATAATGAATAAGAAAACAGGAATGTGGGTAAACTACTATGAGCAACACAGTGATCGCATTATCATTCTCAACATAGATACGAAGCCAACACCGACAATAGTAGTACAGGTTTATATGCCAACTAGCTCTGCCAATGATGAGGAGATCGAAGAAATATATGAGGAGCTAAAGGAAATTATTCAGACAATTAAGGGAGAGGAAAACTTAATTGTGATGGGAGACTGGAATTCGGTAGTAGGAAAAGGAAGAGAAGGAAAAAATAGTACGTGAATATGGACTGGGCAAAAGGAATGAAAGAGGAGATCAACTGGTAGAATTTTGCACGGAATATAATTTAATCATAACACTTGGTTTAAGAATCATTAAAGAAGGTTGTATATGTGGAAGAGGCCAGGAGACACCGGAAGGTACCAGATAGATTATATAATAGTAAGACATAGATTTCGGAACCAGGTTGTAAATTGTAAGGCATACCCAGGGGCAGATTTAGACTCTGACCATAACTTGTTGGCCATGAGCTGTAGGCTGAAACTGAAAAAAATGAAAAAAGGTAGGAAAATAAGGAGATGGGACCTGGATAAATTGAAGGAGCCTGAAGTTCTTGAGAATTTCAGAGGGATCTTTAGGAAACAATTGACAGAAACTGGGGGAATAAAACAGTATAAGAGGAATGGGTAGCATTGAGAAATGAAATAGTGAAGGCAGCAGAGGACAAAATAGGTAGAAAGATAAGACTTACCAGAAAAAAAAAAAAAAAAAAAAAAAAAAAAAACTTCCTTGGATATCACAGGAAATACTAAATTTAATTATGAAAGGAGAAAATATATAAATGCAGTGAATGAAACAGGCAAAATGGAGTCTAAACGACTACGAAATGAGATTCATAGGAAGTGTAAAATAGCTGTGTAGGAGTCGCTAGAAGGCAAATGCAAGTCTGTAGAAGAACGTATAAATTGGGGAAAAATATATACCGCCTACAGGTAAATAAAAGAAACATTTGGAGACAAGAAAAGCAGCTGTATGAATATAAAGAACTCAGATGGACAACCAGTTCTCAGAAAAGAAGGAAAAGCTGAAACGTGGAAAGAGTATATAGAGGGGCTCTACAAAGGAAATGAACTCAAAAAATGTTCAAATGTTTGTAGAGCTTATGGGACTTAACTACGGGGTCATCAGTCCCTAAACTTACAAACTACTTATGAACTAGCTAGTACTAAGGTCTGCACAAATATCAATGCCCGAAGGGGGATTCGAACCCCCGACCGTAGTGGCCGTGCAGACCGTGACTGGCGCGCCGCAGTCCCCTCGGCCACCGCGGCCGGCGGAAATGAACTTCGAGACATGTTGTAGGAAGGGAAGAGGATGTAGAGGAAAAATAAATAGGAGATACTATACTGAGAGAAGAATTTGACAGAGCACTGAAAGACCTAAGTCTAAACAAGGTCCCTGGAGTGGATGACATTCCCTCAAAAGTACTGAAGTGCTGGGAGAGCCAGCCATGACAAAACTATTTCACCTGATTCGTAAGATGTATGAGACAGGGGAAATACCCTCAGACTTTAAGAAGAATGTAATAATACCCATTCCAAAGAAAGCAGTTTCAGACAGGTGTGAAAATTACAGAACCGCCAGTTTAATAAGTCATGGTTGCAAAATTGCAACACAGATAATTTACAGAAGGATGGAGAAGATGTTATAAGCCGACCTTGGGAAGACCAGTTTAGATTCAGGAGAAATGTAGGAATAGAGGAGGCAATCCTAACTTTATGGCTTATCCTAGAAGATAGATTAAGCTTTTGTAGATTTGGAGAAGGCTTTTGACAATGTTGATTGGAATACACTCTTTCAAATTCTGAAATCAGCAGGAGTAAAATATAGGGAACGGAAGGTAATTTACAACTTGTACTAAAACCAGACTGCTGTTATCAGAGTTGGAAGCATGAGAGGGATGCAGAGCTTGGTAAGGTTGTAACACAGGGTTGTAGCCTTTCCCCAATGTTATTCAATTTGTACGTTGAGCAAGCTTTAAAGAAAAACATGGTGTTATTTGGAGAAGGAATTAAAATTCAGGGTGAAGAAATAAAAACATTGTGTTTTGCTGATGACATTGTAATTCTGTCAGAGACAGCAAAGGAGCAATTGAACGGAATGGACAGTGTGTTGAAAGGAGCATATAAGATGAACGTTAACAAAATAAAAACAAGGGTAATGGAATGCAGTCTTAGAAAATCAAGCGATGCTGAAGGAATTAAATTAGGTAATGAATCAATAAAGTTGGTAAATGAGTTTTGTTACTTGAGCAGTAAAATAACATATGATAGTCGCAGTACAGAGGATATAAAATGCAGAATGGGAATGGGAAGAAAAGCGTTTTTGAAAAAGAGAAATTTGTTAACATCGAATATTGATGTAAGTGTAAGGAAGTCCATTCTGAAGGCATTTGTGTGGAGTGTTGCCTTGTATGGGATTGAAACAAGGACAATAAACAGTACGGACAGGAAGAGGATAGAGGCTTTTGAAATGTGGTGCTACAGAAGAATGCTGATGATTAGGTGGGTGGATTGCGTAACTAATGAGGTGGTACTGAACGGAATTGGAGATAAAAGGAATTTCTGGCATACCTTGACTAAAACAAGGGATCGATTGGTAGGGAACATTCTTAGACATCAAGGAATCGTGAATTTAGCATTGGAGGGAAGTGAGTGGGGGTAAAACTCGCAGAGGGAGACTAAGAGATGAATATAGAATGCAAATTCAACTGGATGTAGGTTGTTGTTCTTATGAAGAGGCTTGCTCAGGATAGAGTAGGGTGTAGAGCTGCATCAAACCACTCTCCTGACTGAAGACCACAACAACAACATTCAAATTCTTTCTGCAATGTCTGTTAATTACGTAAATTCATCGATTTTACGATTTGGTGCTGACTTCTAAAAATCAAAAGCTGCAGTTTGAAATTTCAGCACAGTCACGCATAGTAGCGAATAATTTATTTTTACCTTGCCCCTCGTGTTTTATGCAGTGTTTATTTTCGACTAGCTTGCCAGTCCACTTGAGTACTGCTCCGTTAAACTGTCAGTCTCTGGAGGTGGGCGAAAAATAGTAACTTTTTTTTGTGTCCCAGCCTCGTCGCCGCTTTTGTGTCTCGTTTCCGTCGTAGGTGTCGGTGGCCGAGTGGAATGAGACCGACACAGGAATATAGATAGCACGCTGGTGCAGGTACGGAGGGGAGCAGCCAGAAACTAGAAACACTAGAGTAAATTAGAATGAGATATATATTGCACAGAATTTATACAATACTTAACTTTTACACAATTCAGTACTGCAGAAGGCTGATACATAGTTGAGCTAGAGGCCTGCCTAGTGCCTATACTATAGCCAAGTCTTCACTGGTGCCTGTCTGATTCCGAAGTGTTCGCTGGTTCCTATCTCAGTCCCAAGAGAACGATGTCGTTCAGAGGTGGCCACGAGCGCAGTTCCAGCAGAGGGCGCTCGTGGCTGACGTCGTAAGAACGCCGCGCCGTGCGTGCATGGCGGCGCGCGGCGAAAGTAGGTGGCGCGCACTTTGAACTTGTGCGACACCACACCCCTCCCCCCCCCCCAAACCGCCGCGCCGTCGTGGCGTAGGGCTGAGGGCCACGGCGACGGCACTGGGAGGAGGGCCTGGGCGGGGGCGTTACTGGTGGGACGGGCGTCGTAGCTGAGGCTGGGATCGAGAAGCCGTCCGCGCCCCGGCATCCGCCTTGTGATCCTCCAGGAAACCCGCCGAAACCTGGGGAAGGGCGCACACCCCCGCCCAGAGGGAGCAGGTCATCTTCTTCTGAGGTGCGTGGCCCAAGCTGGGGGGGGGGGGGGGGTCCGCACGGTCCCGGAGTACCTCTCGGTGACGCTGTCATCTGCGGCGGCGACAGCGGCGGCGACGACTGCGTCGGAGGTGCGTCGACGTCCATAGGGATCTCGTAGTCCGGGGACGAACGATGTGGCTGTGCTCCCTGGCGGTGAACCGGGTCTGGAATCAAGAAATCCGAGACAGGATCGCGCGGCCTGTGCAATTGGTTTGCGTGGCGCCGCAGCTCCGACCCTGTGGAAGAACGTACAACATACATATTGCGACCGAGCAGGCGCTGAATGATGCCTGGCAACCATGTCTTCTTGTTGCCAGCAAACGCCCTGTACAGCACCGGCGTGGAAACCTGAAAACGCGTAGCGCCATACGAACCGACTCGGTGCGTGGGAGGCTGCAGCAGGTGAAGGAGAGTGCGGTGACGGCGGCCGTGTAGCAGCTCGGCAGGAGACGGGCCGTCACGTGGCATGCACCGATACGTAGACAGGAAAATTTGAAGAGCTTGCTGCCTGGAGTACTGACCTTTCATCTTTTCCATGTGAGACTTGAATGTTCGAACGAAACGTTCTGCTTCACCATTGGACTGAGGGTGAAAAGGTGCGGTAGTGATATGCTGAATGCCATTCACACGACAAAACCGTTGAAATTCCGCACTAACAAACTGAGGTCCATTGTCACTAAGGATAGTTTCAGGCAAACCTTCGATGCAAAACACTGATGTTAAGGCACTGATTGTACAAGACGCTGTCGTTGAGTTCATGGCAATCACGAAAGGAAACTTGCTGAAAGCGTCTACAACGATTAACCAGCGCGTATTCCAGAAAGGTCCGGCAAAGTCAATGTGTAAACGTTGCCATGGTCCCTTGGGGCGTGCCCAGTCTGAGAAACGTTGCGGAGGAGCCGCCTGATGCTCCGCACAAACTGTACACTGTGACGTCATGCGCTCTATCTGAGCGTCCATACCAACCCAGGTACAATGACGACTGGCCAGTTGCTTTGTCCTAACAATACCCCAATGTCCTTGATGCAGGAGGCGTAACACTTCTCGTTGCAGGGAACGAGGAACAATCACTCTTGTTTGGTCGTTGTCAGTATGCAACAACAGAACATCCTGACTTAAAGACAATGAATGACGGTGTGCAAAATAACGTCGAACCAGAGGCCGATCAATGTCTTTGGCTCTGGCAGGCCACCCTGAGCGAACAAAACTTGCTACCACACTTAGGTCTGCATCCGCATTTTTTTCCTGTGCAACCCGACGAGAGTTTAAAGGAAAGTCTGCGACAGCGGAAGCATCTCTGGAATCTATCTGGCAACATGCCATGTCTGAAGAATCAAACGACACATCCTGGCCAACCGCAAGTCGGGAAAGTGTGTCCGCGTTGGCGTGTTTAGTGCTAGGTCGGTACAAAATCTCATACCGATAATTAGACAATATCAATGACCATCTCTGAATCTTTTGTGCCGTTCGTGGCGGAATTGGCTTTGTGGGTGAGAACAACGACGTGAGAGGCTTGTGGTCTGTCAACAAATAGAATTTTCTGCCATAGAGATAATGATGAAACTTTGTGACGCCGTAAATGATTGCTAAGGCCTCCTTTTCTATCTGACTGTAATTCTGTTGCGTTGGCGTCAGTAGCTTGGATGCAAAGGCAATAGGACGATCGTGAGAACCAATACGATGTGACAAAATTGCACCCAGACCGTACGACGAGGCATCAACTGCTAACACTACAGGCTTCTGTGGGTCAAAGGAAATCAAACATGCATCACTGAGTAGTGCAGACTTTAATTTGTCAAAGGCAACCTGTCAATCTTTGGACCAAACAAAAGGAACATTCTTCCTACGTAAGCGATGCAGTAGAGCTGCAATCTGAGAGGCATTGGGAATAAACCTGAAATAATAGTTAAGCTTTCCCATTACTGTTTGCAATTCATGCACATTCTTAGGAGGAGGCAAGTCTTTGATTGCTCTAAGATGTGACTGTAAGGGATGAATTCCTTGGGCATTAATCACATGGCCTAGGTACTCTATTTCAGTTTGAAAAAACGAACACTTTGTTTTATTACAACGTAGACCTGCTGCAGTCAAAACTTTGAAAAGGCACTCCAGGTTTGCTATATGTTCTTCAACTGTACGTCCGGATACCACAATATCATCTAAATAGTTCGAGCAACACGGTACAGAGACTGTCAGCTGTTCCAAAAAGCGCTGAAAAATAGCGGGGGCGTAAGAACTGCCAAAGGGTAGGCGTTGAAATTGAAAAAGGCCCATGTGAGTATTAATGACGAAAAATTTTTTTGACTCGTCATCAAGCGGAATTTGTAAGTATGCCTCTGCTAAATCAATCTTAGAAAAGAAGCGAGACTGTCCTAATTTGTCCATCAGTTCCTCTGGTCTGGGCAGGGGATAAGTGTCTACAATTGTTTGACTGTTCACTGTTGATTTGAAGTCCGCACAGAGACGAAGTTTTCCTGACGGCTTGGGTATAATTACTATAGGCGAGGCCCACTGACTTGCAGAAACAGGAGAAATCACCCCACTATCTTGCCAACGTTTAAGTTCTTCGGCAACTGTATCACGCATTGCGATAGGCACTGGTCTAGCTTTACGAAATTTTGGAACTGCAGATTCTTTTAAAGTTACATGTGCCACGAAGTCTTTTGCACAACCTAGTTCCGGCGAAAACAAGTCATTGTATTTTTCACACAATGCATTAATTTTGTCCTGAGGCACTACTGACGAAATTTGAAGCACATCCCTTTGAATAGATAAACCAAACAAGTCAAACGCATCTAGTCCAAAAATGTTCTGTGTAGATTTGGCCTGAAGAACAACAAAAGCAACTGTTTTTGTAACACCTTGAAAAGAGGCAGGCAGGCTACACGTTCCTAGCATGGGAATATTTTGACCTGTATATGCTGTTAACATTTGTTGACACGGCGACAATTTTGGGGAACCCAGTAGTTCATAAGTGTCTTTATTAATTAATGTAACAGCGGAACCAGTTTCAAGCTGAAATTGTACAGGCTGATTTTCTATTGAAAGAGTCACAAAAAGTTTTTGCCTGTGGCGCTCGACAGGTGCGCGAATGTGGGCAACGTCTGCTACGCCTTGTTTGATGCGATTGCGCATGCGCGGGCTGCGTAGTGAAGGAAGCGGCGCAGACTCGACACGCAGGGGATTAACAACACTGTCACTAGATGGCACTACCGCCGGATCGGCGTCCGCGCAATGCGAGTCTACTGCACTAAAATTACTTTGAGTACCTACACCAATTCTACTGTCACTAGCTACACAGTACTGGGCACTATTATAATTAGAAGTTGCAGAAGGCACTAGTTTCACTACAGGATTGCACTGTACATTGTCACTTTGCTTGTCCCGAACCCTTTTCCGTTGCACTGTTTTACGCGCTCGTCGGCGCTTGCGACTTGGCTCACTACATAATTTTGCCGTAGGCGCAGAACTACTTTCCTGCAATTGAGAACCAAGCAAAGCACTGTTCAAGTTCACAGCGTGCATGACATTTACAGAATTAACTGTTCTCGCACTCCGCGAAGCACTGTTCCTACGTTCTTTGAAAGTTTGTTTTGCATACACACTGTCTGTACATGTCCGGTTTGGCACATTGATAACAGGTTGCGTTGCGACTAGGGCACTGTGCACGTTTGTGGCGTGATACACACTGGGGGCAAGCCTTACGAACATTTTTCTGAAAATAGCGTTGGCGCCCGTTATTCAAATTACTTTGTCTAACACGACGGGGCGACCTTTGTGTCGCACTTTTACACTGGCTACTGTTCACTGTCTGTTCATCACGGCCGGTAGAGTTTAAAGAATCACTAGTGCTACACTGAGAACTACGGCTAGGAAAGCGTCCGTTGCGGCGCACTGAATTAACACTGTGGCTTCGCATTTCTACATCTGCTAAGTCAAAGGTATCATGCGCTTCAATAAGCTACAGTACACTGTCTAATGAGGGGTCGGACTATTTTAGAATCGCTGCCCGAATTCTGGTATCCTGCATGTTCTGCGTAATCGCATCCCTCAATATCACGTCACTATAAGAAAGTCCACAAGAACAAGTAAATTTACATTTGCGGGTTAAGCCCTTCAACTCGGTGATCCACTCTTGGTGTGACTGTTCCGGTAATTTTTTCAGTCTGAAAAATCGGTACCGTGCCGCAGCTACGAGAACTTTTCTCTCATAATGAGCATTTAGTGCCTCTACTATTTGTTCAAAGTCTATATCACGAGGAGATGCGTCGGGGAAAAGTTTTTTTAGTAACACGAAGGTGTTGGTGCCCACCACAGATAATAGCAGATGCTTCACTCTCTGACCTGTAATTTGATGAGCCGCGACGAGTTCTTGAAACTGTGCGAAATAGTCGCTCCATTCGTCCTCACGTTCGTTGTACTGGCGAAACATAGGAAGCGTTGCGGCGGCAGGTGTGGGCTGCTGAAGCGGCGGCTGTTGTTGTTGGTTAGCTGCTTGCGGTGCGAGCTGGGCCACTGCTTGCAGGAGTTGTGTGATTTGCGCCGTCTGTAACTGAATAATTTCCATTAAGTTTGGGTTCGGGGTAGTGGCCATGCTGACCGATTAGGCGCCGCGCATACAAGTAAATTATAACAAAACACAAATGCAATATGAAAGAAGGGTTCGCTCTGCACAAAAAAGTCCACAAAACACGTAACTGAATATTTTCCCCCCAAAAATTCTTATATTAAGGGTGGGTGAGCGGGAGCAATTTCTGCGTGCTCCGACTGCTGCTGTCTGGCTGCTGCAAGTGGGCTGGTCCACGGTTCTTCTATCACTCCTCGTCGCCACTTTTGTGTCCCAGCCTCGTCGCCGCTTTTGTGTCTCGTTTCCGTCGTAGGTGTCGGTGGCCGAGTGGAATGAGACCGACACAGGAATATAGATAGCACGCTGGTGCAGGTACGGAGGGGAGCAGCCAGAAACTAGAAACACTAGAGTAAATTAGAATGAGATATATATTGCACAGAATTTATACAATACTTAACTTTTACACAATTCAGTACTGCAGAAGGCTGATACATAGTTGAGCTAGAGGCCTGCCTAGTGCCTATACTATAGCCAAGTCTTCACTGGTGCCTATCTGATTCCGATCTGTTCGCTGGTTCTTATCTCAGTCCCAAGAGAACGATGTCGTTCAGAGGTGGCCACAAGCGGAGTTCCAGCAGAGGGCGCTCATGGCTGTCCTCGTAAGAACGCCGCGCCGTGCGTGCATGGCGGCGCGCAGCGAAAGTAGGTGGCGCGCACTTTGGACTTGTGCGACACCACACTTTTCTATATATATAAATTCTGAAATCAGCAGGAGTAAAATATAGGGAACGAAAGGTAATTTACAACTTGTACAAAAACCAGACAGCAGTTATCATAGTTGGAGGGCATGAAAGTGATGCAGAGCTTGGTAAGGGTGTAAGACAGGGTTGTAGTCTTTCCCCAATGTTTGAACGCCACAGTGCATTACTAGGCATGGTTCTGTTTGGAGGTGGTATGCCTTCCTCCGACCTTCGAACTGACCCAGCCAGCGATAAGGGGACCTACAGGTTAATGTGGGTTCCGAACCAGAGTGCTACTCGTCATTTTTCATATCAGCAACACTGCCAGAGGTGAAAGAAGTGGAAAATGACAAATAAACATCCTACGACATGGCGGGGATCGAACCCGCGACCTTTGGATTTTTAAACTGGCCCTCTACCACTGTGCTACCCAGATATATATTATTTTTGTACTAAGGAAAATTTTTGCAAGAAGCCACACTTTTCGAAGGAAGGAAGCTTAGGGTTTAGCGTTCCGTTGACAGTGTGGTCTGTAAAGACGGAGCTGACACTCGGAGGAGGTTTGGGAGAAGGATGAGAAAGAAAATCGGCCATGCCCTTTGAAAGGAACCATCTTGGCATTTGCCTGCAGTGACTTAGGGAAATCACAGAAAACTTGAATCTGGATGTCCGGAAGTGGATTTGAACCACCATCCTTCCGAATGCGAGTCCAGTGTGTTACCGCTGCGCCACCTCGCTGTCACACTTTTCGAGTTACTGACGGAATATAGACTTCTTCAAACACTCTTTACCCCTGAATTCACACTTCTTATTAATAAATTAAAAAATTAAAAATCTAAGGGGAAAAAGCTATTGTGACACTCGCTCCTACTGTAGTATGAACTAGAAAAACTGCAGACTCCATAAAGAATTGAAAATTTTAATTTATAAAATTGCTTCGAACATTGAATACGGCACCTTACAAATGAGGTAATATGCTAAATCAAATAATGGAAAGTCCACGTTAGAAATCAACAATATAACTATAATGACAGTTTACAACTTACTACAAAGACATACAAGGAGCTGCAACAGGCACATAAAAAAAGGACAAGTAAATACTAAAATACTAAACTTAAAGCTGTCAGCCTTTGGACTGCTTCAGAACAAAGAGCATACACACAATCACACAGGCACATTTCACAGTTACATGACCATCATCTCTGGCTGCTGCACTCCGAATCACGGTCTGTGGTAAGGGAATAAAATGAGAGAGGAAGGGAGGGAGGAGACGGAACGGTTGGTTCATGGTCGTGGGGATGGATACAGCATGGCATGATGGAGCAAGAATATATTACGTTGGTGGAACAAGATGAAGTTTAAGAATGGAGTCTAGAGGTGGAAGAGAGGAGGAAAGCAAAATAAAATCAGACACGTGTGCATCTGTGCACACACAAGCCATACGAAATGAGACAGGCTAAGAATAGAGGGGTGTAGAAACTGTTGGTTGTAGAGAGAAAGGGGAGTTGAGGCCTGGATAATTTAGGGATTGCAAGGATAACTCCCATCTGTACAGTTAAGAAAGGCTGGTGGTGGATGGAAGGATCCAGATAGCTTGTCGTGAAACAGACATTGAACTCAAGCTTATGCTCCACTGCATTTTGAGTCATAGAGTGGTTTACCTTGTTTTGGACCACAGTTTGGTGGTGGCCATTCATCCTAATGGACAGCTGGTTAGTGGTCATGCCAATATAGAAAGCTGTTCAGTGATTGCAGCACAGTTGGTAAATTACATGGTTTGTTTCACTGGTGGCCCAGTCTCTGACTGAGTAGGATAAGCCTGTGATGGACCTGGAATAGGAAGTGCTGGGGGCGGGGGGTGGATTGAACAGGTCTTGCAGTGATGTCTTTTACGGGAATATGATCCCTGTGACAGGTGGCTGAGTTTTGGCATGGCATAGGGATGAACTAGGATGTTATGGAGGTTCGGTAGACAATGGAACAGCACTTTATGAGAGGTGGGAAGGATGTCTCCATTTCTGGCCACAACGACAAAATAATAACCTTGAGAAAAGATGCAGCTTATTTCTTCAAATCTAAGGTGACAAAGGGAGCACTCTTTTTGGTCTGCTTACTGCTGGTGGAGGGAAAATTTGGGGTGTGTGGGGATATTGCATGGGAGACCCGTTTGTGTAACATATCTGTGGTGTAGTTTGTGAGGCATATTGAGAAAGGGAGTTATTTTCACTACAGATACACTGTCCATTAGTGTCTACTGGCTAGGCTATAAGGGAGGGATTTTTTGTGCGTGGGAGGGATGGCAACTGTAAATATGTAGTGCATTGTAGGTTTAATATGGACGGAAGTGTGGATGAAGCCATCAGTGAGGAGGAGGCAAACCTACAGGAATTTAGCATGGTGGATCGAGGAAGACCAGTTGAAACGGATGGGGGAGGAGTTGAGGTTTTGAAGCGAGGAAGATAAGGTTTCCTGGCCCCTAGTTGCTGCAAATTTCTAAAATCCTCTTTGATGTTAATGTAATTCTCCTGACAACCATTAACACGTTCTGCAAGATTTTCCTGTAAGATGTACAATTCATTATTTATTAGTGTCCTTAATATTGTTTGATGATTCATTTCTGAGTTTATTTAAATTCTTTAGTTTGATCGTTACCGAGTGGAGTGGCCGGCCAAGTTGGTTGTGTGTGTTTAGTTGTCTGAGTGATTGTGTTCTTTTTCCAATGAAGGCCATTGCCGACAATTTAAGTTGTGTGAATGTGCTTGTCTATTTTTTGTGCCTGTCAGCAGCTCAGCAAGTCTTTTTACAGCGAGTTATCTATCCTCCATTATTGATATTTAATATGATAATAGTGATCAATAGCTTCCTCCCCACATCAGGTCTAGGAAATAGCTCAACAAAGACCCCTACATTTCAATAGTTCAACTAAGATTGTAAAAATGTAACAGCCAAATACAGTAATTATAACAATGGAAAATTGAGGATGGATAGACAAATGCTTTACATCTACATGGGATACTCTGCAAATCACATTTAAGTACCTGGTTATACTATTTTATCTCTCATTCCATTCTCGAATAGCGCGCTGGAAGAAAGAACACCTGAATCTCTCATTTCGAGCTCCGATTTCTCGTATTTCATTCTGATGATCATTTCTACCTATGTTAAGTGTGAGTCAACAATATATTTTCGCATTCAGAGTAGAATGTTGGCGATTTGTGTTTCGTAAGTAGCTAACGCCGCAGCCATAAGTGCCGTTGTAATGATTCCCATCCCAGATCCTGTCTCATTTTCGTAACGCTGTCTCCCCTGTATCGTGACAATATGAAACGAGCTGCCCTTCTTTGGACTCTTTCGATGTCCTCCGTCAAACCCACCTGATAAGGATCGCACACTGGGCAGCAATACTCCAAAAAAGGACAGACAAGCGTAGTGTATGCAGTTTCTTTTGTAGTTCCTATGTATTTTGTGGAGTTTACAGCCTTTACTTTTGTTCGATTTATCTTGCAAACAAAGTTTAACGGATTTCTTTTCGTACTCATGTGGACAACTTCACACTTCTCATTATTTAGAGTCAATTGCCAATTTTTACACCATAGTGATATCTTATTCAGATCGTTCTGCAGTTGGTTTGGATCTTCAGATGATTTTACTAGACGGTAAATGACGGCGTCATCTGCAAAACAACCTAAGAGAGCTACTTAGATTTTCCCCTAAATCGTTTATGTAAATAAGGAACAGCAGAGAACCAATAACACTACCCTGTGGAACGCCCGATATCACCTCTGTTTTAGTTGATGCCTCACCATCGATTACTACGAACTGTATCCTCTCTGACAGGAAATCCCATATCCATTCGCAAATTTGGGGCGATATTCCACAACCACGCAATTTTATTTAAAGCCGTTTGTGAGGTACGGTGTCAAAAGCCATCTGGAAATCAAGAAATACTGAATCAATTTGTGAACCCTCGTCAATAGCACCCATCACTTCGTGTGAGTAAAGAGCTAGTTGTGTTTCGCATAAACGATATTTTCTAAATCCGTGTTGACCATGGGTCAATAGATCATTCTGTTCGAGATAATTGATAATATTTGAATACAGGATATGTTCCAAAACCCTGCTGCAAATTGGCGTCAATGAAATAGGCCTGTAGTTTAGTGGGTTACTCCTACTGCCTTTCTTGAATATATGTGTGACCTGTGCAACTTTCCAATCTTTCGGTACATATCCTTCTATAATAAATATAGGCTTGCCATGTTCAATTATTTCAGATCGAATTTTCATGGTGTCACTTTCAAAGCACTGCATAAATATATATTTATTGGATCAGAGTTCTGTTCATCTGCAAAACATTTATATCATCGGTACTCAACCTGCGGCCCACCGAGCTTTTTTGAGTGGCCCGGCAAGCTAGACGTCCACTTAACGACTGGCTGATAAAAATGGGCGATGTCCGTACATCGAATCGACTAAGCCAGTGCCCTGAATTTAAGCAGCACGTTCTCCACAACGCAAGTCGTTTGTTGTGGAGCAGGCCCCACTCGAGTGTTTGCCACCCCGGTGCTTTCTCCATCCCTGTGGCAGCTCGGACAGCGTTCGCAATCGCGTCCTTTTCGGAGCGCTGAAGTATCCGTTCTGATTCCTTTCTAGTGTGACACTGTTAATCTGTCTTGCAAGCGTTCACCATGAGCAAAAAAGGTTCCGATATAAGTGTGCTTCCGCAGTGGAGTGGCCGAGCGCATAGAGGCGCTATGCTCTGATGCGTGAGACCGTTCCCTATCGGAGGTTTGAATCCTCCCTCAGGCATGGATGTTTGTGTTGTCTTTAGTATATGATAGTTTATAAGTAGTTTGTGAGTTTAGGGACTGATGACCCCGCAAGTACTCCATAAGCTTAACAAACAAACATTATAAGCAGTGGTGTAACTAAGGGGGGAGGGGATGAGGGGGATAGAACCCCCCCCCAACCAAAAAAAATGTATAACAGCAATCTGGTAAAGGTAAAGATTGTTTACCATAAGCTTTCATTGGATGGGAGTGAATTAATCTTCAATGGGAGTGGTAGATGGTAGTCTGGAAACTGACTAAAATTTTGCTCATCAAGCAGATCTATCCCCCCCCCCTTAACGAAGTCCTAGTTACGCCACTGATTATAAGTGTGCCATTTTTGAAGCTTACTGGGAAGATTCTATTTGTTTGTAAAGTGTGTTGGGAAAGCACTGTGCTTAATATGCAACTCAACCGTAAATATCGAAGCACCACCAGTGCACTGTCACTACAAAAATAAACCATAACACACGAGCATTGTATCACAAAAATCACGGTATCTTTACTCACTTTGTTTACATACTGCATCCAACTTCCATATCCCCAAATGTTACTGCATTTTCAATTAATAACATCAGAAGAAGTGACAAATTCATAATTCAGTGCCACAAACTGTGTACTATAACTACTCTTTAAATTAACCATGGGCCATCTCCCACAGGGCTACAATTTTCTTCTGTTGTAATAATTGAAACATCACTGTAAAACTGACGTGGGCTATCGTTACTGGATGTGGTGCACAGATGTCCGAACTCTAGTACTGTTAACACACTGTTTTTCTTATTAACCCACAATGCAAACAGAGGGGTATTGTAAGTCATGGTATTGTAGATCCTTTAAACTACGTTCCATGAAGTCTGTTTAGCCATTTAAATTTCAGCAGCCAAGTAATTATATTTACTGCCAGTGTTCTCTCTTGATATATGCTACTTAATGAATAACATATCAAGTTAGGTATTATGAGGCTGTAGAGTTCTAAATAAAAGCCAGCTGTTGACATCCATAGTAGTTGTGGTCTTAAATACAGTCCGCAGACTGATTTGATGCAGTTCTCCATGCTACCCTGTCCTGTGCAAACCTCTTCATCTGAGAATACGAACGGCAACCTACATCCATAGTAGAAGATAAAATTAAATCAAATGTAAGCAAAAATAGCTCTCAAACACTGTCATGTATTTAAGAACAGGGCCCAGCAACATTATAAATGCATGCAGTCTTATATACAGTGTGTTTTAGCCCTATGTCATGTAGTTAACCCAGATATGACAGAGGTTGATAAAATTTCACACCAGATGAAGAGCATTGTGGAAGACACGTAGCAAGCCCTTCTGTTAATAGATGTTTCGACGACACAAGAGCTTATCCAATGATGCCAGAAATTTTAAGAGATGGAACAGAGGAGAGCTGGACGAAAGAAGTATGACAGACACTCAAATATAGTCCCTATGGCCATTGTGAAAGATCAGCATGACTTTCCTTCTATCGTATGACAAATTGTGAGAGAATAATTACAGCAGTTTATGGAAACGGGACTGTTGAACCAGGTGATTACCATATTACAGCCATGGAAGCCAGTCCTCCACATCATGAGAACGCCGACACTGCTGAATAGGTGGTATTTCAAACATTAGCGCCTTTCAGTCCCCCGTACATGAACAATGGACTCGCCCTACTATGACTTACGCTGCAACTGCCAAACGACAGCCCAGGAAATGATTGATGCGGCCACAACCAACGCCTCCGGCAACTATGACGCCTTGCAGGATGACAGGCATCTGTAGGACAGAAGGCAAGCCACTGTGTTTTCACTGTGGACTTCAGCACGTTGTACACTACTGTAGGGAGAGAAGACAAGTATTTGGCAATCTATGCATGGAGGTCCGGGTTTGATTCCCGGCCGCACCACAAATTTTAATTCAATGCTTCAGATCTATCAATAATGTCTTTGGCATATTTGAGACATAAATCCGTCTCTGGGATCATTTGTTTGTATTAATTGATATTTATATCACCATAACAGGATCGTTCCACCATGTCCATTGCTGAGGTGCTATTCCGCTGCATGGAGAGCCTTGGCAGTAGTGGCAATTATCTTCGGAACAAAGAAGCTGAATTAAAGTTTGTGTTGTGGAGGGAAATCGTACATAGACTATTCCAAGGCGCCTTAATCGTTAGTGGTGTGGTAGTCTAACGGTTAAGACGTATGCCTAGTAAGCATGGAGGTCCGGGTTCGATTCCCGGCCGCACCACAAATAATTCAATGCTTCAGACCTATCAATAATGCCTTTGACATATTTGAGACGTAAATTGTATTAATTGATATTTATATCACCATAACAGGATTGTTCCACCATGTCCATTGCTGAGGTGCTATTCCGCTGCATGGAGAGCCTTGGCAGTAGTGGCAATTATCTTTGGAACAAAGAAGCTGAATTAATATTTGGCAATCATTTGCCGCAAGATGCCAACCATCAGAGCAGTCCTTTCAAAAGAAAGTCAACTGCAAACTATTTCAACCTATGGAGCGAAGCCCACCATTGTATCCTGGACGTGGTTGCTCTCTAACACACTGCTGCATTATAGAGATACCATCCACTCGCTTAGCTGCAGATTATTCATCCTCCAGAGAGTTCCTGGTCATCTCCAGGGGTCCTCGTGAAGGAGGATGGCATGTGGCATTTCTGTGTCATTTATCAGCAACTGAACAATATCACAAAGAAAGATGTCTACCCATTGCCATGTACTGATGAATTCTTAGACTGCTTGAAAGGAGCTACATATTTCTCAACCATGGGCATACAGACAGGTAACTGACAAATCAAGATTGGGGAAGCTGACAGGGAGAAGACTGCTTTTATTACACCTGATGGCCTCTATGAATTGAAGGTCATGCCATTTGGTCTATGTAATGCCCCAGCCACATTTGAAAGCATGATGGACAACTTGCTTTGACACTTTAAATGGACAACACGTTTTGTTATCTAGGTGTCGTATGGACATTTGCACAACATCTAAGTCACCAGTCAACTGTGTTAAAGAGTGTTCAGACAGCAGGACTCCACCTCAACCCAAAGAAATGCCTCTTCATCACCAAAGAGATGGAATTCCTGGGACACCTAGTGAACAGAGATGGTGTGTGTCCTGATCAATATAAAGTAAGGGCAATCACAGAGTTTCAAATTCCTCAACACACCTGTGACATCTGTGATGTGAGAAGTTTTCTAGGGCTGTGCTCATACTACCATCGTTTCATAGGTTTTTGTATCAAGGCATGTCCACCACAAGAACTTCTACAGGAAGATGCCAAGTTTTTCTAGGATAAGACGAAAGAAAGAGCCTTTCAAACACTTAAGGAAGCTAGCTTTCACACCCATTCTCACCTTATACGACGAGAATGTGGTAACGGAACTTCACACAGATGCTAGAGGTTATGGGATTGGTACTGTCCTCATACAAATTCAGGAAGGTGCTGAAGAGATGATAACCTATGCATCAAGAGTTCTCTCAAAGTCAGAGATAAACTACTCTACAACCGAGAAGGAGTGTCTCGGTGTTTGTGGGTTATCAACAAATTCCAGTCTTATTTATTTGGTACACCATTCACTGTCGTGACAGACCACCATTCTTTATGTTGGCTGACCAATCTGAAAGATCCATCAGGTCAACTAGTAATATGAGCACTAAGACTAGAAGAGTACAATGTCACAGTGGTGTTCAAAAACAGGCGCAAATACAAGAACGCAGAGACTGCCTTTCGAGGAATCTATTAGTAGAACACAACAGCATGGATGAAATTTCGGCCCTCACTGAATTAGATGGCATTACAGCTGAATAGAGGGAAGATCCAGCATTATTAACAACTCTAGATGCCTGCTTTGGAGAAAGGAGAACCGACCAAAGGCAAGTTTCAACTTAACTAACAGCAACTACAATCCACTGGGCCGAGCCCCAAATGGCTACTGGTTGTTCCAGCTACCTCCAGTCAACTATTGGCAAGTATTTCATCTGTCAAGCACTATGTGAGTCACTGTAAGGAGTGCCAGAGACATAAGCATGTGCCACAATTACCTCCAGGTTATCTGGTATGAATTCCACCTGCAGCAAGTCCATTCCACCAGATTGAAATCGACCTTTCAAGTAGGTTCCAAAGAGTCGACAACCAGTAATTTATGGATAATAGTCTGCAGTGACTACCAGTGCAGACTACAAAAGCTCCAGAGATAGCAAAATTCCTACTTGAAGACATTATTTTGAAGAATGGTGCACCACGTGTAATAATACCTGATTGATGAAAAGTATACAGGTCAAAATTAGTATCAGAGGTAATGTCTGCAGAATAACAACTGCCTACAACCATCCTTAGACAAATGGTCTTACAGAATGTTTTAACAAGAAGTTAGCAGATATGCTGCTGATGTACATCGATTTTGAACAGGATTAGGATACAATACTGACATTCGCTTATAAAACAGCGAGGCAAGACGCTGCACGCTTCACATTGTTTTTACTGCTCTGTGGTTGTGAAGCTGAAACATTAATGGACACACTGTTCCCGTTCCAACCGGATGATACTCAAGATGACTATGTGAAACAGATCATCACCAGGATCGAACAAGCAAGACAGCTGGCTTGCATACGGACAGGGGAAGGACCATCAGTGGTATACGGACAAGCATTGACCTGTTGTGTACAGCCCAGGGATCTGGTATGGATTTTTACCCCTGTACAGAAAGTTGGGCTATCAGAAAAGTAACTGAAGCAATATTTTGGTACATATGCCATACGCCACCTATCTGACGTCACATACGAAGTCTATTAAGACAGGTTCTCAGACAAAGAGGAGACATTGTTCATGACCTCCATATGAAGCCTTTCCACAATCTGAAAGAACAGGTAGATAGAATCAGCTTCTCGTTCAAGGGCTTTAAGACCATTATGCTAATAATGGAGCCATGACAGAAGTGTCTGGCGCCAGTGTCACCATAACAAATGCATGCAACCAGTATGGTAGGATTCTCTGGAACTGCCATACAGAGGACCCATGACAACATCCAGGACACTACACCCAACTCCAAAGGGAATCTAACAATGGATCGCTCTTCTTTCAGGAAGGGGAGCAGTGTCACAAGTCTTCCGACAAAAAGCATGGTGCAGTGGTTAGCATCGCAGGTCAATGTGCTGGCGGTCCCCGGTTCAATTTCCGCTGGCAAAAAGAAAAATATTATTTCTTTGTATTTACTAATTCTAGAATTTTCTACAGTTTCTTATGTTTGATATACTCAGAATACTCTCTCTCTGTATAAATAATGGAGCACTCCAAGGAGGAGGAAATGCGTACAGACTGTACGTTTGTGTTAGCAATAAACCTGTTCCAAGTGCCAAGTGTTGCATTCTATTAACGAACAGCCTTTGAATTCCGACCACCTGCAGTGTTCAACGTGACAATATTTTTGTGAAGGATAGGTTGTTTACTCACCACAGAAAGGTGTGAGAGTTGCGGAAACGCATAAATAACAGGCATAAACAAACTTGATAGCTTTCCGCTGTTAAGGCCTTTGGCAGCCCAAAACGCACACACTCACTCATGCACGTCATCCCTGGCCGCTGTGGGTCAAATCGGCTGAAGATTGCAGCCCTCCGTCCCCCTCTCTTCCTTTGTACGTACGTACGTACGTACGTACGTACGTGTGTGTGTGTGTGTGTGTGTGTGTGTGTGTGTGTGTGTGTGTGTGTGCGCGCGTGCGTGCACACTCGCATGAATGTGTTTCTCTCTGACCGACAAAGCCCTTAAATTGCTGAAAGCTATAAAGTTTGTTTATGCCTATTTATGCCTTTCCACAAAACATCAGATGTGTCTGATGAGTAGGCAACTTATCCTTCATGAAAATAGTGTTAAATCCTTCCTGGAACTTCCATTGTTGGAAAAGTTTGTCTTATCAAAACGATCAGAAGCATGTGGGGAAAAAATTCCTGGAAGAGATTTTCCAACACAGGATGAAGGAAAAGAAGTTACTGTATATGTGAAGAACAGATCTAATACTGAGGCAGTGTCCAAGACAAAATGGTAACAACGTTTATTGAAATGCAAAAATGTTGTGTAAATCAAGATTGTCTTTCATTAAAGCTGTGATTTTACATAGTATATCGGCATTGTAATATCCAATAAATAGTCGCACTGAATTTAAACAAAGTTATTGTGAACAAGTTTATGTATAAGAGACTTGCCTTCTCTTCACCTGTATTATGCTTGTATTATGTAGCAGCTGGAAGTGGCCATCAAAGTAAGAGAAAATAACTATAAAGGAACCTAAGGATTCTACAACTGTGTTATACAAATCATGTGGAATTATCCTTTTAAAACTTAAGTTTTCAGCATATAATTGTTATTTTAAGACAGAAACTTCAAGACATATAGAAGGGCAAAATTATAATCTGCTTTATATATTGAGGTTGGCAGATGTTGAGATTATGCTGAAGATCAAAATTAGTTGCATCAAATTTGATGAAATTGAAAATTCATTGATGCTGTAGTTTTTACTTTGTTTATAAATGTTGATCAAAGCCATGAGCAGCAGCAGAGATCCCCCAAAGGCAATTACAAGCTCCTCAAAGCTTAAACACACTTGCCAACTTTTCCAATTTTCCCAGAACATTTCCCGATTCCCAGACGAACAGGTTTTTTTTTTCCCAGATTTTCAACTCTCTAGCTTCTAACCACCCTCTGCATTCATATTGCAATTGTTTGAAATTCGACTGTAAATCTGGTGATATTGTCAATAATCCCTTTTCGCAGACTACCGATGCGCTTTTGTCACTAACTCTGTGTGTTGGAAAGACCGTCGGCGAAAGCCCATCAAACATTTTATCAATAATGCATGTTAGCGGGAAAGCTATGCTTGCTTTTATCCATTTTTTCTCCTTTCTTTTTGTTGTGGTTATTGTATACATGCAGTTGTGTGACTAATTTTTGTGTGATTTAGTGTTTTCGTTGCGAGTTCAACTAAGAAGAGAGATCATCAGTCTTTCAGGGGCAAACATTCTGCTTCGCTAAAACTTTACGACGCTTCTCGCTGGGCTTCGGTGCTTATGTTAGTAACAGATGAAAAATGAAGTAAATAATTGATACTGTACCTGCTCTATGGATCACAGGTTCTTGTATGTACCCTTGTCCATTCAGAAAAAAAATAATTTTCGTTTCAATGAATTTGTCATGAAAAAACATTTATTGGTTATCTGAGTTGCCGCCATTAACCATTGGTGCTAACAAACACTGGAGCCCAGCAAGCAGGGCCGTACAATTTAACCATCTGCTTCATTTTCATGTGTAATGCAATTGTGGAAAGGTGAAACATTTGTATCGTTCCATGTGTTCGTGTGATATAAATGTTCAGTTTAGTAGTTCTGACACTGTCATTCATATTTGGGCTTACAGGAAAGCTCATTTTTTGTGTAGTGTGTGACCTGTTTCTACTGTTAAGTGACAACAGATGAATGGTCATCAACAAGTAACATGTGTAATACATAACTACGAAGTTCGAAAATAGCGATCTTAAAAAGTAACCTACATTGTATGTAATCTCTCTCTGTGTAGTCTTTTTTCTATATTTGAAAACCTTATGGCATATGCACGCATTACATTTTTGCCATTTTGGTTCTTCTGGATTTCTGTTTTTGTGAGTTGGCAGATATGCTTAAAAAAGGCAGCTGATACTCCTAAATGAAGCTAAGTTTGTTAGAGCTTGTACTGCTTGAAGCAGTACTAGTTTTGTGATCTACTGAGATGGGAAATTACTTCTAAGAAAGAAATGGGTAGCTCCCAATAAACTTTTTAAGTTAACCTAACTGATTATCCTGAGAACTTCAGTCTAAATGTTTTGTTGGGAAATGTATCCCGGGGTAATTCCGGCTCCAAATTTTTCATGTCTCTGAAGCAGTATACCTATTAATCATCGTTACCACTGTTGCTGCCAGTAGCTTGCTTTATTCATTTAGATTTATTTAATTATTTATTATTTATGTATTTTGTATACTTATTAATGCAATACTGTGATCTTTAGTATCATTTGTTCCTGTAGCAGTATTTCATCTACTTGAAGTTAATTCAAAATGAATATTTTAACAAATATTTGTACTGATTTCTGATGAATATAATACCTTGGAACAGCACCTTTTATCCACTCCTACCTCAAATAATGCCTTAGATTTTCAAGGTAGGCGTAAAAATGAATTGCCAAAGCATAATCATACACAAACAGGTGAATTTTTGAAGTTTTGTGTAACAAATAGGTAAGTTACTAGGTTAAATGATACTAATTTGAAATTAAAATGGACTGTAATACATACAAGGATATTTGGACACGCGCACACACACACACCTTTCCAGTATATCTCACATGTATTTAACCAATGTTTCTGTAAAACTCTTATGTTAAATGTTTTTAAAATGTTGCACACACACATACTTTTGTCCCTTTCAGCATGGCTGGAATAGAAACATGGACAAATTGGCAGAAAACAGTCTTACAAAATTACAAAAATATATTTAACATTAAACACAATGACTCTAGGATCACACAGAACATTTTGTCCAATAGGAACATTTTTATGTACAAAACAATGTACTACAATAGTACAAAAATTCCTGAGATTCTAGAGATCTCTTAACAGTTGCCATCAACAGCTGTACAATCCAGAAAGCTTCCTTTCATTACATCTTCGAGCGGAGAATCTACAGCAGCTCCACAGTCAAAAAAACTAGGAAATTTTGTTGACTACTATTGGTCTGCCAATAACATTAAAATCTCCAGGATCTTAAATATTCATATGGAACTCTTATTGTCCCACAATAAATTATGAACATAAGATTTCATATTCAATTAACAAACCAACAAGTAATCAAATAACAATTAGAAAAAAAAAGAGGATTCAAAGTCATAAATGCTTCCTTCAATGAAAATACAAAATCATCTTCATAATGCATTTCCGAGTTTGTAAAACTCAAAACAAAATTAAGGCATTGACTCCTTTTAGTTACTACTGACTTAAAGGAAATACAACAAGTCTTCCAAAGCTGGCTGTGGCGGTCGATGTAATGCTTGTCCAACAAGATAGGCCAACTTGTGAGCATACTGACAGGGAGCTGGGACCCGGACAGTACCCTGAAAATTTAATATTCAATTTAGAGACGCACATAACACACATTTTTCTGAATAAATTTATATCATCTTTCAAGCAAGGTAACTAGTCGGCATTCAGCTTCTCACTTTACACTTTTGCTTACTGAAATGCAATACAGGGTCTGTTCGCCTTTTCCTAATTGTTACATTAACATGAAAGTATTACACACTCAAAAAAATTATTCAAAAAAGAGCGGCTGTCCAGTACTTAGTACCACAAATAGTCTAAAAAAAGATGAAAAATCAATGTACATTCAGGAGTTATTTAATTTTTCAGTAGGGGGAGGGGCGAGAGAGAGGGGGGGAGGGGCGAGAGAGAGGGGGGGAGGGGCAAGAGAGGGGGGGGAGGGGCAAGAGAGAGGGGGGGGAGGGGCAAGAGAGAGGGGGGGGAGGGGCAAGAGAGAGGGGGGGGAGGGGCAAGAGAGAGGGGGGGGAGGGGCAAGAGAGAGGGGGGGAGGGGCAAGAGAGAGGGGGGAGGGGCAAGAGAGAGGGGGGAGGGGCAAGAGAGAGGGGGAGGGGCAAGAGAGAGGGGGGAGGGGCAAGAGAGAGGGGGAGGGGCAAGAGAGAGGGGGGAGGGGCAAGAGAGAGGGGGGAGGGGCAAGAGAGAGGGGGGAGGGGCAAGAGAGAGGGGGGGAGGGGCAAGAGAGGGGGGGGAGGGGCAAGAGAGGGGGGGGGAGGGGCAAGAGAGGGGGGGGAGGGGCAAGAGAGGGGGGAGGGGCAAGAGAGGGGGGAGGGGCAAGAGAGGGGGGAGGGGGGAGGGGCAAGAGAGGGGGGGAGGGGGGAGGGGGGGAGGGAGGGTGGGAGGGAGGGAGGGAGAAAGGGGGGGGGGTCATAGACAGGAAGGGTTACTCACAACCTAGGCCATGTGATAAGGATGACCTACAGTAGGTTGTGAGTAACCCTTCCTGTCTATCCCCTTTCTCCTCCCTCCTCTCTCAAATGATGGAGGAAGTAACTTCTGAAAGCTTGTACGATTTTCATCCTTTTTGCGAGACTTTCTGCAGTAATGGACTAAAGTAACACTGGCCAGCCATTCTGAATAATCTTTTCACATCTCTCTGGAGAATTTCCTTGAGATTAAGTTCTAGACATTGTAATTAAAGTAACACAAATGCTGAATACAATCGCTTCAGCCTGGGAAATTAATCCCGACATTAAAAAGCGAGAGAAGAATAAAGAAAGAAGCCGATACATTGTCCAAAAACTACTAACATGCCTTGTCTGTTTTTCCATAAATTGTTCTGTTATTAACCTGCTGTCATGGAAAGAAGTATTCATACACAATTGGTCATCTATACTAATAATAAATCTGTTCACTTCAATCTCCAAATCTACTTGACGAACTTTCATGGGGTT
The DNA here is from genome assembly GCA_026315105.1 of Locusta migratoria. Taxonomy (NCBI): domain Eukaryota; kingdom Metazoa; phylum Arthropoda; class Insecta; order Orthoptera; family Acrididae; genus Locusta; species Locusta migratoria. Next base: position 29,267,559 of record CM048747.1, read on the forward strand.
TTCACACCTCACTTGAGCATATAGTACAGTTACATACAGGCTTCAGTAATTAAAATCAGATCAGATAAAATAAAGACATTGTAATTTAATCATTTGTTTAACACTTTTGCTGTGGCTGACGCTATCCAACATTGAGCATGGACGCTTATAAGCATCAGCTGCAGTGAAAGTTAAAAGCCATCGTGTATATTCGTTGAGGATAATCTCCAAAAGTACTATACGAACTTTCATGTGTTTCCATGGGTAAATTGAGAATAGTTTGGAGAGTAACATAGCCTTCATTTCATCAAAATCAGATCAGAGGAAGGAAAGATATCTTAATTTGTAGTTTCTGGTTTATGGTATGCTTGAATTGAGGCGTAGTATAGCAAAGATCCAATAGAGGCGCCATTACATAGTAAACTAAGTAATTATAGATGGCAATGCTGCATTTTTTATTCTCATAGCTTAGGTGTAATCAATAAGGTTGGATTTAACAACAGAAACAACGGCTACCATTTTCCTTGTAGCAGCGGTGTAGTGTATTTATGTTGGCAACGGCCAAATCCTTTTTGAAAAGTCAGTCATGTACAAAGAGGGCAATAATTCTGTGTGTTGATAATGAAATAATCTTGTTCCAGTGAGTAAATTAATGATCCCCCTAAAGCAAATATTTCATTGCCAACTTTGACATACTAAACCGCTGCCACTGCAAGTAAAATTTAACCCATGTAGGACACAAAAAAAAAAAAAAATAAATAACCTCCTAGTCCACCACTATGAAATCCCCAAACCACCTTCCCTACCTTCTGACTCCCACCCTTGTAACCGCCCCCGTTGTAAAACCTGCCCTATGCACCCTTCCACCACCACTTACTCCAGTCCCGTAACCCGGAAGGTGTACACGATCAAAGGCGGAGCCACTTGCGATAGTACCCACGTGATCCACCAACTGACATGCCTGCACTGTGAAGCGTTCTATGTGGGAATGACCAGCAACAAACTGTCCATTCGCATGAATGGACACAGGCAGACAGTGTTTGTTGGTAACGAGGATCACCCTGTGGCTAAACATGCCTTGGTGCATGGCCAGCACATCTTGGCACAGTGCTACACCGTCCGGGTTATCTGGATACTTCCCACTGACACCAATCCTTCAGAACTCCGGAGATGGGAACTAGCCCTTCAGCATATTCTCTCTTCCCGTTGCTCACCTGGTCTCAACCTCCGCTAAATTCGAATTCCCACCCACCATCTTAACATCTTTACCTTGGTTCTCTGGACAGAGTCTCTGCCTCATGTGGCATCTCTGTCTAACTTCTAACTTCTTTGCTTTCTACAGTTCTACAGTATGTCTGCCTAAGTGTACTTGTGTCTGTGTAAATGTGTGGGTGTGTGTGCATTTATTTACCCTCCATTTTTTCCCCCAAGGTAAGTCTTTCCTGTCCCGGGATTGGAATGGCTCCTTACCCCCTTCCTTAAAACCCTCATTATTTCCTTTTCCCTCTCCTCCCTTCTGCTTGATGAAGCAGCTAGGCTGCGAAAGCTAGCATTTTTGTGTGTGTGTGTGTGTGTGTGTGTGTGTGTGTGTGTGTGTGTGTGTGTGTGTTTATTTGTTGCTATTACTGCCTGTGCCCTTTCGCCTGGTAAGTGTACTTCATCTATTTTTTACGTATATTTTTTCCTGTTAGGAATTTTTCCTATATATATATATATATATATATATAGAAAAGAGCGGCTCGTCGAGAGAAACAAATAAAATCACACACATACAAGCTTTCGCCACCACTGGTAGCTTCTTCAGGAAAAAGAGGAAAAAAAAAGGGAAGGATATGGGTTTTAAGGAAGTGGAAAAGGAGTCATTCCAATCCCAGGAGTGGAAGGACTTACCTTAGGGGAAAAAAAGGAAGGTAAACAAATACACACACACTCAGACATATCGAAACGCAAGCACACCTAGACAGACATTTTTCTATTCTTTTTCTATTCTTCTATTCTTCTATTCTTTTTCTATTTTTATTTATCCCACCGGGAAAGTTTCCCTCTATAATTTTTATATATATATATATATATAGGGAGTGTGTATGTGTGTGGGTGTGCGCACTCACTTGTTTACCTTCCCCCCCCCCCCCCCCAAGGGAAGTCCTTCCACTCCCAGGATTGGAATGACTCCTCTTCCAATCCCTTAAAAGCCCCACCCTTTCATTTTTCCCCTCCTTCCTCCCTCTTTTCCTGAAGAAGCGGCCAACGGTTGCGAAAGCTTGTATGTGTATGTTTTTATTTGTATCTGTTGGCGAGTCTGTGCTTTGGGTAAGTTATCCAATTTCTGTTTTATATATATACCACCACCCCCCAGCTGTATCCTATATGATTTGCAATGTCATGGAAAGAATAGAAGTGCATCTTTCGACAGGTATATTCTGAATTTAAGAAGTAATGACGTACCTTCGCATCTATCGATGTTTTCATTTAATAACAGTTCTTTACAAGGAAAATTGAATTTATGTAGTTTCCTTTCTGATTTTGGTGCTTACGTATTACATTTTGAGTCCCTTCTGTTTAGAAATGCCTAGAAAATGGTTTAGTACAGTAAAGAACAAATAGATGCCCTGTTAATTATGTAGTACCTCGAATAACTAATAGAAGGCAATGCTGATTTTTTTCACGCTCGTAACTATGGTGTAGTTCTCTACAACAAGTGCAACAAGTGATGGTATCCTTTCTTTAATATCCATTGCGAAACAGGTGTACAGCTTTTATCTCCTGAACTACTTCACAGATTTACATGGGGCAACTTCATCTCATAAAAATGGGATCATGGGAAAAAAATCTGATCATGGGGGGGGGGGGGGGGGGGGAAGGTTTCCTAATTTAAAAGTTTTGTATCTATGACTGACATATCTGTTTCTTTGAACACATTTATCTCCAGAACTACCTGACAAATTTTTACAGGATTTTCAGCTGTAACTTGTGCATATTGTGTGGTTCCTCCTGAAACAGACGAACAGCTGATCACAAGCAAACACACGACCGAACAATGTGCGCATAGAGTTTACACTAGAGCGAATTCTCATTCGCTGTTGTGTTCCCTCATCTTTGCAGTCATGTAAATGGAAAATTACGTCACATCATACAACTTCTGAAAGCACGCGGTTTTAAACCTGATTTTGGCATGATTTTTCCTGGCACTCCAAAATTCCCTAATATTTCCCAGTTTCCAGGTTGAGTGGCCACCCTGTAACATCGGTAGTTAACCAATTTTAGTCACACAATTTTCAAGTGGTAGTTGACAATTACACGCAAATGTGTCTTTATTTCATTATTATATTTTGATTTAGCAGTAAATAGCTAATGTTTCATGATGACTTAAATATTTTTCTCAATTGAGTGTCATCCTAAATGCAAGGTCATATATCTGAAACTAAAAAATGGTTATGTTTCCAAGCATTGTGACAGAAAACACTGAAGCCAATTGTTGATTTGAATAAGATTGTAATTTTATGATGCAATTTTCATTACGTAACATTTTAAGTGAAAAAGTCAGTCCCAATGAAGGACAAATTCATTTGTGCATAAGTATTAAAAATATCAGCAGGCATATCGTAGTGGATAAAGTAAACAAGCTCTATTTATTCTCCTGTAAATACTGTTTGATGTGTTCACATGTTTATTTTTTTGCTTGAAAATAGATGTCAATGTTTTGAAATGTTTCACTTCCTAGCGTTTTACCACACAAAGTGGACCAAAAACATACATTGTAAAGTTTTCTTTGGCCATCGATAACATTTCGCTTTGTTTCTTCAACTCCAGTATCAAACTATGACTTTCTCTATAAAAGATCGCCAGTCATAACCTCACTTTCAACTCTGGGTATTGGGATAAATTTACGTGACGACAGTGATATGATGTGACGAGACGAGTGTGAACTGGCCTTTCGTATCCAGAAGATGTACCACTGGTTCACAGCCCCGAAAAACAACAACCAACTAGACTCGCAAAACAATCACTAGTAGTGTTTATTGTTTGAGTACGTTTATCGTCTAAACACGCTGTCACAAGATCTTGCACGAGTTTATAGTTCGGGGATAGTACACTACAAGCGCTTCAGTAGACTATTATCCGTCTTGTTTACTTTGTTTATCGTTTAAAAGGGCTTAAGGTGGCACACCATAAGATCAGAATTGGCTCTTGAGCAACCGACTGACAACCACAGTCTTTTTGTGTACTGTAAAAAAGTGGGCTTAGTTGCCAAACCAATTAAGAAATAATTTTGTTTACATTTATATGCCAACATTTTAGTGTTAGTTTACTTTAGCATCCAGTCACTATAGCAATAATGATGTCCACTGCCTGACTTAATAAACGCAGAAGCACTGCTATAAAAATCACTCATTTCTTTGTGTCATAAGAAGTGCAGTGTTGTCACTAAGAATTGTATCATGACAATTTCTGATTAAACATTTTCATACTAATAGGAAGCAACTCACATGTCACTGAACCACAAAAACATTTACTGTTACTTACACTCCAGTTGTAATACAGATGTGTCAGTTTATATGTTAAACGCTGCATTTTGTCAGCGTCCAACCCACTGTTGTCAGATATCACATTGTATGCCGTCGGGCTCACAGTTCCCTGTCTGACACTTTGCGACACAATGAAGAAATCATACCTGGTAAACAAAAATTTTCTAATTTAAAACAGTATCACAAGTCGAGTACCACAGAGAAACAGATCCTGACATTGTACAGATGTTTCAAAATATATTTGATTTGAAATTATTACAATGCACAAGTATTTATTTAAAGCCTTACACTTAAATGTTAATTTGAATGAAATAGATGGATTACACCATGTCCCCACAAAACTATCTACTTAAGTCACTTTGTTTATTTTTTTACTGCAGCTGTTGTCTGATCAGAAGCTATATTTGAAAGAGGAAATCATCCATATCTCTAGTTCTTTGCACAGGATAATTTAAATGGTATATTGGCAAATTAAGCACTTATAGCTTTAGCAAACTAAATGTCAATAATAATGTTCATTTTCTATGAGACGGTTCCATTACAGAAAAAAGTAACATGTTTCTACAATCTCTTTAAGGCCAGATATCTGTTACAAACATGTTCAGTTAACAGCTGTATTAGCAGTAGCACCCCCCCCCCCAATACATACACCCCATCACTACTACTACTACTACTACTACTATTACTACTAGTGACAGAACATACCAGGAAGGATTTGTAATAACATCATCCACAACCGTCCCTGGTGGAGGATTTCCTTGTTTCAGGAACAGCCTTGTGTTTATTCTTTTTGTCACTATGATCACAGATAGCTTGAAAGTTGCAGACCCATAAACTTCCTGCAGCCTCTGCTTGAGTAAGGCAACTTCATGCTCAAAAACATAGTGTAACTGTCCTTCTCCCACACCATCACGATATAGGAATATTCGCTGAGGGAGTGAACCTTGGTTCACTTGCTGGTATTTCCGCAAAGCTTCTGCAATTTGCAAAGAGAAAAGTGTTAACAAAAGAGTAGGTTTGGCAGTTACAATATTTACAGTATTCAGTTTAACAACATATGAAGAGGGCCTAAACCAACCTAAATAACTATAGTGCAGAACCCCAAAAAAGCACAAAGTTGATATCACAATAACTATTTATATAAAAATAAAAATAGAAAAGAGATGACTTACCAAACAGGACCGGCTCGTCGATAGAAACAAATAAAATAAATAAAATCACACACATACAAGCTTTCGCCACCACTGGCAGCTTCTTCAGGAAAAAGAGGAAAAAAGCGGAGGGAAAAGGGAAGGATATGGGTTTAAGGAAGTGGAAAAGGAGTCATTCCAATCCCAGGAGTGGAAGGACTTACCTTAGGGGAAAAAAAGGAAGGTAAACAAATACACACACACACACACACACACACACACACACACACACACACACACACAGACATATCGAAACGCAAACACACCAAGACAGACATTTGTAAAAAAATTATTTTATTTTATTTTATTTGTTTCTATCGACGAGCCGGTCCTGTTGGTAAGTCATCTCTTTTCTATTTTTATTTTTGTTTATCCCACCGGGAAAGTTTCCCTCTATAATTAACTATTTATATAAAAATAGAAAACAGATCACTTACCCAAAGGACATGCTCATCAACAGACATCCCAACCCTCTGGCTCCTACCCATGCAACCGCCCCGTTGTAAAACCTGCCCCATGCACCCTTCCACCACCACTTACTCCAGTCCAGTACCCGGTAGGTGTACACGATCAAGGGCAGAGCCACTTGCGATAGCATCCACAGGATTTACCAACTGACATGCCTGCACTGTGAAGCGTTCTATGTGGGAATGACCAGCAACAAACTGTCCATTTGCATGAACGGTCACAGGCAGACAGTGTTTGTTGGTAATGAAGATCAACCTGTGGCTAAACATGCCTTGGTGCATGGCCAGCACATCTTGGCACAGTGTTATACTGTCCGGGTTATCTGGATGCTTCCCACCAACACCAATCTTTCAGAACTCCGGAGATGGGAACTTGCCCTTCAGCTTATTCTCTCCTCCCATTGCCCACCTAGTCTCAACCTCCGCTAAATTCAAATTCCCACCCACCAACTTTAACATCTTTGCCTCAGTTCTGTGCACAGAGCCTCGCCTCAAGTGGTATCTCTGTCCAACATCTTTGCTTTTTACAAATGTCTGTCTAGGTGTGTGTGCACGTTTGGATGTGTGTGAGTGTGTATTTGCATGTGGATGTGTGTGAGTGTGTCTGTATTTGTTTACCTTCCTTTTTGTCCCCTAAGGTAAGTCCTTCCACTCCTGGGATTGGAATGACTCCTTTTCCACTTCCTTAAAACCTGTATCCTTCCCTTTCTCCTCTCTTTCCTTCCTTCCTCTTTTCCTGAAGAAGCGACCAACGGTTGAGAAAGCTTGTATGTGTGTTTGTGTGTGATTTTTTTGTGTCGAGCCTGCCCTTTGGCTAAATCATCCGTTTTCTATTTTTTTATATAAATTTATCACACCAAGAAAGTTTCTTTTTATAATTAACTATAGTATGACTAAGATTTAATAAATCATTGATTCTGAACATTGGTGATAGCAATATGAAATAGGAACACAAATAACAGAATGCAGTAATATGAAAATCAAAATTAACCCAATAGAATACACAATACTACTACTAAACAGTACAACTGTACACATGAGGGCAAACAATGTAACAAAGGATGTTGGGATTTATTCCCATCTGCTTGCATTACTGAACCTCCTGATACCTCTGTTGCATAATAATAGATGTGAATGTAGTTAGTCTATTATTTTCTTTTCCTAAACTTTTGTTATTCTTTGTTGTAACCCCAGTAGCTGAAGACATTTTCTATTATTTGATGTTGGAGAAGTCTATTTAATTTGCAAATATTGATTAGTTAAAGCCAGAAACATACTGTTATATTTCAGACAGTGTGGTAATTAGTATTCTGTTAAAACTAAGTTAATTCTTTTCACTTAATATTAAAGTAGGTCTTATGTTTCACATTTAATGTTAGGAAATGTTTTGTCCTCTTTAGGACCCCCATAAACCACAGACATTGCCGAGGTGGGGTGGCTTGCCTGCCTCAACGATGCCGATAGCCATACCATAGGTGCAACCACACTGGAGGGGTATCTGTGGAGAGGCCAGGCAAATGTGTGGTTCCTGAAGAGGGGCAGCAACCTTTTCAGTAGTTACAGGGGCAACAGTCTGGATGATTGACTGAGCTGTCCTTGTAACATCAGCTAATGTGGCTTTGCCACACAGTTAATGTGAATGGCTGAAAGCAAGGGGAAACTATTGTCGTTAATTTTCCCGAGGACATGCAGCTCTACTGTATAACTACACGATGATGGCGTATTCTTGGGTAAAATATTCCGGAGGTACAATATCCCCCATTCTGATCTCCTGGTGGGGACTACTCAGGAGGATGAAGTCATCAAGAAAAATAAAACAGGGAATTCTACGGATCAGAGCGTGGAATGTTCTAACCCTTAATCGCGTAGGTAAGCTAGAAAATTTGAAAAGAGAAATGGATAAGTTAGATATGGTAGGGATTAGTGAAGTTCGGTGGCAGGATGAACAGGATTTCTGGTCAGGTGAGTACTAGGTTATCCACACAAAATCAGTTGGTAGTAATGCAGGAGTAGGTCTGATAATGAATAAGGAAATAGGAATGCGGGTAAGTTATTATGAACAGAATAGTGAACACATTATCGTAGTAAAGATACACGAAGCCAACACTGACCACAGTAGTGCAAGTTTATATGCCAACTAGCACAGCTGATGAGGATATTGAAAAAATGTACGCGGAAAAAGTTAAGGGAGACGAAAACTTGATTGTGATGGGGGACTGGAACTCTGTAGTAGGAAAGAGAAGAGAAGGAAATGTAGTAGGTGAATATCGACTGGGAAAAAGGAATGAAAGACGAGATCGCTTTGTAGAATTTTGCACAGAGCACAATTTAATGATCACCAACACTTGGTTCAAATATCATGAAAGAAGGCTGTATATGTGGAAGAGACCAGGAGACACTGGAAGGTACCACACTTTATAATGGTAAGAAATAGATTTAGAAACCATGTTCTAAACTGTACTACATATCCAGGGGCAGATATAGACTCTGACCATAACTTGTTGGTTGTAAACTGCAGATTAAAACTTAAGAGACTGCAGAAAGGTAGAAAGGTTAGGAGATGGAACCTGGACAACTTGAAGGAACCAGAGGTGATCGAGAGTTTCAGAGGGAGCATTAGGCAACGATTGGCTGAAACGGGGGAAAGGAATACAGTAGAAGAAGAATGGGTAACTCTGAGAAATAGGGTAGTGAAGGCTGCAGAGGACCATATAGGCAGAAGGACAAGGCCTAATAGAAATCCTTGGATAACACAGGATATACTGAACTTAATTGATGAGAGGAGAAAATATAAAACTTCAGCCACTGAAACAGGAAAAAGGGAGTACAAATGTCTGAAAAATGAGTGACAGGAAGTGCAGACTGGCTAAGCAGGAGTGGCTAGAAGATAAGTGCAGAACCGTAGAAGAATGCATAACTAGGGGAAAGATAGATACCGCCTACAGGAAAATAAGAGAGAGATTTGGAGACAAGAAAAGCAGCTGTATGAATATCAAGAACTCAGACGGAAAACCAGTACTAAGCAAAGAGGGAAAGGCTGAACTGTGGAAGGAATATATAGAGGGTCTATACAAAGGAAATAAACTTGAAGGCAGTATTCTAGAAATGGAAGACTAAGTGGAGGAAGATGAGATAGGAGATATGACACTGCGAGAAGAATTTGACAGAGCGTTGAAGGACTTGGGTCGAAACAAGGCCCATGGAGTAGATGATATTCTGTCTGAACTGCTCATATTGTTAGGAGAGCCAGTCATGAAAAAATTGTTATCACCTGGTATGCAAGATGTATGAGACAGGGGAAATACCCTCCGACTTCAAGAAGAACATTTTAATTCCAATTCCAAAGAAAGTAAGTGCAGGAAAGTGTGAAAATCACAGAACTATCAGTTTAATAAGTCATGCGTGCAAAATACTAACACGAATTATTTACAGACGAATGGAAAAACTTTTGGAATCCAGCCTCAGGGTTAGGAACGGCAGGTTAGGAACGGCAGGTTAGGAACGGCAGGTTAGGAACGGCAGGTTAGGAACGGCAGGTTAGGAACGGCAGGTTAGGAACGGCAGGTTAGGAACGGCAGGTTAGGAACGGCAGGTTAGGAACGGCAGAGCAGCCAATCGGGGGTAGAGTTATGCCGGCCAATAAGATTGCGTGTTTCATGACGAGTAAATTTGGCGTCAATTTCAAAGTTTATTCAACGATTTCGGTGTGGCGTTTGTGAGATTGTAATTGATTTTCCATTTATAAGGGATTTTTAGATAATTGTGGTATTACCCCCATACGTGACCTATTATTAATACACCACAGCAGTCAACCATAGAACAGGTATAGCATGTTTTATTTATTTTATGATACATTCAAAACAGTGATCAAGTGGCATCCATACTGACAGCAACTGTAACTTCTTGATTGTCAAAAACTTTTGCATACACCGCTTCGATTTGTTTACATTGGACGTTTTAACGCTGTTTCTTATTGGCCACGGCATCGTGACTCCTGATTGGCTGCTCTGCCATTCCTAACCAAGCAAGCGCGACGGCTAGCCGCTGCCATATAAACCGCACTTTTACCCATGATGTGGACCTTAATATTCCCCCCCACAAATGGTGGAAACTGTTCAGGTTGAGTATTATTTCCTAAGCCTCTGCCGTCTGCACATGCTAGTGATAACCATTTTTTAATATCTACTGTTTTTCCAAGTTATTTTGGTTTGTCAACTTAAAAAAGCCAAAATGTTTTACAAATGTTTGTCAAGGTGTGTTTGCGTTTGGATATGTGTGAGTGTGTGTATTTGTTTACCTTCCTTTCTTCCCCTAAGGTAAGTCCTTCCACTCCTGGGATTGGAATGACTCCTGTTCCACTTCCTTAAAACCCATATCCTTCCCTTTCTTCCTCTTTTCCTGAAGAAACAACCAACGGTTGGGAAAACTTGTGTTTGTGTGTGATTTTGTGTGTGTCGATGAGCCTGTCCTTTGGGTAGGTCACCTGTTTTCTATTTTTTATATATCACTATATACTTATCCATTTTAACGATTTTTCACACACAAGACATTAACCCTTTTAACCTCAAATTTTATTGATTTATGAACAAAAATCTTTCTTTGCATATAGGCCTATCTATAAATAATGATTGGATTAATGTATATTTGGCAGAATTTTTGATTATTTTTAGTTTTTGGACAGAAATTTGGGATGACCACAGATGGTAGTGTGCAGGATGTGATTCCTTTATCATAACAACATTTTCAAACTTTACTACTAATTTAGTCATTGGACGATTATTTAGTAATAAAGTTTTTTTTTTTATTTTGTTTCCTTTACCTTGAGACAATTATTTGAAAGTATTGTTGCATTTACTTCAACTTAGACATCAAGCAACGATATATATATATATATTTTGAAAATGCATTGTAGCCTATTGCTTCTTGTTTCCACAAGGTAACTAAAAAAATCTAGTCAATGAATTATTGGAAGCCCTGCAATGTTATTTACAATCTTTGAACAAATGGTTGTGGCTAGACAGATGGATAAAGATGAGGGGAGGGAACGGGTTAAGACATAATTCCACGCACAGGTGACACAGGTCAAAGAGCAGAAACTAAGGTCTGACTACTATGTTCAATTGTTGACAAATTGTTGAAGCCTGAAAATTCAAATTCAGAAAGAAATCTATTGCTAGCTGTTGCATTTGGAGAATTTTGTAAAGCTGCCAATTAAAACACAAAGACCTTCAGAAGTTATGAAGGCTGTCCGTTTTACAGAATGTTTTAGCTAGAAGGGATAGGGCAGTCTTCGCAGCAAGTATGTCGTCTCACTGGTAACGTATGTGGTTGTCAAAATGTTCTCAAAAGATACCGGGAATTAAATTTGTAGTGTTAACATCTTCTATGTATTGTACCAAACCCACTTCATTTCTAGTTATTTAACAAAATTAAAGGTTGCCGCCTTCGGTTCACAATATTGACTTAACAAGTGGAATTCCATTAACATTAGGACTATTTAGAAAACGGTCACTTCGCTCACATGTGAACGTGGATTTTAATGCCTACGAATTCAATTACCTGTTTAAAATAATCCTTTTAGGGTGGAGTCTTACAAAAGCCAGCCAGCCATCAATGGGATGAGAGAGCCGATTTTAATTACAGTCAAAAATATAACAAAGAAAAAATTATACCAAAATTTTCAGTGGGTTATGCTTGGGATACCCATTCAAATTGTAGGGTATGCTTGAGCGACCGAGCATACCCGTAGTCAGCGCCTATACTAACGAAGCATTGCAATACCAACTTTTACGAAGTTTATAGTTAAAATCAACAAGATGCTTCCGTGAAGAGATTTTTCTACACAGAATCAGACAAACGAGATCTGTGTTGATGAGTATCACTTGGGGAGGGGGGGGTCAATTACTAAGATGTAGCACAAATAAGTATCGCCTTTCATTCTAGATGCGATTTCGTAGTTGCGCCTTACAATAACATCGCATCTCTTCGATGTACATTGCAAGGAATTGAGTCGCATGGTTGAACAACATTTCGAAATAAATACAGAAATAGGTAACAGAATACGTAACCTACAATTATAAAACTTTTTTAACTGCCCAGAAATATATTTGAAAATGTTTTTGTACACAAAAATGAAGCGATGAATATTTTTTAACCCGCGGGCACTAGCGATCTGAGCATTTAGGTCACCGTAATTTTAAAATGACTGGCATTTTGTTACTTTTTAATATTAAACTTTGAGGTTTTTTCTTACTGAAACTACAGGAATTACGTGTTTACACTTATTAAGTACATTTCCAATTGGTCATGTAATCTGAGCAATAGGCTATACATGCGAACGATCGTTTAATTCTTAAAGCCGTGAGATCTCATGGGTTAAAAATCCCGGTTTCTGGCTGAAATTCAAGTTTCTTCTCCCCCCCCCCCCCCTGTTTTTTTTTTTTTTTTAATTCAAGGCTTTTTCCCGGTTTCAAGATTTGGTGGCCACCCTGAATATGGTAATGTAAAGCCACTGAATAAAAATTCATGAGACTGTAAGCATGTCAACTGGATAATGTTATGTATGAATACTGTATTTACGCACATGTAGTGTGCACTGTTTTACCACACAAAGTATTCAAAGTTGGGGCACACACAAGATTCTATATGGCACTTCAGATTCGAGAACACACTTTAATTGTTCACCAGTATTTCTTACCTATGTGATCTGTTGTTCTATAAAAAACACTTCGTTTATTTACTCAAATATTGTTCACATCAGAAACAAGATGATTTTTTCCCCTTCTTTTTCTTTTACTAAGCACAAACGCATGTAGAAAGTGTATCTACAACATTTTTATAATTCTGGCAAATATAAGACCTAGAGGGGGCATTAGTCTACGAGGTGCACCAATGTTAATCATCCATCAGCAAACTTTTGTCAACCAACCATGCATTTGACCAAAATTATATCCATGTATTGCAATGGAATGCATCCTGGTCGTGTAAAGATGTTAACAGAAATAATTTCACCTACATTCATGGTGATCAACTATTCCAGATTGTTCAATTCTTTCTTTGGTCATTTTTACTGATCTCGTGTCATTGGAATGAATTTTGTTGTTATAGTTCAACAAATGCATACACAAGAGTTGAAGACAAGTACTTACTAATTATATTGGCTGTCATCTCATTTGACAGCTCTTCACCTGAAGCATGTGGTGCAACTGCACTGAAGTATCTGGACATCTGTTTGTCCAAGGATGCTACTAGAGCTCCATACGAACGTGATTTGTTTGTCGTATCATGACAAACATCAAAGCCAATTGTCATCATACCCTAAAAATAGTTGAAAAATAAGACAAAACTGTATTGTTACCATATTTCTCACAGGTCTAAAAGTTAATAAATCTTAAATTTTATAATAAGGTCATTTGAATAGTATTACAATAGTGTATAATGCATCAAGGATTAAAATTTCATAACACCTTTTTATACCAACAATTAACTTCCATCCTCAATTCCTTGCAATAATATCAAACAATATGGAGAAAACCCAGGCTGGAAAATCAGTAATAAAGGGTAGCTGTAAAGATGATTGCTGAGCTGCAAACACCCATGTAAAACAATCATATTCACACAAGTTTTCAGCCATAGCCTTCAATAGATAAAGACAGACATACATTCAACACTCACTCAGACATAGCCCATGCATACACCACCACCACCACCACCACCACCACCAGCAGCAGCAGCACCACCAGCACCAGCACCTCCTCCAGTTGCTCTAACGCAACAATCATTTTGACAGTGAGTGACTATGGGAGTGGAGGCGGAAGGGTAACGGGAAAGAGTAGGGATGAAACACTCTGCATTAAATGATTGATTATGAAGGCATTGATAGACGAGAACGTGATATTCAGCTCGGTAGTCATTAAAGTGAAATGAAGAGGGAGTGAAAAAGGGAGGTGTGCAGGGGGTAGAAGTACAAAGCAATAAAAAATTCCTTAAGGAATATAAAAATAATGAAGTAAAATAAACGAAATACATAAAGGTGACAGACAGAAGGCATGCATGAATTGGAAGGAGATACAAGACAGTGACTGGAGACTTATCAGGCATGGACTGTAAGGATGTAAGTTATTGTAAGTTGAGGCCAGGATGGTTGCAGGGCTGTAAATTGTGGTAGGGACACCTCCAATTTGTGGATTTCAGAAGAGTTGGTGGTGGAAGAGAGCATCCATATAGCTTGGTTTTAAAGCAGCCACTGTATCTAGTATGTTGCACTCAGCTGCATACTGTGCCACAGGGTAGCCCAATGGTATGACAACAAACCAGCTTTTAGTGTCAATCAGGATAAATGGCCACCATCAAATTGTGGCAAAAAGCAATATGAACTAACACTGTGGTATGGCATGCAGGTGATAAGACAATTTCAAAGGCTGCTTTACAACCCAGACCATTTGGATCATCCCCTTCAACACCAGGTCTTCTGAACTGCGCAAACAGACGTTGCCGCTACAACACATTCTACAGTCCTCCTGGCCTCAACCTAAGATCACTTATATCCCTATACCCCAAGTGTAATGGAACCACCACATCCAATCAGTATCCTCTACCTCTTTCCAATTCATGCCATTCTTCCAGCTGTGTCACCTGCTATGTATTTTATTTCTTCTTCTTCTTCTTCTTCTTCTTCTTCTTCTTCTTCAATATTTTAATATCCCTTAACAGTTATCACCACCCCCTTCTCTCTCTCTCTCTCTCTCTCTCTCTCTCTCTCTCTCTCTCTCTCTCTCTCTCTCTCTCTCTCACACACACACACACACACACACACACACACACACACACACACACACACACACACACACAGAGAGAGAGAGAGAGAGAGGAGAGAGAGAGAGAGAGAGAGAGAGAGAGAGAGAGAATATGTATGTGTTTCCATTTTTTGATGAAGGATATGGCTGAAAATTTAATTTGTATGAATGATTGTCTATTTTACATGCCGCTTGCAGCTCTGATGATATATTCACAACATGTTGTTATTTATCCCTTATTAAAGATAATAACATTATACAGAGACATATATAATAGTCTCAATACAACAAAGAATGCTCACAGAAGAGAACTGACTCTCAGCTCATGCATGTCATTATTGCTGATGTTCTTACAGTATGTATCTGACTAAATTCATAATTACAATTAGGATAAAGGACTACATAATATGGGGCATTCATCCGGAGTCTCTTATTGATATGGCAGGACTTGACAAGTTTGACGACACATTTCTCATGGTAAAAGAAGAGACAGCAGCTCCACTGAAAGGGCTACATTTAGATTACTGAAGGATGACATTAGATGGCAGCTCACCTTTGCTTCCCAATACCTTTATTATTTAGAAATGCAGAAGCTCAATGGAGGGACATTCTACTGTTAAACAGTATACAGTAGTGTGTCCTTATCTCCCTAGAATCTCTTAACTAACCTTGTGCACACGCATGCACCACCCCCCCCCCCCCCCAAGGACACAAGTAACTTAAGAAAAAAGTTGTTTTGTTGGGCGTTTTAAAGGGGACTAAACTGCTGGGTTATCAGTCCCCTGTACCCAGCTAAGAGTTCACATCCAAAAATTTACAGGTTATAATTCAGTGCTCCATACCCAATATACGTAGTGTACAGAGAGTCAATGAATGGTTAAAATGACAACATAAAACGGAAGAGAGTAGGTGTTGACAGAATAGACAAAGGAACAAAAATCACACACCAGAAGTGTGTGGCTGGATAATACAGGATATGCCAGCCACTATGCACACAATAAAACCATCCAGTTAAAATCAAGACATACACCATAAAAGAGACAAGAGATTAAAGTTCTGGACGGATGGGGGCACAGGAAATCGGGCAAATGAGCCCCCTACTAAATAGAAAAATAATAGCCAGATGCATGAATAAAACCTAAAACACAATCAACCGTAGAGGTATCCTCAGCTAAAATCAAAGGAAGCACAGAAGGCAGGGTAAAAGGATGCCTAAAGGTGGCTAAAAGCAGGCAGTATGTGGACCACAGTCAACAATGCACCACAATGGCAATTTGGTGGATCCTCTTGACGTAAAAGGTGGCCATATGTTAACCACGATGCCCAATACATAATCTGCAGAGAATAAGACACACTATGACAGGCCCCTAGTGACCATAGAGGACTTTACTACACGGAGCTTATTCGGCTCATTCATGGCACCCCATTCCAGGTCATTTCCAATCCAAGATCCCTGTCATGGAGGCCAAACTTCTCAGGCCGTAACATAGTGGCCTGCTTGGCCAGGCGATCGACTAGTTCATTACCTGGGATGCCAATTTGGCCTGGGCTCCAAACAAAAACCACTGAACAACCTGACTCACCAAGGATGAAAACAGCATCTTAATAGACCGCACCAAATGGTGCTTTGGTAGAAACTGGTCTTGGGCTTGCAAGCCATTCTCTGGGGAAGGCTCAGAAATGTCAGAGAGAGAGAGAGAGAGAGAGAGAGAGAGAGAGAGAGAGAGCTCAGCTGTAAAAACACTACTCCCACAGGGCAAGGAATGCTGTTCAACATGGTCACCATGAATATATGCATACCCAGCACGGCCATCTACAAGTGAACCGTCTTTGTATACTACTACTGTACCTTGGAACAAATGAATGAGTGCCTGGAACTGGCGACAGAGGGTCATTGGTGAAACCAAGGTTTTCGAGTCACTGGACAAGTCTAACCGAAGCTGTAGGTGAGGAAGAGACCATGGAGGTGCACAGGAAGGGTAGTGAAAATTAAAGGGCTATGAGGGGATTCAAGGGAAGAAAGAAGGGAACGAACATGAACAGCAATTTGGAGACCTGACCTTTGACGTCGTCATGGGGAATGGAGGACGGCAGCTGGGAAGAGAAGCCTGTGATTCATATGGTCAGGTGAGGCGTGAATACGGGCAACGTAAGAAGCCAGTAGCTGCTGCCGGCAGATTCGCAGGAGAGGAACCCTAGCTTCAGCGGGAAGACTTGTTACTGGACTCGTGCTGAAGGCCCCAATCACTAAATGGACAACACTTTTGATGAACTGAATCCAAGACATGCAATGCAGAAGGGGTCTCAGAATTATATACCAGGCTGCCATAATGCAAACGTGATTGGATGAGAGCTTCATATAGTTGCAGGAGAGACGGATGGGCAGTTCCCCATATGGTATGGCTGAGGCAGCGAAGAATGTTCAGGTAGCGCCAACACTTTTTCTGTGGCTGTTGAAGGTGTGGAAACCACTAGAGCCGAGAATCTAACTGCATGCCTAAGAATCAAGTCATTACCCAAATACAGCTCGGGGTCTGGGTGCACTGCCAGATGGTGACAGAAGTACATAACTCGTGTTTTGGAGGCAGAGGACTGGAACTCATAGGCTGAGGCCCAGGACAGCACTTTTATGACAGCTCCGTGCAGACACCTTTCAGTGACACCCATGCCTGTGGAACTGAAGTAGAGGCAGAAGTCATCGGCATAAAGTGAGGAAGAAATTGATGACGCCGCTGCCGCAGCAAGGCCATTGATAGTGACGATAAAGAGGTACACTAAGGACAGAGCCCCGTCGATCTCCATTCTACTGTATATGGGGTGAGCTAAGGGAGGTAACGATGCAAACCCAGAATGAGCAAAGTGAAAGGAAGTTCTGAATAAAAAGCAGGAGCAAGCCCCGTGAGTCCCAACAGTGCAGTGTAGCCAGAATATGGTGGCACCAGGTGGTGTCACATGCCATCCAGAGGTCAAAAGACTGCAGCAATGTTATAACACCTAGTATATGCCATATGAATGGCAGACTCCAGACAGTATCCACATGAGCCGCCGACTTGCCATATGTTCGAAGAGCTTGCAGAGAACGTTGGTGAGGCTCATTCACCAGATTTCATCACTGGGTTAATGGTGCTTTCCCGTCATTGTGACAGAAAAGCACCCTCTGCCCATAGATGGTTGAACATGGTGAGAAGCTGGTGTTGGAACTATGCTGAAAGGTGATGGATGAAATGGCTGTGTGTCCGATTTGGCCCTGGAGAGATCAGGGTATGCAGCAAGGCAGTTTGGAATTCCCACTCACTGAATGGGGCATTGTATGTTTCTTCATGGGGCGTATAAAACGATAGCTATCACCATTCGACCCGCTCTTTGAATGCACAGAAGTTTGCACTGTAAGCTACAGTTGCAGAGTTGCGAGCGTAATGGCCCATCATGTGCTCAGTGATAGCAGTTGGATCTGCATACATACTTCTACCATCAGCCTCGCTTACTCTGCCGGATGAGCTGTTTAAATTGGACCCAGAGCCATTTAAAGGCCATCAGGTTTTCCACGGTGGGATGGCAGTGGTAATGCTGGAGCACCCACTAACGATTTCTGGCATCCACCAGCACATGGATTTATGCTGAGAGCCAGAAGTGGTGGGAACAGTTGCCTCATCGGCTGAAACTATGGCACCGGTGACCTGACGAACTGCTATGCCCGCATCAGCTGGCAGTGGAACAGGAACCATAGCAGCTGAGGTGTAACACTGCCAATCAGCTCTACAGAGATACCATCGAGGCAGGTGGCCCACATGTTGAAAATCCACGAGTGACAAGGATAGGAAAATGGTTGCTACTGCATAGGTCTTTGTGGACCCTCCATCGGAAATGCAGGAGCAGGCTCGGGCAGCCAACAGAAAGGTCTATCGCCGAATACGTACCTCCCTCCTCACAAAAATGCATGGGAGCGCAAATGTTTATTAAGCAGATACCTTGCTGTGACAAAAGCATCTGTACGCCCCTACTGCGGCCTGTCGTCTGCGTTTCACCCCACAATGGGTGGTGGGCATTAAAATCCCCCAGAAGGAGAAATGGTGGGGGTAGTTATGCAATCAATGCATCCATGTCACCATTATCAAGGATTCAAGAGAACCTGTTATTGCTAGATCCTCACCAGTAGCGATGATCTCAACCTCATCCTCTGGATGCCTGTGGCTTTGAAGCCACCAAAGAATCCTCCTCCTCACTTTTCTCTTTCCTTCCCTCTTGCTGGCCCTTTGGTTTGGAGGCCTGGGAGGGCTTATCTGCAGTGGCATCAGATATGAAAGAAGAACGAGAAGCCCTTCTAACAGCAGGTTGCAGATCCTTGCAGCTATTGGCATCCTCTGGTGCATTCTGAAAAGCCTCAGAACAGAGTGTCCTGAGGTACCCCTTCCGAGCGAGAGGAGCTGGAGGAGGCTGTTCCTTCTCTGACGTTCCCAACGGTGGGGTGATGATTCCTCCCACAGGAGGCGTTGGGGTATCAACAGATGAAGAGTTGTCCCGACCCATCAAGGGGGCAGTGGGAGGTTGACGGCCCATAGGGCCCACAGAGGTAGGGAGCAGTAGCAGTGCAGTGCCTGCATCAAATGATGTTACCATCCGTACGGGGTGAAGCCGCTCATACTCTTTACGTGCCTCAGAGTATATCAACTGATCCATTGTCTTGAGCACCATTATTTCCCTTTCCTGATGTAATACACCACAGATCACTGAGCGTAGTGGATGGTGTTACCTACAATTCACGCGAAGGGGAAGTGAGTACATAGGCCGTCCATGTGTGCTGCACATGCCCACGTTCCCTGCAGGTTGGGCTGGAAGTGCACCAGGAGGACATGTGCCCAAACTTCTAGAACCTGAAATACCGCATAGGTAAAGGGACATGTGGTTTTACGTCAAACACGTGTATCACTACCTTGACCTTCTCAGGCAGTGTATCGCCCGAGAAGGCCAGGATGAATGGACCGGTGGCAACCCTCTGATCTTTCCGTCCCCCTATGATGAAGAGAACACCTCAGCATTGCAGGTTGCTCGAAACTCATCATCAGTCTCTGACAGGAGACATCTGTGATAGATTAGACCCTGGTCTTTGTTTAACGCCTTGTGGGGTGCGATACTCACCGGAACATCACCCAGCTTATTGCAGGCAAGTAATGCCTTCACCTGGTGTGAGGAAGCCCTCAGTATCGAAACGGCCCTACTACACTTTTTGAGAATGATGCCACTTTTCCAAATTTATCCTTGAGGTGATCAACAAAGAACTGAGGCTTAGTGGACATAAAAGATTCACCATCTGAATGCGCACATACAAGATACTATGGCAAGTACAGCCCCTACATATCTGCGCAGGCAGAGCCCCGCCTGCCTGGGTAAGCCTAATACAACTGTGGTGCAGCAGGTTCCACAGAGGTTGCTCGCTAACAACTGTTCAGCCTCAAGAGCCATGCATCTCCTCGGCACGTAGAACACCTTGAGATTTTTTTTTATTATAGAGGTTTGTTCCATCCTCACGACCCGGGCTTTGAAACATGCAACCTTCCACCATAACGCCGTACGTTGGTTGTTTAAGCATGCACAGAGCTTACGGTGTGGCAGACGGTGTGACACAGTCCACACCTCGGGACCCCAGGTTCACCGAGCCCATACTCGGCAAATTAATGCTGATCCCCTGAGGGGTATGAACAAAGATGGCGTATTGACACAATCTGTTTAACCAATCAAGATTCAACGACTCCACATGATCAGACAACAGGAAGCTCCAACAGGTTACAACTACTATATTCCTTGAAAGAAAGTACATGATAGCACTGTTAGATTCTATTATTCATACTGCAAATGATTAAGTAGACATTTCTGGACTTGATAAATTTATACCACCACTTGCATCACAGTGTTATGCATCACAGTATTAAGAATAGAACTACAACTTCTACATTTCATCTAAAAGCATGTTGTTTTATGTGTACTTACACTAAGAGGTATTTCCACAGTCCAGGGTATACCACCAAGTTTACAGTTTATCTGAATCGCAACTTTGGTTGCAATTGACATCACTCCTTTTGATGCCAAATTTTTGGCAAGCATCACCTGTGTTGGAACTGAAAAATATAATACAGAGTTGATAATAGCTTCTGTGAAACTGCACTCACACAAATATGCAATCACAAATACATGTAATTCAGACCCTCTGACACACTCATTTGAGAAAACTTTCAGTCAGCTGAAAGAAAGTCTACACTGTAGGTCCAGTAAGCATTCAAAATCACAGTGAAAGTTTACAACCTTTACTGCAACTACAAGAGAATGTGATCTTTGTTCACCAGATGTGTTTAGTTTTACTGAAGTGGTCTCAATAACAGATACACACACAATTTGTTTTATTCCCTTAGATTGACCACAGTTTGTTAAAAAATTGTCAAAATGTGATTATTATTATTATTATTATTTTACTTGTGAAAATTTTATCTAATATTTGCACTTCACATCATGAAAACCCGGTATGTTGCACTTACAATTCTATAGCCCGATGAAAATTAGTGTGTGTAGTTGTGACTTTTTATGTTTCATTTGGTGAGGTAGATGTGACGCCATTTCCCAGATAACACCCATGGCAAGCCAGTTTTCCCTCACTAAATGTAACATTACAAAAAATACATCAAGCTACCGTATATTTCCCCCAAAATCCGAGGTTGTCTTATATGATGGTACAAAAAAAATTAAACTGAAATTTAGTCTGAAATTGGTAATTTCGCTAATGTGCTGCATAGCGCGGCTTCGATCTCTTAAACAACATATATTTAACGGTTAACTATCTAAACTATAAGTATCGAACAAGCGAATGTTATGATTTTATGAATATGTCGTGATGTGGCTAGGCAGTAACCTAAGAGTACAGTTTTCCAAGTAATTTACAAGAAAGCTTACACTCTAAGAAGCTCGGCCTGAAATGATGTTATCAAACATACAACTGTAAATCGATTTAGTGTTTCCGAACCTTAGTGTCGGGTGCTACCCCCCCCCCCTTTTTTTTTTTTTAATATTACTATCACTACCTGTGCTCCTTCGCCTGATAAGTAAACTTTATCTACTTTTTATATACATATTTTTCCTGCTAGGAATGTTTCCTCTATAATATTCTATAGAAGGAGACTTTCCTGGTGGGAAAAATATGTATAAAAATAAAGATTGTTTGACTTACCAAAAGCCCAGGCTCGCAGATACACACAACAAAGACAAATAAAATCACACACCAACATTCATATATTTCAGCCAGCTTCAGATGCAACAGTTATGGCAAAACAAGCACTATTTACTTTATAAGTACATGTGGTAACATTTTGTCACTAAAACCAAACCTCGAAAGGCAATGTGAAACATATTGTAGAACATCTGACTGAAGAACCAACTGCTTATGTTGTAATAGAACACACTGATGTATAATAAAATAATGAACATAGATATACACTGCACAACAGAATCAAATCAACTTTTTCAAACCCCCACAATATTGGTTCACTGCAAAATGACTGTATGAAACTTGGTTCAAAGGTGCCTCCAACTTCCTCGGTAATGATGCTAAAATATAGTGCCCGATGATTTCACCCTCAGGCTTGAAGATACTTCAAACAGAATAGTGTGGACAAAAATAAAATAAAATAAAAAATAAAAAAATTGGTTTTTAAGTTGGGCAAATAATGTCACATCAGCACAAAATTTCACCACAATGCTGCACAACCCTTCTGTGAATAGGTGAAGTGATGGGAAGGTTGTGGCCCCTCCCCTCCTAACCAAATTGCCATTATTTTAACACTCAATCATTTTTTCTTACGTGTAGCAGAGAACAACATTTCATGTGGATGCATAGAACAGACATGAAAAAGCCTAGAGGGTGGAGCAGAGGGTGCCAATGAAACAACCACCTCTTGGGTCATTGATTACCTCACACATAGTATGATTGTCCTGTCGTCCATGTCCTTACACATTCCTGACAAGCCCAAAAGAATTAACACTTTTCTACAGAAACTGTAGGTTCATCGGGTGTGTATCGAGACTAATTTTTACTGCAGTATATAGTGTGGAGCAATTAGTTATTGATCAAAACCATTCAACAAAATTTAAATGTCATCTTAAGCTTCAAAAGGTAAAACTGCTACCATATCAGACCTTGTGACCTATATTAAACCTTGTGTCCAGCACATTGCTAAGGCGTGAAAACAATAGTGTGATACAGATACCGCCGTTATAATGCACCAAATGGTTCCTCTACAACACAACATCCTATAGTTTTGCAACATTTCAGATCCAATATACCTTCACTTAGTAAATAAGAAATATTCACAGTGAAGTGGAAGGCCTTATAGAGAGATGTAAGCACCACTGGCATCAGCAACCTATTCAAACACATTATGGACTGCTCAAGGATAGAAAATGCTAGCACAGAGTTAAAGCTAATTCAACCATTTTGTTTTGATAGACCTGTAAGTCATTTTCAGGTTTAAATAAGGTATAAATTGGATTTCAATTACTTCTTTATTGAAATAACTTTCTTTAATTATTACAATGGATATACAATTACATGTGAGTAGACCTCTTGCAGCAATAACATCAGCAACAACAGATCTGTTTATTACAAAACCTATGTATGCCTGGGTGTTTTAGTCCATACGGTTTGTAAGGCTTCAGCCAATTCACAATCTGTTCTTCACTGGAGATGTACAGTAAAAACTGTGTTTTTATGTTCCTGGTTTTTACATTTTCCCGCCAATTACGCCATTTTCTGTTGGTCCTGTCAAATTTCCTATGTTCACAACGTTAATTTGCCCTCGTTTTTGCGTTAACATATTTACACTTTACCTGCGTTTTACACTTTTTGAAAGCATCTTCGTGAAGAAAAAATGACATAATCTACATAAACTGACACTAGCATGACTTTCCCCTCAAAGTATACCGCTTAAAAATTATTCGCAGTCGAGTTTCTTGACCTTTGCACTTGAGAACACGAATAAATTCTCTAATATTGTCGTGTGAAACATCGAAAATTACAAAAAGGGAACTTTAGGAGTTTTACTACTTAAATAATTAATGCCGGTAAAAGGCAGTAATTTTGAAGATGTGTTATACAGACTGGCAGCGGCGTCCAAACAATCTCTATTGAAGCGGTTCAGGTAATTTTGAAGATGTTTTACATAGCCCAGCAGCGGCGTCCTCAATTATAATGAATGAAATTACGTCAAATTTCTACTTCCCATAAAATGACCAGTTCTGCCCTACACTTAAAATAGTAAAAATCTGGATAACCTTTATTGTATAATAAAACTTCCTGACGAGTATTTAGATGCCTATTGTATACAAATATCACAAACTATGAAAATGCACGGCTGATCCAGTAGGCATATTTTACCATTTAAAAATTTTTTCCTGCATTTTATGTTTTCCTGCATTTTACACCATTTTACTGAAGTCCCTTGAATATCGTAAAAACGAGGTTCTACTGCGTGTCCATTAGCCCCAACCCCAAACAATCCCAAAACTTTTAATAGTATTTGATCAGATCAATTCACCGACTTTTCCACCACCACTATATTCACTACATTTGAACATTCTTTGACGATAGGGGCACTTGTCAGCAGCGTAGCAAGCTCCATAATCTCACCAAAATAGCACCATGCATTCAGAACTGGAGGTGGCACAATGACAATGTCCTGATGATACAGTTCCCTCCATAAACAATGACGTCCCCCGCAAAGCAATTTCTTGAGAAAAAAGCATCATCGACGACAAAAACAACAACGACAACAACAACAACAACAACAACAACCACACTCCACATCCCACACTACATGCGAACTCTAACCTGGCAACACCATGATCACATAGCAAAGTCGACATCTTTACTGCCACGCATGGCTTATAATGACAGCCATTGCTGGTGACACTGCTCTTCCATTAGCAGCAATAACTCAACTGCCTTAAGGTTATGCTGTTTCTGGTTGGTCCCCGACGGCCTGCAATAAGAAAGTCATCCCACAAATTTTGACAAGGACAAAACACACAGTACCACCGGCCTCCTGATGGTGCGCGGTATCGTGCAAACCACTCACAGGAAGACATCGAACACATTTGCAATATAATATGACCTGCCACCTCACACAGAGAGCGAGCTTGAGTGACTTCAGAAGAATGCAGCTGTCTCCATATCGTTTCTAACATTTCTCTGAAACACTAACCATTGAGACGAGCCATTATTCACAGTTTCTTCGCCCTGCACTGGGAATAATAGTAATAAGCAACGGAAACACGCTGCATAATCAGAGATTTCTACGGAATGAGTTACTTGTCCATTAGAAATAAAGGGAATTGAATTGTACTATGACTGCTTTAGCTTGTGCCAGCAGCACATGATCTGTAAAGTGTTGACCATGTTGCTGATATCAGCACTCTCATATCCTTATAAGGCCTGCAATTTTGAAGTAATTTTTGTCACATGTGCAGGTGGCACACAGTGTTGTAGGAGGACCATTTAACATGTTACTCATACCAGTATCAATGTCACACTGCACATGTCACGCCACAGTAGAGTGGGAATGCGGCAGCACTTCAAATATTTCACACTTTTTATGATAAATTTTGTACAATGGTTTTCAAATGAAACAAGCAGCTCCCTCCTGTACACTATACTATTAACTGAGGTAGTGCTACACTCCAAAGCCATATGAACACTAATCATGGAATGTCAGGAATGTAAAATCAATATTGTTGCCCCGCACACAGTGAACTGTCCTTTTAGACCTCAAGGTGTGTGGCAGTCAATAGCCCAAGGGAAGGATGGTTTTATCGCCACCCTTTCAACACCCCACCCACCCACATACCTGCCCCGAGTTGGGCTATATTGTGGTGACATTTGATGCTGATGTGACTATCCACCTGAAACACTTTTGTTGAACCCATATTGTCTGAAGAGTAGCCAAGGCAAATGTCATGTCCCAGGATGCCATACTCTCAACATCACAGAGGAAAGTTGTGAGCACCTTTGAGCCTAACTGTTAAAGTTCGAAGTCCTAAATGAGCCAAAATTACATGCTTTTCAAAAAGTTAACCTTGATTTCTGTTGCACAGCAAATGTGAGATTTCTAGGAAACAATGACTCAGGATCTTGTAGACAGGGAGTAATGTGCAATTCTCTTCATTATTTCACACACAGGTCCTAAGATAAGGCTTACGAGGCTGTACATAAGTTTATTTAGTCCAGATTATTTGCAAAGTGAAACTTCTGTTCCATGCATCATATCACTGATCTGATCTTTTAAGAAATGAAATTGTTGCATTTATAAGGTATATAAAAAGGGTTGCTTCTTTGAAATGACAAGACACACATGGATGCAATTAGAATGGTCTTTCAAATTAAATCACAAGAATTAGAAAGTGGTAAGCGTATTCCGCACTAACATTGAAATCACATGAGAAAAATTAAGCTGTTGGAGCAAAGGATAATTGTTGAACTCTGAGAATTTATATAAGATAGTCAAATATATCATACTATTCCATCGGACAATAAATATGTTCCAATGTTCGTAAATTATGGAACTATTACTGTCATCAATCTTTAGGGTAACAAACTACTATATGCCCTCCAACAGACCCTCTCGTGCATCACTAACAAGAGAGAGAGAGAGAGAGAGAGAGAGAGAGAGAGAGAGAGAGAGAGAGAGAGAGAGAGAGAGAGAGAGAGAGAGAGAGAGAGACGACAATCATTATGTCCCAAAGTAAAAAAGAAAACACTCACCTGCTCTGTCAATGCAACACTTTTTCTTAATTGCACCATAACGATCTGATCTATTATTTGTCACAACACACATAATCAGCTGTGGGTTTTTTGAGTTTATTACATACTCTAGGGCTTCCACATACGTGCCCTGGCGATCATCTGGTATTTCATGGCTGGGGACAAAAAGAAGTACATAGTAAAAAAGGAAATTATGGGGTGTAACAATACAAGTACAGAAAGAATAGGAGGATGATATAGCTAACACCGTAGAGTTCTTGTAAGCGTACCCCCTTTTATTGCAGAAAATGGTAATTGAAACAAGATGATAATAGGTATACTTTTTGTTCAAACAATATTTTTGTTGAAGGATAGGTTGCTCCTCGCCACTGATATGTCTCAGTTGCGGAAAGGCATAAATAATAGAAAAAACTGCAAACCTTTTGGCCAATATGGCCTTTGTCAGTTGGAGAAACAACCTGACACACGCGCGCGCAGCACACACACACACACACACACACACACACACACACACACACACCATCTCCAGCTGCTGTGACTCCTCAGCAAGAGCATAGCCGCCATCGCTGGCAGCTTCCTCAGGAAAGGAAGGAAGGAAGGAAGGGAGGGAGGGAGGAGCGGACACACACACACACACACACACACACACACACACACACACACACCATCTCCAGCTGCTGTGACTCCTCAGCAAGAGCATAGCCGCCATCGCTGGCAGCTTCCTCAGGAAAGGAAGGAAGGAAGGAAGGGAGGGAGGAGAGGAGAAAGGGAAGGATACGGGTTTTAAGGAAGTGAAAAAGGAGTCATTCCAATCGCAGGAGTGAAAGGACTTATCTTAGGGGACAAAAAGGAAGGTAAACAAATACACACACACACACACACTCTCACATATCCACATGCAAACACACCTAGGCAGACATTTGTAGAAACCGAAGAAGTTGGACAGAGATACCACTTCAGGCAGAGGCTCTGTCCACAGAACCAAGGCAAAGATGTTAAAGATGGTGGGCAGGAATTAGAATTTAGCGGAGGCTGAGACCAGGTGGGCAACGGGAAGAGAGAGTGTGTTGAAGGGCAAGTTCCCATCTCCGGAGTTCTGAAAGATTGGTGTTGGTGGGAAGCATCCAGATAACTCTGACAGTGTAACACTGTGCCAAGATGTGCTAGCCGTGCACCAAGGCATGTTTAGCCACAGGGTGATCCTCATTCCCAACAAACACTGTCTGCCTGTGACCATTCATGCAAATGGACAGTTTGTTGCTGGTCATTCCCACACAGAACGCTTCACAGTGCAGGCATGTCAGTTGGTAAATCACGTGGGTGCTATCGCAAGTGGCTCTGCCCTTGATCGTGTACACCTTCCAGGTTATGGGACTGGAGTAAGTGGTGGTGTAAGGGTGCATGGGGCAGGTTTTACAACGGGGGCGGTTACAAGGGTAGGAGCCAGAGGGAAAGGAAGGTGGATATGTGAGTGTGTGTGTATTTGTTTACCTTCCTTTTTGTCCCCTAAGGTTAAGTCCTTCCACTCCTGGGATTGGAATGGTTCCTTTTCCACTTCCTTAAAACCCGTATCCTTCCCTTTCTCCTCTCCTTCCTTCCTCTTTTCCCCGAAAGCTCGAATGTTTGTGTGTTTTTGTGTGTGTTTTATGTTTCTATCGACGAGCCTGTACTTTAGGTAAGTCAAAAATCTTTATTTTATACATATTTTTCCCCACCAGGAACGTCTCCTACTTACCAGGCGAAGGTACACAGGCAGTGATAGTAACAAATAAACACACACACACACACACACACACACACACACACACACACACACACACACACACCGGGTGATCAAAAAATCAGTATAAATTTCAAAAATTAATAAATCATGGAATAATGTAGATAAGAGGGGTAAAAATTGACTCTCACGCTTGGAATGACATAGGGTTTTATTAGAACAAACAAGAAAAAAAAAAGAAAAAGAAAGTTCAATAGCGCCCGACAGATGGCACTTCATCTGGTCAGAAAAGCAATAATTAGCATAACAAGTTAAGACAAAGCAAAGATGAGGTTCTTTACAGGAAACGCTCAATATGTTCACCATCATTCCTCAAAATTAGCTGTAGTCGAGGAATAATGTTGTGAACAGCACTGTAAAGCACGTCCGAAGTTATGAGATGCATTGGCATCAGATGCTGTCTTTCAGCATCCCTAGAGGTGTCGGTCGATCATGATACACTTGCGACTTCAGGTAACCCCAAAGCCAATGATCACATGGTCTGAGGTCTGGGGGACCTGGTAGGCCAAGCATGACAGAAGTGGCAGCTAAGCATACCATCATCAAACGACGAAAACAAGAGATCTTTCACATGTCTAGCAATGTGGGATGGAGTGCCATCCTGCATAAAAATCATACATTCCAGCAAGTGTTTATAAGCCAGGGTGGGGATGATGCGATTCTGTAACATATCGGCATACCTCTCACCCGTCACGGTAGCAGTTCCTAGTAGAAAAAAGGCCCGATAACAGTAGATTTGGTAAATCCAACCCGTACTGCGACTTTCTCATCATGCAATGGAGTTTCCATGACAGTTCTAGGATTTTTGGTAGCCCAAATTCTACAGTTGTGGGCGTTGACAGACCCTCCAAGTGTGAAATGAGCTTCGGCGGTCCACAACATATTGTGACATTGCAGATACAGGGGGAAGCTGATTGTTTCCATGTGAAAATCAGGTTTTGCCATGCTCTTTGAGTTCCCCAGCCAGCCGGCTAATAGTTTGGACCCAGTGAATAATAGGCCAGTCGTCAGGTATGTTTAGGTCCAAAAAAATTGCAGGAAGCTGAATTTTTGGTATGTTGTTCGGACATATTAGAGTGGTATTAAACCAAGTTTGCAGCTTCGAAATCCTTTTGCGTAACTTTTAAGAGCCAAAAAACCTCGAAATTTTCGGACTTTTTTCTGTTTTTTGGCTTATAACTCGTGAAGAGTGGTTTCTTGACGAAAAGTCACTCACACCTCTATTAATGAAGATAAAATATTCTGAAATTTAAGCCCAACCACAGCTCTGTAAGTCCAATAGTTCCCGAGATATTGGACTTCAAAAATTGACTTATTTCTCCAAAAAGTTCAAATTTGCGATTTTAGTCATCTTTCGGCTAGAATATTGGCTCTAATGATCATCCTACGGGGAATGTCATACAAAACAAAGTTATAGAGCAGTTATTTAACTTTAATCTAAGTACTGAATGAAGTCCATAGGCCCAATAGATTTCTAGTTATTATTAAAAAACGAAAACTTGGAAAAATCGGAGTATTCAATAAATTGACCCAGACGAATTCCAGTCCTCTTATCCTGTGTATGTCAAAGAAAAAGGAAGAATTACTCATTGACGATGATTATTAACATATTGTATATAAATAGGTGTAATTATGTGTTAGTGCATACAAATATTTTTGTGAAAGTAGGTATTGCTGTAAAAAAAAGACGAAAGCCTCTCCGGCAATCCCCCTGCCATCCCCCTTACTCAGAGTCGTGACTTAGCGGGTTGTTCTGTCCTCCCTCCGAAACTTCTTGCCTCCGAGGCCTATCCCACTACACACAGTCTGCCCTTAGAAACGGCCGTATTCGGATCCGTGAAGAACGTTGCAAACAAAAATCGTCTAAATCTTGATCTTGGTGGCATTTTAAGTACTTTCTGTTTTACAATATGTCGGAGCTACACCCGTCGCATGTTTGTTTCGGGGTCGTCGGTAAGAGCTTGCAGAAGGAACAGTGACAGTGAAAAAAAGCGGAATTTAGACGCTGATAAAAATGAGTCAGAAACGTGGGCTTGAAAGGAACATGTGGTTTTTTGTGCAGTTTAAATGAAGTGACCGTACATGACACATGCAGGAAGAGGTACACTGTGGAAAGTAATGTGTAAGCATTTGTCCAGCGAGAAGGAGATGTTTGATTTGCTCAACCATCGTCTTCGTGTGGGGAAAAGCTGGAAAGTGCGTCTGATTCAAGGCGTCACATAATTTGATATTATTGTTTCCTTTGTGGTGAAAAATTCTCCAAGGAATATTTCGAGAAGCAGATAAAATTGCCCAAATATCTACAGGATGAACTCCATCAAAGGGAAACACTGGAAGTGAAAGAATCGATTGTGGAAAAAGCTAGACAAGCTAGTGAATGGGGGCAACACATTCTTCGGCATCTTTTATGTATAAGTGAACTTGTTGCTACTGAGGGTAAGTACCACAAACATTGCTACGTAAAACTGCACTCCTTGTCGCGATCTACTAGTGCAGGAGGTAAACAAGGCCGTCCTGAACATCCCTTCCTTTTCGAAGGTACGGAGCGTATATATGCATACCCTGCAGAAACAAGACAGGAAAACCAATTTTCCATAAGTGACTTGTTTGCAGAGACCTTCACATGTGATTACAAACCAGCAGCTGCAAGTGTTCAAGCTCATCTAAAAAAATTATTTGTTCGCAGGTTGGTCCGTATCACAGCCCAGTCTTGACATTCACGGACATTGGA
Source organism: Locusta migratoria (assembly GCA_026315105.1). Classification (NCBI taxonomy): domain Eukaryota; kingdom Metazoa; phylum Arthropoda; class Insecta; order Orthoptera; family Acrididae; genus Locusta; species Locusta migratoria. Next base: position 29,298,824 of record CM048747.1, read on the forward strand.
CAAAACATCCTTTATGAAAAGTGGTACAATCAAAGACTTAGCGATCCTGCTGAAGAGAGGCTTAGAGTTGTCAAAACTGCAGCAGGGATTATTCTGCAAGACATTCGTTCCCAAACATTTGACACTACTCAACATCCCCCATCAGATGCTTTTTTAAAAGACCCAGAGGCAGCCTTCTCTTGAACAGTGGAAAAAGAAGTGCATAGGATTTGCTCATGCAATTATGGCTGCAACGATGCCCAAATCTTTCCTATCCTCAATTCAAATAAGCTTTGGAACCAATTTGTATAGAAAATTTGAATCAAAGCACCTTGTTCAACTTTGCCACTGTATGGGAATGTCTTGTACATATACGGAGGCTATGCATTTTGAAAGTTCCGCTATCCTCCGTGGAGAAGTGGCCCAACCAGTTGACAAAGGAGCTTTTATGCATTTTGTCTTCGACAATGCAGATGTGAACGTTAACATAATTGATGGAGAAAATACGTTTCATGAAATGGGTGGTACAATGATCATGACCCCTCACTCATCCGTTCCCCCAGACACAAACAAACCACGTTTGAAGTCTGTATGTGCCGAGTCTATCAGGTTCACACACTACCACACACATTAAACATTCTTCTATTAGAAAGAAATTTGGCTTGTGAGCCATTTCAATTAACGAAGTCATTTTGCCAAAATCCCCAGACCTGCTGTGATTGTTCGGAAAAGCAACTAACATGCCAGGCATCCCAGGATGGAATGGATTCATGGATCAAGTGACAGAAGATCTTCCTTACAAATGTTCAAAGATTGTATATCTCCCTTTTATCCATGCTCCCCCAAGCGACTACGACACTGTTTTAACATCACTTTTAGAAGCCAGTTAAAGAACAAGCATTTACGGTCAGGAAACATGTTTTGTGACCTACGATCAACCACTGTACTTGAAAGCCCAAGACATTGTGGAGCGCCACCAGCATCCTCAGCTTATCAACATAGGGGTGAGACTTAGAGGTTTTCACCACCTTATGTTATTCATGGGGCGCTCGGTGCCATAATGGCAGGAAGTGACTCAAGGAACTTCTCTGTTCAATATTTGCGGAAAATAGTGTTGAAAAATCCTATTTATATACGATGCGTTAATAATCATCGTCAATGAGTAATTCTTCCTTTTTCTTTAACATACACAGGAGAAGAGGACTGCAATTCGTCTGCGTCAATTTATTGACTTCTCCAATTTTTCCAAGTTTTCGTTTTTTAACGATAACTAGAAATCTATTGGGCCTATGGACTTCGTTCAGTACTTAGATTAAAGTTAAATAACTGCTCTATAACTTTGTTTTGATGACATTCCCCGTAGGATGATCATTGGAGCCAATATTCTAGCCGAAAGACGACTAAAATCGAAAATTTGAACTTTTGGAGAAATAAGTCAATTTTTGAAGTCCAATATCTCGGGAACTATTGGACTTACAGAGCTGCGGTTGGGCTTAAATTTTAGAATATTTTATCTACATTAATAGAGGTGTGAGTGACTTTTCGTCAAAAAACCACCCTTCACGAGTTATAAGCCAAAACCAGAAAAAAGTCCGAAAATTTCGAGGTTTTTTGGCTCTTAAAAGTTACGCAAAAGGATTTCGAAGCTGCAAACTTGGTTTAATACTACTCTAACATGTCCTAACAACATACCAAAAATTCAGCTTCCTGCATTTTTTTGGACCTAAGGCCATTTTTTTGTCTACAACTGGCCTATAATGATAATAAGGCAAATCAATATTCTTATATAAAAATGGAACGTGGTACGTGTGTCCATATATTTCACTTTGTAGGCAAAATTATTCACTCCAGACCAATGGCGGTTATGCATGAGAGTAACCTTTCGGTTCTCAATGTGCACTATGGTCTTTTTGCTCGCGGGGTGTGGCGGTGGGCGAGTGTGGCGAACAAAAGTCCGTAAAATGTTGAGCAATATGACGATCAACAGATACTCAAAGGTAAAAAGACTCAAAGATAAGGGAAATACAACTGTAGTGCTTAGGACCAAAATACTGACAACTGGATTAGAGAGAGACAATATACATTGAGCATCACGGTTTCATAATACATAGTAACATCTCCATATTATATTTGAGCTCACTGCAATACACAGTCTGTAGACATACGTTAATGTATGTCTGTGAAGGAATGTTCGTAAGTCATACGTTCCTTTGGTTTAGCGGACAGTATCACGTTACAAACAGATTAATTACATGTGTAACATCTGTGTTCGTATTCTTTATTTTAGCTTTTTTAACAGATGCCGAAGCTTCTTTTTTTCATTCTCATAACTGTGGAGTAATACACTACAACAAAGGCTACACTTTTACTTATAGCATTGGCAAAGAGTGCTGATGTTGGCAACGGCCGTTCAACCGCCTGTCAAGTATTTGGTCAACAAATATGTAGGTGCTCTGATGTTACTGACAATGGGACGTAACAGCACCCCATCTTTGTGAACCTTAGGGAGTCCAAACAATGCAATTTAATGTACAAGAAACTACTCAACAGGCATACCTACCAACTTTCAAAAGCTGGAATCCAGAAGATCGAAAATCGCAAAAATTTAGTGTTACATGCTTATTGGAAACATGTTTAACAGATTGAATATGAATTATTAATCCCGTTCTTCCTCCGTAAGCAATGTTTAAAAAAGGTAAAGCAGTCAACAATCCGAAGATTGGTTTGAACACCACAGTGCTTTACTAGGCATGGTCCTGTTTGGAGGTGGTATGCCGTTGCCTTCCTCCGACCTACGAACTGACTTACCCAGCCAGTTATAGGGGGACCTGCAGTTTAACGTGGGTTCCGAACCACGGTGCTACTCCGTATTTTTCACAAGAGCAATACTGCCAGAGGTGAAAGACATGGAAAGTGACAGATAAAAATACCAGGACCTGGCGGAGATCGAACCCGCGACCTTTGGATTTGTAGTCTGGCACTCTACCACTGTGCAACCGAGGCGCATTTATATGTATAAAAAAAACACATGGAACAGAATTCAAATGTTTTACCTTTGTGCGATTGCATAATACACGGAAATTCAATAGAATGCGTGCCCCCAAAAGACAGATGATGTCATTTCTTAGTCCCAACTCGTGTAGAAAACAATAAATTGTGCAAAAACCCATAGCATAATTGCAAGAATATCAGAGCCACAGCAAACATCGCACAAAAGCAAGCATAAGCAAAACTAGTCCACTAACATGCAGTGAAGCACAAAGAGTATGTGATATATAACTATTGATAGAACGTTCTTTCAAACACACAGTTTATCAATAATACTATCAGTCGACTTTTGGTCGAATTTTAAACACTCGCATCTCAGAATAGCTGTTATTGAAAAATCAAAACTGAAAGGCGATACAAATGCAGAGGGTGGGAACAAGCCCACGAGTTGAAAATCCAGAAAATACGATGCTCATCCAGAAAATTGGAAGACTACCCCAAAATCCGGAAATCTTCCAGGAAAACTGGATAACTTTGCAGGTATGAACAAGATATCACGGATTCCAAACCAAGGAGCAATTTGGTTTCTCATTTTATGAAACGTTAGGGATTTTCCCTTTGTAGGCACACTTCCATTGCACAGAAGCTACCAGGAAATTGCAAGGAAAAACTATAATTTCAGTGCCTCATAATCAGACTGCACACAAAAAATAGTAACATTCTTAGTCAGACTTGCAATGCTAAATAAATGCCAGTGTATTGAGTTGCCAGCAAATTACACATTGGAGGAAAAAGGCATCGAAGTAGTGTCTGCAGGTGGTGGAAAGGAGCACTTGTCTGTCATGTTTCCTTGTATAGCTGATGGTCATAAACTGCCTACATTTATTGTTTTCAAGTTGAAGACCTCACCAAAGTCCTAGGTCTTTCCAAAAGATGTTATTGTATGTGGAAACTAAAGGGAAACTGAAGAGGCTGGTTCACTGAGGATGTGGTATTGGAATGTCGTCTTGGTGCCTTACTATGTTTGCCAAACATGCTTGTTTTAGGTTCATTTGTGGGGCATAACACTTTGGCCATAGGGGAAAAATTAATAGAAGATGGAACTGTCTTTGCTATTATTCCAGAAGGAATGCAGTCATTAGATGTTTGAGCAAGCCATTCATGGGAAAGCTTAAAAATGTGTGTAATTAATGGCTAACAAAATGAGATAGCCAATTCATGCCTTCATTATTCAGTGTTTCTAGCAGAAATTTTAAAATAAATAGGGACTTAAGGTACCAACTTGTAAAAGACCTAAAGAACTTTTAAGGAACCAACAGGGATATAAAATACGAAATCAATAAATTTCTTTTTAAATGAACAGTCCAACACAATGACTCATTTTTCTTTATTCAATAAAGAAGTCTTCACTTTATTTTTTATTGCTAATGTGTTTTGCCCTACTGAGGCATATTGAGAATGATATGTACACAAAACTTAGTCTTAGGGCTTGAATATTTTGACTTCGTAGTTTGATTTATGCACTCAGAAGACACAGACCTATTGTTCTGAAGATGACCAAAAAGGACGAGATGAGTTAGCAGTATATAAATCAGTGCAACCTAGGCTGTTTTTAAATTGCAAATTGTTATTACAGCAAATAGCTGAACATTAAAATTTGTTTTTATTGTGCTTACAAAGCCCCGTGAACACCAACTTAATAATAACTGCGGTTTTCCATTACATCACTACCACATTCAAGTATAACATTGTTGCAGGCAAGTGTTGTCATTTTAATGCGAGTCTTGCGATTTATAATGACATGTATTATCGATTCTATTTTTGGTATGCCTATGGGCTGACGAAAAGAATAGTTTATAAAGGCGGAAAGATCCATACCATAGTTTTAAAATTTGCATGTAATGTAAGAACACCTGGGAAAAAAAATTGTTTTGAAATATACAGTACCGTATTCCACATTGTCCGTGATCCATAAGTTAACAAATTTTAACTTTTAATTTCAATTATTTGCCCACTCCACTAAACTTAAAGGTACTTGCATATGCGAATCTCAACTTCACACCTAATCATTAATAAAATGTAAGACAATGCCTATCTGAAAGTAGTTACTACACTAATTCTCTCAAGTGCATTATCGTGACTTTCACAGCCACAGCTAACAACCTACCATTCCGACAGCTTACCAATGTGCTTTAATTATTTTGCTCACATAATGGTTTTGGCACAGCTATGAAATTCAGTGTGGTGCGACTGACATACATACAGTACCGCCGCCAAACTCGGTAGCTGAATGTTTCCGATTGTTGCTGAAATCAGTAGCACATTTCTCAGCATGTTCTGCCTCCAATCGATATTTTGTTGGTAGGAGTCGCAAGTCGTCCCCATTGGACACTTTTGTATGTGCAGGAGCTGAGAATAGGCACAAATCCTTGTGACAAAGGTGGCTCAGTTAAGCTTTATTGGAGCTAGTAAAATATGACAAAATGAATGTTTCAATTTGGAAAAAAAGGTACTTTAGGGACCAATTTGGAAAAAATAGGTACCTTTAGGTACTAGGGACCAATGAGACCTCCACTGATTATTATAAATGACAATAATGAATGTCTGAATTATGTCATTCCATTAGAAATTTTTTATACAAATTTCATTTATATGAATGAAACAAACTATAAAATAAATTGTGTTTCTTTGCTTATGTAGAAAATATAATTCTAAAACTTTCTTTTATAAATGTCATCCCATTATTTGTGGAAGTTCACTATTTTAAACTGGTCAATTACCATGGGGAGGAGAAAGTAACAGATTTGAAGGAACTAGTACAGTAGTGCAAAAGGTTTTTATATGTGAAAGGGAAAAATAGGGTAAAACGAAAGTTTGTGGGTCATAGGCTGTCAATATAAATAAATGTATTTTCAATGACAAAACTGCCCTTACATTTTCAAATATGCCTTTGAGTGTTAATTCTTTGTTCCTACATATTCATTACTCTACAGTAAACAAGTATCCAACAACAAACTATGAAAAATGTCTAAAAGCACAAGGGGAGCAGAGAGAATATAGAAATACTCACTAGTATGGCTCTGGCACATTGATCCGCATACCACCTGCAGCTCGCTGCAGTGTCTGCACAAATGATCCAGCATCCCTCATACACCTTGTCGGACTTATGACAGCCCAGTTCTTCAAAGAACAACACACAAACATTGGATTTGCTGCAAATAATTATATACAAAACGATTATGAAACTTCATACATACCACTTCATGTGAAGTCATTTTTGCTTCACAACAAAAACAAATTTTTATGACACAAAACTTTATAAAATATTGTAGGCGTCTGTAATATCAAAAGAGAATATTTGCCACTTTCAGAACAGTAGTTCCAGTAAACAGTGTGGTGTTTGTGCAATTTTTAGTCCAACAGGACTGACGCAGCATTCCACACTACTGTATCCTATACACATTACCTCCAAACAACTACACTAGCTGTTCCCCTTTCCAATAAAAAATTTCTGTTGATCCCACTATAACAGGAATACTGTATTGGTGATGTTAAGAGCAACATATTTAATTTTCTTTCTATTGATACTACTATGATGGAGAAATCAGATGCACTGTGCATGTTAGTACATGCTGAATTGCATTTTTAAAGCTAAATCTATGAAAAATTATATTTAGAAGTAGAAACAATCAATGCAGACTATCCAGTCTAAGCATGCAAAGCAGCGGGAATTACGCTAGTTAATAAATAAAAAAAATAAAATTTAAAAAAATAAATAAAATATTTTAACTTTGCCAGTGCCGGTCCAGAATTCAGATGAAGTGTGGAAAATAATTCAGAAGGTACAAATATGTAATATTCAATGACCATCAAAACAATAGTGACAGATACAGTGTTTTTAGCAGAAATCTAAATATAAATAGGGACCTAAGGGACCAACTTTTTTTTTTTTTTTTTTTTTTTAATAAAAACAAAGGGGGGGGGCGCCTACAGAACTTTTAAGGGATCAACAGGGATACGAAATACGAGACATCAATAAATCTCTTTTTAATGAACAACCCTATCAATGTCCCATTTTTCTTTATTTAATAATGTCTTCATTGTACTTTTTTCTTTGTGCCATTTTGAGGCATCTTCAGAATGATATATACACCAAACTTAGTCTTAGGGCTTGAATATTTTCACTTCGAAGTTTGATTTATGCACTCAGCAGACACAGACCTATTGTTCTGAAGATGATCAAAACGGATGACACGAGTTAGCAGTATATAAATCAAGTGCAATCAAGGCTGTTTTTAACTTGCAAATTGTTATCACAGCAAATAGGTGAACATTACAATTTGTTTATATTGTGCTTACTAAGCCCTGCAAACACAAACTTAATAATATAACTGTGGTTTGCCATTACAGCACTACCGTATTCAAGTATAACATCGTTGCATGCGAGTGTTGTCATTTTAATGAGTGTCTTGCAATACAATGGGCCGATAAAAATAATAGTTTATAAACGCAGAAACATCCACAGTTTTAAGGTTTGCATGCAGTGTAACAACTCTTCGGTTTTTTTTTTTTTTTTTTTTTTTTTTATCTACAGTATCATATTTCACATTGCCTGTGATCTACAAATTCAAGTTTATTTGTAAATTTTAATTTCATTTATTTCCCTGCTCCACTAAACTTAAAAGTACTTTGATATGCAAATCTCATCATCACACCTAATCTAATATATAAAAATGAATGTTTGTGTGTTTGTATTTTATGCACGGTCATACTGTTCCACCGATTGTGATTAAACTTTGTCAACATATTGCTTGCACTTTCGCAATGGTCATAGAGACCATGAAATGACCGTTCAACAAATACCTTAGTTCAGGAGAGATGATGTAATAAACAATGAAATGCGCAGAAAAGTGGTGCATCATGTGACGTCTGCTTCCATAGCACTGTACCAATTTCAACCAAATTTGATTACATATTCCTTCCATGAGGTAACAATTGGCGTAGGGGTAAGAACTGCTTGCGGAAATACGACGTCAAACAATTATATGGTTGAAAACCTGTGTCATCACGCAACATGAGAATAAAGACACTTTATTCATCCTAAGATCTTCATTACATTTTGGACCCTTGACCTTCAAAACAAGTGGAAGGTCACTGTCACATAACATTTTGGATGGTGCATGACAGAGGATACTTTACATATGGACTTCGTCAGATTCTACAGTTGTATTCCGATCCTGATGAAATATTTAAACATGATTGAACAACTCAGTTTATCAGTGCCATGTTAATATATTCAGATTACCTACAAATGTGTTAAAAATATGCTTCAGTGGAAGGCATACTTCATTCAGATTTTTAAATGATGGTTTTTTGGCTGTCAGCTTTGATGCATACGAAGTGTACCGAAATCATTGGGAAGAAAACCACCAGCAGAAGGAATTTGTTATTACTAACGTATGGTTTTAATGTGAATTTGAAAATAAATCTAATATATAAAAAATAATGTGTGTGTATGTCTTTTTCTTGTATTTTATGCACAACAATGCCGTACATCCAACTGCAATAAAACTTTGTCAACTCATTACTTGCACTCATTTGAAGGTTTATAGGCACACGAAAGTTCGTACTGTGCATGGCAGAAGGCTTTTCACAGTTAGTCAATTCGCTTCTTACACCTTCACGCTGAAATGGCTGGAATGTAACTTTGAACATAGGTAACATATAACCTGGTTAATACATGGTCTACCTTTCACAGTCCACCATGTGGTGGATGGCGGAGGATACCTTACAACCTAACCGATAAAAATAAACGTCCGGGTGGGAAATTATTCCGAAATTAGGCAATGGAACATGGACTGTCCTATACTGGTAAGCAGTTTAAATGCAGAAAGTCTGTCCAGTAATATATCAGCAGATTGAAGGCCACATGACAAGTATGCAGGCAGATTGTGTGTCGGTGATCACATTCGGAAGGTGAGACAGACAACCATTGGCTACAGGAAAATTCAGCACAGGACGAAGGAGCCCGATCAGCAGGCTCAATGCAGGCAGCAGTAATTGTGACCTCCTTCCCCCCCCCTCCTCTAGTGCATGTTACGGGAACGGGATTAGGCGGCCTCAAGGGCACGAACAACACAGCAGGCAGGATGCAAGCCTTTTAACAGCAAAAGGGCTAACATTGGTATAATAGACTAGCCTGTATGCAGACCTGACTTGAAACCAATAGAACTCGTATGGGCTATTTCAGAATGCAGACTCGGACCTACAGTACACCTCTCCTCAGTGCAGCACTCCATGAAGAATGGGCTGCAGTTTCCCCAAGAAACCTTCCAGCACCTGTCTGCTGCACTACATCTTCCTTGCGGGCAGTTGTAAGCTATCGTTACATTATTGATATACACACTATTTACAATAGTCTGCCAATGCTGAGGTAGGTTTTTAAATTCCACCACTGTAGAAACACTTATGTCTTTAAGATAAAGAAATTGCTGAGCCACACTCAACATCATCTTTCAAGAAGAAAGTTCCTTTAAGGTTGTTTCCGTACAGAGTGGAAACTTGAAAAATCTGAAGGCACAAGAAGACATGAATAAAATGAAGAAAATTTCCTTCTATTTTAGGGATGTTGTGAGGGTTGGCATGGCTCAGTACTAATATACAGTATCACTGACTTCCACAATCCCTGAACACCCCTCATGACCTAGATCATGAATTACCTTCCCCTTCTTTTCCCATTCCTTTTTTCTTCCCTTCTCTATTACCTGAAGGAACCCTGTACCAAAAGCCCATTTTATTTTCGTCCTTGTTTATTTCTTTGTGTGTGTGACTATCGACGGTGCAGCAGAAAGGTAAGTACTGGCCAGCCAACCTATCACTTTTGAAAAATAATCTACAAATAAAGGCTCATGTAAACCTTTCATCAGTGTAGGTTAGAAAGTAAATCAGTCAACTAGCACTACAGGTGGCCAAAACAGGAAACACAAGAAATAGGCATTCGAGTTGGCATTTGCTGTTGAAATTGGCGGAGGCCGCACATGTGCAGTAGAGGTAGTAAGAAACTTGTGACTGATAAATTTATCACAACTCAAACGAACTTATTTTCGAGGAAATGCATTGAGCCAAGTGGTAGGCAAGCAAATGTTTTTGCCAAAAAGTAAATTGAGTAATGTGACTTTTCCAGGGTTTTTGGGAAAAATACAAGAATTCCCTGCACTTTCCCCAAGATTTCCAGAACAAGAAAATTCCCCGAGTTTTCCTCATTTTCCAGTACACTGGACTCCCTGAGAGAGTCAAAAATAAAGACCATACTTAAAATGGGGACAAAATAAGCACTTTTAATGCAGAGTATGAAACTGAAGTACCTTTAAGTACTTTTCTAAAAGTACAAACCCCAATTTAGTAGGTCATTGGCCTGTATTGCAAGGGTGAAAAAAGTCTACTTCTAAGCTAAAGACGCACATTGAGCACCTGGATTTATCATTTATAAAAATCATACTTTCATAAGTAATAAAAACACCTGACAGCATTTATCATTAAGTGTACACACAGAAAACAAAACAGTTTATTTAAATAATAAGAATTTCAAACAATGGAACTTTTAAATTTTGAAGTGGGATGATCATGTTTACTTACACCTTAATTGCCTTGTCCAATCTGCATCGTGACCTGCATCATACTTAATATTGGCCGACTGTACTATCTTTTCTTGAGGTAAAATTCTACCTTCTACATCAACCAAATTTCTTCCCAGCTTCATGTTCCATTCTGTCAGGCTACTGACCACCTAAAGAAATGATGCTGATGATAATGATGATAATAATAATAATAATAATAATAATAATAATAGTGACAAATTAAGTGTGGCACATTAAGTTTTCAATTGTTTTTATGCCAAAAAAGAAACACAAGAAAAAAGTGAATAATTTACTGATCTTTGAATTTCAAGGTGCACAGTATTTATTTCTTGTTCACTGATATAGGAAAAAACCAGTTAATTTTAAAACAAATCTCTCAATTTGTAAACTTTTATACCAAATTATGAAGGTGAAGCAATATATCTGAAAACAATGGTTTTTTAATGGTAAAATGTTTCTAAAATCACTAAATGGTCACAGTAACAAATCATGTCCAGTTAAAATGAACTGCTGATTAAATGATATGATTTGCACATTGTGGTGTAACTCAGAAAATATGTTATAAATAGACTAATCTCTAGTCACCTATACTGATTTTGAAATTGAATTTGTTCAAGTTCATACTGCACCAACTCAAGTTATCTGTTGAACGATTAGCACATTGGACTGTAGAGGTGTAAATATTCAGATTTAGGTATTTGACCCCCACACAAAATTTATGTTAACAGATGTGTGTCTAGATTTAAATATTTAGCTTGGGCTTACTGTTGACACCACCCAAATCACAATCATACACACATTTCAGATTCAATAAAAGCTTCCAAATGGTCACAGAAGCTACAACCATGAAACCCACACTCCAAAGCCAATTAGTAAGCAAAACTATGGTGTAAATTAAATGTCCAAATATAATGCCTGACGAAATACGTAGCAGATTGCAAATGAAATATAGGGGCAAGTTTACCACATTACAGTGTTGCCGAGTACAATCAAATCAAACTGGAAACCTGCGGCATTTATTAGTTCTCCACCGATTTCATGTGCTGTAATACCTATGTAACATATAGAGCGCAGAAACTAAACACAGCATTCATTATGTAAATAAAAAATGAGGTTCTTCAGAACCTCAATTCATAGCTGCCAACCTTGAGAAGAGGCCATCAGTAATCGTGCTTTGGGCCACAGGAAGGGTGACATCGAACAGCCAGGCGGGGAGGGGGGGGGCACGCAACAATATGTTCCCGCGCTGAGAAAATTTTAAAAATTACAAACCTGATTTAGATCATTAAATGCTATATTTCTGACACTTTCCATTCATATATAATGACTTTCCATGGGTAAAAACTATTTTAAATGAAAAGAATCTGATTAGTTGCAAAAACAAGTAACTCGAAATTCACAATAAAGTTCGGAAACGAATTGACTAACTTCTCGCCGGTCGTTAAACAACGTGGACTGTTATGCTGGGACCAAAGACCATGTACTCGTCGTAGACCAAAGAATTTAGGTTCTGCAACTCTTTCGGTGCACTTGGTAGGTATGGTGGGGGATGAATAGGAGGGACTTGTTCCAGCGAAAATGCTACCGTTAACGTTTCCTGAAGAAGGTTAGAGTAACACCCTTGCGTTTCATACAGCTTTGCTACGTAGTCCGGAAGAAAATAATTACGGTATTTAAAACCCTTAGTAACGTTATAATTAGCGCAATGTAAATAGTCCTTTTTCCGATTTTTTTTTAGATATCATATCGTAAAATCTCTTATTTCCGTAATTTTTACGTCCTTTCCCTAACTCCGTAAATACGGTGATAAGTCCGTAACAATTACGGATAATCCGTAATAGTTGGCAGCTATGTCAATTCCTTCTCCCCCATCCACTTCACCTGGTCTTCCTCAACCTACCATGCCACATTCCTGGATGTCAACCTCCACCTCACTGATGGCTCCATCCATACTTCTGTCCATATTAAACCTACCAACCACCAACAGTACCTACACTGACAGTTGCCATCCCATCCACATAAAAAAAAAAAAACCTCCCTTACAGCCTGGAACCCGTGGACGGCATATCTGCAGTGACAAGAATTCCCTTTCTGAATATGCTGAGGGTCTCACAAAGGCTTTCACAGACAAACTACCCCACAGACCTAGTCCACAAACAGATCTCCCATGCCATATCCTCCAATATCCCAAATCCTCCTACTAACACCAGTAACCATCCACAAAAGAGCACTCCCCTTGGCACCCAGTATTACCCTGGACTCAAACAACTAAATTACATCCTTCGCCAAGGTTTTAATTTTCTATCCCCGTGCCCAGAAATGAGACACATCCTGCCCAAGATCCTTCCCACCCCTCCTAAAGTGGTGTTCTGTCACCTTCCCAACCTCCACAATATCCTAATTCATCCCTATGGCACCTCGAAAACCAGCTCACTGCCACATGGATCATATCCTTGTGGAAGACCCCTATGCAAGACCTGTCCAATCCACCCACCCGCACTTCTTATTCCAGTCCTGTCACAGGCTTATCCTACCCTACCATAGGCCGGGCCACCTGTGAAAGCAGCCACCTAATTTACCAACTGTGCTGCAAACACTGTACAGCTTTCTATATTGGCATGACTACCAACCACAGTTGGCCAAACTGTGGCCAAAAACAAGGTGGACCATCCTGTGGCATAGCATGCAGCGGAGCATATGCTTGATTTCAATGGCTGCTTCACAACCCGAACCATCTGGATCCTCCCATCCACCACCAACTTTTCTGAACTGCACAGATGGGAGTTATCCCTACAATACATTCTCCGATCCTGAATTAACCAGGCCTCAACCTACGATAATTTTTTCCCCATACCTTAGAGTTCTTACCTCTATCCCAAACCTCACCTATTTTGAATGGTGCGTGAATGTGCGATCCTGTGTGTGTGTGTGTGTGTGTGTGTGTGTGTGTGTGTGTGTGTGTGTGTGTGTGGTTGTTGCTGTTGTAGTTTAGAGGGGACTAGACTGCTCAGTCATCAATCTCCTGTTGCGAGAAAACTCAATACAGTGTAACGCAAGCTAAAAATGACGAGCACTGAATCACACAAACAATACGCACAATGAGTACGCAATCACGTGGAACACTGAGCTCAGAAATCGCAAAGAGGAAATCGCAAAGAGGAAATCGCAAAGAGGAAATCGCAAAGAGGAAATCGCAAAGAGGAAATCGCAAAGAGGAAATCGCAAAGAGGAAATCGCAAAGAGGAAATCGCAAAGAGGAAATCGCAAAGAGGAAATCGCAAAGAGGAAATCGCAAAGAGGAAATCGCAAAGAGGAAATCGCAAAGAGGAAATCGCAAAGAGGAAATCGCAATGAGGAAATCGCAATGAGGAAATCGCAATGAGGAAATCGCAATGAGGAAATCGCAATGAGGAAATCGCAATGAGGAAATCGCAATGAGGAAATCGCAATGAGGAAATCGCAATGAGGAAATCGCAATGAGGAAATCGCAATGAGGAAATCGCAATGAGGAAATCGCAATGAGGAAATCGCAATGAGGAAATCGCAATGAGGAAATCGCAATGAGGAAATCGCAATGAGGAAATCGCAATGAGGAAATCGCAATGAGGAAATAAACATAACTGGAGTAAAAAGTTACAGCAGAATATTGTGGCTGGCTGATCACGAGGATAATAAAGGATGAGCCAGTCATTCTGCACATTCTAAAACATACGAGTAAAAGCATGTCAGACAGCACAAAATAAGAAGAGTAAAATCTGTGAGAGATGGGTGCCTGAGAGATCAGGCTAAGGAACCCACCTTTAGATCAAATGATAAAACCCAGCTTCACAGATAAAACGTAAAACATGATCAGCTGTAGCAGTGTCATCACCAAGCATAAAAGGAAGCACAGCCGGCAGGTCAAAGGACTGTTTTAAGGCAGCTAAAAGGGGACAGTCCACCAGGATGTGGATCACTGTCAAGAAAGTGCCACAGTGGCACTGTGGAGGTTCCTCCCATCGAAGTAGATGGCCATGTGACCAATACGCAGGCGACAAAGGACAACTGACTCCTTCCGAGAGGCCATCAGGGAGGACTTCCATGGAGCTGTATCACTGCACGGAGCTTATTTGGGGCAGGTGAGTCAACCCACTCAGTGTTCAAAAGCCCAAGTACCTTCCGGTGGAACTCTAATCGGAGGTCCCTATCTTGAACACCTATATCTAAGAGGCTGGAAGTAATTGCCTGCTTAGCCAGCAGATCCACGCGTTCGTTCCCCGAAATTCCAATGTGTCCCTGGGTCCAAACGAAGGCCACAGTGCAACCAGACTGAACGAGAAGGTTAACAGAGTCCTGGATTGACTGCACCAGGGGGTGTTTTGGAAAGCACTGGTCAAGGGCTTGCAAGCCGCTCAGGGAGTCGCTACAGATAACACATGACTCCCCGGGACACGCTATAAGGCACTCAAGTGCACGACGGATAGCGATCCGGTCCGCAGTAAAGATACTATTCCCACAGGGTAAGGAGTGTTGTTCAATGTGCTAACCATGGATGTAGGCATACCGACAACGGCCATGAACGAGACACCCGTCTGCGTATACAACTTCGGCGCCGTGGAAAGAACCCAGTAGCGCCTGAAACTGGCGGCGGAGTGTCAACAGTGCAACAGAGGTTTTACACTCACGGGACAGGTCTAACCGAAGCTGCGGACGCGGTACAGACCAAGGAGGAGCACGGAAAAGGAAGTGAAAAGCAGGAGGATAGGCAGGGATTCAAGTGAAGAAAGAAAAGAACAAACACGGACCGCGATTGGGAGACCCGACCTTGGCCACCGTTGTGGGAAAGGAAGGACAACATCCGGAAAGAGAAGCTTGTAATTTGGATGGTGGGGTAAGGCGTGTACATGGGCAGCATAGGCAGCCAGAAAGCGCTGCTGGCGGAAATGCAGGGGTGGAATCCCTGCTTCAGCTAGCAGACTTGTCACTGGACTTGTGTGAAAGGACCCAGTCGCCGAACGGACTCCACTATGGAGGACGGGGTCCAATACCTGTAGTGCTGATGGCGCTGCAGAGTCATACATGATACTCCCATAGTCCAGGTGCGATTGTATAAGGGCCCTGTAGAGCTGCAGAAGTGTTGGGCGTGATGCTCCCCAAGCCATGTGGCCGCGACAGCGAAGGATATTAAGATGTTTCCAGCAGGTCTGCCGCAGCCGACGGAGGTGCGGCTGCCAAGTCAGATGGGCATCAAAAACCATGCCGAGGATGTGGTGCTTTTCTTCAACACGAAGGAGTTCATTACCTAGGTACAGCTCTGGATCGAGGTTAAGTGCCCGACGATGACAGAAGTGCATTACTCGGGTCTTAGAGCCCAAGAAGTGGAAACCGTGGGCTGAGGCCCATGATTCTGCCTTTCTAATGGCTCCCTGCAGCCGCCGTTCAACAACACCAATAGTGGCGGAGCTGAAATAAAGGCAAAAATCATCCGCAAACAGAGAGGAGGAAACTGATGACCCAGCTGCTGCTGCTAGACCATTGGTTGCAATCAGGAAGAGGGGAACACTAAGAACAGAGCCCTGTGGTACACCATTTTCCTGGATATGAGGAGAGCTGAGACAGGTGCCTACCCGAACCTAAAAAGAGCAGAGCGATAAAAAGTTCTGTATAAAAATTGGAAGGAAACCCCCTCAGGCCCCAACCATGCAGTGTAGCCAAAATATGGTGGCGCCAGGTTGTATCATACGCCTTTCGCAGATCAAAGAAGACCGCAACGAGGTATTCGCACCTGGTGAAGGCAGTGCGAATAGCCGATTCCAGCGAGACAAGGTTGTCAATGGCGGAACGGGCTTGACGGTATGCGGTCTTGTGTACTTTCAGTGTGCACAAAAATATTGTATATATATTTTATTTTATCTTATTTTGTTTATTTTATTTTGTTTTATTTTATTTTTCTCCCCTCACCCACCTCTCCACTCCATTTCTAAGCTGCATCTCGTTATTCCCATCTAACCCATCCCCACCACCGTGACGTAACCTTCCTATCCCCTCCCCTCCCCTCCCATCCCTGATTCGCCGCAGAGCATGATTCGAAGTGCGGCAGCCAGAGGTGACAGTTGTATGACTGTGTTGTGTGCCTGTGTGATTGTGTGAGTGTTCTATTTTCTGAAGACGGCCATGGCCGATAGCTGAAAGTGTTGTATATGTGTGTCTTTTGTATGTGCCTGTCGCAGCTCATCGCCACGTCTTTGCGGTGAGTTGTAAACTGTCCTTACTATATTATGAAAAAATTATATCTACTTCTCTATTTGCAAATATTATTTTGACACTTTCGAGAAGTATCAGAAACAATTGTTTAGTTTGGAAGGTTGCCCAAGGAAAATTTTCTGTGCCGAAATATAATGGTAGACATCACGAGTTTCCTAGTATGCAGTTATCTACATCTCGCTTGCATATGTTGCAACTTGCAGTCACGTATGGAATTTCTGCAGGTGAGCACTACACCATACATGACAAGGTGATATTTTTGAGGCTGAAAATGAATGTCCACGTATGCTACGGCAATTCAACTTGTCCTTTGTGATGTACAACAAACATTGTGGTCAGAACAATCTGATGTATCACCCATTCAACTCATTTAGGACATGATAAAATCGGAACATCATTCTCCATGACCTGTAAAAACCACGGGGCCATTGTTTAACTGGTACAAGATAGAATAGTATCAGTGGATGCAATTCAGCAGATTTATAATCATTTACATGCAAGATCACAAACCTTTATGCCATCAAAGGGCTAGGGGAAACACTATTTAGGCTACTATTTGAGCATGTTTCCTGTGACTCATTTAATTTGCCCTGAATTTGTTATTCAATTATCCTTCAATGACAAACTACCAACCACTTCACATGTAAATGAAAAATATCCTTGAGGGTGGTGTTTTTTCTCCCAGTACACGCTGCTACTTATGCACCATTCTGATCATTCACTTAAGCCATTATGCACACTCAAAATAATTCCCAGATAACACAGGAGATACTGATCTCAATTGACAAAAGGAGAAAATATAAAACTACAGCAAATGAAGCAGGCAAAAGGGAGTAGACTGGCTAGGCAGGGGAGGCTAATGAACAAATGCAAAACTGAAGAAGAATGTTTAACTAGGGAAAAGATAGATACAGCCTCCAGGGAAATAAAAGATGGTTGGTTGGTTGGTTGATGGGAGGAAGGGACCAAACAGCTAGGTCATCACTCCCATGACTTCTGAATGAAATCCAAATAAAGGAGTAGTCGGCTAAAGACATACGGATAGTAAAATAGAGGAACTAAAAGGAGAGTTAAAATCAATTATAACAGGACTATAACCAACAGAAAAGTGGAATTCTGCAAGGCACTTCGCTACAGGTTTAGAACCCCCGTTTATTAACGACGAGCAGATACAGGAGAACAGTGTATGTTCCTAAAGCGGAAGCTCCACACCCTGCTGCTCCCAGAAGGATCCACAAACCCAGCCAGCCTGTTCAAGCGTCAGAGATAAAATCTTATAGCAGAGTGTAAAAACTGCTTTCACGGAGAAACCCAAAGACTGTCAGCCATCCGTGAATCATCCACCAAAATCGAGGACAATGAGTACGGAATTCCACATTTGGCACGGGTGCCAAGAGGAGCAGACATTCCACTAAGATATGAGCCACAGATTGTATGGCTCCAGAATGACAATATGGGGGAGGCTAATTACGTAAAATAAAACCATGGGTCAGCATGGAATGACCGATGCAGAGATGGCAAAGGACAGTGGATTCCATTGAGAAGCTGCAATAGTCAACTTTATGGAGCGGAGTTTATTAGATGGGACAGTAGCCCGGCCAGTTGGTGTCCCAGTCCTGTACGAGTAGTGATCTCATCTACAACCGCAAATCCGCACCCGGGATTGCCCAGGGGAAGGAGCAGCTACTCTAGTCAACTGGTCAGCCTGTTCCTTTCCTATGATACCCACATGACTTGGACACAGAGAAAAGCAACAGAGCAACCGGTACGACGAAGGTCAGCAAGAAGATCGTGGATACCAATGACCAAAGAATGTGAGGAATAGCATCTGTCTATGGCCTGCAGGAAGCTCATCGAGTCTGGACAGATTAAAACACGGTCCAGGACAACATGTTTGATAAAAATCAAGTGCCCTACTAATATCCGCCAGTTCTGCCATAAGCAGACTGCACGATTCTGGCAGAGAAAGCATTACATATCAATGGGAGGCATAAACGCATATCCTGTATGACCAGCAAATTTCAATCTATCAGTGAAGAAAATCTTGTCACCCTGAAATTCGGCAAGTACTGCGTGCAACAAAAGCCGGAAGATTATGGGGAGACTGAAGCTTTTGGATCTTGGAAGAGATCCAATAACATTTGTGGCCGAGGCACCATCCAAGGGGGTGTGTGTGGTATAACATGACACATACAGTCAAGGAAAGGGAGTTTAGAGTCCCTACAAATGGAAGCGAACCGCAATCTGACAGGTAAACTCACTCAAGGGCGAGTATAAAGAGTTCTAAAACCATCACCCTCAAGGAGAACATGATATGTGAGATGACCAGGGAATGGACGAACGGCAATGGCATAGGACACCAAAAGCTGATGCCACCTAGTCTGATGAGGAGCGATTCCCACTTTGGCAAGGAGAATCTACAGGGCTGGTCCAGAAGACACCTGTAGCCAAGCGGGTGCCACAATGGTGAACTGGGCAGAAGGAGCTGCAGAGCCATAAACTGGGCACCCAGAATCTAATCAGGGCTGAATCAGAGTCCAGTATATATTAATGAGTGTTGTATGATCTGCATCCCAGGATGAGAGCTAGGAAACTAAGGGCTTCCACATGCAGCTTAGCTGGCGGATGCAGGGCAGCCAAGTCAGTTTTTTTTTTTTTTTTTTTTTTTTTTTTTTTTTTTTTTTTTTTTTAAATCAAAAAGGGGACCCAAGAAACAGTGCTGTGCCACAACTTCCAGGTGTTTAGTACCCAAGGTGAGTTATGGGTAAGGGTGGACTGTAGTACGACGACAAATGCATTATTCTAGTTTTACATGGGGAAAACTGAAAACCATGCAAAAGAGCCCAATGTGGTAGCCCACCGAATGGCATCTTGGAGCTGGTGTTCAAGTGAGGCTACAGAAAGGAAGCTGTACCAAATGCAAAAGTCTACATACAGTGCAGGAGTGATGTGACCCAACAGAGCTCACCAACCCATTTATGGCGATTAAGACAAGTATAACACTTAACACAGAACCCTGTGCACCTGGATCTGTGGGGAGCTGAAGGAAAAGCCAACTCTTACCCACAACATGCAGCTGACTGATAAAAATTGAGAGAGAGCCTCGTAGACCCCAGTCATGAAGGGCACATAAAATATGACGACGCCAAGCGGTGCCATAAGCATTAAGTAACTCAAAGAAACCAGAAACAAGAATTTTTTTAGGGCGCACAACTGCTGAGGTCATTAGCACCCAACACTGCCCATAGTAAAATCGAACCGGTGTTAGAACTTAAATGGCTTTCACCGTATTTGCATGATATATAAAACGTAAAACTCTGACAGCAGAATGCGGATCATCAGTTAAAATATCAGTCATTTCAAATGGTAAACACAGATAATGACGGAGATGATTAAAAAACGGACATTGCACTAAAAGGTGGTACACAGTAAAAGGTTCATCACAGTGCTCACATAAGGGAGCAGGATCACCACAAAGTAAATACTGGTGGCTATAACGGCAGTGGCCAATACGAAGCCAGGCCAGGACAATCTCCTCTCCACGAAAGGGTCGAGATGACGTTGACCAAAGATCAGGCACAGGTTTTATGGCCCGCAATTTGTTCCCTGACAGGGATGACCAATGTGAAAACCAATGGGAGATGATCTGCTGGGAGACGTCAGCGCGAAGGTCATCAAAGCTAGTAGAAAAGGTAGATAGCTGAGGAAGGAGAACTGCCTTCTTGGCAGCCGTATCCGCAGACTCATTCCCCAACACTCCCACGTGGCCAGGAACCCACAGAAACATCACAGTAGTTCCGCTCGCTGAAAGAGAGGTAAGGCAATTGCGGATGCTTTGTACCAGAGGATGGACAGGATATAGTGTGCGAAGGCTCAAAAGAGCACTCAGAGTCTGAGGAAAAATGTCACTCTTATTGAGCGAGTTTCACCGGACGTATTGGGTGGCCAGCAACAAGATGTTGATGTTTTGAGAAGGCCATTCTGATTGATGTTTCCAGTCGAAGTAGATGGTCTATAGTAGACCGTCCCTCCCAGATCTTGCACTGATAGGGTGACTGAAGTCCACATGCTTAATCTGCGGGCAACCATCCATTCGAGCAATTTACATGGCACATTTATAAGGCTAAATAGGCCAGTAACTGTCCAGGGATGACAGATCATCACCAGGATTAAGAACAGGGACCACTATATTGTCCCTCCACTGAGGGGTAAACCCCTCTGAGCCAAATGTGGTTAAATACCTGGAGGAGATATTGCCATTGTGGAGGACTGAGATGTTGGAGAAGTTGATTATGGATGGAATCAGGGCCAGGTGCAGAATCGTGAGAAGAGGGAAGGGCCAGAAGTAGTTCCCATTCAGGAGTGTTCCTCCTGGTGAGTGGTAGAACAAATTTAAGCTTTGGCCAGTTGTTTCTTGAGAAGAAAAGCCACCGGGTGGGAAGCTGTCACCGATGCTTTCTCAAAGTGAGCCGTAACGTGCTCTGCGAGAACCAATAGATCAGTGCAGATCCCATCGATTAACATAAGGCAAGGAATTGAAGAAAGACGCTGGCAACCTTGGATGGAGCTAGAATAGCCCACACTCTTGACAGGGGTACAGAAGATCCCAAGGGAAAGAGAAAACACTCCCAGCACACCTGCTTGCTCTCATTGTGTAACGAGCCTTCGCACAAAGGCATGGGACAGGTGGCGCTTAACATGTTACAAGGCTCCACGGTGCTCGTGAATCCACGTGGCAATGGTTGTGTTCCACCACGCACCATGGAACTCTGTGGCAGCGAATAGGGCCTGTCGACCAGGGAACAGCAATGCTAGCAGCTCGAGTAATCGCAGTGGACACATCACTGATGACAACATCAACACAGTCAGACGGGGATGGTGTAAAACCACCTGGGATGTATACAAAGGCCAATGATCATGGCAGTAAAACCAATGGGGTGTCCTGCCCTTGTCAAGTGGGAGGGGCATGAAAGAATCAATGGAAAGTGGTCACTATCGCAAATGTCGTCATACAGTGACCAATGAAATGAAGGACAAAGGGGAGCAGAAGTGAGAGTGCAAGTGAACCCTAACGCTACGCTACATTCACACTGCCGGCCGGGCCAACCCTTGCCTAGCTTGGATGTGCGGAGCTGGTGGGTGCCTCACCAGCACAAGCCGACGGCATGGGTGTTCACACTGTCTGCTGGGCTGAGCCTAGATGAAGAAAGAGAGGAAATCAACTTTTCCCATTTTCAGGTTTTAAAAAATTTTGACGGTAAACAAGTCCATGCCACATCATTTTATCAATTTATTTTTTTCCTTAAAAGATTTGCCTTATTTCTGATAAAAAGCCTAGTTTTCATTCCACAAGAGTTTTCAGTTTTGTTATGTTCCTCACTCAAATTTGATTAAAGTATGTGGTTAAAAAATTAATTTTTGGACACATGGTAGTAAAAAAAAAATGTTAGCATTCTAATAAATCATTCACCTTTTCATTAATCATAACAATCTTTTCTATTTGTCAAGTGCGTGCGATTTATTTACAAATCGTGTATTGAAAAAGTTGGATAGCAGGTAGCTTACTGTTCTATGGACTGTACATTACATTGAGTGAAATGGAGCTAAAAGTGCGGAAAAGTTTTTGAAATAGCCATCGCACTGGTATCTACCTCTTTTCACAAGTAATTGCGAGTTATCTGAGCAGCGTCAGGCCACAATCACAAGCCACCGATCTCAGCGGATGTTGGGCCTAGCTTGAAGCACTGCAGCATCGAAAAAATGAACTGCTGGTCATTTATGTGGCTCCCTTGTGATTTGTTAATGATCCATAACCAAAAAGTAAGTACGAACTATTTTTTCTTGATTGGCGACCAATTGCAATTGATATTGATCTGTTACGGTTATAAATGAGGTCATACTTTATAAGAGACAAACAACTGATTTATTGTCCACATTATACAATTAATGGAATATCTATTTTGTGTTTGGATCTAGAAGAGAAGAATAAATTAATTTTAACTGTGACTGGTGTCAATGGACTGAAATAAAATTTTCTGACATACTTATTGCTTTCTAGTTGGAAACTTATTTGTGTAACGCTTCTGCCCGTGACTTGCTACTTTCATAAAATCTGCTGCCCGTATAGGGAACTTAGTCAAACTGCAAATGTATATACCAGATTTATATTATGAGAAATCTGCCCTTTTCATATTTATTGAAGACAGATTAATATTTTATGTATGTTCTCAGGAGTAAATTTCCATTCTCCTTCTTATCTGTTTGAAGGTGGGAGAGGAGTAATTGTTTCATTTTAATTTGGGGGGAAACATTGTAATTAATTTCACTTAATGTTCATTGCTTGTCTAGCAGTAAAAGGGGTCTCGGCGTGCTGACGGGCAGGCACAGCGAGGGAATATTCAGAGAGTGTTTCGACTTATAGGGCACTGTGAATTACGCGTGCCGTGGGTGCGTCGCTTGTGGTCTCATACCGTCTTGTTAGGTCCATGGCGTGTTTACATGTGTGGCCTGTGTACTTGTGTACTGGCTGTGCGTGCTTCCCGCTGTGAGAACTCCCTTGTCCTTATAAGGCATGCGCACCTTGTTATAAAATTGGTTTCTTGTGCCTTAGCTAAAGTCACTTATCAACGCTTTCAGTCAATCCCAGAATTGTGCCTCCCAAACCATGTTCGGTACCACTGGGCAATGAGTGTTCTAATTGTCTAATTTCTCATAAGTGTTAAAACTGTATAACTTTAAGGACAAAGGTATCATCTAGGTTAATGTAAGAACTTTAGTTGCATCACACACACACACACACACACACACACACACACACACAGACAGACAGACAGACAGAGAGAGAGAGAGAGAGAGAGAGAGAGAGAGAGAGAGAGAGAGAGAGAGAGAGATATTACCTCTGGCTCCCTGTATAATCTCTCATTGAACTGCAGCAACTTATGTATACGTGCTTCAGGTGCTACTCTTGTATGTTCTGCCAGAGCGCGCATGAGATGAAAATTAGCACGCATATCATCACTAATGCCCGTCATTTTGCACAGTTCTGGGACAAGGTATACCAACTCCGCTTGGCCAGCTCTTCTTTCTCGTGGTTTCGATCTTGACACCAATAGTGGCTGTCGCTCTCCACGTATATTAAGGTCGTATTTCTAGAAAAGCGAAGGACTGTGTTAAGAATTTTTATTTTGATATATTTTCGTTAATATAATTTTGGCCAAATTACAAACTTACTTGCTTGAAATAGTCTTTGTAACTTATTTCTTCTCCCGTTTTCTTCGGAAATTTACTAGACGGAGTCTTAGTAAAATCAACATCATCAATTCTGTATGTTCTGTTGTTATAAGGTGTCATGACGATCACTCCGACAATTACTTTTTTGAAGGCAGCCTAAAGACAAAACAACAAGAATATCCAGACAGTATACTTTAATATTGTAATAGAAAACATATTCCTCCCATTTTACAGCTATACACACCTGGTAATCCCTTTCCTTGTCACATATCTCGGTGTAAATGTGAAGGACTGTATCCTGTCTCATAACCTTGAAGTTAATTTCTGAATTCATGAGAATAGCATTCTCATGCTGCCTGATAGATGTAATATAACCAGGCCAAAGTTCCAATTTGTACTCTTTGACACTTATCTAAAAATAACAATAATAATAATAATAATAATAATAATAATAATAATAATAATAATACATTTTAACTATTTTGTTTTAAATTGCTGAATGTACACTTCCACAGACAGCTACTTACTCTGGCTGCTGCATCAAAGTAGTTCCGTCCCACTAATTGCAGTTTTAGTGAACCCAAACATTTGCGCATTAGTATGTTGAAAAATTGGAGATAATGATAATCTCCTAAAGCCAAGTCCCCAACAAATTTAATTAGTATTTGTATTTTGGCTCCATCAGAGTTCCTCTCTGAAGTTAACTCCAAAACTTCATTTGGCTAAAATTAAAAAAAAAGGTACATCTGGATTAGAAAAGTAATTCTTCTGTTGTATAAGTTAAATTACACATGGAAATGAAGAGTAAAAGTGTCACAGGGTACAAAAAACAACCCCTGAGGCACAATTATTTCAGCTGAGAGAATGGAATGAAGGTCAAACTGTTTGACAGTACCATCCAACAGGTATAACTCACTCATTATGATTGGAGAAATTGACAGCCATAACCCCACTTAATTTGTCAAGATGGATTAAATGAACTTCAAACACTGATCTTGCATATGCACAAAATTGTTACACACTTGTTTTATTAATTTTGGTAGCATAATATCTATTTAAATAACTGACTGACTCTTCATCGCCCAGCCCAAACCACTGAAGGTAGAAACTTGAAATTTGTGGAGGGTGTTGATCTTACGCTCTAGGCATCATTTAAGAAGCGATTTTTCGATATTCCGTCCGTAAGGGGGTGAAATAGGGGATGAAACGTTTTTTGAAAATACGTATCTACTTAACAATTTTGAAGCTAGAACAACAAAATTTCGGATTTTAATTCATGGATCGAATTTAGAAGAGACGTGTTTTGGCATTTTTTGAAATTCGACAAATAAGGGGGTAAAATAGGTGACGCAAAAAATTGATTTTCAAAAATATGTTGCTGTTAACTCAAATTTTAAGCTACAGCTACGAAACTTTGGATATGGAATCTTGCTCAGGATTCAACAAGTGAGAGGATTAAATAGAGGATCAAAATTTCTTTTTGAAAACACGTTGCTATTGATACAATTTTGAAGTTAGAGCTGCTACAATTGATATTTGTATACTTGGTTAGATGTTAAAAAATACGTGTTTCGGCATTTTTGGAAATTCAACCATCAACGGGGTTAAATTGGAGAAGGGGTGTTTTTCGAAAATATGTTGCTATTTAGGCAATTTTGAAGTTAGAACTACAAATTTTCGGATTTGGATTCGGGGTTCGAATTTAAAAGACACGTGTTTCGGTATTTTTGGAAATTCGACCAATAAGGGGGTGACCTACGAGATGCAAAAATTGATTTTCAAAAATGTGGTTCTGTTAACTCAAATTTCAAGCTATAACTATGAAACTTTCGATATGGATTCTTCATCAGGATTAAAAAGAAACAACTGGTGCAGACCAACCAGCCTAAGCATGCAAAGCAGCGGGGGTTCAGCTAGTTATCTATATAAAATTGTAATTTAGAAAAATCATATTTAGCAGCCGTGTGGCTAGGGCTCATAGTGGGCTGGCTAGTGGAGAGCTTGTGTGAGTACGGCGGAAACGGGCAGACCTGACAGGCTTGGAAAAGGCACGATGTCAGGGTGATTTCTCTGGGCAACCAGGAAAGGCGGCAGTGTATTGTACTAGATAAATTTAAGAATAAAACAGCTGCTTGGAACCAACTGGGTCCTCCCCTTCACCACCAGCATTTCTGAACCGTGCAGGTGGGAGTTAACCTTACAACCTTCCTATGGTAATTTACAGTTCCCACGCCCTTCACCCAGCTATTTACTCCTGCTGTATCCTATTATCTCTTCCCAATTCACATTTATGTTTTCTACAATTTTCCCCTTATCTGCTCCTCCCCCAAAAATCACACTCTTCAAAAGCTACTTCTCACAGCCATCTAACCCCTGCACACACCTACCAGGAAGTGCTGACATTTCATTCCCAACATCCTTTCCCCTTAGAAAGCTAAGTTCTGTGACATTGTCTTTTCATTGTGCCACTATGCAGCTGAACATTTCATCTTAAATGTGTGTAGCAATCTAGCCTTTATAGAATAAGTGTAATGGAATTTATGAATGAAATTATGTTGACAACAGTTTTGTATGATTATATTTTGATACACTCTTGTTCCAGTCAAATAATGTAAGCTGTTGACAGTGACATGTTTCTACATTTTCTTAAACATGAAGTTGTTTATCTATCTGTAATGTATTTACGCATATCCTATATTACTGTGATAAAGGGTAAGAGGACAAATACAGATTAGAGATTGAAGAATATTCATGGCTGCAACTGGGAATCGTGTTAAGCTTTAGAACCAACTAGTTGAGACTGTTGTGAATCAACACATTTAAATGCAATCTTCCAAGGGTTGGTTTGATGTATTTTCAGAAATAAATGGAACCAAAAAAACATTAATTTAGGTGTGAAACATTGGAAAGGAAAGAAGATAACAGTTTGGAGTCAGTTACTAACAAGGCAACTAGATTAAACATGCTCTAATCTTGGAAAGAAATATGCTGTGCCCTTTTGAAGTATCAATCTAGCATTTTCCTTATGATTTAGGGAACCACACAAGAGATAAATCTAGATGACACAACAGATTAGAACTACCAAACCACCACTTTTCCCGCATACAAAGCCATGTCTTTTCATTGTGGCATGTAGAAATGAGCTGCAAACTTTGAGTTGTTTCTATAACAACACTTCCAAAGGTGTGAATTTTATTACAACAGCAGATAATGTATTAACACTATTATCTCAAATTCTTCACTCCAAAATAATGAGACTAAGTAAAATATATACTCACATCTGGAGATAATCTGCTTGATGTGAACATCACTGTCCCATCAAATATAAAACCCCCAAGTCTCTTCTTGTGAACTCTCAATAGAGCTTTTCTCACAAATGTGTTATCTTCTTCAGGCGCAAAATCAACTCTATACTGGAATAATCTCCAATCAGTGTGAGTTTCAAGTCTGAAGTAGTTAGTTAATACTGTAGCTCGAACACCTGATGTACCTGCATATTGCAATGGTTGATTTTTAGTGATCAGCTAAACCATAACAAAATTAAAATATTCTTGCATGACAACAAAAAGTCCTACATACCTTTCTTTGTTGGCAGATGCTCTGGTCTTAGTTTAAGAGCTTCGGTGCTTACCACTTTCCTTCCTCGCATCACTCCTCTCCCCACCGACAACTGTGCTCCATTGCCATCGCCACCTGCCAGATAATTCAATTATTTTTTATTAACAAAACAGATTCACATATTTGTAGTAAATGGCCCAATTGCTGTTGCAAACACTTAAGAAGCTAATGTCACAATAAAGAAACATTATTTAACAGGCAGCTACAAAAAGAAAAAACAACTAACATCTGAATATCTCACCTATAGCCAATTCCTCCATCTTCTTTTCCAGCAGTGCTCTTTCACTATCTCCACCCGCAGCACCTCCAGGCCTACTGGTTGCACCACGCAATAATGCGCGACCCTATTGAAGTTTCAAAAAACCCAAAGCATATTACATCATACAATTCTGTAATTGAACTACACGACAAATACAAACTATAAACTAAACAATGCAAGTATTCAATGCTAACTTTTAACAGCATGGAATGTCACACTTATTATTAAAGTGTCACGCTACTGCTCCATGGCCAGATAAATTGTTAGTGAACCCAATAGTTTGTCATCTTCTGCAGAAAACATATACCAGGAATGTTGAACCTCTTTCGAAAGTTCAATGAAGATTCTGGTTGACTACTAACTTGGGTACAATTCGGTTTCTGCATGTGCCGATACAGACGTATGACGTGACTTTTAGAATATGCAAGTGCACCTGACAAAGTTAGTAGTAGTAGTTGTTCACCAATGTTACAATGTTAACACTGCATAGATGATGACTGGAACACTACTACTACTACTACTACTACTACTACTACAAGAGCACTGAAATCTAGAACAATTTCATCATTTTTTTAAAAAGAGGAGGCAGTGATTGGTAGTTTGGGACAGGGGGACCAAACTGCCTAGGTCATCGGTCCCCCAGTGGGAAGGGGAAAGAGTGAGGATAGAAAAGAAAGAAAATAGTGTTACAATGCCTGGTAAATTATTTCATCTGCTCCGAGAGGTTATACTTCCAAGAAGTAAAAACTTTACTACTTATTCCCTGTTCAGGTTTGAAAAAGGATAAGCACACATGAAAATAAGCAAACTGTTTTAACAGCAGTGAAAGAATAGTAAAATACAGACTACAATGAGACTGCCCTACAAATGCTGCGGACACTAGGAATAAGAAGTCACAGAAGGGGAGAGAACTTTGACGAGTCTCCATCCAACATATATCCTATGTACATACTACAAGAAGACCAACACAGCAAAGACCACATTGGATGTCTAGAATTAAGCGAGTACAAATTCGCAAACCATTGTAATGAAGAGCACTGCAATGCAGACAGGCACATAGATTACCACATTCACACACCTACACCTTTTAGTCACAATTTTGTAAAAATACAATTACACGGGCACAGCTTACATACTAATGACCACTGTTTACAACCACCACATATCAAATATTGCATTAAACTCTCCTGATACAAGTTACTGTGCTACACAGAATTCTGCTCTACATGAGTAATTGTCTGGCCTTTATTTTCAAGATCTGTATATACAAAATTAAGAGGGAAGCATGTTAAAATACCTCAAATTGGACTGTCATTGCAATCACTACTATATTCAAAGCCCTGAAAGTAATATCCAGATTAGAATAATTTTTATTTCAAAGGAAGGAAAGAAGGAAGGAGCTTTACCTGGTACTGTAACAGTTTTTAATCAGTTGACCATAAGTAGTCACAGACCGATATGCATTTAATTTACCATCGTCAGCAGTGCTAAATTTTTGAAAATTCTTTTATTCATTTAACAATATATAACAGGACAGTTTACAACTGTGAAGATGAGCCGTGACAGGGACATGGACACACACACACACACACACACACACACACACACACACACACACACACACACACACACTCTTTCAGCTGTCAGCCATGGCTTTCTTCAGAAATAGGAACATTCATGTAATCACACAGGCACACAATACAGTCACACAATCGTCATCTCCAGCTGCCCCACTTCGATGATGGTCGTGTGACCGAGTGATTGTGTGATGTTCCTATTTCTGAAGGAGGTCATGGCTGATACCTGAAAGTGTTGTATGTGTGTGTCTTTGTGTCCATGTTGCAGCTCCTCGTTACGTCTTTGCCCTATTATATATTGTTAATTCCAAATTGGATTTTCCATTATTAGATTTATGCATTTATATACACAGACAGCTCTTATAGATGCAAATTTATTTTGTGAAACCAGTCGTGTTTTGAATTAAAATTTAACAGACATGTCTATTAAAATAACTGAATTGAAATTATAGAAGGAAACTTTCCTGATGGGATAAACAAATATAAAAAATAGAAAACGGATGACTTACCCAAAGGACAGGCTCATCAACAGACACAAATTAAAACACACAAAAACACACACACGAGCTTTCGCAACCGTTGGTCACTTCTTCAGGAAAAGAGGAAGAAAGGAGAGGAGAAAGGGAAGGATATGGGTTTTAAGGAAGTGGAAAAGGAGTCTTTTCAATCCCAGGAGTAGAAGGACTTACCTTAGGGGGAAAAAAGGAAGGTAAACAAATACACACACACACACACACACACACACACACACACACACACACACACACACACACACACACCCCTAGACAGACTTTTTTTACAGATCCGCATCTCTGGCATAGGCACCCATATGGCACCTTCCTATACCAACCTGTTCATGGGCCATCTACAGAAAACCTTCCTAGCCTCCCAAATCCACAAACGCCTGGTCTGGTTCAGGTTCATTGATGACATTTCCACAATCTGGACTCAAGGCCAGAACAACCTATCCTCATTCCTCAACAATCCACATCAAAAAATCCCTCCCATATAGCCTCGCCACCCATGGAAGGCGTATCTGCAATTATAACTCCC
Organism: Locusta migratoria; assembly: GCA_026315105.1. Classification (NCBI taxonomy): domain Eukaryota; kingdom Metazoa; phylum Arthropoda; class Insecta; order Orthoptera; family Acrididae; genus Locusta; species Locusta migratoria. The sequence goes on from CM048747.1 coordinate 29,329,408, forward strand.
TTAACAAGTATGCCTTCACAGACAGACAGAAATAACCCACCAGACCTAGTCCATAAACAGATTTCCCATGCCATATCTTCACACACCAAGAGTCCTCCCTCCAACCCTCCAGAACCAGCCACAAAGGAGTGCCTCCATTGTCACCCAATACCATCCTGGAATGGAACAACTGAACCATATCCTACGTCAGGGCTTTGATTATCCGTCAACATGCCCTGAAATGAGATACATCCTACCTAATATCCCCCCCAACCCCCCCCCCAAAGTCGTGTACCATTGCCCACCTAACCTCCACAACATCCTACTCCATCCCTATGCCACTCCTAATCTCAACCCCTTATGACAGGGATCATATCCCTGTGGAAGACCCTGATGCAAAACTTGCCCAATCCACCCACCCAGCACTTCCTATTACAGTCCCATCACAGGCTTGTCCTACCCCATCAGAGGCCGGGCCACTTGTAAAAGCAGCCATGTAATATACCAACTGTGCTGCAATCAACTGTTCTGCATTCTACATTGGAATGAGAACTAACCGGCTATCTATCAGGATGAATGGCCATCATCAAACTGTGGCTAAGAGCAATATGGACTATCCTGTAGCGCAGCATACAGCAGAGCACAACACATTGGACTAACAGCAGCTTCACCACCCAAGCCATCTGGATCCTCCCCTCCTCCACCAGCTGAACTGCAGAGATGGGAGTTATCCCTACAGCACATCCTAAGGGCCCACCACCGTCCTCAACCTCAGATAACCTAACATCCTACATTCCATGCCCCAAAGTCCCGTGCCCTAAAGTCCCACACCTCCTCACATCCTACATTTCCTTCAGATTCATGACCCTTTACCCACAGTGTGCTTCCTGTTTTTAATTTTTCTTTCTTTTTTTGTCCTATATATATACACCCATCTCATTTTTCATACTGCATCTCATTTTCCGCCTGACATCGCCTCTGCTTTTTGTATCCCCACCTTTATCTTCCCTCTTCACTCCCCCCCCCCTCCCCTCTGAACCCTTCTACTTGCCATGAGTCAGACTGTGTTGGGTGGCCAGAGATGGCTGATGTGTGTGGACAACTGTGCCCGAGTGATTTTGTAGATGAGTGTTCCCTTTCTGAGGAAGGCCGCGGCCAAAAATTTAGAATTGTGTGTATGTCTTATTTGTGTCTGTCGGCTGCTCAAAGTTCATCTTTACGGCGATTTGATCCCTATCTACATACCGAATTTGCTCCAATATAGGCCGCACTTTTTTCCCAAATTTCGGCGTACAAAATCGTGGTGCGGCCTATAATCGAGATTCAATCCTCCTCCCCCCAATTGCTCCTTTTCCCTAAGTCGTTAGTTCCAAAAATAACACGCTCACTTTTATTTTGGTTTGAGAAATGTAATAAACTAGATAATTTTCAAAAATGCTACAGTAACGGCTTCGCAGAACTGCATATACGTTTTTTGTACATGTTCACGGAAACGGCACGGGAATTCATAGAAGTCTATATTTCGATATAAATCGAATGGTGTCATTCCGTACCGCAGCTAACAAAAGCTGACGACTTTTTTTTTTTTTTTTTTTTTTTTTTTAAACATGTCCACGTGGCCTTAAAACAAAAATAGTACGCAACACACACTTCCTATTTCCTAAGCACACAAATGATTTTAATTTGATGTAGTCAATGAAGCTAGTCTTTGCGATAACAGTTTAGCGTGTGTCGCGAGAGATTTTACCGTGACTTTTACGTTGCTACGGTAACGCCTACCTTGAGCAGTTATGGGAGGTTGATAGCGGAACAACTGATTTGTGTAGCTAATGCTGATGTTGAGTTCCAATGCTATATTTTAAACTAACATACCTTAAAACGACCAGATTCACTGGTTTCACATTCATTGGGGGTTATTTCCATGAAACGACGTACATGGAACTCGGGGCCATTTTGCAGCCTTGCAACTGAATCATTTCTGTTTTAACAGCAAAACCACAGTTCCTGTTTTGAATTAAGAAGTCAAGAAAACATGGGTATAATTTACATTTTAGCCCTTGAAATGCACGCCAACTCTTCAAACATTTTAATAGTTTGTCCTCACTTGCACACCAGCGTCGAACTTTTTATTCGTCAGCGTCAAATTTATGGCGAACTTCCCGTTTTCCACTTCCGTTACTGTGACTAAGCAACCTGAAGCTTACATTCGCCAGTGTAACTCATACGTTCGTTTCCCGCTACAAACTTACAAGCCAAAACACCGTCACACTTTCGTGCGTGCACACACACACACACACACACACACACACACACACACACACACACACACACACACACACACTGAAAAAACTTTTCGCAGCACACGCCTACGCTGTCCAACACTTAAACGCCCGGTAACACGCCTTGGTTCAGCATCCCCTCACTTGGGTCGCCCAGATCGGCCTGTTGTCTCTTTTTGTTGATTTAAAGTTTTGCATATTTGTTTTGAGTTAATTGAAAAGAGAACATTATTTCGTAAAGATTGTGTTTCTGATTACGAAAAAAGTTCGATTATACAAAAAATAAATAAAATGAAAATTAAAAAACCTGCGGCCTATACTCGAGATTTTTGTTTCTATAAGCTCTTGTCAAAAGTTTAGGCGTGGCCTATATTCACGCGCAGCCTATATTCGCGGAAATACAGTAGTACTATGAATGTGAAACCAGTGAATCTGGTCGTAGTTTAGTACTTTATTTTAAAATGTAGAACTGGAACTCAACATCAGCATTACCTACACAAATCAGTTGTTCCGCTATCTTAACCTCCCATCACCGCTCACTGTATGTGTTACCGTACCAACGAAAACTTCACCGTAAAAACTCTCGCGACACACACTAAACTTTTATTGTGAAGACTAGCTTCATTGACTACATCAAATTAATATCATTTGTGTGCTTAGGAAGTGTGTGTTACATACTATTTTTGTTTTTAAGGCTGCGCGGACTGTTAAAAAAAAGCTTTTGTTGGCTGCGGTACAGAATTACACCATTTGATTTATATCGAAATATCGACTTCCACGAATTCCTGCGCCATTTCGTGAACATGTACAAAAACTTATATGCAGTTCTGCGAAACTTACTGTAGAATTTTGAAAATCATCATTTTATTACGTTTCTCAAACAAAATTAAAAGTGAGCGTGTAATTTTTGAAACTAACGACTTTGGGAAAAGGAGCGGTTGGGGGAGGAGGATTGAATTTCAATTATAGGCCACACCACGATTTTGTACGCCGAAATTTGGGAAAAAAAGTGCAGCCTATATTCGAGCAAATAAGGTATTCAGTCCCACCAGAGTAACTCTTAAATATACAGAAAATGAAAATTTTCAAAAATTCATAAAAATTTAAGAAAAAATGTCTAAATGTTCTTGCTCTATATAAGGCTAGCAGTTTATGATATCTAACTAGAGAAAAAAATGGACTCTCATAAATCACTCCTTGGCTATTATTTTTATGGCCAAAAAGTCTATTTTTGAAATTTTTATATCAATTTTGGAGGTTATTTTGACTGCTAATTTTTGAATTTTGGGTACTTTCTTTAATAAACAATTTTGTAGTGGATACACTCTTCAAAACAATCATGTCAACTGCAAAGTTGCATCTTAACCCAGTGCAGAGAGATTCACATTAGCACTAATGTCTCCAAACTGTCTCTCATTCTATAATGGTGCAAGCTAAAAGCAAATTAAAATGGTTTTGAATTTGCCAATTATAGGACAATCATATACAAAAAATCAAAACATTCAAAAATGGTCATGCAACCCTCATTGGGCTACTTAATGGAGTGACCTGTACACGCAATAAAACACAAGGAAAGCTTTTCTCTTCGAAATCAAATTGGCTAACTTCTGCTGTGTGGTATAATGTGGAATGTTAAGCTGGGACCCCAGACCAATTACTCAGACCATAGAATTTACATAGCACTTAGTGGATGAGCATGCATTTGGTAAGTGTGAAGGGGGATTAACAGAGGGACTTGTCCCATCAAAAATGCTGTAGTTAATGTTTCCTACAGTTTTGCTACTTATGAACGAAATCATTACATCTACATAACTTTTATTAGCATTGTGATTTTCTTAATCAGTACTACTTACATTTTGCTAAACATAAAATGTCAATTCCGTAATTTTCAATGAACTGTCCGTAACGCCACAAATAAAGTGATAACTCTGTAAGAATTACAGACAATCCCTAACAGTTGTCAGCCATTGGTTTCAATAAACATAAATGATCAAAAGATCATAACTGTTTACCAAAATTGGTTATCTAAATAAAGGTATGGTTGTGATCTTGTAGTGACCGTATTTACTTCAAACAATACCACTATGCCACAGAAAATATAGCCAGAGCACAGTTTACTTACAAAGTATAAGTCATGTAATATATCAACATTAGCTGTCTGCCTCTCATTCATGATTCATCACATTGTTAGCAACGTAAGTAAGTCAAACTGTACACTCTGCAAGTGCATTTTCATCTGTTAAAAATATTAGAAAGTAATGCAAATTGAAAAACAGTACTCCAACAGAAGCAAAGAGGAAATTCAATGCCCAAAATCATGGGCAGTTGCAGTATGGTTCATTAATTTGTAATATGCATCAATGCTCCACTCACCCCAGTTTCATGGGTAGTGAAGGTCTCTGGTGGCTGCACAGGGCCCTCCCCAGGGCGTCTGGCATGCATCGTTGCTGCAGCTCTTGCAGCTCTGCCGATACCAGGTTGAGGATGTGCTGGATGCGGAGGCCCCTCACCTGGACCACGTGCCTGGTGCATTCTTCCGACACCACCTTCCTGCTGGGGAGGTTGACCCCTTGCCCTTCCTCGGGCCCTTCCGCGTCTCCCTGCTCCGTCCATCCTGAAAAAGATTAACTCATTAACTTTCTTCAGTGACAATTATATAGAAGTAAAAATTAACACAAACCACTTTTACACAATTTAGCTACCATTCCATTTAGGAATAGCATGAAGGAAGAAAACTAAAATCTCTCCATTCCAGTGCTGATCTTTTGTTTATAAGACTAGCTTTCGCAGCCTAGCTGCTTCTTCAGGCAGAAGGAAAGGAGGGGGAAAAGGAAATGATGATGGTTTTAAGGAAGTGGGTAAGGAGCCATTCCAATCCCGGGAGAGGAAAGACTTACCTTGGGGGGGGGGGGGGGGGGGAAAGGAGGGTAAACAAATACACCCACACATATATAGAAACACAAACACACCCAGGCAAACATACTGTAGATAGCAAAAAAGCAATCCTTCAGAACTCCAGAGATGGGAACTAGCCCTTTAGCATATTCTCCCTTCCCGTTGCCTACCTGGTCTCAATCTCCGCTAAATTTAAATTACCTCCCACCATCTTTAACATCTTTGCCTTGGTTCTCTGGACAGAGCAGAGCCTCTGCCTCAAGTGGCATCTCCTTAACTTCTATGCTTTCTACAGTATGTCTGTCAAGGTGTGTGTGCATCTGTGTGAATATGTGTGTGTGTGTGTGTGTGTGTGTGTGTGTGTGTGTGTGTGTGTGTTTTACTTGTGCTACTATAACCACCTGTGCTCCTTTGCCTGGTGAGTAATCATATATATATATATCCCACTCCCAACTCCTCTCCCCCCCAAACCTCAAAATTCCAATCCACACAATCCGGAACCACAACATCCCAATCCAGTAGTCAACCTCTCCTCTAAACCTCTCTCCCAATGTGAAACCTCTGTCCTATCCAAAGGGCTGACCTTTATCCCTACTCCCAAATTCAACCAAACAGCCCTTGTGAAGATTTACTATCCTCTACTCGCAGTCTTTGCTGGAGTTATCACTTTGCCACGAAGAAAAATAATCCTCCTCCTAATGATCCAGCTCCCCAAGACATCATTCAAATCAAACCCTACCTGGAACAGTTCCGTCCTCCGTCACAGCGAGACCCACCTGCTCTCCCTCAAATTCACCCTCTTCAAACCTTCCAGGAATTCCTTACTTCCAACCTCGCCTCCCAGTCTTTCCTGAAAAAACCTTAACCCTACTCACAACATTACTGCAGCTGAAGCCCGAGCTATCCTGGATCTGAAGGCTGACCATTCCATCATCATTCTCCCTGCCGACAAGGGCTCCACGACAGTGGTAATTGATTGGCAGGAGGATGTGGCAGAGGGAGTGCGTCAGCTTTCAGATAATACCACAATAACGTTTTTCAAGGCGATCCCATTCCTGATGTCCAGGCAGAGCTTCAAGGAATCCTCAAAACCTTAGGCCCCCTACAAAACCTTTCACCTGACTCCATTAACCTCATGACTCCACCGACACCCCGCACCCCCACCTTCTACCTACTTCCGAAAATTCACAAACTCAATCATCCCAGCCGCCCCATTGTGGCCGGTTACCAAGCCCCAACAGAACGAATCTCTGCCTACATAGACCAACACCTTCAACCCATCATGTGCAGTCTCCCATCCTTCATCAAAGACACCAACCACTTCCTCAATCGCCTGAAATCCTTACCCAGCCTGTTACCTCCTGAAACCATCCTTGTAACCATCGATGCCACTTCCTTATTCACAAATATCCCACATGCCCAGGGCCTCGCTGCGATGGAATATTTCCTTTCACGCCGACCACCCACTTCCCTACCTAAAACCTCTTTCCTTAATACCCTAGCCAGCTTCATCCTAACCCACACCTTCTTCACTTTTGAGGGCCAGACATACCAACAACTAAAGGGAACAGCCATGGGGACCAGGATGGCCGCCTCGTACGCAAACTTATTTATGGGACGCTTAGAGGAAGCCTTCCTGGACACCCAAGTCTGTCAACCCAAAGTTTGGTATAGATTCATTGATGACATCTTCATGATCTGGACCAACAGTGAAGAAGAACTCCAGAATTTCCTCTCCAACCTCAACTCCTTTGGTCCCATCAAATTCACCTGGTCCTATTCCAAATCCCATGCCACTTTCCTCAATGTTGACCTCCATCTATCCAACGGCCAATTACACACATCCGTCCACATCAAACCTACCAATAAACAACAGTACCTGCATTATGACAGCTGCCATCCATTCCACATCAAATGTTCCCTTCCCTACAGCTTAGGTCTTCGTGGCAAACGAGTCTGCTCCAGTCCTGAATCCCTGAAGCAATACACCAATAACCTGATAACAGCTTTCACATCCCGCAGCTATCCTCCTGATCTGGTACAGAAGCAAATTGCCAGAGCCACTTCCTCATCCCCCCCCCCCAAATTCAGAACCTTCAACAGAACCCCAGAAGTGCCCCTCTTGTCACCGGATACTTTCCGGGACTGAATCGTACTATGAATGTGGCTCTCCAGCAAGGATACGACTTCCTTAAATCCCGCCCCGAAATGAGATCCATCCTTCATGACATCCTCCCCACTCCTCCGAGTGTCTTTCCGCCACCCACCTAACCTCCGTAACCTCCTAGTCCATCCCTATGAAATCCCCAAACCACCTTCCCTACCTTCTGGCTCCTACCCTTGTTAACTGCCCACGTTGTAAAACCTGCCCTATGCACTCTTCCACCACCCTTACACCAGTCCTGTAACCCGGAGGTTTTACACAATCAAGGGCAGAGCCACTTGCGACAGCACCCACTAGATTTACCAACTGACATGCCTGCACTGTGAAGCGTTCTATGTGCGAATGACCAGCAACAAACCGTCCATTCCCATGAATGGTCACAGGCAGACAGTGTTTGTTGGTAATGAGGATCACCCTGTGGCTAAAAACACCTTGGGGCACGACCAGCACATCTTGGCACAGTGTTACACCGTCCGGGTTATCTGGATACTCGCACCAACACCAATCCTTCAGAACTCCGGAGATGGGAACTAGCCCTTCAGCATATTCTCTCTTCCCGTTGCCCACCTGGTCTCAACCTCTGCTAAATTCGAATTCCCACCCACCATCTTAACATCTTTGCCTCGGTTCTCTGGACAGAGCCGCTGCCTCCAGTGGCATCTCTGTCTAACTTCTTTGCTTTCTACAGTATGTCTGCCTAAGTGTACTTGTGTCTGTGTAAATGTGTGGGTGTGTGTATTTGTTTACCCTCCTCCCCCCCCCCCCTCAAAGTAAGTCTTTCCTGTCCCGGGTTGGAATGACTCCTTACCCACTCCCTTAAAACACTCATCATTTCCTTTTCCCTCTCCTTCCCTTCTGCCTGACGAAACAGCTAGACTGCGAAAGCTAGCGTTTTTGTGTGTGTGTGTGTATGTGTGTTACTATCACTGCCTGTGCACCTTCGCCTGGTAAGTAGACTTCATCTACGTTATATATTCTTTCCTGCTAGGAATTTTTCGTCTAGCCAGGCTCGTTGATAGATACAAAAACACAAATAAAATACACATAAGCATTCAAAATTTCGCAACCATTGGCCGCTTCATACACACACACACACACACACAAAACACACAGCTTTTTTCTTACCGGTCCTTTTCTTCCCCTACTTAAGTCCTTCCACTCCCAGGATTGGAATGACTCCTAATCCACAACCTTAAAATACTCATCCTTCCCATTTTTTTCCCTACTTCCTTCCTCTTTTCCACAGGAAGCAACAAACGGTTGCAAAAGCTTCAATGTTTGTGTTTATGTGTCTGTCAAAAAGCCTGTGCTCTTGGTAAGACACCATCTATCTCATTGCAACAAAACACACAAGTTATGATTTCTGCTCCAACTCCTTTATCATTTCTCTCACATCTCCCCCTGTATCATGACACTACAAAACGAGCTGTCCTTCTTACCTTTCAATATCCTCTGCAATCCCATCTGACAAGGATCTCATACAACAGAGATATACTCCAAAACGACAGCCAAGAGCATCTCTTGCACTTTTAAGTGTTCTGCCAATAAAATGCAGTATTTGGTTCAACTGTCTCCACAACATTTTTGATGTGCTGCCCCGCCACCCATTTAAGTTTGCTGCTGCTGTTTCAGTCCACAAACTGGTTTGATGCAGCTCTCCACACTATCCTGTCCTGTGCAAGTCTCTTCATCTGAGAACACATTCAGCAACCTACATCCTTTTGAATCTGCTTACTGTATTCGTCCCTTCGTCTCCCTCCACGATTTTTACCCCACACACTTCCTTCTAGTGCTAAGTTGATAATTCCTTGATGTCTCAGAATGTGTCCTGCCAATCTATCCCTTCTCTTAGTCAGAATATGCCAGAGCCTCCTTTTCTTCCCAATTCAGTTAAGCACCCCCCCAATTAGTTATGTGATCTATCCATCTAATTTTCATCATTCATCTGTAGCACCACATTTCAAAAGCTATCATTTTTTTTCTCTGAACTCCTTATCGTTGACATTTCACTTCCATACAATGCTACACTCCAGACAAATGCTTTCAGAAAGGACTTCCTAACATTTAAATTAATATTGGATGTCAACAAATTTCGCTTCTTTATAAACGCTTTTTCCCCATAGCCATTCTACATTTTTATATCTTCTTTACTTCAGCCATCTGAAGTTATTTTGCTACCTAAATAACAATACCCATCTACTACTTTTATTGTCTCGTTACCTAATTTCTCCAGCGTCAGCTGATTTTCTATTCGATTAACCTCATTTTACTCTTGTTAATGTTCATCTTCTATCTTCCTTTCCAGACACTGACCATTCCATTCAATTGCTCTTCCAGATCTTTTGCGGTCTCTGACAGAATTACTACATTTTCAGCAAACCGCAAAGTTTTTATTTCTTCTCCCTGAACTTTAATTCCCTCTCCAAATTTCTCCTTCTATTCCTTCACTGCTTCCTCAATGTACAGGTTGAACAACATCGAGGAAAGGCTACAATTCTGTCTTACTCCCCTCCCAACCTCTACGTCCCCTTCTTGCCCTTCGAATCTAATAACTGCTGTCTGGTTTCTGTATAGGTTGAATGTAACTCTTCACTCCCTATATTCAGAATTTGAAAGAGTATATTCCAGCCGACATTGTTGAAAGCATTCTCCAACTCTACAAATATCTGCTAAGAGAAGTCTTAATATGAATATTGCCTCCCGTGTTCCTACATTTCTCCTAAATCGAAACTGATCTTCCCCGAGGGTGGATTCCACTAGTTTTTCAATTTGTCTGGAAATAATTCGTGTTAGTATTTTGCAACCATGAGTTATTAAACTAATAGTTCTGTAATTTTCATACTCGACTGCACTTGCTTTCTTTGGAATTGGAATGACAATATTCTTCTTGAAGTCTAAGGGTATTTCTCCTGTCGCATACATCTTGCATACCAGGCGGAACAATTTTTTCATGACTGGCTCTCCTAACGATATTAGCAGTTCACCTGGAATATCATCTACTCCAGGGGCCCTGTTTCAACTCAGATCCTTCAGCGCTCTGTCCAATTCTTCTTGCAGTATCATTTGTCCTATCGCATTTGAGTTGCTCAGTGAACGCCGGCCAGCAAACACGTTGCACAGCTACAGCTCTACACTGTACGTTAACCTGCTTCCTAATAGCTCAAACGACTTATTTTCATTTTATCAAACTTTAGTGTGTTCGCATGTTTATTAATTCAGAATCGCATTTAGGTCACAGAACAGGGATGATATTTTGATTTATTAAAAAGGTAAGGCAGTCTACAATCTGAAGATTGAACAGCACAATGCTTTACTAGGCATGATCCTGTTTGGGGGTGGTATGCTGTTGCCTTCCTCTGACCTTTGAACTGGCTTACCGTGCCAGGTATAGGGGGACCTACTGTTTAATGTGGGTTCCGAACCATGGTGCTACTCTGAATATTTCACACGAGCAATACTGCCAGAGGTGAAAGAAGTGGAAAGTGACAAAAATCCTAGGACTAGGTGGGGATCGAACTCCGCGACCTTCAGATTTGTAGTCTGGCACTCTACCACTGTGCAACCAAGGCGTTAGCTCGCATATATATTTTTCAGATTTGCTGTTAATAAACAGTTTAGCATTTGGTACATATTTCTCGAAGCTCACCGTTTATCAAACTTTTGTGTCCTCGATCATATATTAAGTCAGCTTCACTTCAAAGAACAGTCTAGTGTCCACTACATATACTTAGATTCCTGTCAAAGTCACAGTTTGGTGTATTGTCCCACAGTTTAAATCACAACAGTTTTACCTATTTGGAACATACATAGGTTTTTAGAATGGCTAGGAACTGTGCTGCAAACAGATGCAGGCAGAGTCGGTGACTCTTCGCTCACAGCTTCAGGCTTCGCTGGTAACACCTGAGACTGCGGTGGGTGGACACCGCTGTTGTGGGCCGCTCGCAGGAGTGCTGCAGCCGTGTGTGTTGCGCCCTCTGATCAGCCTGCGGCTGTAGCCAGCCCAGTCACTGCCAGCAAGGAGGTCACCTCCCAATCCATGTTGCATTGGGAGGTCTCCTCGGTGCATGCCAGGTGGCGTAAGACTTCCCGAGGGACCGAAGTGAGGCATCTCCAGTTAGTCTTACAGATTCTCTCAGGATGTTCCTGACGCAGATGGTGTTGCTTGTCCTGAACTCATCCCTCTGCCTGCAAGATCTGAGCACTCACAGGGGGTGGGTTTGTAAGTAGTTGGGAGCTCCTACATTAGGCAGGTGATGGAGCCCCTTACAGATATAGCTGCTAGGGAGGGGAAGAAGTCCAATGTGCACTGTGTGCATACCGGAGGGGGGGGGGGGGTCTTTCAGATGTGGAACAGGTCCTTCAGGATGCCATGATGAGCACAAGGAGCAGCTAGTTGCAGGTGGTGGCTCATCTCGGGACCAACAATGCGTGTCGCTGTGGATCAGAAGATATTCTCTCTGGCTTTGAGCTGGAAAATGTACTTGGTGTGGTGCGAGTTTTTCCACATTAATAACATATACAGTTAAACACATGCTTTGCATTGATAATGGCCAGTTACTGGCCGATATCATGAATTGCCAATAAAGTATTAAAAACCTATCGACTGATAGCTGAAAATTCTCAGAGTATTGGAAAGGGTGGTGGGTTTTTGGGTTCCGCTAAATAGGTCAGGAGTCCATCATACTCAGGAAGCGGCTACACAGGTAGCAGAGGCTGTGTGTCATGGACTGGGCTTTTTTTTTTTTTTTTTTTTAGGTTAGAGCACCTCGGAAATACACAAAATGGGTTTCAGTCTCAAGGGTGCATGTCAGACACAGGAAGAATGAAGATCGAGGAACCATTGGTGTAACAGTTGTAAATTGTCGTAGCTGTGTTGGTAAAGTACCAGAGCTTCAAGCACTGATCGAAAGTACTGAGGCACAAATCGTTTTAAGTTATGAAAGCTGGCTGACGCCAGAGATGAGTTCGGTTGAAGTTTTTACAAAGGGCCAAATGGTCCTCAGAAAGGATAGAATAAATAAAAAAAGACAGTGGCATGTCTATTGCTATTACATATGTTTATCATGCAGGGAAATTGAGGCAGATACTTCCTGTGACTTGGCATGGGTAGAGGTTATACCTGAGAACCAGAATAAATTAATAACGATCTTTTTATTGGCCCCCTGACTCAGACAATGCAATTGCCAAAATGTTCAAAGAAAGCTTGGTCACATTTCAGACAGGTACCTGAAGCATACTGTTATAATCGATGGCGACTAATTTACCCTCGTTACGTTGGCATAAACTACGTATTCAAAACCAGCAGCAAATATAAAACATCAAACTAGTTCTGAATACTTTTTCGGAAAACTATTTCCAAGAGTTAGTTCATGAACCCACCAGAATAGTAAATGGTTGCGAAAATACCCTTAATCTTCGAGCGACAATCCTGCGGTAGTAAAGAGCATAACAACAGATGCAGGAATTAGCGAACATAAGAGTTGTAGGACCAAAACTAAATTCCCAAATGCACCAAACATGAACAAAAAGTATATCTATTCAAAAGAGCAGATAAAAATTCTGCTTCACTCATTCCTGAGTGATAGTCTCCAGTCTTTCAAAACTAAAAATTTGAGTGTAGATCAGGTGCGGCTTAATTTCAAAGACATAATATTAGCAGCAATCTAGAAATTTATACCGAATAAATCAATAAAAGAGGGGGCTGACCACCCGTAGTACACAAAACAGGTCAGATCACTGTTGCAGAAGCAAAGAAAAACGCATGCAAAATTAAAAAAGACACAGAATCCCTAAAACTTGCAATGTTTTACAGAAACTCGCAATCTAGCGTAGACTTCAAAGCGAAAAGCTTATAGTAGTTTCCACAATGAAATCCTGTTTCGTAATCTTGTAGAAAATACAAAGAAATTCTGGTCATATGTGAAGTACACTAGCGGCAAAACAATACCTTCACTACGCAATAGCAATGGCAATACTATCGATGAAAGTACTGTTAAAGCAGAATTGCAAAACACAGCTTTCCGAAATTTGTTCACCAAAGAAGATTAAGTGAACACTCCACAATTCAAACCAAGAACAGCTGCCAGCATTCAAAATTTAGAAGCAGATGTTCCTGTAGTAGCAAAACAACTTACCAACTAGATTCTTCTCAGAATATGCTTCTGCAATATCTCCATACTTGGCTATCATACACAATCGATCACTCAGCGAAAGATTCATAACAGAAGACTGGAGAGTTGCCCAAGTCACTCCAATATTCAAGAAAGGCAATGGGAGTGATCCCCAATATTACAGGCCAATCTCATTGGCGTCCATCTGCAGTAGGATTTTGGAACATATACATTGTTCAAACATTATGAACTACCTTGAAGAGAACGCCTTATTAACCAATAGTCAACACAGATTCAGAAAGTACCACTCTCGCAAAAACACAACTTGCCCTTTATTCACATGAAGTGATAAGTACCATCGATAAGGAATCTCAAATCTATTCCTTATTTCTGGATTTCCAGAAGGCTTTTGACACTGTACCTCACAAGCGGCTTTTAATGAAATTGAGTGCTTCTGGAATATCGCCCCAACTGTGCAATTGGATTCACAATTTCCTATCAGAAAGGATACAGTTCGCAGTAATTGAGGTAAGTCATCGAGTAAAACAAAAGCGATATCTGGTGTTCCCCAGGGAAGCATTATAGGTCTCCTACTCTTCATTGTGTTTATAAACGATTTTGGAGACAATATGAATAGCTCCCTTAAGACTGTTCGCAGATGATGCTGTCGTTTATCGATTACTGAAGCCAACAGAGGATCAAAACCAACTGCAAAGTGATTTAGACAAAATTTCTACATGGTGCGAAAATTGGTAATTAACACTAAATAAAGAAAAGTGTTAAGTAATACTCATGACCATTAAAAGAAATCCGCTGAACTTCAATTACGCCATAAATCAGTCTAACCTTAAGGTCGTAAATTCTACCAAATACCTAGGTGTGACAATTAAGAGAAAGACTGGAGAGAACACACAGAAAATATTGTTGGGAAGGCGAACCAAAGGTTAGGTTTCATTGGCAGAACACTTCGAACACGCAATAGCTCCAACAAAGAGATTGCCTACATCACACTTGTGCGTCCTCTCCTGGAGTAGTGTTGCCCAGTGTGGGACCCTCACCAGGTGGAACTGATGAAAAGACATTGATAAGGTTCAGAGAAGGGCAGCTCATTCTATCTCGTTACAGGGAGAGGAAGCATCATGGAAATGTTTCATGATTTGGTGGTTCCTCCCCCCCCCCCTTTCTCTTTCTTTAGGTGCTGGTAGAAAGTGGATTGGTTGTTATCTGTTATGCTGTGGTGTTTCTCTGTCAAGAGTATGTTTCTATGTATGGACTTAGTATCATGTTTGGAGCTATTATAAATTTTGTTGACTATATCAGACTTGAAATGTTTTTTTTTTTCCATTTTGTCTTTTTCTGAGGGTATATTTTTAATCTATTTACCATAGAATGGAAACAGGCATATTTGTGTGAGGTGGGATGGCATGAAGTGGTGTTTATTATATTGTCTGATGTTGGTTTGCGATAAATTTCGAATGAATAATGTTTGCAGTTATTTCTTATTTCCAGGTCGAAGTGTATTGAACCATTTGTTTCCTGTTCTTTTATGAATTTCATTTCTGTATGTAAGCTGTTCAGTATATTTCACCTGTATCTTTATCTGTTTCTTGTATCAGCATCAATGTATCATCAAAACAACGATAGTAATACCTGTTTTGTTGGTTAAATTCAGATAAGAAGTGAAGAATTTTTTCTTCTATTTGATTTTAAAATATGTCAGCTAAATTCCCACCTATTGAGCTTCCCATTGCTACAGCACCCTTGTGATTGTACAACTTTCCACAAACTCGGCATGGTTCGCGGTCCGTCCTCTACTTCTGCCAGTACCTCGCCTCCTGCTTTCCAAATTTCACATCAGTTTTCCTGCGAACCTAACAGGACTAGCCCTCCTGGAAGGATGGATGTATAGGGGGTTTTGGGCATTCGACAACTAAGTCTTCAGCGCCTGAACAAATTTAAGTCACAAAGCGAGGAGTGCGAACAAAAAGGAGAGCAATCCATCAAGTAGCATGTGAAGTAAGATATAAAAAGTAAATGTTAAAGAGTTGAAGATGAGAATAGCACCCCAGGAAATGGGGAGAGTGTAAAAAGTAAGTTGTCCATGGCTGGCTGGCCAGTGACAAAAGGAAAAAAAAGAAAGGGTGAGCCAGCCACTCTGCAACATATTAAAACCTCCACTCTAAAAAGCTTAGGCCAGAGTTGAGACAAATCACAAGATTTTAAAACTTTCCCCACACACTTCATCATCACCTAAAATAGAGGGCAAATCTCCACTAAAATTTGCCGCTGGGTCATTCCATATCAACTGAACCATGGCATATAACTCTCACACTCAGATTTGGTACATATGACGTGTTTACATATATAATGACTGGTTTAAAATTTAAGGCCTCTCTCAAACTGTTTCGGAACTAGAGTCACCAGATTTTCAGCCTAAAATACAGCAAAATTGTATCTGCAGTCGTCGCAAATTAAGTAAGTGCTTCTAATTTATTTAATTTCTCGTAAAGTTTAGGTAGGAAATATAAAACTTAATATTTGGGGAACTGACAATTACACCTGTGATACAAATAAACATAATAAGTTAACCTTCTGGTGGGTGTGTGGGACGAAACTCTATGTTTGGTTTCAAACTAGCTGACAAATACTACCTATTATGAAGACCGAATATTAGATTCTGGCAGAGACCATGCCAAGCTGGCAATAGCCGCATGCAGCAGTCAGTATTGTTTTGTTGGCTTGTGGACGATTACTAGTGAGTCTCATGGTGTATGATACTACTTAAGGTATATTTGCTACATCATGGTGCTGAGCACAAATAAAAGCAAAACTAATTGTGCTGTTGCTACATGCAAAAACATGGCTTGCAAAATCAGGGTGTATTGTATCATCGCTTTCTAAAAGAAGTGGTATTTCAGAACATACGGCTGGCTTGATGCAAGAGAGAAGATGAAGTCCATGTGTCCCACGCAGGAATATGCTCCAAGCACTTTCTTCCAGGAGACTATACACATGCTTTAAAAAGATAGCTATTAGGTTTGCTGGTAAGGCAAGTGCTTAAATCAGTGCCTACAACTACATCGACACTCTGCAAATCACATTTAAGTGTGTGGCAGAGGGTTCATTAACCACTTTCATAACTTTTCTCTACCGTTCCATTCTATAATAGTGCGCGGGAAGAAAGAACACCTAAATTGTTCCGTTTTCGATCTGATTTCTCTCATTTTATTCGAATGGTCATGTCTCCCTAAGTAGGTGGGTGCGAGCAAAATATTTTCACATTCGGAAGTAAAAGTCGGTGACTGAAACTTTGCAAACAGATCACGTGGCAATAAATAATGTCTTTCTTTTAATGATTTCCACCCCATTTCGTGCAACATTTCCGAGAGGCTTTCCCCCCTTTGTAGAACATTTCTATCTGGCACAGAGGTAATCTTCAGAGTACCGCATAACATGCTCATTCCAACTGAATAATTGTTTTTGTGGTCTTCGGTCCGCAGACTGGTTTGATCCAGCTCTCCATGCTACCCTGTCCTGTGTAAGTGTCTTCATCTGACATTACATTCGACAATCTACATCATTTTAAATCTGCTTACTATATTCGTCCCTCAGTCTCCCTTTACGATTTTTACCCCACACCTTCCTTTTAATGCTAAGTTGACAATTCCTTGATGTCTCAGAATGTGTCCAACCAATCTCTCTCTTCTCTTAGTGAGGATGTGCCGGAAAATCCTTTTCTCCCCGAGTCTGTTAAGCACCTCCTCATTAGTCACGTGATCTACCCATCTAATTTTCATCATTCGTCTGTAGCACCACATTTTAAAAGCTTCTATCATCATTTTATCTGAACTCCTTATCGTCTACATTTCACTCCCATACAATACTACACTCCAGACACATGCTTTCAGAAAGGGCTTCCTAACATTTAAATTTATATTGGATGTTAACAAGTTTAACTTCTTTAGAAATGCTTTTCTTCCCATAGACATTCTGCATTTTATACCTTCTTTACTTCAGCCATAAAATTCATCCACTACTTTTGTCTCATTACCTAATCCAATTCCTTCAGCATCGCCTGATTTTCTGACATTGCATTCCATTACCTTCGTTTTGTTAATCTTCATCTTATATCTTCCTTTCAAGACACTGTCCATTCCATTCAATTGCTCTTCCAGATCTTTTGCGGTCTCTGACAGAATTACTACATTTTCAGCAAACCGCAAAGTTTTTATTTCTTCTCCCTGAACTTTAATTCCCTCTCCAAATTTCTCCTTCTATTCCTTCACTGCCTGCTCAATGTACAGATGAACAACATTGGGGAAAGGCTACAACCCTGTCTTACTCCCTCCCAACCTCTCCGCCCCTTTCTTGCCCTTTGACTAATAACCGCTGTCTGGTTTTTGCATAGGTTGAATATAACTCTTTGCTCCCTATATTTTACCCCTGATATCTTTAGAATTTGGAAGAGTATTCCAGTCGACATTGTCAAAAGCTGTCTCCAAATCGACAAACACTAAAAACGTAGGTTTCCCTTTTCTTAGCCTATCTTCTAAGATAAGTCATAATGTGAGTATTGCCTCCCGTGTTCCTACATTTCTACTAAATCCAAACTGATCTTCCCCAAGGTCGGATTCCACCAGTTTTTCCATCGCCTGCAAACAATTTGTGTAAGTAATTTGCAACCATGACTTATTAAGCTGATAGTTCTGTATTTTTCACACTTGTCTGCCCTTGCTTTCTTTGGAATTGGAATTACAATATTTTTCTTGAAGTCGGAAGGTATCTCCTCTGTCTCTTACATCTTGCATACCAAGTGATACAATTTATTCACGACTGGCTCTCCTAATGATATCAGCAGTTCAGACGGAATATCATCTACTCCAGGGGCCTTGTTTCAACTCAAGTCCTTCAGTGCTCTGTCAAATTCTTCTCGCAGTATCAATATCTCCTATCTCATCTTCCTCTTCCTCCACTGCGTCTTCCATTTCTAGAATACTGCCTGAATAGATTCAATTTAATCATGGAAAACCAATTGTCAATTAAATGACATACATATTTGTAATTTTACAAAAATTTAAAGTTTGAACTGAACCATCAATGACTCCACACCTGATAACACAGGTCCAAAAATCTTCAGTCATCACTATCAGTGATGACCGTCACACAGTTGACAAAATCTTTGAGACTCATTCTGCTCCAAACCAAGCACCCCGATCAACTCTGGAAACAATGTTGCAAATTGAAAGCTCTGCTTGCACCTTGCATGCAAGGCTAGCAATCTTCTCTTCACCAGCCACATTTACAATGACCTCAGATCCCAAGCAACTGTTGTCATTGGTGCCAACATGAGCTACAGCCTTCAGACAACTATACCCTGTATGCTCAACAGCCACAGGAAAGGCCTCCTGGCCTCATAAAACAGTTCGCCACCACATAGCCTCCAACCCAACATGCCAATGCCACAGGTCAAAGCCGATGGGTGGAATCCCACCACACATCAGCAACGCCCACTATGGCAATGATGGGAAGTTAAGACCTGTTCAACTAATAGTGATTTTTAGTATTAAATATTAGGTTTCAAAGTAACAATCTTTACCACACTCTGGTTTATTGTTTTCACATTTCTTGGCTTAGTAACACAAGCAAACGTCCCACCCAACCTAATCTCAATCACAGGCTACAACAAAGACCAGCCCAGCCTGTCACCACGACCAGATTCCCCCCCCCCTTTCTTCTCTCCAGCTATCAACTAACTGCAGTACTTACGTAGGATCTACAATTAAGAGCAATTCAGTCCAGTCTACAATTTAATCAACATATGTAGCCCTAACTCTAGATGTTAAGCGTATTTCAAGAAATTCTTGAAGAGGGATGAAAGTTTTACAAAATGTATTAATAATCTTAAGAAACAAAGTTCAGGCCAAACTGTTTACCTATACAGCAAATTCTAAAGGTACCCACAAAACTTGAAAAGTACATTCAAATCCCTTCAACTTCCCATAGTATACGCCTATGCTAATTCATTACTTTACAGGACTACTTAAAGAAGGAGGGGGGGGGGGGGAGCTAAGGACAATGGTATGCTTATTTTTAATGTTGTGATGTAGATAAAACACCTGAAAAGGAAGTCAAGTGTGTGGTGGAGCTACAGTAAATATAACTGAAATTGGCAATATAGGCAAATTCACACATGTTTAACTGGTACAATTATTCCCAAACCAATGGAAAAAATATTACTTTATAAGACTAGTTTAACAAACAAGACACCCTCATTAACAAAGCTGTACTGCCACAAAGAAAAGAAAAAAAAAAAAAAGAAAGATAAAGAAAAAAATTCAAATTTGACAAGTCAGTGGGGCTACAAAAACCTATCTGGTCAAGAGTAGTTAGTAAATACATCATCCATGAATTGTTAGGGGTGAATGTAATAAAGCATGTTTCTCACATGGGCAACTGCTGTGTATTTTGTTTTGTGTAAGACAACACGATCTCTCCCATACTGTGACAGACTTTCAGTTTATAATATGTAGATAGACGAACGTTGAGCTGCCGACAGACAAAAGTCACACAAACACAATTCTAAATTTTCCTCTTTCAGAGAAAGGCCGCGGCCGAAAATTTAAAATTGTGTGTGGTATTTCTGTGTCTTATTAGTGTCTGGTGGCGACTAAGCATTCATCTTTACGGCGAGTTGATCTACATATTATCAACATTCCTTACTGGACATTCTATTGTTATTTTGCCAGAGGGATTTAAGTTTTAATATTCTTACATTAATACTGATGTTTCTAAGCTACTATCAATGGCTTTATTTCACACTATGCAACACATTCAAGTTTTTTTAAGGAATGAAAAAGCAGCTAGTTGCCACTGTAATCTATTAACAGTTTTTTTGGACAGCTTATATTCCTGCCCGATATCCTATGTACAGACCGAACACACTGGAGGCAGACACCAAAGATTGTCTTGCATCAGCAATGCTTACCAAAACTTCAGTTTGTAGACTGGGATACCACCAGTCTGCTTTGATCCACGGCGTCACAAAGATGTCAGAAAACCGGTATATGGGATATCTTAATACTTCTGTCTTGTAGATACAAATAATCTGTAGTTATTATATATAACAAAATGTACCACTGATCACAGGTCTTAGCCCAAAAATTCGCACCTTCGGCAATCACATAAAAAAAATCTGTTAACCTACACCTAACCATCAAAGAGAAGCTACAGATCACTTTTAAACACAAAATATTAATGTTTTGTTTGTAAACAAACTATAGTCTTTCAACCACCACATAATAACTCAAGCCTTCTCCAAACACGCACATAGCCTACCTCAAAACTACCGCGCTGCGATGTCATGGGTCAAAACTAACCAGCGTTATCCCCATCTACAGGTGCGCCATACTAAGGTATGTGCCTGCTAAGAGACCATATGGATTTGGCTAAAATTACTCAACAGCCATTAAAACAATCACATGATTATACAATGATCAAAACTAATTAGGGGATCAGTTGAGATAGGCCTATCTAGGTTCTGAAGTATTGTCATCAGCAGAATGAATTAAAATGGTTCAATATCTTTCTGTTGGCTCTACAGAGTGGAGACAACGGTATGTCAACAAAGATAGTGGTAACAACAGAAAATTGCTGCAGGAGGTTGATGTTGACTTGTGTTTACCAAATTAATTACTCAAGAGGTTGGGTTCAGATAATGCAGAGTGAGCATGCACTTACGTGCAGTACATGACTTACCCAAAGCTATGACACAAAGAGCCATACGATGGTTGGAAGTGGCGCAGAAACAGAGGAAAGTGGGTGCAGCTATTGGAGTGCAATTTCCAGGACCTGGACACAATTTCAGACAACATGAAAATAAGGTAAATCCAAGGTCACCCACGAGTTTACCAGTTAACAGCCCACCAAGAGAGGAAGCTGAATACAACTCTGCTGCAACGCATCCTCCAAGCAGCAACAGGACAGGCAATATCAGCACTAACAAGCCGAAATAGCCTTCAGAAATGTGGCCTCTACAAGCAAAAGCCTATGATGTGTGTGCCATTAGAGCCTCACTTTTTATCCTGCGGAAACAGAGGAGAAGCACAAGGACTGGAGCCAGGTTTTGTTCGCAGGTGAATCAAGAGTTCATCCGATCAATCATCATTCCCCCCATCTGGAGAGAATGTGGAACTCTGAACCATACTGCTTGTGTGCGGGAAAAATCACCATATCATCGTGATGGACAAATCGTGTGGGCAGTAGTCAGTATTGCGGGACATATGGACCTCCGTCATTAAGTATGGCGCTTAGACCTTTTCTTGTACATTACACTGGTGCCATAGGAGATGGGCTCCTTCAGGTGAATAACACTCATCCCCCTAAAGTTGCTCTGGTGGGCAACATGCTTTAAGCAGATGGAATTTAATGAACAGAGTGCCCAGCTTGTACACCAGACAAACTGGGATATCACCTGGCAGACAGACCAGCACCCCTCCCCCCTCTGACAGATCCAGAGTTCGTTATTGCACACATGAAAGAATGGCCAAATATCCCCCAAGAGCTGCTTGATAACCTCATACTGTCCATGCCAAGCAGATGGGCAATTGTACTGGCCATCCATGGTGATCTCACAGACCATATTAGAGTGCAACGAGAATGACTTTTACACTATTATCAGAGACTTGGGGTGCCTTGCTCTAAGGTAAACGCATGTAAACCAAGTAAAGAGTTGAGAAGGCAAAAAGTACTTTTTCACACACAAATTACAATTTTAACCAATATCTGAATAAAATACGCTACCATATGTATACTGTGTACGATATCTCTCATAACTCTTTCGAGTAATGTATGTGTATGTCATTTCACGTCCTTTACAGAAAAATGATGTGATCCTCTATACTTTATAATCATTGTTGCAGCCAATAATATATTATTTAGATGACCAATAGCGATAAAGGTCCCCAGCTTTCGTCACTGACGATTCAAAACAAATACCAGTCACCGACACAAATGTGTTGTCAACTGGGAAAACACAAACACTACCTTTTTTCACAGTAGTTCGTAAATAAACTAAGATCATCTTCCACTTTCATATAACTTACCTGTCACGGATGAACACTTCTTTAACATTACATGCAGTACTAACAAACGTTTCTCTTCTACCTTAAATTACTGTCATACGTACACTACACAAAACAATTTTAATAATAGTGAAAAATGTTGGCATCATACTATGTGCCCATCAAAGGTCCGCTCCTAATGCCATAGTCTCTTCCAAACAAAAGCTAAATAAATGGTATGAGAAGACGAAAGTGATTTTCACCCGGCTATTACAGCAGAGAACTTCCACACGTTTAAGTAACTCAAAAAACAGACCAAAAATTTATCTTACTTGCAATTTCGGCAATGAATTTTGCACAGCAGCTCTCACTTACTTGCAACCACCAACATACACAATTTCAAGTTACCTCCACCTGTTCCCCCTTAGAACTCAAATACAATGGCGCACGGTGCACAATTTTTGTTTACAGTACAGAGGGGCGTAAAACAATGACAAAAATATAATCAACAATTACGACAACACAAAATTTCATATACACAAAAGTGTAGTAATTTCACAGTTACGAAATACATACCTAAACGCCTAAACCCTACAACCTCAACCGAAAAAAACAGTAAACTAGTAGTCACAGAGACACAGGCACACACACAACTCGCGCGGAAATACTGAATTAAGATGGCCACAGTAAACTGTACTACGTTATCCAATTCAGGATTCAAAATACGTTCCACGAGGAGGAATCGCAGTAGCATAATAAAATATAATAATGATTTTTCTGATTTAAATAATAAAACTACAATAACTTTCTATTCAATTCGTATCCTATAGACTGTTTAAAATATCAAAATGTGTTAATTTCCTATTCGACAGAATAATCGATTATATCGGAAGGCCCAACTGTATTATTTACTTATTTATCCATTCAAAAAGGGATAATTCAGTAATTTTTGAAGATTTGCCCTCGTAGCAAAAAGAAAACAAATAGATAGCTTAAAACTGTACCTATACATAAACTACGTAAGTAAACATGAGAGGACGGGTACGACAGATGTTCAGACGTGATTCTTTCAAATTTCTTGAATTAGTGACTTATCTAGGAATTCTTCGGAGGACAGAATTTCAACTTAGTGGACATAAAGGTGAAAAAATATTGAGCACTGGTGACTGAAAATGAAACTGATAGGTTTCAGCATTGGCAAATGAAAGTCTGTAGTAGAATGTATAACTAGGGGAATGCTAGATACCGCTTACAGGAAAATAAAAGACACAGCTGTACGAATAGCATGACCTCAGGCTGACAGCCAGTTCCAAGAAAAAAGATAAAGTTGGAAACAATATAAAGAAGCTTGAAATTAAAAGATGAAGCAAAGCGTTCGCATAGTCAGAGGACTTAGTGCCTGTCATTCACTTTGCATACAGAACGTGTATGCTCCCTTCTGGCATTGGATCATACACAACAACAAAATAAAGGCAAATTGACATAATATAATGCATTACACAATACAGTATAATCGAAAGTCAGGTATCTCCACCACTACACTGTTATCAATCCCCAACGCAACTGCCTTTTCTGTTATTTGCCTACTGTTTTAGTAATAGCGAAAAGTCGGTTTTGTTTACTTACTGCTTTTAGGCCGAATTTCCAAGGGTGCATATTTAGTGTGACACCTCAGTTTTAAGTGCATTTTCTAATAGTTTCCATACATATCAGTGTCTAATACATTCTGTAATTATATTTGTGGTTAATATATTATCGTTATCAATCATGTAAATCTCGTAATTAATTTGTAAACAATCATGAACTTCAAGAGTGTGAGCTGCCGTAGGAAAGTTGGTTTAGAGGTTTCATGCAGATGTTGCGATAGGTGGTTTCATTTGGGATGTAGCAAACGAGACTCTTCCATTCTTTTGCATGGTATGCTCAAGAGATGGGAAAATAGCAGATCAGGAACGGAAGAGTAGAGCCCTTCAGACTGATTTGGACAGAACGAGGGAGGAACTGATGAGATTTAAGCCGGGTCCTCATGCAACGATCTGTCTGCGCAAATGTCTGTGCAAATATCTGCGCACACCAATCGTTGCGTGTGGACGGGTGTGCACACCACTGCAAATTCACGCGCCCGACATCTTTCGGTGAAAAAAGAAACTAGGTAGTACAGACTACAATTTGGATGGCAAACGAATACCATAAGCTTCTTTACGAAGTTTATTTTTATCAGTGACAGAGGAAATCTATTTACGAACACTATTTGCAACGTAGGTTGCAAGAAAAAATATGCAAACAAACGGCAATAAACAGAAATGGTCTAGGCATTGGTTGCTTAAAAGAAGGCAGTTGTCACATGTGATTCTACATCGTTAGTTGGAGTGCAAACCCAATGACTGGCGTAATTATTTGCGAATGGATGTGGAAACTTATAATTATCTTTTGACACTGGCAACTCCTCGCATAATACGTAAAGACACTTCTGTGAGGAGATATATTTCTCCACATGATTGGCTGACAGTTACATTAAGATTCCTGGTCACAGGAAGGACCTACAAAGAACTCGAACTTTCAACAGCAATTTCTAAACAACCATTGTGTTAAATCATCCCCAACACTTGTGAAGCTATTTACGCTGCCCAGAAGAATGAATAATGTCATGAAGGCAAGTAAAGTAGGCCTACCTTCTAACAAGATACAAATAAAATTGCCTGAGTTTTAGATATGTTTGAAACACTGTACGACTACTTCACTTTATATTCTATATGTGACCAATAAGTTGCGGCTAACTTTGTTTCCCAGTCGGAAATTTCAGTTCTCAGCCATTTTCATCCACTGTCAACATAGTAAGCACACGAAAAAAGTATACACTGAGACAGATTTGCAGCGATCGCCTGTCCACACGTTCCAACTTCTCTGCGCAGATGTGATTTGAACCCACAGATTTTAGCAATTTTGCTCAAACCTCCAACTCCAAATTCCAGGTTTGCGCACATCTCATATCTGCGCAAATGTGCTGTCCACACGCAACGATTTGCGAGGTGTGCGCAGACATTTGCGCAGACAGATCGTAGCGTGTGGACCCGGCTTAAGGGTGGGACGAGGGTAACCAGAGGTGGGAAGTGATAGCTAGGAAAAGGGGTCGGAGAAAGAGAAAAATGTCTTGACATTTTTGCAATTAGCACAACCAACAGATTTTCCCTGCTATCACAGTTTAGTAAGGAAGAGGCTCCAGTTGAAGTAGGAGTAGTTCAGGTGCAACATAACTTCATTAGGAAACCAACAGTTTCAAAAAAAGTAGAAAGTAGAAAGAAAGTTCTGTTGCTAGGTAGCAACCACGCAAGAGGTGACGGTCCGATTTTGCACGAAAAATTAGGTTACAGGTACCATGCCTTAGCCAGGTGGTAGAGGATTATTTAGATTCCCTGTGCAAAGATTTCACTAAACAAGATCAGGTTGTGGCAGTGGGTGGAGTGGGAAACAGTATTGATAGGGATCAGGGCTTCAGTATTGAGTGTGACCTGATGTAAATAGCCTCTGCAACAACCCACACAAATATTGGTCTGGTGTTTGCTTTCATGCGAAATGATCACCCCCAGTTGCACCGCTCTGTCAGGAGGATCAGTATGGATTTAGATCAGTTACGTAGGCTGGCCACTCTATCAGACATTGGTTTGGTTCCTGTTGAGGCTATATATAGGTGGCACTTCACAAGGCATGGCCTACACCTCAGTAGGAAAGGGAAGAGTAAAATGGCTGGGTTAATAGCAAAAACCTTAAGGGGGACACTGCAATTCATAAATGTACCTCTTTTTTAAGCTAAGATCAGGGTCCAATGAGAAGCTCAGGCAGGCATGTGCTAAAGATGCTCAAAACTGACATGAATCTGACAAAAGTAATGAAAAAATCAATGCTACCATATTTCACCAAAATATTAGGGGATTAAAGAATAAAGTTGAGTCTCACAAAAGTAAAGTAAAAAATAATTTCACTATCTTTCACCAAAATATTGGGGGATTAAAGAACCAAATAGATGAACTTCTGGTTTGTTTATATGACATAGAACTAGAGAATATAATACATATACTATGCCTATCTGAGTATCACATTGTGACAGATATGGAGAAGGTAAACATAAGCCGTTACAAACTAGCAACACATGTGAATAGAGAGAATAAGGTGAGAGGAGGAGTTGCCATCTATGTTCAAAGCTATCACTCTGTAAAAAGTTTAGAAACACAAAAGATTTGTGTAGAGTAACATATAGAAGCATGTGCCTGTCAGTTTAAACTGAATAGACGTCCTTCTTTTATAATTGTAATAGTATATAGGTCCCCTTCAGTAAACTTTCAGTTATTTGTGAAAAATTTGGATGCCTTGTTGTGCTATATCTCAAATAAGGGAAAACAAATTATTATTTGTGGAGATTTCATTGTTGACTCACTAAAGAAATGTAATAGGAAGAATGACCTAGAAGGCTTATTTAGTTCTTTCAATTTGTCATAATATGTAATTGATTTTCCTGGGTAGTAAAGGACCGAAGGACACTGATAGATAACTTTTTTATAGACCAAGATAAGTTTAAAAACATAAATGCTTGTCCTGTTGAGAATGGTCTTTTTGGTCATGGTGCACACCTAGTTACAGTAAATGACGTAGTTCATCTCTGTAATGCAAAACAGCCCTCCAAAGTTGTGCGTTCAGTTAGCGATTTTTCAGGGAAAATCTTCAGCAGTTAGACTGGGATGAGGTGTATAAGGAAGCTGATGCTAATTTAAAATATAACTTATTTCATGATAAATTTGTAAGAGTATTTGAAAATTGTTTCCCCAAGAAAATAGTTAAATATAATAATAAGAAACCATGACTTACTAAAGGAATAAGATATCTTGTAATTGAAAAAGGGGACTGTATCTAACAGCAAGAAAGAGTAATGACCCAGAAACAGTCATATATTATAAAAACTACTGTGCTACATTAAGAATAGTTATTAAAAAATCCAGAAGCATGTGCATCATGTCTGAGATTAGTACTTATGATAACAAAATGAAAACAATTTGGAATATTTTTACCAGGAAGACAGGGCAACCAAGAGCACAGAGAGACAGCATTACCATCAAACTGAATGAAAAGTTTACAACTACCAAGCCAGAAGTTGAAAACATTCTTAATAATTATTTTTTAAACGTTGTGGAGAAAATAGGGTCTAAATGTCCATTGGAAAAAGCTAGGCAGTTAATGGAACAGGCTATACATACACAATTTGATACAATAGAAATTCCACCCACCTCTTCAAATGTTTGTATATCTATCGGACCAAAGTGCGTGGTCATCAGTCCGTAGCTTACAAACTACTTAAACCCAGGTTAACTAACCTAAGGAGAAACACACACACACACACACACACACACACACACACATGCCCCAGGGAGGACTCGAACCTCCACGGCTAGCAACCGCACGCTCCGCAGTGAGACATTTTAGACCGCTCGGCTACTCCACCGCGGCCCACCCACCTCTCCTTCTGAAATTAAGAAAATAATAAACTCTTTCAAGAGCTAAAGCTCACATGGAATTGATAGTATTTCCAGCAGGCTAATAAAAGCTTGTTCTCAAGAAGTAAGTAGGATTCTTAGCTACATATGTAATAGTTCTCTGAAGCAGGGTGTTTTTCCTGATAGACTGAAATATGTTTTTGTTAAACCACTACACAAAAAAGGGGATACGTCTGATGCCAACAACTACCACCCAATCTCACTTCTGACAGCCTTATCCAGAATTCTTGAAAAATTAAAGTATTCTAGAGTAGCTTCACACATTGGTTAAAATAAAGTTCTAACAAAATGTCATTTTGGTTTTCGGAAAGGCTTTTCAACAGAAAATGCTATATATTCTTTCACCAATGAAATATTAAATACTCTGAATAATTGGACATTACCTGTTGGGATTTTCTGTGACCTCTCCAGGACATTTGGGTGTGTAAATCATGGAATTCTTCTAGATAAACTAAAGTATCGTGGTATGAATGGGACAGTGTACAAATGGTTTAAATCATATCTAACAGGATGAGAGCAGAAACTTAACATAAGTAGTTCACAGAATATGCAAAAACAGCTGAGTCGTCAACTTGGGGAAACAAAAAATAATGGGGTGCCACAAGGTACAGTCTTGAGCCCTGTGCTGTTCTTAATTATATTAATGACATGCTATTCTATATTCATGAAGATGCAGAGCTGGTTCTTTTTGCTGATGATACAAAAACAGACAAAAACTAACTGACGAAATTGTAAACAAAGTCTTTCAGAAAATCATTAAGTGGTTCTCAGCAAATGGACTATCATTAAATTTTGATAAAACACAGTACATACAGTTCCATACAGTAAATGGAATGACACCATTAATAAATATAGACTTTGATCAGAAATCTGCAACTAAGGTAGAATATTCAAAATTTTTAGGAGTATGCATTGATGATGGATTGAACTGGAAAAAACACACTGAAGTTCTACTGAAATGATTGAGTTCAGCTACTTATGCTATTAGGGTAATTGAAAATCATGGTGATATACAGCCCAGTCAATTAGGTTACTTCGCCTATTTTCATTCTCTGATTTCATATGGCATCATTTTCTGGAGTAATTCATTGTTGAGTAAAAATTATTCATTGCACAAAAGCGTGTAATCAGAATAACTGCCGGAGCCCTTCCAAGATCATCCTGCAGACACTTATTTAAAGAGCTAGGGATCTTCACAGTAGCTTCACAGTATACATATTCACTTATGAAATTTGTTATTAGCAATCCCACGAATTTAAAAGCAATAGCAGTGTACATAACTACAACACTAGGAAAAAAATGATCTTCAGTATTCAAGGTTAAATCTAGCTTTGGCACAGAAAGGGGTGAATTATGCTGCCACAAAAGTCTTTGTTCACCTACCAAACAGCATCAAAAGCCTGACAGATAGCCAACTAGCATTTAAAAATAAATTAAAAGAATTTCTGAAGGGCAACTCTTTCTATACTATATACGAATTTTTAGATATAAATTAGTAAATCTGAAAAGAAGAAAAAATAATAAAAATTTAAAAAATAATTCAAAAAATTGTCATGTAATATTTAGTACAAAGTAATAATTTGTTAAGACACCCTTCATTAACCTGACACATTCCCTATCATTACAAAGTGTCGTATTCATGATCTATGGAACAAGTACTAATCTAATCTAATCTAACCTTTGCAGCATGCAACTTGCCGATAATGGCAGCTGCGGTGCCCACTTAGCGGGCCGCACGAAGTCTGCACTAAATTTCGTATGGGTTGGCGCGCAAATTATTTTTTACATACATACCACAAACACTTAGAAAGCAAAAAAGTTTATTACTCACCTGTACTACGCAAGGAGGTGCCGGAACTGCCTCCCTTGGTTCTTCAAGCATTTCTAACACCTCCTGACGAAGCTGCTCATTAGTCCCTCTCAGAAATTGCAGTAATTTCAGGACGAATGTTTGTTTTTAGTTCATCGAAAGTGTGGGGAATTGATTTGTACACTTTCTATTTCAATGCTCCCCTCATATAAAAATCGCACAGGGCAAATGTACATTTTAGAGGGAGCATTCTTACATATGCATAACTCTAAAAATTGCAGAATATAGTGCTATTTATTTAACAAAGGTTCCTGAAACCCTTTTAGGAACCAAGGCGAAAAGACTATGTGCATCACAACCTGTTTCACACTACATCACTGCAAACAAGTACAGAACTTTTGCTTACCATGGTGGATTAGCTGCGCATACTGGAACACCGTGTTGTGTTGCGTGCGGCCGTCCAATGTCGGGGCTTCGAATCCCCCCTCGGGCATGGATGTTTGTGTCGTCTTTAGTATAAGGTAGTTCCTAAGTAGTTTGTAAGTTTAGAAACTGATGATCCCACAGTTAAGTTCCTTAAGCTTTACAAACATTTGAACATTTAGAACTTTTCCTTAATTCTTGGTGGAATGGTTTGACCTAATAAGTGGGAACACATTACAGGCAGACAACGTCAAATCGCCGTTATTTTTGCAATTCTCTTGAAACCATGCGAAATATTGAAAGAAAACATAAGAGAGCAAAGTTGTAGAGATTTTACTACGCTACAAGCCAGTTTAGTCAGTTTTCGTGTAGGATGGGTGGTTAAACCGTTATTGTCGTGTAAATTTCGTGCTGTCAAAACGTGATTACAAGGGCCCTAACCTAAAATGGGCCAAAACAGAGCAAAATTCTCAACAAACAAACATGAACAAAGACTGAAAAACATCGATCTACCCAAATAACAAAAATATATAAATAAATAAAAATAAAAAAACTGTCACTGACAATTTTCCTTAGTGTTTTTATTTTATTTTTTATCTTGATTCCTAAAAGGTTTTTGCTCAATCTTGTTAATTCAACACAACTATATTCTGCAGGATTCCGAGTTGTTTAAAGGTATCAGCGCTTTCTATTTTTTGAACATACCAAGAAATCCATACGAACAAATTGCAAACACTGACTTCTTTTTCACATGTACATAAACTGGGGAGATACTGTTATAATGACTGTTTTAAATGATGTAATGATAGTAGTAAATTTTTATATAGATTAAGTTCTAGAGTTATGTGAAATTCAGATTTACTAATCTTATTCCATTTGTTATTTTAGCTGTAAAAGAAAACGTAGTCAAGGTTGGAAACAGAATATTTGCTCTTTATTTTAGAGCAGAACAAAGTAACATGAACTAACTCATATCTGAAATATATAAAAGGTAAAACAATCTACGTTATAAGGTCCACAGCAACCATCCCAAAGACAAACATTTTAGTAGACACACTGATTCTAATTAATATTCCATAAGTAGTGAATAATTACTTAGGAAAAAAACAAGGTAATTTGTTGTGATGTCTACACTTCTCTTCCACCTCATTAAGTAATGACAGTTGCCACTTAAATCTAAGTCTTCATTTATATATGAAACTACCAGTATCAGCATGTTGTTTAGAATATTCATTATTACAGAACCCTCCCAATTTATGTGCATATGCTTTGAAAGACCATTGTTCAATTCGTTGTTGTGTATTTCATGGCATGTTCATGAAACAGAACAAATGATGCACATTTTAGAGGGAGCACTCTTACATATGCACAGCTCTAAACATAGCAGAACATAGCGCTGTTTAATTAATAAGGATGGCTGAAACTTTTTTAGGAACCAAGCCGAAAAAATGGCATCGACAGGTTTCAAACCACCGACTTTGTGCATCAGAAGATGACATTCTGCACATTACACCACTTCGAACACTTACGAAAGTGTTCCTATACTCTCGTACTGGTGATGGCAGTTGTTAACTGCTAATATCGCATTTTAGACACTAGATTATTATTTGTCATACTAATAAGGACATGGTTTCTTTAATTCTTCGGTGTGCCATTGCTTTTAAATGACAACACATAAGTTATGATAAGATAATCATAAAATACAAAAAACAAGATTGTGTATGCCAGAGAGAGTTCTGGCGAGGAATGTCACATGACATCTCCGAACTGCTGGTTTATGTAAAATCAAGTAAAGGTGTCAAATCGCTGTTACTTTTCCAAATATCTCTATAACTGTGCTAATTATGAAAAAAAAAAGGAACCAAAGTTGTAGATAATTTTCTGTTCTAAAAATTCAGTTATTGAATTCTTTTAACAGATGACGGTTTATTTGCTATTAAAATTACTGTACAAACTACCTTTTTTAGTGTTACTAACGTATTTTTTGTTCAAAATATTTGAAATTGGGAGGTTCTGGTAGCTGGCAGACAACAGTTACGTTTGCAAAATTTGTTGCCCACAGGTTGAACGGTTCGACCTAAAAAGTGTGAATACATTACAGACAGATATACATTGTTAAATTGCTGTAATTTTTTGCAAACATCTCTGGAAGTATGCAACATTCGAACAAACATGACAGAGCAAAGTTGTAGACAATTTACTCTTCTAAAAACCAGTTTAGTCAGTTTTCATGTAAGGAGAAGGGTTAAGCCGTTTTTCGAGCTGTCAAAAGGCGATGGCAAAGACCAGCTTTTAGTGTTACTACCGTAACTTAACGTGAGACAAAATCCAGAGGAATGTGCATCATGTCTCAGATTTGTTCCTCTGATAATAAAATAAAACAATTTGGAATATTATTGAAAGGGAGACAGGGCAACCAAGAGCACAGGAAAAGGGTATTACTCTCAAAGGAAATTAAATGTTTAGTAAGAAAAAGTCAGTAGTTGGGAAAATTTTTAATGATTGTTTTATAAATGTTCTGGAGAAAATAGGACCTAAATGTTCATTAGAAGTAGCAAGAGGCCATAAATACACAATTTGATAAAACTGAAAATCCACCCACCTCTTCCTCAGAAATTAGAAAAATAATAAAGTATCTCAAGAGTAAGAGCTTGCATATAATTGATGGCTTTTCCAGCAGGGTATTAAAAGCATGTTCCCAAGAGATATCTAAGATTCTTAGCCACATATGTCGTAGCTCTTTAAAGCGGAGTATTTTCCCTGATAGGCTGAAATATACTATCCTTAACCCAGAAGTTCTTGTATTTTTTCGGTTACTTCTGTTTTAAAAGATAGTTTATTACATCGGTAATATATCACTCAAATGTTGCAACATTGATTTTACATGAATTGCACCCATAGTCTCGGCATAATAGGCCGTCCTTCTGGAAGGAAGTAAAAATGAAGACACTAATTTTACATGTTAGATATAACATTTCAACTATAAAGCCATCCAAACGTTTCTTAATAATAAAAATGAAATTGATGTGTAAGTACATACTCACCTGAAATTATGAATTTACTCATACCTTGCTTCTGAATCCTTATCTTCAAAGGTGACTAACATTGAATAATGTGCAAAATCAATGATGTTTGTATGTGCATGTCAATGATTGCCATTCAAATGACAGCCCAATGTAGGAGAAAATGTTTTGTGCCAAAATGACACAATTTACTTTAAATGTTTCAAAAACGAAACTCCACCCTTCTGGAAGGACAACAGAATCATCTGGGTTAAACAATTCCACAAAAAAATAGGTTACCTCTGATGTCAACAACTATCACTCAATCTCACTTGTGGCAGCTTTAACCAATGTTGTTATGGTCTTCAGTCCGAAGACTGGTTTGATGCAGCTCTCCACCCTACTCTATCCTGAGCAAGCCTTTTCATCTCCTCATAAGAACGGCAACCCACATCCACTTGAATCTGCTTACTATACGCGTCTCTTGGCCTCCCTCTGCGATTTTTACCCCACACACTTCCCTCCAATGCTAAATTTACGATTCCTCGATGTCTAAGAATGTGTCCTACCAAGCGATCCCTTCTTTTAGTTAGAGTATGCCAAAAATTCCTTTTCTCGCCAATTCTCTTCAGTACCTCTGCATTAGTTATGTGATCTCCCCACCTAATCTTCAGCATTCTTCTGTAGCACCACATTTCAAAAGCCTCTATTCTCTTCCTGTCCGCACTGCTTATCGTCCATGTTTCACTCCCATACAAGGCAACACTCCACACAAATGCCTTCAGAAAAGACTTCCTCACATTTAAATTAATATTCGATGTTAGCAAATTTCTCTTTTTCAAAAACGCCTTTCTTCCCATTGCCATTCTGCATTTTATATCCTCTGTACTATGATCATCGCATGTTATTTTACTACCCAAGTAACAAAACTCATCTACCACCTTCATTGTTTCGTTACCTAATCTAATTCCTTCAGCATCGCCTGATTTTCTAAGACCGCATTCCATTATTTTTGTTTTGCTCTTGTTAATGTTCATTTTGTACGCTCTCTTCAACACACTGTCCATTCCATTCAACTGCTGTTCCAGGTCCTTTGCTGTCTCTGATAGAATTACAATGTCATCAGCAAAACGCAATGTTTTTATTTCTTCCCCCTGAACTTTAACCACTATTCCAAATTTTTCCTTGCTTTCCTTCACCGCCTGCTCGATATACAAATTGAAGAACATCGGAGAAAGGCTACAACCCTGTCTTACTCCCTTCCCAACTGATGCTTCCCTTTCATGCCCTTCGAGTCTAATAACTGCGGTCTGGCTTTTGTACAAGTTGTAAATAACTCTCCTTTCCCTATATTTTACCCCTGCTGACTTCAGAATTTGAAAGAGTGTATTCCAGTCAACAATATTTTTGGAAAAGTAATGTATTCTCAGGTAGCTTAGTACATTAGTAAAAATAAAGTTTTTACAAAATGTCAGTTTTGTTTTCAGAAACGCTTTTCAACAGAAAATGCTATATATACTTTAGCTGATAAAATACTAAATGCTCTTAATAAATGGACCTCTCCTGCTGGGATTTTTTGTGGTCTCTCAAAGGCTTTTGATTTTGTATGTCCAGGAATTCTTCTAGATAAACTTAAGTATTGTGATATGAATAGGACAGTGTACAAATAGTTTAAATCATACATAAGTGGAAGAGTGCAGAAAGTTGAAATAAGCAGTTCACATAATATGCAAGAAACATCTAATTCATCTAACTGGAGAGCTACAAAAATGGGGGTCCCATAAGGTCCAGACTTGGGTCCTTTGCTGTTTTTAATATGTGTATATTAATGACTCACTATTCTGTATTCGTCTAGATCAGAGTTCTGCACGGCTCTCATTTCAGCCTGCCTAGCCCGTACGGGTTGGGGGCTGGCCCTGCTGGGCCATTTAGCCTGCTGGGCTGAACATCCAGAGAGCAGAAAGCGCACGAGCCAACCAGTTGGCCTGATGGTCTGCCAGCCTGCTGCGCATTTTCATTCACTGCTTTCATATGGGATCATATTCCGGGGCAATTCAACATTGAGTAAAAAAGTATTCATTGCACAAATCCATAGGTGGATCCAAGGAGGGGGGGGCAAAGGGCCGTTGCCCCCCCCCCCAGCAACTCTTTCCAGCAGCTCTTTTTTTTTAAGAATTCTTAACCAGTGTGCAACCAACCTCTGCACTGAGTCTTCAAGATTGTGAGACTTAAGTTTAATTGGGTATGGGGTAAAAAGAGGTGGTCAGTACTAGAATCTTTCTACTGAGCCAGAGATTAGCTGACAATGAGAATTCTTTCACACCCCTCCCCCCAATCTGATCAATTGCTGTCTGTTTCATCAAAGCTAACTTCTGACTCATCTTGCCCTACTGTAGATGACATAATTCTTCTACTACAGTCAACAATTACTTTCTACTCCATCATCCAATCAATTCCTATTATAACTTCGGTACTCGGTTGATGAACCACCAAAAAATCATGCTCAAACATAATACCCTTAACTGAAAATTGTAACAATACTTGAGATTTGAATGGTTTACTGCATACGCCAATAGCACCTATTAACTCTACCCCCATCACAGGCACTTCTACTATTTTCGTCTGCTTCTTAATATACTCATAGAATGACTGTGACATAGCCCTAATTTGACTTCCACTATCTATTAATCGTTGCGTACTTGTTCCATGTACTTTTACTGTAACCATTATCTGATCAATTATCTTAGTTTCCTCATCCTTGTCCTCACATAATAAATCCTGCCTTATTTCCAAATCACTCCATAACATGTCGTCCTGGACAACTTTTTATTGGGTGGCCCATTTTGCCTCCTCCTACCTCTCTCCTCTGTTTGATATAACACATTTCACATTTTGCTGTTATAAAAACATCGAGTTCACCTTTACTACCACTCTAATCTGGTCTTATTACATCTGCTTTAACTTCATACACATTTCAATCATCCGTTTCACACAATACTTTCATCCTCTCATCGATATGGGTAAGGACTTCCGATGCATTGATTCCCGTTGTATGCCCCACTCGGTCAGTTTCGTCATAATCGAGAATGGCTTGAATACAAACAGCATTTATAGACCTTCCCATGCCCCTTTTCCTTTGCTACATTTCATACCTTTATTAATATTGTTAATTACATTTTCATTAACTCCATCTATATCGTATGAGAGCTCATTCAGCGTGTCCACGTTCCTTGTATCACTATCTGTTACTTCACATTGCTTACTTTCATCGTCTTTTATCACAAAACTAACTTTCCTGCCTTCACTTTTACATGCTTCTATGTTATTATACATTTCGCCTGTTTGTATTAGCTAATCCCTCTCAGCAACTACTAACTCGATCTAACTAGCCACCTCGCTAACATGCCTGATTTCTTCTGCTACCTTATCCGATATACTATGTGCACTAAGTTCAGAGTCTCCGCACTGGTTTTCATGCTGATTTACTCCTACGTGAAGTCTCTCGCAGTCGTATTTTTCATTAAAGTGGTTGCCGGACCCTTTGTTCTTAACTTCATGGCAACTGTCTCTTTGTTGTTGGGTCCATGCAATGAGCTTGAATTTCATATAGTGGCAATAGGTCCGCCATGTCTGAGGCAAATTGAAGTGGCGTCCGCCATGTTATTTGGGGTACCGTATTACAGCTGGTATGCCACAACCACTAGACAGTTTTAGTTATTTACACAGTTTTACGTTTTAAATTAAGCTTGACTATTGAGTACAGATGTGCATGAAGTTCCGTTGGTGTGTCCAGACTTTATCAAAGCTGTGAATTGATGAGCCAGATAGTGTATTGTCTTAAAATGCGGTAATGAAATATCACGAATCTGTCAGTAACATACTTCCAGTTTGAAGTACAACAATTAGCTGAGGTTTGATCCAACAACGAAAGTGCCACTTTGAAAATATTTGTTAATTGTAATGCAAGTTCATAGTCTAAAAGTGCTGTGAAAGTTATACAGTGAACAGTAATTGTTATGACGAACAGTCATGATCACGGATTTGCATTTGTTGTTAATGTGTTCTAACAACTGCTTTCAAAGAGTCTAAGACACATTTAACTGGTGCTTTTTAAACATATTAAGTTCACCTACTAGTAAAATTGCTGTTAAAGGGTTTGGTTGTGAAGTTTGGTTGACGAAATTTTAGTACAAAGACGACAGTAACAACAGAATACTGCAATCAAAAATGCGCCTAGGTCAGCTACCACAAAAGCATTGTACACCGAAATAACATATCGTTAATAAATTACGTTGTTGCCACGCTGATACGCGTAAATATTTGCTGCACAGGACACACATTTAACAAGTAACAAATTCCGTCTGTTAATATTGCTTCCGTGCTTTGCAATGATTATATGTTA
Organism: Locusta migratoria; assembly: GCA_026315105.1. NCBI lineage: Eukaryota > Metazoa > Arthropoda > Insecta > Orthoptera > Acrididae > Locusta > Locusta migratoria. Next base: position 29,367,074 of record CM048747.1, read on the forward strand.
ACCATGCTTGATCAAGTATTGTCAACAACAAATGAAAATATTTTTAAAGAAGGCGTAGACACTCAAAAGTGTTTTATTTTATTATTCAACAAATGAGACACTCTTTCATAAACTGCAGTAGCAACAAAAGGAGAAACACACAGACGCTAGGCAGAAAACAGCCTTTTTTATTGAGTGTACTTCAAAGGAATTGCAAGACAGGTCATCTGAAGCTTCACTCTTGGATAAGCTATGTGTCATTAGCCAGGAGTTTTGTTTGTGTATAGGCAGACAGAGACCAAAAGAGGCAAAATAACTTGTGTTCTTGCTCGAAATATTTGTCGTTTTAACATCTCGATTTGTGTATTTAATTGCTGAACACCTTTTAGACATATTGCAGAAGCAAAAATGTACACCAAATACCGCACTTCACTTTCAACAACAACATACCATGGATAGACCCCTGTCAAATGTACTGACCACCGCCAATATGGCGGCCGAGTTAACGCAGTTTGCCGCAAAGAGCGTTGTAACTCGTGTGTCAGCCACTCTATGAAATTCTAGCTCGTTGCGTCCACGCCTCGCCACCCACAACAGCTTGCCCTGTTACTGTTGTGGCACTTCGTTTTTTTGAACATTCGCTTTCATAATAGTGTGTGCCGTAACCAAGGAGGTTAGAATACACGGAGATGCCCTTATGCTGAAAAAGTGAAGTCTGCCTCCGCCATATTGCTATATCTTGGAGAAGTGTTTGTATTGTAGAGCTAATGTTTTATGTCACTTAAATCAAGAATAAAAAGTCCGGCGGTTTTGCCGTGATGTACAACGTGTTAAAAGAGTGCTCATTTAGCTGTTAAAATTAAGTTTTGAAATATATTATGATAAGTATCTGTTACTATTCTTTCAAGAAAGTATATTGTTTGTATGTACATACTTTGCACTGAACGTCAGTTCAATGCATTAACTGTAAGACTTAACGCATATTTTAATGGAGAAATAGCATTCCACAACACACCAAGATGGTGGAAAGGCTTCAACTGACGTATGTGCTCGGCATAGATGACGCCATCTCCCTTTATTCCAACCTCCTAGGTCGTAACCACCTCTTCTGCGGTTACGACCTCATCCTGTACTCCTACCTCAGTGCACCTGCATATACCGCACTTTTCACTGACTACTTCCATGATTTATATTATTAATTAAATTATTTCTGTTCTAATTGTTATTATTATTACCGTGGAAGCGGTTGTCATTACTCCTGTACCACACATCCATTTCTACCAATTTAGTCAAGAAAGGCGCTTTGTCTTTCCTGCCCATTGAGAAACCATGTATGCTCTACGGCAATTTCTTCCAAAGCATCGTTATTAAATTGTGCTCCAACATTTGGCCTTTTACGTACTCGATCTTTTTGCATAAGTCTTCACAATACGATTTCATAGCTGTTTCTTTGCCAACTCGATACAGAGGAGCGTGTACGCATTCTTGCACTAGCTCATCCTGTTTATCAACTGACCAGTACTTTTCCTCAATTTTTTACAAAAATTAATCTATAATTTTGCATATGTCAGTTGCGTTAACAACCCAACTACTCGTGTCTCCACTTAATCTTGTTCTTGCAATTCTTATGTGTCCTTCCTCAGGTAACGCGGCCAGAATAATTTTCCTGCATGTGTCTATGAACCCCACCGGATGCATGCTGCCCTTCAGATCCAATTTTTCGATTTCCAGGCTCAAGTCATTCGGATATATACCTCCTAACGTGACTGTGGTGGCCAAAGTTTTCATATCTTCACGGTCTTTAATCTGTTCTTTGATTGTTTTCCTTTCGGATTTTAGATGCTCCACTTTTTGTTTTTTGAACTCATTGGCTTGGTGCATGTCTTTCAATTGAACGCCACTTGGGCGACTTGTGTGTCCCTAGCCTACACCAGTTATCCAACTGGGGAAAGGGGACATAAAGCTTAACGTGGAATCCGAACCACGAGACGTTTCTGGTAACTCCTCACATCGTTGAGAGGAGAAGGCTGGGTTGTGTTTCGCCCTTCCCGGCCTATCTCTCAGGAAGGGTTTTGTCGTGTGGGATGCATGCACATCTAAACCAGCTCTACTGATTAGTATCACAAGGTTTATTTACTATTATACACAAATATATTCAATTTCTAAACATATATCTGTTCTCTTCTCGTGGCGGCGTCATCTTGTACGATGCTAGCTGTGCTGTAACCTAGTGACTGCCTATTTCGGAGCTGAGTTCAGATGGGCTCTTCCAGACGCATGTCAGCCTACATATAGCAGCTTGTAGAGGGCGCGCATCTCGGTTTCTCCCTCCAGGAGGCGCGGCGCCGGCATGTGATTGGCTGCTGGTCATCCGCTGCCTTGTTCACGATCGTTCTCGTGCGACTGGCGTGTGGCGCTGACTTTACGTCACAACATCCCTCCCCCTCTCCCAAAGCGCCGAACCGTTGTCGTGTAGGGAGCTCGACAACAAGGGAGAACACAAGCTCGTGGACTTAGTGATGTATTTGAGCCTGTAGCTGCAGAGGACAGCAGGCTACCGGCCAGGCCCCGCCATCCGGCTTCAGCTCACAAGGAAATGTCCTCTGGGAAAACCTCTGAAGGGCCAACGTCCATGATCTGGAGCCCAGATGATGACGTAGATGGTGACGTCAGAGGCGACGTCAGCGTCGGATGCTGCATGGGGAGCTGGTCCAATTCCATTGGGATGTCGAATGGAGGCGGAGCCAGCGAGGCCTCCGTCTCCACGAAGTCCAGCCGCGATGCTGTGAAGATCAGCTGCAGGGGTGACTGCTAAAGTAGTACGGGCGGCGAAGGCCGCGCGGTCTGCATGTTGCACGAATCTGCCGAGAGAAACACAGAAGGATCATAGGGTACATTAAAAGGGCGAATTTGGTTTCGGTGCCTGCTTACAACTCAGTCAGGTCCTGAAATTTCAAACATGGAAGCACCGAAACATTTGACGATCTCACCCCACTCCCACCGTCTGCGGCTGCTGAAAACTCTGTAAAAGACTGGGTTACGCAGAGCGAAGCAATACTTGCGTGTCGTCGGCTGCTGCTACGGGCGGTGCAGTAAGTGGAGCAAGGTGCGGTGGCGGCGGCCATGCAGAAGCTCGGCCGGTGATGACCCTTCTCGTGGATGCGAGCGGTAGGAGGTAAGGAACAGTTGGTAGGAGGTAAGGAACAGTTGCAAAGCTGTGTCCCGTGAGTGCGCAGTGTGGCGTTTGGACATATATTGCTTAAATGTCCGGACGAAGCATTCCGCAGCACCGATTCACTGTGGGTGAAACGGTGCATTGGTGAGATGCTTAATTCCATTGCATGCACAAAAGGAGCGAAATTCGTGCGATGTGAACTGAGGGCCATTGTCAGAAACTATTAGTTCAGGGAGACCTTCCAGACAAAAAATTGAAGACAACGCCCCAACCGTGCTACTAGAAGTTGTAGAAGACATTGGCACTGTAAATGGGTAACCACTAAAAGCATCAACCACAATAAGCCACTTAGTGTTCCAGAAGGGACCAGCATAGTCAATATGCACTCGTTGCCATGGTGAATCTGCTTTGGGCCATGCAAAAAATTTCTGAGGTGGGACAGTGTGGTTAGTAGCGCACACTGAAAACTATGATGTCATCTGTTCTATATGGGCGTTCATACCCTGCAAAGTAGTGTCACCATGCCAAGTGCTTAGTGCGAACCATTCCCCAATCTTCTTGGTGAAGTAATTTCAATACTTCTTTCTGCAAACGCGTATGTCCACTGTCCTTTGAAACCAGAATGACACCTCTATGGACTGAAAGTTCATTTCTTCAATGCACCGGAGAATTTTGAATGTCAAATTGTGAGTGAGCCCATTCTGTGCGAATGTAGAGCGGCAAAATTCGTAAATTGGGATCTATTTCTGTGACCTGAGCAATTTTCCTGCAGTCCAACGGGAAGTATTACAACAAACTATCTTCCTGTGCATCTGTCTGACAACAAGACGTCTCAGAAGTGTCAAAGTCTTTATCAGGGCCAATCGGAAGACGGGAAAGTTCGTCGGCATTTACATGGCGAGTTGTGGGTCTGTACACAATATTTTACTGATACTGTGATCTCATCTACATCTACATCTACATCCATACTCCGCAAACCACCAGACGGTGTGTGGCGGAGTGTACCTTGAGTAACACTATCGGTTCTCCCTCCTATTCCAGTCAGGTATTGTTCGCGAAAAGTAAGATTGTCGGTATGCCTCTGTGTGGGCTCTAATCTCTCTGATGTTATCTTCATGATCTCTTCGCGAGATATACATAGGAGGGAGCAATATACTGTTAGACTCCTCGGTAATGGTATGTTCTCGAAACTTCGACAAAAGCCTGTTCCGAGCGAAAGAGCGTCTCTCCTACAGAGTCTTCCACTGGAGTTTATCGATCATCTGCGTAACGCTTTCTCGATTACTAAATGATCCTGTAACGAAGCGCGCTGCTCTCCGTTAGATCTTTTCTACTTCCTCCATCAACCCCACCTGGTACAGATCCCACACCGGTGAGCAGTATTCAAGCTGTGGACACGACAAGTGTACTGTAACCTACTTCCTTCGTTTTCGGACGACACTTCCTTAGGATTCTTCCAATGAATCTAAGTCTGGCATCTGCTTTACTGACGATTGATTTTATATGGTCGTTCCATTTTAAATCACTCCTAATGCTTAATCCCAGATAATTTATGGAATTAACTGCTTCCAGTTGCTGACCTACTATAGTGTAGCTAAATGATACAGGATCTTTCTTTCTATGTATTTGCAGCACATTACACTTGTCTACGTTAAGATTCAATTGCCATTCCCTGCACCATGCGTCAATTTGATGCAGAACCTCCTGCATTTCAATACAATTTTCCATTGATACTACAGTATCATCCGCAAAAAGCCTCAATGAACTTCCGACGTTATCCGCAAGGTCATTTATACATATCGTGAAGAGCAACGGACCCACGACACTCCCCTGTGACACCCCTGATAGCACTCTTACTTCTGAAGATTTCTCCCCATTGAGAATGACATGCTGCATTCTGTTATCTAGGAATTCCTCAATCCAGTCACACAATTGGTCTGATAGACCATAAGCTCTTACTTTGTTCATTAAACGTCTGTGTGGAACTGTATCAAACGCCTTGCGGAACTCAAGAAACACAGCATCTATCTGAGAACCCGTTTCTATGGCCCTCTGAGTCTCCTGGACGAATAGCGCGACCTGGGATTCACACGATCGCCTTTTTCGAAACCCATGCTGATTCCTACAGAGCAGATTACTAGTCTCCAGAAATGTCATTATACTTGAACATTCTACAACTTCCAAAATTCTACAACTGACCGACATTAGAGATATAGGCCTATAGTTTTGCACATCTGTTCGACGTCCCTTCTTAAAAACTCGCTTCGACGGTACATATACTAAAATTGGAACGATACAGAGACGATTAGCATGGCCCCTGCGCAAGAATGACACGCAAAATCGTGAAGCGTTCCACATTTTTTTTTTTTTTTTTTTTTTTTTTTTTTCGAAATCTGGAAGCCTATAGTATACGTGGTGTTGTGTTAAAATGGTTTGAAAACTACTTGACGGGGAGGAAGCATTGTGTGAAATGTGATCAGGTTGTGTCCAAAATAATAGCAAATGAGCTAGGTGTGCCACAGGGCAGTGTTTTTGGTCCATTACTGTTTATACTTTACATGAATGAAATCCCAAAAGTGCTAAAGGATTGTGAGATACACCTATTTGCAGATGACACACTTCTGTATGCTTCAGGTACAAACATTGATTGCCTTATAGACAATTTGAACAGCAATCTAGCCAGTATCAATCATTGGCTAAATGGAAATAAATTAAAGCTTAACACAAAGAAGACAAAGTGCATGCTTCTTACATTAAAATCAGAGGTAGGTGATCTGAACAGTGACATAGTTATTGATGGTGAAAAATTTGAATGGGTTAGCTATTATAAATACTTGGGAGAGATTGTAGATAGTAAGTTAAAGCTGGATGAGCATATAAATTATATAACCAAGAAGATAATTCCTTAGTAGGATTAGGAAAATGTTAACAGAAAAAAGCAGAATGACAGTTTACAACACCATCATAATCCCTCACTTTTCATATGCTGGATCAATACTGTACCTGTGTAACATGACATTAATGAGTAGGCTACAGATATTACAAAACAGATGCATGAGATTAATACTGAATTGTGATATGTATACTAGAATATATGTTGGTAACATTAAATTGGTTGTCTGTCAAACAGTTCATCACACTACAAGCAATGATTTTTATTCATAAGATTAAATTAGGAATGTGTCCAGACTATTTAGGCAATAAACTAACTTTATTGAAAGAGTCCATAAATATAATACAAGAAGTAGCAACAAATACTATTTGGAGTATAAAAATAAAAAAATGGTCAAAACTGCATATTTTTCAAAGGTATTAGCCAGTACAACAGTTTACCAAAAGAACTAAAAGACTGTTACTAATTGGCATTATTTAAAAAAAATCTAAAGAAATATATAGGTCTACACCTGAGAAACCTGAGATATATAATGTGTAAATTTATAATACCGTATGTGTTTAAATGTAATGTATAAACCTGTAATGCTGCAACACACAATAGTAAATCAATGTAGTTGTATTTCAATAAGTGTATGTAAAACATCAGCCTGAGTGCTGAAACAAACCAAACTAAATAAATAAATAAATAAAAACGGGGATGACCTGCGCCATTTTCCAATCTTTCGGAACACTACGCTCTTCTAGAGACCTAAGGTACACCACTGAAAGAAAGGGGGCAAGTTCCTTCGTGTACTCTGTGTAAAAATGAACTGGTATCCCATCTGGTCCTGCGGCCTTTCCTTTTTTGAGCGATTTTAATTGTTTTTCTGTCCCTCTGTCAATCACTTTGATATCTGTCTTTTTGTGATCTGTGCGGCAATCTAGAGAAGGAGTTACAGTGCTATCTTCCTCTGTGAAACAGCTTTGGAAAAAGTCATTTAGTAATTCAGCCTTTAGAGTGTCATCCTCTGTTTCAATGCCATTTTCGTCGCAGAGTGTCTGGAGACGTCGTTTTGATCCAACTACCGCTTTGACATAAGACCAAAAATTTCTTATGATTTTCAGCCAAGTCAGTACATAGAACTTTACTTTCGAACTCGTTGAACGCCTCTCGCATAGCCCTCCTCACGCTTCAATTCGCTTCGTTTAATTTTTGTTTGTCTACAAGGCTTTGGCTATGTTTATGTTTGTAGTGAAGTTCCATTTGCTTCCGTAGCAATTTTCTAATTCGGTTGTTGTACCATGATGGCTCCTTTCCATCTCTTACGACCTTGCTTGGTACACAGTCATCTAATGCACATTGTATGATGGCTTTGAACTTTGACCACTGTTCCTCAACACTATCTGTACTTGCGATAAAAGTTCTGTGTTGAGCTGTCAAGTATTCTGAAATCCGCTTTTTGTCACTTTTTCCGAACACAAAAATCTTCCTACATTTTCAATGTTTGTATTTAAGGCTGTAACCGCTTTATGATCGCTGATTCCCTGTTCTGCGTTACTGTTTCGAATAGTTCGGGTCTGTTTCTCACCAGAGCGTCTAATATGTTGTCGTCACGAGTCGGGTTCTCTGTTTAACTGCTCAAGGTAATTTTCAGATAAAGCACTCAAAATAATTCCACTGGATTCTTTGTCTCTGCCACCCGTCAGAAACGTTTGGGTCTACCAGTCTATATCAGGTAAATTAAAATCTCCTCCCAAAACTATAATATGATCGGAAAATCTATCCGAAATATTTTCCAAATTTTCCTTCAGCTGCTGAGCCAGGAGGCCTATAGAAACATCCAATTACCATATTCGAGCCTGCTTTAACCTTGACCTTAACCCAAATTGTTTCACACTTCGGATCTCCGTCAATTTCCTTCTATACTAGTGCACTTTTTATCGCCATAATCACGCCTCCCCCTTCACTGTCCAGCCTATCTCTGCGGTATACATTCCAGTCTGAGTTAAGAATCTCATTACTGTTTACATCTGGTTTCAGCCAACTTTCCGTACCTAGTACTATGTGGGCATTGTGACCGATTATTACCACTCCACACGTACTCCACTACCCTTGTAGCTGCTTCCTGCGTGTAGTGCATGCCTGAACTGTTCAGGGGAACCCTACATTTCTCCACCCGATAGCGGAGGTCGAGAAATGTGCACCCTAGATCTCCGCAGAATCGTCTGAGCCTCCGGTTTAAGCCTTCCCCTCGGCTCCAAACGAGAGGACTGCGATCGGTTCTGGGGACGACACTACAAATAGTTAGTTAGCTCAGATTCCAGCCCGCAAGCGAGGCTGTCAGCCTTCACCAACTCCGCCAACCGACTGTATGAACTGAGTATGACCTCTGAACCCAGCCGGCAGGAGTCATTGGTCCCGAAATGAGCAACTATCTGCAGTCGGGTGCACCCAGCGCTATCGGCGCCGGAAAGGCCTCCTCCACATCTCGGATGACTCTCCCCCCCCCCTCCCCCGGCAAGCAAACAGAGTGGGTGTCCGGACACTTGCCACACCAGACAGTAATACTGCGTATTTTGTAAGCTTTCATGTTGTAAACTTATGTATTTTTTGTATAGTGACTAAGTGCAATGTTGCACTTGTTATTTTATACCCAATGTTTTTAATAAGATGACCAGATTATAACATATATGTGACCAGACGATGGTGACACAGTGCACCGAAACGGGTCGTCACTTAATAAATTGTTAGTGTGCGATCTTGGCTTGTCATTTTGTAAACTATAAAAGTACATTTGTTCTACTTAGTGAACATCCCGTGAAATATAGACCAACGAATTACAAACATTGTCTCTTGAACTACCTGAACATAAACTGTGGACACACAACAATATTGAAAGTTGTAAATTTCATGCTGATACCACTAGTTTTATACATTGAATATAGATAAAGCTCTTGACTTCCGTGAAATGCGGTGTTGGCACACTTATCCCATAAATAGCGCGTATAGAACGCAATAACGTCTATATTAAAAGAAACAAGACACTTCGATATGATTAAAGAACGGCAGTTGCCACAGAACTCCATTACGTAATATATATGTAAAATTATTGGTATGAACATGTTATTTACAACGTCTGTTACTATATTGGGTCTTAAGAATAAAAAAGAGCACATGCTCCACAGAAGATTGTCAGAGCAAAAGAATGTTCTCTGAGTACGATCTCAGTTTCGGATGAATAAAATCTTCGAAGCATACGCTCTGAGCAGATAGTTCATTCTCGCTACCTCCCCTCCTTCTTGAGTCATGTCCGCCATATATCAGCTGTCCAATCGTGTATTTCTTTAAACTAGTCCAATCAGGCAAATTATTAAGTGTACAAATATGGAGTAGGCATCTACATGTTCAGGAAGAACTGTACTATGTTTAGATATTAGTTTGTTGTGAAGGAGCATATTATTAAGACTAAATGTGCACTTTTTACGAAAATGTATTCTGGCGATACAAAATTTTCGTCACGCGAGAAACTCTTTTTGTTAATGAAGTAGGGTTAGCACAACTTGCGAAAGAAATTTTAAGAATGCATCACATATTCATCTGTTACAACGTGGAATGCTGTCGGAGTGTTCTGATATGAGATAGGGCTTACTTGTTGTTAAATATGATATCCAATGGTTTGCTCATAAGCGTTAGGCCACGCGATTTTGAACAAGAAACAGGCTGCTAGGTATGTAATTAATCAGTTATTAATTTTCCTGTCGTGTTTACTTGCTTCTAACATAACAGAAGTTGCGAAGTCAGAAAACGCATCATAAATAGGCCAACCGGTTTGGATAGAAACAGTATTTCAGAAGGCCTACCTGGTATTGCAGCAATATTTATTTTGTGATGGAAACTGTGATGTCCTGGGATACACTTTATTTGGATCTAACAGCATAAGGTCTGACTACTAGACCCTATTTAAAAACACAATATTATTTTGTTATGTAGCTGTTTACAACTGTAAATATACACTCCAAACAAATGGGTAAAACACGCAGCTGAATCAATTTGTGTGTCATTTTTACGTCGGTAATGAAAACATATCTCTTACACCACTCTCGTCACTATATAAAATGCTGGAAGTGTCACACGATTTTTCTGAAGGAAGATACTCGTCAACAGAATGTTTTTATTTGTATTAACTTTTTAGATCCCCTCGTATTTCTTAAAGACTACAAATAAAGGAACTTGTTTTTGCCTCCTAAGTGACAAAACTGTTGTCATGTTTATTATAAACCACAGTAAAACGTAACCTTAATAGAAGTTACTCAGCACGGAGTATGCCAGTGAGCTCACTTCAGAAATCTGAGAATTAGAGTTGGCTACGGTTTCATGGTTCCGAAACCAGGTTTCGATACACACAACAGTTTCAGTGTTTCAAAACTGGCATCTTTCACGGTTTCGAAACCATGCGGTTTCATTCCGTTCTGTTTCGGATCACATTCGCGGGCGATTGTCGATACACTGAAACCGTTTCTTCCTTTCGGTTTCACGGTTTCGTGTCGGTTTCACGGTTTCGTGTCGGTTTCACAACACCGGTGTTTCACACCACTAATGCAGAAAGGCGGAACAGACTAATGGTATCGAAATGTGGTGTTTCATTTTACTGAAGTGAGTGTCAAATAGTAGTTGACACTCGTGAGTCTGCAGCTTATAATTACTGAAATCAAGATTCGTTTGCAAGAGACTGCTGTATTCCGAAATGACATAATGTCTGCTTTATAAATGTAAAAGAACAATAAAACAACGTCCACTATTTGCATTGAAATAACCACTTAAATTCTAGGTTTATCTACCATATTAAAAACACTAGAGAAACTACATTTTTATAAAATAAGATACAACATGAAGCCTGAAATGACATTTTTATACGAACAGGAGTACATCGCATATTTAATCTCGTGTTAAAGAGTTAGTTTCTTACGAGTGAAAACGATGTTACCTCCAATCGTTATAATTTTTCGACTGTCATGTTAAAGGAATTGCGGCGGTGGTGTAACGGTCAAGACGTAGAAGTGGTGAATTTGTCTCTTATTTTATTATTTTTGTAATTCCAGAGCATTATTTGTGATTATTTAGTGTGCCCTTTATTCCCTATAATTTATTTAGTATGTATAGAAATTAGCATTTATGATCCATCACTGTAATATGCGTACCGTATTGCACTTTGTGAGTTCCTAGCGGGGTAAACTTTTACCTACCATACAGGCGGCCTCGTGTGACTATGTTGGCAACATCAACGACACGGGAGAAAATCTTTATCAACGTGTTTCGTACAGACCAAGAAGTAAATATATACTCTATGGTTGACAGGTTCTTGTCACATAGTGAAAAATATTGCCCTCCTGGAACGAAGATTTCAGGATAAAACATACATTGCTTCACGGTTTCATGGATTCGAAACAGTGTTTTCGAAACCACAGATGGTACGGTTTCATTGGTTTCGAAACCGTCAGATGTTTCAATTATCCCATCTCTACTGAGAATGTTCTACGGTCATGAGAAACTTCTGTAGTTTTATTTATATGAAATTGGAGAATGTTCTCTGCTGTGAGCAACTTCTCCCACCCCAGTGCCGGATTAGCCACGTGGCAAGGGTTAGCAAATGCTACGGGCCCCGCGCATTTGGGGGCCCCGCGCTTGGGCGCCAATACTCTTGTCGTTTTTTTTTTTTTTTTTTTTTTTTTTTTTTTTTTTTTTTTTTTTTTTCAGTTATTTCAAGTATAGCATTTATTTCTTGCAAGTAGATTTGTGAAAAAGGTGAATTATCTCACCATTTGGTTAAGTTCTCGAAATTCTGCCAACTGATTAATAATATTTCTAACGTCACGATGAGGAACAAGGTAATCGGTGTGTCGGACCTAACCTCGATGGCCAGCAATAGCTTCTTATTGACATTTAGTTCATGCAATCCTGTTGCTGTATTCGCTTCATCTTGAATCCCAAATAGCGGTATCAATACTCACGGTGCTGTGTGAACGGCTGATACGCCACGTGTGAAAGGTAAAAATCTTAAATTGCGAAAAATACACGAATCAGGTTTATTTATAGCCTACAATGTTTAGTTACAAACGCCCATACACTACAGTCGACGTACAACATTTCCAATACTAGAAGACATGTGAAAATGTAAGTGACATAGTTGTCTTATGTATTCCTGAGCCTTCCCCTACCCCTGTCTGCTAAATAGAGGAAATTATTTTAAATTTTCGATTCGTTAGACAGGGTGCTGCCTCTTCTTTCGTGATTTTCAGGAAGAAAGTGATTCGCCAGCCAAATATGTTTCCACTGTTAAATCCGTAATATATATATATATATATATATATATATATATATATATATATATATATATATATATATATATATATATATATATATATATATCCACCCCCATGAACCACAGACATTGCCGAGGTGGGGTGGCTTGCGTGCCTCAACGATACAGATAGCCGTACCGTAGGTGCAACCACAGCGGAGGGGTATCTGTGGAGAGGCCAGACAAACGTGTGGTTCCTGAAGAGGAGCAGCAGCCTTTTCAGTAGTTACAGGGGCAACAGTCTGGATGATTGACTGAGCTGGCCTTGTAACATCAGCTAATGTGGCTTTGCCACACGGTTACTGCGAACGGCTGAAAGCAAGGGGAAACTACAGCCGTTACTTTTCCCGAGGACATGCAGCTCTACTGTATGAAAATATGATGATGGCATCCTCTAGGGTAAAATATTCCGGAGGTAAAATAGTCCCCCATTCGGATCTCCGGGCGGGGACTACTCAGGAGGATGTTATCATCAGGAAAGACAATACTGGCATTCTACGGATCGGAGCGTGGAATGTTAGATCCCTTAATCGGGTAGGAAAATTAGAAAATTTAAAAAGGGAAATGGATAGGTTGAAGTTAGATATAGTGGGGATTAGTGAAGTTCGGTGGCAGGATGAACAGGATTTCTGGTCAGGTGAGTACAGGATTATAAATACAAAATCAGTTGGGGGTATCACAGGAGTAGGACTGATAATGAATAAGAAAATAGGAATGCGGGTAAACTACTATGAGCAGCGCAGTGATCGCATTATCATTGTCAAGATAGATACGAAGCCAACACCGACAACAGTAGTACAGGTTTATATGCCAACTAGCTCTGCCGATGATGAGGAAATCGAAGAAATATATGAGGAGCTAAAGGCAATTATTCAGACAGTTAAGGGAGAGGAAAACTTAATTGTGATGGGAGACTGGAATTCGGTAGTAGGTATAGGAAGAGAAGGAAAAATAGTAGGTGAATATGGACTGGGCAGAAGGAATGAAAGAGGAAGTCGCCTGGTAGAATTTTGCACGGAACATAATTTAATCATAACAAACACGTGGTTTAAGAATCACAAAAGAAGGTTGTATACGTGGAAGAGACCAGGAGACACTGGAAGGTATCAGATAGATTTTATAATGGTAAAACATAGATTCCGGAATCAGGTTATTAACTGCAAGACATACCCAGGGGCAGATATAGACTCTGACCATAACTTGTTAGTCATGAACTGTAGGCTGAAACTGAAAAAACTGCAGAAAGGTAGGAAAATAAGGAGATGGGACCTAGATAAATTGAAGGAAAGTGAAGTTCTGGAGAATTTCAGAGGGAGATTTAGGCAACAATTGACAGAAACAGGGGGAAATAAAACAGTAGAAGAGGAATGGGTAGCATTGAGAGATGAAATAGTGAAGGTAGCAGAGGACAAAATAGGTAGAAAGGCAAGACCTGCAAAAAATCCTTGGATAACACAGGAAATACTAAATTTAATTGATGAAAGGAGAAAATATAAAAATGCAGTAAATGAAACAGGCAAAATGGAGTACAGACGACTAAGAAATGAGATTGATAGGAAGTGCAAAATGGCTAAGCAGGAGTGGCTAGAAGCCAAATGCAAATCTGTAGAAGAATGTATAAGAAGGGGAAAAGTAGATACTGCCTACAGGAAAATCAGAGAGACATTTGGGGACAAGAAAAGCAATTCTACAAATATCAAGAACTCAGATGGGAAACCAGTTCTCAGCAAAGAAGGGAAGGCTGAAAGGTGGAAAGAGTACATAGAGCAGCTCTACAAAGGAAATGAACTGAGAGACGATGTTGTAGGAAGGGAAGAGGAAGTAGATCAAGATGAAATAGGAGATATTATACTGAGAGATGAATTTGACAGAGCCCTGAAAGACCTAGGTCGGAACAAGGCCCCAGGAGTAGATGACATACCCTCAGAGCTACTAAAGTCTCTGGGAGAGCCAGCCATGACAAAACTATTTGAACTGGTGTGTAGGATGTACGAGACAGGCGAAATACCCTCAGACTTTAAGAAAAATGTAATAATCCCCATTCCAAAGAAATCAGGTGCAGACAGGTGTGAAAATTACAGAACCATCAGTTTGATAAGTCATGGTTGCAAAATTTTAACACGGGTTATCTACAGGAGGATGGAAAAGCTGGTAGAAGCTGACCTAGGGGAAGATCAGTTTGGATTCAGGAGGAACGTAGGAACACGGGAGGCAATACTCACTTTACGGCTTATCTTAGAAGATAGATTAAGGAAAGGCAAATCTACATTTTTAGCCTTTGTAGATTTGGAAAAAGCGTTTGACAATGTTGACTGGACTACACTCTTTCAAATTCTGAAGTCAGCAGGGGTAAAATACAGGGAAAGGAGAGTTATCTACAACTTGTACAAAAGCCAGACCGCAGTTATTAGACTCGAAGGGCATGAAAGGGAAGCATCAGTTGGGAAGGGAGTAAGACAGGGTTGTAGCCTTTCTCCGATGTTGTTCAATTTGTACATTGAGCAGGCGATGAAGGAAAGCAAGGAAAAATTTGGAATAGGGATTAAAGTTCAGAGTGAAGAAATAAAAACATTGCGTTTTGCTGATGACATTGTAATTCTGTCAGAGACAGCGAACGACCTGGAAGAGCAGTTGAATGGAATGGACAGTGTGTTGAAGAGAGCGTACAAAATGAACATTAACAAGAGCAAAACAAAAATAATGGAATGCGGTCTTAGAAAATCAGGCGATGGTGAAGGAATTAGATTAGGTAACGAAACAATGAAGGTGGTAGATGAGTTTTGTTACTTGGGTAGTAAAATAACAAGCGATGGTCGCAGTACAGAGGATATAAAATGCAGAATGGCAATGGGAAGAAAAGCATTTTTGAAAAAGAGAAATTTGCTAACATCGAATATTAATTTAAGTGTAAGGAAGTCTTTTCTGAAGGCATTTGTGTGGAGTGTTGCCTTGTATGGGAGTGAAACATGGACGATAAGCAGTGCGGACAGGAAGAGAATAGAGGCTTTTGAAATGTGGTGCTACAGAAGAATGCTGAAGATTAGGTGGGTAGATCACATAACTAATGAAGAGGTACTGAACAGAATTGGCGAGAAAAGGAGTTTTTGGCATACCCTGACTAAAAGAAGGGATCGCTTGGTAGGACACATTCTTAGACATCGAGGAATCGTAAATTTAGCATTGGAGGGAAGTGTGTGGGGTAAAAATCGCAGAGGGAGGCCAAGAGACGCGTATAGTAAGCAGATTCAAATAGATGTGGGTTGTCGTTCTTATGAGGAAATGAAAAGGCTTGCTCAGGATAAAGTAGGGTGGAGAACTGCATCAAACCAGTCTCCGGACTGAAGACCATAACAACAACAACATATATATATATATATATATTCTGTGTTTATTTGGTTTACATATACCTTTTTCTGCCTTTCAAGCACCAGTGTGTGCTCCAGAGCCGTTACCAGCAATGTGGAAGTCGTACGACACTCTTAGCAACATCAGGCTGGTCGCAAGCTGTGTTAAAAAATGACCGGCTTACAGAAAGAAGCAGTGACACTTTCTTCGGGAACGGTGACGGGTTTGTTAGACTGCCGGTCTCAAGTGCTGTACCACCCGCCACACTCCCAGAACTTCAGGCTCTGTGACTTCAACTTGATTCCTAAGATGAAGGAAGCACTTCATCGCATTCGATTCAACTGTAACAGACTTTCGTTGCACAATAGACCGCTACTCTCGAACTTTCCAAACAACCGGTGTTCCTAAGAGAATCCTACGACTTCCACATCGCTGGTAACGGCTTGTACACAATGCTGGTAACTACTTTGAAGGACAGTAAAGCTTTCAAACGTGTAGCTGTTTTATATAAATTGCAAATAAATAGTTGCCACTATTAAAGTTTCAACCCTCGTATTATTTATGATACTTACGCGTTACGCAGTCCGATTAAATAGTAGTGTTCCTTTTTTTTTTTTTTTTTTTTTTTTTAATTTATTTTCCCTTCTACACAGATCTGCCTAACCACCATGAGCAGCAGACGGATAGATACTGGACGTCACTATGCTTCTGGAAGTGCAAAGCGTAAAGCTAGAAATGAAAAGAGAGAAAGGCAAATGCTGTTATATCTCAAACACGTAAACTGTCTGAGTTTTTTAATGTTCAGAATGATTTTGCCGAATACAATGAAAATGAGGTACAAAATACAAAAGCTGTAGTTGATTGTAAGGATGATAGTTACACTGCAGAAAATTCATCAGAATGTGCAACTTTTTCCGATGTAGTTACGTTTTCCACAAGTGATACAGCAAATGAACAGACGGCAAGTCTTCCCAGGTCATCCATATCGTCTCCAAGCCAAACTGAAATGAAAAGCACGGGAAGTCCTATCGGCCCAGCGACCTGGTCTTCAAGACAAAGAGAAGTCGAAAAAATAATACAGGCTTGCGATGTTACTGCATCTTCTGCAACTGGAACACAAAGTGAAAATAAAATGTATTCTAACGATAGTGGTGAGTGGCCAAATAACTTTGACAGAGATTATTGGATTATGAAAGGAAGTAGTGAAGTTCAGCATATGAACAGTAGTTTTTTTGTCTTCAAAGAAAATATATGAGAAGGAAAATAAGCCAAGTCGTTTTTCACATATAAACATGAACTAACGAATAAAACTTGCATGAGACATTGGTTTTGCTTTTCAGAAAGCAAAGGGCGACTGTTCTGTTTTCTCTACAAAGTAACAGATTCTGACGGCTTGCCACGGTTTACGAAAGCTGGAATAGATGACTGGAAGAATGCAAATATTTTGCTGAAAAGACATGAAAAAAGCAGTTCGCATAGAAAAGCGATAATTTCCCTGTTAGTTCGCAAAAACAAGGATGCAAGTGTCGAATCTCAATTTGTAAGCGAAATTGAGAGCGAACAAAAGTATTGGCGATCACTCTTAGAACGACGTATTTTAGCTGAGCGAGGGTAGTGATGAAATTGTTGGTTCACCCCGTAATGGAAATTATTTAGGGTTATTAGAGTTACTAGCCAAGTATGACGTGTTTCTGTCCCAACATATACGTATTCATTCAAATAAAGAAAAGGGACAAACGTCATATTTGTCGAAAACAACGTTCGAGGAATTTATCCATCTAATTGCATCAGCCATATTGGATCATATTATTTGCGAAATTAAGAGATTCTAATACTATTCCGTCTCACTGGATTCTACTCCTGATATATCTCACGTAGATGAGCTGACTCTGATAGTGCGTTATGTCCTACCTTCCGGGCCAGTGAAAAGACTTGTGAAGTTTTTGGATACGGAGGGTCATACCGCTGAACAACTCTCCCTAAGCTTGCTATATTTTTTAGCAGAGACTGGCATTAATATCAAAGATTGCCGTGGACAAAGCTATGACAATGCCAGTAATATGAGTGGCAGGTATACCGGCTTAGAAGCACGAATTAAAGATATAAATAAGTATGCTGAATATATTCCTTGTTTTACACATTCGCTAATTTTGGTCGCCAAGTGTGCTGCAGAATGTTGTACAGAAGCATCCACTTTAATTGATTTCCTTGAAAGCCTCTATACATTTTTTTCCGATTCTACTTATCGATGGGGCCTTCTTTTGAAAGCACTGAAAAAATATAGCACTAAAATTCCGATTTTGAAAAGGTTATCGGACACTAGTTGGTCGGCCAGAGCTGATGCTACAAAGGCGCTTCTATTTGGTTTGAATACCATCAAACAAGTTTTGAATGATATATCTACTAATATGTATCAAAAGGTAGAATGCCGCAATCAGGTTTACGGACTGGTTTTGAAAAGAATGAGTTGAGACAGGAATAATATGTGTCGCATAGAACAGAATCCTATAACGCTTGCAAGCGACTATCGTTTCGCTGCAGTCGTCTGATCAAGATCTGAGCACCGGATATGCACTTTATAAATCCTTACATGAATATATCCAATCAATGAGGTTCACGTTTTCAGAAATTGAGACTAAAGCCAAATCCCTGAATAGCTGTGAAGAATATCAGCAAGAAACTTCAAGACGACACATGCGAAATACAAAGTACGACCATTTTAGTGGGTCAACTACACTCGATGAAGTTGTAGAAAATCAGACACCTGGAGAACATTTTGAATTTCAGGTGTTTATTGTGATAATTGACAAAGTGCTTGCTGCATTAGCTACACGCATGGAAAAATGTTTTTGGAATATTACGGGACTTTAAATCTCTTACAGCAGAAGAGATCTTCAAAGAACTCCTAATATCGTGAATGCTTACGCAGATGATTTAGAGTCGCTTGGCGACCAACTGGTACAGTTCGCTGAGCTGCTGAAAACGGATATCGCTGCTGCCATTGACACAAAAAAGAACGAAGCTTTAGAACTACAAAATTACAAATTTTAAATGGAAAATTCATTAGGATCGTGTTTTGCGAATGTAGTAATAGCCTTACGCATTTACTTATCTTTAATGATCACCAACTGCAGGGGAGAACGTTCTTTTCGATCGATAAAGCGCATTAAAAATGAATTAAGAAATACGATGGGACAGGAACGTCTAAATGA
Organism: Locusta migratoria; assembly: GCA_026315105.1. NCBI lineage: Eukaryota > Metazoa > Arthropoda > Insecta > Orthoptera > Acrididae > Locusta > Locusta migratoria. Next base: position 29,386,018 of record CM048747.1, read on the forward strand.
CCTCACAATAATGAACGTTGAATACGATTTACTCAGAGAAACTTATGTAACTTGTATTATTTCTAAATTTGCCGAAATTAAATCGAGAAAAGTTTATTTGTAATAATCTTGTTTTATTTTATATTCTAAACCATATGTCCCAAAGTCCTAAACAACCCAAGGGCCCTTTGTCAGATTTTGCTACGGGCCCCGCGCTTGCTTAATTCGGCACTGTCCCACCCTGTTACTCACGCCGAGAACGTACTCGGCTGAAGTAGGCCTATATTCTCCGACTGCCTTTATTCATGCGAACCCGAGTATGTTCTCTGGAATTCAGAGTGTAAAGTAGATACTCCGTTTTATTCATACGGCCCATTGTGCCGCAGTTTACGTGCCGGTAGTTCAGGAGATAATGTTTTTGCAACTCGTTGGTCCATATTTCACGGCATGTTCACTGAAAAGCCTGAAGAGAAAACGCAGGTCATGTAAATAAGTCGAAATAACGCAGAACGTAACTACTATTTAATTAATAATTGTGTCAGAACACTCCCATGCAAGGTAAAGAAAAGAAGCCACTACCAGAAAATGAATAACCGCCCACGAACTGCAGCCCAACATGCCTTTGTCCACATCGCTACAGCGAATAACAAACTAATCTCTTTCTGTATCTCTTTATCACCAACTTCAGGAGTTACCCGCCAATAGGGTGTTTGTTGAGTTTAGTTTACAAATTAATCGTACTAAGAACGACGTGTTTTTGGTACCTCTTCAGAGTACCATTACTTTGAAGTAGCAACGAGTTATAAGATGAAAATCATGTAAATAACAAAGGGAAGATGGAGTCTCTGCAGGAGAGAGCTTGCACCTCGCTCGATCGATATATATTATCGAGAGTCGAAACTGGGGATAACACGTCATAATGACGTCACGCATTGGTAAGCTAGCGATGAACCTCTGCTCTCCCCTGAGGATTATTCCAGTGAATCTGTCTGGCCTCTGCCGTACCCACGGTTAATTTTGTATGTTCGTTACATTTCAGATCGATCCTTATTTCTACCCTCAGATATTTTATGGTAGTAAATGCTTACACTGTTTGTCACGCTATTGCGTCATAGGATCTTTCTTTCTATGTTAAAGTAGAACTTGCAGAATTTACACTCTAAATTTACCGTACTTCCAAGCAATATTTAGAGACAGTATTTTTTTCTTCTACTAAGAACTTTGCAAAATTTACCCGTTTCTGAAACCTACATAAATTCACTCGCAAACTGTTCAGCTCTGTAGTGCATCGTAATTCGTAACACTCCACTTCGCTGCTGTCTGCGGCCACAGTACTTTACCTGAACCAGGACACCGAAATACACCATTCCTTTGTGCCGTCAGCCGAGGAACCAGTAGATGTCATGGGGGATTTTCCAGAACATTAGCAGCGTAGAGCGAGGGGTCAGGTTGGGTGTTCTCCCAGCCACCCCTCGGAACACATTCCAAACATTTCCCTTCGCACGAAACATGAAGTCAAAGCTGGCTATGTTTGTGCCGAATAATTAGAAAACACTAGTCCTTCCCTATTGTCCCTAAGCCCTTTTCAGCGTAAAATCTTATAGAGAGATTTTCTGTAATGTTAAATAATTCAGTTATTTATGTCCTGCTGAGTAATCTTTGTTCTCTCTTCCCTTCCTCTTCGCAGGTATAATCTCGGAAATAATTTCGCCGTGGAGGTTCGTGTCCTCCCTGGGGCATGGGTGTGTGTGTTGTCCTTAGGTTAGTTTACCTAGGTTTAAGTAGTTTGTAAGCTACAGTCTGATGACCACGTAATTTGGTCCGATAGATTTACAAACATTTGAACATTTGAAATAATTTCGTTATTCTCTAAACTTTAGTTTATTACGAGACAACTAAATTTGTCGAAACACGGGACACGACTGTCATCTATTAGGCCAGTCGTCAGGTATGTTTAGGTCCAAAAAAATTGCAGGAAGCTGAATTTTTGGTATATTGTTAGGACATATTAGAGTGGTATTAAACCAAGTTTGCAGCTTCGAAATCCTTTAGCTTAACTTTTAAGAGCCAAAAAACCTCGAAGTCCAATATCTCGGGAACTATTGGACTTACAGAGCTGCGGTTGGGCTTAAATTTTAGAATATTTTATCTACATTAATAAAGGTGTTGGTGACTTCGTCAAAAAACCACCCTTCACGAGTTATAAGCCAAAACCAGAAAAAAGTCCGAAAATTTCGAGGTTTTTTGGCTCTTAAAAGTTAAGCTAAAGGATTTCGAAGCTGCAAACTTGGTTTAATACCACTCTAATATGTCCTAACAATATACCAAAAATTCAGCTTCCTGCAATTTTTTTGGACCTAAGGCCTTTTTTTTTTTTTTTTTTTTTTTTTTTTTTTTTTTTTGTCTACGACTACTGGCCTATATGTAACAGCTTCAAGGACCAAGAAAAATCTCACTTTCAATCATTCGCGTAATTGTCGACGGAGTTTATAATTTAAAATGCTTTTCATCTTCTACCAGTTGCGAAGTATAAGTTCAACAAGATAAGGGGCGTGCTGTAATCTTGATCACTGAACTAGTCTGCGAAGTAGGGGGGGGGGGGGGGGCACAGACTTCTATGGCAAGTGCAGAGCTGAGAAGGGTACTGACGACTGTAATTTGCTAATCATTTCAAAAACCACCTTCTGGCCTAGATGGGCCTCTTCGGCTGCTGTCCGTCGACCACTGGTCACGCTCTGCCTCTCCGGCAGTGCAGTATTCAGCCGCGTTTGTCGTGACCATAGACTTATTGGTCGTGAGGGACCTCGCTCCTCAGTTTATCGTTGTCTCCGGCACAGCCGCTGCGGCGTCTGCAACCGTGTAATGTTGCAACATCTCACGCTTCAGCGGTGCCTGTTGCTTTGTTGCCGTGCGATTTATTTATTTATTTTTCGTGTCCAGGACATGGAATAAATACAAACCAACTAGGTATTTAATCACAGCACAAATTTACAAAATTAATATTTAAGGGATGATTAGATGATTATATTTTCTGCTGAGCCCAGTATTCAGCGGTTTTCACAGCAGTCTCACTGGCTACCGCTAAGTCATCAGTTGTACACGCGGCCGGTAGATTCTTGCAGACGAGTAGATGTTGTTCGTCCTGCACGACACCACACGAACACATTTCATCCTCACTGCTGAAACCCCACTTCTTGAGGTTGGTTTTGCATCTTGACACTCCAACTCGCAGCCTGTTTGTCTTCCAGGTCCCATATGACAGGTGTGAGCCTTCGGCTAGTTCCGACGCACAGGATACCGTGCCCACGGGTGCGGTTCCTGTAGGGAGCTGCTTGTCCACTGTTGGTCGAGCTGATCTCTACGAGATTACGAAAGTAACTCGGGCGTCCGATCCTTGATTGTCGTGAGTGCATTCGTGTTCTCTCGATAATCCATTTTTGTCCGGGGCAAGTCCCGGAGATAAATTAAATTGGTCCCAATCCCCCGGCTCCGACCAAGGTTTTCGGGAGGTTTTCCTTGGTTGTAAGGCGTATGCCGGAGCTGGTAAGCCCCTCCCATTTTTTACAATTGGGATCCCCCTTTGCCCCACTATCAGCTTGTCTGATATTGGCTGAATACAACCGCGACTCTTTATGGGCCGGATCTCAAACAGCCCGCTCCACTCCTCGGGGTGGATAATGAAAAGAGATAAGTTTTTTTTTTTTTTTTTTTTTTTTTTTTTTTTTTTTTTTTTTTTTTTTTTTTCGGCTAGTTCCTCCTTGACCTTTATTTGATTTCCTTCAGAGTTCTGCCAGTTCTAGGGGGTACACGAATTGCTGTAGTTTTCTGCACAAAACTTTTCCTTGACCTCAGTCTTGGCCGTTGAGGCACATGTCCGAACAAAGGATGTCTCGGATCGGTTTCCTGTCTCTTCTTCTCCGTTACTGCTGCAGCTTGTCTACGAATACCTGGTGGTGCTATACCCATAATTTGATACAATTTATTGACAGAAGTAGGTCGTAAGCAACCTGTCACAATTCGTCCTGTCTCGTTTAAAGCTGTATCTACCTGTCTAGCATGTACAGAGTTTTGCCAGATAGGTGCTGCATATTCTGCGGCCGTGCGATGATTGTGTGTTATTTCCAATAATTGTATTTTGCGCATTAGTAATGAAGTTGACAAAAATCTAGTGCGAGCCATCAACACTGGCTTCTGTAATTTATTACTCAAATTGCGTAATTTCATTTTTATAGCAAAATTACATTATATAAATATTTGATCTGCAAAAATATTTTAGTTCACTAGTGGATAAGAATAGCGATTGGGAAATTCTCTCACACTTCGAATACTGTCATCTATTTTTAAAATCAATACTTAATGTATCAGCAGTTGTAATATGTTGCAAAACTATTTCCAAAAATGATGTTTGTTTAAACATTTGAAAATTCCGTATCTCTAAAAACATAATGGATATACAAATTTGGTATAAACACAAACGAAACGTTGTATGGATGATGACAGTGGAGCGGCTTGAATTTGAGCAGGACGTGTCCCTCGAATGGATGAACACTGATTTCTGTCCCTGCAGAAGGAGACAGTGGAGAGGAGGAATCCATGAGGACTTGCTACAGATGGACATAGAGGGGCCCTGACGACAGCAGGCAGTGCACAGGAGCTGTGTGGCTGCGAGCGATCTTCTGGGCCGGATAGCGTCAACAAGCGAGATAAACACATTTCTTATGAAGATTAAAATACACAATTTTGTGTTTGTTCCACGGTTTTGTTTATTTTGTCAATCGATTTTCGGCTTATTAGGCCATCATCAGACATTTACTGAAGTTCACTCAAAGAACTTGTGTTGTCAGTAAAACAGAAGATATGTTAAGGCTAGTCTACACGACGATACTAGGTTGCGACACTCGATTCATGAAATGAGTTGCGCGCAACTGGTTTCTTGTATGTCTGTAGACACGACGCCAATACTATACATTTCAGTTGCGTTGTTTTGTAAGTGCCGTAGTCGCCGTAGAATGAAAGTTTTGGTAGCTGTAAAAGTTGAGGCGTAGCTATTGCTTCTCTGTGTGAAGTCGCGGCGTGATCTGTTTGCGAAGTTTCAATCACTGACTTTTACTTCTGAATGTGAAAATATTTTGTTAGGACCCACCTACTTAGGAAGACATGACCATCCCAATAATAAGAGAAATCAGATCGAAAACGGAACGATTTAGGTGTTCTTTCTTCCCGCGCGCTATTAGAGAATGGAACGGTAGAGAAAAGTTATGAAAGTGGTTAATGAACCCTCTGCCAGGCACTTAAATGTGATTTGCAGAGTATCTATGTAGATAAGACTTAAACATAAAAAAGAATAAGAAACTTGTTTGGGTTCGTGACTGGATTAAGAAAAGACGTCAGCTCGGTTGCTTAGCGATCTTGATGAAAGAAATTGTGATTGAAGACCCTAGAAGCTATTTTAATCAACTCAGAATGTCACCAGAGCAGTTTATGTTCCTTTTAAACGGAGTTACTAATGCAATAAAGAAACAAGATACTGTTATGCGTGAAGCATTGTTACCAGAACTGAAATTACAAAATGCATTACTTTTCTTGTCAAATAGATATTCGTCTCTACAGTATCTGTACCGTGTTCCCAAATCCACAATTGTCATAGTTCGTTTGTGTAGGTATTTGGAATTGAATGTACTTTACTCTGCAATTCACTGATCGTCAACCCATCAATACTTAATTCACGAATAATTGCTTCAAAAGAAAAAAAAAAAAAAAAATGTTCAAATGTATGTAAATCTATCGGACCAAACTGCGTGGTCATCAGTCCGTAGCTTACAAACCACTTAAACCTAGGTAAAGTAACCTACGGACAAACACACACACACACACACCCATGCCCCAGGGAGGACTCGAACCTCCACGGCGAGCAACCGCGCGCTCCGCAGCGAGGTGCTTTAGACCGCTCGGCTACTCCACCGCGGCAATGATTGCTTCAAGAGCACTAACACGCAACTGCTTATTAGTGAAATTTTCATTGTTAAAATAGCACAAACACCTATGAATCGCATATATGTCCAAAAACCGAATTATTTCTTCCTCTGCCCCCTTTATCTTGGGTTTTGTTCTGTGTTGGTTATCACTTAACCTAAAAACACGCGCAATCAGTTTCGCCAAAGTTGGAAGGTGCCGAAACTGTTTAGTTTCGCCAACGAGTTACGCGAAAGCCTACCGCGCATGCGCACTGGCCAGTAGCGCAGTTTATGAAACGAAGTGTCGTGTAAACAAGCCTTTACACACAGAAAAGTAAATTAACTTCTTTGATGGAGCAGTTACAGTGTAAATAAATATTTGAATGAAATCTGTAAATTAATCGCACTGAAAAAGGAAACATAAATACAACAGTACACACATAAATTCTACAGTGAATAAAAATAAACAAGAACCTGATGTTTTAAGGGTTGTTCAAAACACAAGGTGATTCAAATATTAGGCACCTGGCACACTATTATAACTAAATAAACAAATAGACAAAAATATAGGGTAGGGTGACCAGATTTCCATAATCAAAATACGGGACACAAATTGAAAGTTGCAATGATGCCACATTTCGTGGAACGTTTCGTAAGTGCTGTATCATTACAATAGCTTTTAGTACAAATATTTGGTCCCCACTATAACTACATACATCCCCATACCTTTTTGTTAAGACTCGCACTAAAAAAAAAAAAAAAAAAAAAAAGCCAAAAATTTCATTGCTTTACTAATGGCGTAAATAACACATGTAAATTATAGATAACGACATCTTTAATTAGAGCTACAGCTGTTAATATATACATGGGTTACTTATTACTCACTCTATTTTTCAGAAAAATGTTTGTCATTTCAGAGTATGATAATCTGAAATACAGTTTTGTTAAAATTATGAGGTTCAGAATTGAAAGTGTTACGGATATAATTTAATTAAGACTCGTTTTTAGAATACTTCCTATGTTGTTTTCATCAGACCGTAAAGCAATTGCGTTAATAGACACAGTGCTAATTATGAGCTGCAATTTTTGCAGCAGATATCACGGTATGAAATAATTTGAAAGAAATATTTTTCACGAAGGCAGTATTTATAAATTCGTGCTTTACCGCTTCACACACACATTTCTAACATTGTTCACATACTACTCTCCACTGGCTTGCATAGAAAGCAAGGAAGCCTTCCTCAGTAGCAACATGCTTACTTCTTCAGTTATGGTGACACTATTCTCACGTTTTGCAAGACAAGACGTCATACTTTATAAAGAAGTTTTGCTGTAAAGAGCTACGCTGTGTGAGTTGCACAACGTCAAACCAAACTTCACTGTCGACCGACAAACTACTTCTGTTCAAGATGAAAATAATTTCTGCCTTTGATGTTGTAATTTCTGAAATGAAAACGCGCCTTAATTCCTCTTCGTATTTGTATGAAAACGCATCGCGACGGGTTACTCTTACAAGTTAGTGGTTTAAAACGACATCATAAATTACATGTCCTGAAGCAATAACCAATGCACAACTTCTCGAAATGTGAAATCATTACATAGTACCAAACAAAGGAATTAATAAATCGTTCTTTGTGCGCATTTCTTTCATAGGATGTGTACTTTTGTTTATGTTTTAGCTATGGTACATTACTTAAAACACAACATTTCGAAAAATACAGGACGCGTAACGAAAAACAGGACAATACGTCCCGTATGTGATTTGTCGGGACAAAGGGACACTTGAGCTAATTAAGGGACGATCCCGTAAAATACGGGACGTCTGGTCAGCCTAATATAGGGGTTGGATGGGAGAGTATAGGTGGGGTGCATTGGAGAATTGAGAAGCTCGCACTGAAAAATGGCGAAGATAAACATATTCAATTATAGTGTTCATAATTAAATAAAAAATTACTGTAATGACAGAGTACAGAATCATTTGTAATATTAGTACTAACAAAGAAAGATACAAAGCAGGTGTGATACAATGGCAGGCTAGACTCTCATTTATGTCAAGAGAAACGCATTTTTTAAAAGTAATTACGAGCTATTGACATTGCAGTGCCAGATCGTAGAATTTCCGAGGTATTAACAAGTCGTGAATACGACTTTTATTCTAACTATGGACGGATAGTGAAAAAACTACAATCTTAGGCCTATCTTATTTTGACACCCTTTGAACAGCCTTAAAATTATTGAATGTATCAGAAGTAGAATCTGGAATTCATTTTTACTTTTTAAAGAAAGAGTGGGGCCCCTCCTCGCCCGCACTAGCAGCTGTGCGTTTGTTAGCAATTCAGTTGAGATCACAGGATGCGGGTCTGTGCAACACCACCTAGAGAGAAGGCCGCGGCGCTCTTGTGTGACGTCAGGCAGAGTAGGTTGCGCGAGCATAGCCGACTGGGTAGCCGCTGGGGCACGGCACACTATGCCGAAGCAGCGAGCCAGTCAGATATGCGCGCGCAACCTACTCTGCCTGACGTCACACGAGAGTGCGTCGGCCTTCTCTCTAGGTGGCGTAGGTCTGTGACGTTCGTACATGTGGGCAGGATAGATAGTGGACGAAAAACGAGCGAAGGGTAGCGGTTTTACGAGCAGAAAAAGAAAAAAAGAAAAAATAACAACAACCTAGGCAACTGTCAAGGGGGAAAGAAAACTCTGCGACATTCCTGGAAAAGTAAGACAAGTAGCGGTTGCTTGCTATCTGTGACAGGCAGACAAGGATAAGGTTCTGTTTGTATCGAGATTCGTGCAAGATCCAGTTGACTTTGCAACGTTCGTCATTAAGAGTCGCTGAGGGGTGCAGCTGTGGGCGGGCGCTGACGAAGTCTCTGGCCGCTATAGTAATACTGTGGATATGGTCACAAGCAGCAGCTGACATTGAAATTAATGATCCCACCACTGAGGAAGCCACACATACTGTAGAATGATGGTCAAGTTGTGAATAGTAACATCGATTTTTTAAATACTCTCAACAGAAATTAGATATCTCAGTTCTCGTTTTGGAAATAGAACTGATTTTAAAGAAAATTATAAATAGATTTACCTGCAAAATCGTCACTTGGACATCAGTGCAATTCGTCTGTCCTGAGACAAGTACAAGAATTTCTGTATGACGTTGTCGTAAAAAAAGGTGCTTCCTCTTCAGAATGGTAAGAGTTTACTTCTCGTGGAAAGCAGACTTCAGTCGCTCAGTCTTTCCTCGGATTGTGTACTTCGTAGATACGAGTTGATTCTTCTAAGAGCCAAAAAAGATCTTTCCACTGAAGATGAACTACATGGAATTGTCAGTATCAAAGTGCTAATTTATACACTTCACCAAACCTTGAAATCAAGCAATGTTCGTTCATAAATGAAACTACCTCAAACACATTTTTATAAGAGAACTCAGGCGAACTGTATAGTACAATGAGTTCATTTTTAAGGCAACATAGTCTAAGAATGGTCCATAAATTACTGACAGTTTATGTTCTAAATGGTCAGGAAATTTTCGTTTGTAATTTAGTAGTTTTGAGAGTAAAGGAGATGGAAAAATTCCAGCTTATCGAAAGAAGAGAACCTTTGTTCTATTTCGCACAGAATGTGCTCAACTATATCAAAATACAAACGACAATAAATGCCCATATCTGTTTCATCTGAATGGTGTCTCTTCACTCTCTGTTTACGGTATGTATCAAAGTTTTGAGCCACAGACGACTTCCAAAATATATCGAAACTGTGTTCCCTGTCAAATTGGAGCTGTTCTGAAACCCCCTTAATCTTCTTTCTTCAATAAACTACATCATAGTTTTTCTTTTACAGTAAGTTATACAATACATTTGTGTAACCGAACGGCTTAGAAAATACTTCCAACGAGAAAACTGACTGAAAATTTTTCAGAAAAGCCAGAAAACCATGATTTTACCGCTGCATCGCTGTCCCAATTATCAGTGTTATCCAACGCTGTCAAAGAATTGCAGCCGGCCGCGGTGGCCGAGGAGACTGAGGCGCTCTAGTCACGGCCTGCACGGCCACTACGGTCGGGTGTTCGAATCCCCCCTCGGGCATGGATATTTGTGACGTCCTAAGTCGTAAGTAGTTCATAAGTAGTTTGTAAGTTTAGGGACTGATGACCCCGTAGTTAAGTCCCATAGACTATATAAAAATTTCAAAGAATTGCAATAGTTCTACTCTGTGTTCTGTAACTGTGAGGACCAATCTGGATAAGAAATTCCATCTAGTGGGGGCAAGTGATGGCAACTTTCTTTGGACAAATTGCTGTAATGCCCAAGTTCTTGTAGAAGACTTGGAAAAATGAAGAAATACCACTTAGAGTTTGAAAACATATTTTACATGCTTTTATATTAGAGACACTTTGTTGCAAAACCAAATTTAATACATGGGCGTAGCAGTGAGTGAAAAAGGCCATGGGATATCTTGACAAAACCTTACTCTGCAGCCCATTAATATGACCACTCATTACTAATGCTTCATCGTACGTCTGGCCACGGGCAAATTCACCAACTATGTATTCAGCGTGAGCAAACATACCATTACGTGTTCTATCTGCATTTAACGTCAACAAAACCAACAAATCTTTTACATACATTTCCTCCGCGAACATAACGTAAAACTGTAGACAGTTGCGATTAACACGATATGTCAGAAGTTCCGTTATGGCTACGAAGTCTGCTGATGTTATTTCCTGTGTGATTGCTTGACTACAGTGGATGTATTTGAGTGTCCCTCTAACAATGGATCATAGTTTTTCAACACACTTAGCAATTCCAGATAATTTCCTTTGTTAACAGAAGTATCTGATTCATTATGTCCTCGTAATGGGAGCTCTTGTATAGCTAAAAAAACATTGCGTCAATGAGTCTTTTCAAAATTTTCGTGCCTCGTAACTTGTTCGTTGTGCTGGCTTATATAACCTCGGTGCTGCTAGCTTAATATGAACTCATATCCTTCCCAAATATTTTAACTTTAAAAATGACTGAATGTGACTCTGTGATTTTGAATATCTTTGTTGCCCAACTGATAAGCTGAAAAACCGTGTTTATTCCATGGCGACTTTTCTCTGGAAAACAGCAGCCGGTCGCAGTGGCCGTGGGGACTGAGGCACGCCAGTCACGGTCTGCACGGCCACTACGGTCGGGGGTTCGAATCCCCCCTCGGGCATCGATGTTTGTGCCGTCTTTAATATAACCTAGTTCATAGGTAGTTTGTAAGTTTCGGGACTGATGACCCCGTACTTAAGTCTCATAAGCTCTTCAAACATTTGATTTGATTTGGAAAACAGCAAACATGGCTTACAGAAAAGTTTATTTGAATCAGGGCAGCCGGTCAACCACTCAAAACTTTCATATTGGTAAACAAAAACAAAAAAAGTCTAATAGAACAGTCTTTTTTGCCCTTATGCCCTGTTACTAGGTAAGGTAATGTTGGCTTCGGCCTACTTTTCCTTACTACTTCCAATTTTTCTTGCAGAGTTCTCATCGAAAACGGTTTTTCCAGCAAGTTTTTTTACTGACGCAGGTTTACCAGACGTCCTCTTTTACTCGGACATGTCCTCTTTTTTGGACCCTAAAATAGTCTGGGCGGATTTTATGCAACTGCTTCAATTTGAAAGTGCAAAAATACATTCTTTTAAACTCTCATAAATGAAAACTCTATAGAACTTATCTTCCAACACTGTTTTTTTTTTTTTTTTTTATGGATTATCATCTTTTGATGTCGCCCGTGCATCAAGCTCAACTTAACGTTTTCAGAGAATTTGAAATAATTAGGGTTGTAATTAGCGTGTAATACAAGTTGCGAGGCGGCCAGGAAAAGGAATTACATGTGCAAATGTACAAGATAACTCAGCTCCTAATCATTTCAAATTATAATCCATATCAGTAGCAGACTGGGGGGGGGGGGGGCGCGAATAGGGCGGACCGCTCTGGGCCTCGCTCCTTGGGTGCCCTCCAAATATGTCGAAAGCTTTTTTGTGTGCGCTTTGGCTCTCGGCTCTCGTTTTGGAGCGTCGAAATCTCGAAAGCATTTTTTATTTGTTTCGTGCCCCCGTCCAAGGGGGCTCCAAACTTACTTTATTTTACAGTAATACATGTATTTCCAAGTGGACGGGGGCCCCTCATTTTGTTTTGGCGCCGCACCGGACCCCAGACAGCCTTAGTCCGCCACTGATCCTTACGCTCATTTGTATAACTCTGAAAGTGTCCTCTTTGTTGAGCACTGACATCTGGTAACCCTATACTGATGTATTTACTTCCAATGTAAGTTCTGAACTGGAAGAAACGATGTTAAAAACTAAAACAGTTTTTGAACAAACCTGTACACTGTATTTTAAATGGCAACTAACATCTACAGTTTAGGACAATAACGGAAAATAGCTTGGTAAACGTGTCTAGAACGCGCAACTCCCACGTGCGAAAGCCCGTCCAGCGAGTTGGCTACCATAACGAACCGTGCGACGCCTTCACCGCACGCCTATACTTGGCGTCACATAAGAAGGCGCTTCTGCGCATACAGGCGGAGCGATAGGAGAAACGTGGAGGGAAGGAGCTACGGCCGAGTGCCTACAATTGCGCCTCCGGGAGAAACATTGCGTAACTCGCGGCCAGCCACGCGCCTACAGAATAGACTTGCGCATAGTTCGCGATCAAGAGCGCTCACTTTAGTTCGCGGCCTGCCGTTCCCCGTGACGGCTGAGCGGCGTGGTCTGCGCATGCAGGTCTACATCTACATCTACATAGATACTCTGCAAATCATATTTAAGTGCCTGGCAGAGGGTTCATTAACCACTTTCATAACTTTTCTCTACCGTTCCATTCTCTAATAGCGCTCGGGAAGAAAGAACACCTAAATCGTTCCGTTTTCGATCTGATTTCTCTTATTTTATTGGGATGGTCATGTCTCCCTAAGTAGGTGGGTGCTAGCAAAATATTTTCACATTCATAAGTAAAAGTCGGTGATTGAAACTTCGCAAACAGATCAAGCCGCAATGTATAACGTCTTTCTTTTAATGATTTCCACCCCAATTCGTGCAACATTTCCGTGACGCTTTCCCCCCCGTAACGTGATAAAACAAAACGAGCTGCCCTTCTCTGAACCTTCTCAATATCTTCCGTCAGTCCCACCTGGTGAGGGTCCCACAAGGGGCAACAGTACTCCAAGAGAGGACGCACAAGGGTGATGTAGGCAGTCTCTTTGGTGGAGCTGGTGCATCTTCGAAGCGTTCTGCCAATGAAACGTAACCTTTGTTTCGCCTTCCCCACAATATTTTCTATGTGTTCTCTCCAGTCAAAGTTGTTCGTAATTGTAACTCCTAGGTATTTGGTAGAATTTACGACCTTAATGTTTGACTGATTTATCGCGTAATTGAAGTTCAGTGGATTTCTTTTAGTGGTCATGTGTATTACTTCACACTTTTCTTTATTTAGTGTCAATTGCCAATTTCCGCACCAAGTTTGTCTAAATCGCTTTGTAGTTGCTTTTGATCCTCTGTTGACTTCACTAACCGATAAACGACAGCATCATCCGCGAACAGTCTAAGGGAGCTATTCAGATTGTTTCCTAAATCGTTTATAAACACGAGGAAGAGTAGGGGACCTATAACGCTTCCCTGTGGAACGCCAGATATCACTTCTGTTTTACTCGATGACTTACCGTCAATTACAACGAAGGGAGATTGCGCTTGCTTGCCGCAAACCAAAAGAAACGGTTTGTGGATAATTTCTCGCGTTTAAGTTTAGAGTTATCTCTATACTTGGCATTATGGAATTTATTAGTGAGATATTGCAGAGTGCAGAATACTTCAAAACAGAAATTTTGTAGCACTGAACTATGTAATCTAGCAGGCAGACGCTCACCTCGAAATGGCTCTCATCAGCAGAAGCCAAACACGTGATTTTTAATTATGCTGCGCGCCCTTTCGCTATTGCCCGTCGGTCTTCGGAAAAAAATCCAACGAACTAAGAAGCGAGATACGTTCGGCATAACAGTTCGCGATCGGTAACGTATGTTTTAGTTCGCGACCGATTACACATACTTTAGTTCGCGAACGATTGCACACATTTTAGTTGGCGAGCAATCGCGCATATTTTAGTTCGCGATCGATCGCGCATATTTTAGTTCGCGTCCAATCGCGGCATCGTGCATGTTTTAGTTCGCGACCGGTAGCTCTGCTTTTAGTTCGCCACTCGGCCGCGAAGTAGGTCGCTCTTTTTGGCTTTTGCTACGGCAACTAAAAGACCTCTTTCTTTTGTTATGACAGATTTTTTATATAATGATCAGTGTTGCCCAAGCGTGTGCTATTACCCCTATTTTTGGGTAATTAGACATCAAATACTTAAGCAAATAAACCAGTTATTTACACGAATGAGTGATACAATGTTATTCAACTACTTTTCATAGAGAGTATTCGCAGTATTTTACTTTTAAAATGGATTTCTTTATTTATGTAATAGGTCATCGAAGTAACATTACCTACAAAATATGCTAAATGCGTCTATTTTCGTGAATAAAAATGCCCTTTTATAAATGACTTTTAAATTTTTATAAAGTTTTAGAAGTGATCAACAAAAAATATTACTACTATGGTACAGGCCAAGTATTATATGGCACAAAGAATATACATATAACATTAACAAAAGAAACTACAGCTGAGCTGCATCTCAGCTCGAAATGACGGTAACTGGCAGAAGGGATTCACACGATTCTGCGCGCTCTCGCGTCCTCTCGCTGTTCCCCGTCAGTCTTCGGAGAAGGAGCGGACGAACTAAGAGGCGAGGGATCTGGAAACTAGTTCGCGTAGTTTTATTTATTTATTTGGTTATTTAACCTGACCAGATTGGGGCCATAGGGCGCTCTCTTACATCTCATCAGGAACAACATAAAAAACGGATTTAATTGCAAAAAACACTGCATTAATAATATAAATAATAACAATATATGATAATACTAATAATAATAATGATAATAATAACACAAAAATCAAAGTAATACTAATAATAACAAGAGATTTTTACATGGAGGTAGACGCTTAAGGGAAACATTTATGGGCGGGGATTGACCACAGTGGGCTCCAGACTGGTAAGTGGAGAAAAAGATGGCTATTGTGACAGAAGGTGAACCCTTAGCTGTCTTTTAAAGTTTTGAATTGATTTTATCTCTCTTAACTTTTGAGGAAGATTGTTCCACAGACGTGTTCCCGATACAGAAAATGATTTAGAAGATTGCAGTGTTATATGATGGTACAGAGAGAGTTTTATTTTGGTGAGAGCGTGTGTTTCTGCTGTGCTGTTCAGATAGTAATATAATCGTTGAGGATAAGTAAGAAGGTTTGCAATTATTGAGAAAACGATGCAGCAAACGTAATGTAATGATAGCTTCGACGCTTATCAGCACGTAGCCAAGATAACTGTTGGTATGCGGGACTGATATGGTCGTAGAAACGTAAGTTACAAATGTATCGGATACAAGAATTCATCGTCAGCTCCAGTCTACGTGAATTTTCGTGTGACAGTCCTTGCAGAATAGCATCGCCATAATCTAGATTGGGAAGCATTATTGTCGCAACAAGCTTCTTTTTCAGCTGTAAAGGAAATGCTTTTTTTGTATTTCTGCAGTGAATGAAGTGACGCATATACCTTCTTACAGACTGTGGTTGTGTGCTCTGTCCGTTCGCCTGTGGGAGCGCTCTTCCGAACTAGTTCGTTCGCGAACTACACAAGACTACTACAGAATGAACATTATTGGCTGCCATTGCTGTAATGGAGGGGGATGCGCAGAACGGCTGAAAACTAGGCCGCCTTCGTAGCTGACGCCGACAATAGGATGACGTCACGCCGCAGCCCTCTTCCGAGAACTGCGTCGGCGCGCACCCTCCCGCCCTGCCCCCGTGCACAAAGTTTTTCAGTCGTACCACAGCACGCTTCGCCCTCCACAAGGCTCAGCTCATTCGTTAGTTTCACTTTCTGACGTTGACTACTGTTCGTCGTAATCGTGTCCAGTAAAACAACAGAAAACATTGTTGTTCCTCCGCTAATTATTTTCCAAAGATGAAATGAGAAAACTTGAAGTGCTCGTAAAATGGAGAGCATTTGACAGAGCTTGCGGCGCACTCATAGCACACATCGAATATACGCCCCCGGTAACTGTAGGGACTGATGATCACTGCAGTTTCCTCCCGTAGCTTTACAAATATTTTAACATATCGAATGATGACATTTAGTTACATCTAACAAACTGCACATATAATGTCAAACCTTTACAAGACTTTTCCTAGCTGACACCCCCCACAGAATGATGAAATGTAAAATGGTTATCGCTTACTTCATTTTCGTTGTACATGCAGTCAGACTGCAGCATCTAACTTGGCGTTTAAATTTATTACGTTTTAACTACTGAGCTTTATTCGCAATACACCTTGCAGATAATACTGACATTTTTCTCTTAACGTACCTGCAAAATTATATCACTGCAAGCACATAGTTCTGGAGATATTACCTGACAGATTCTTAGACGCCTCAAAAACTAACTTCTGATTTCATCGGCGTGCAGTAACATCAGGCGTGACGTTTTAATTTATCACTTATTTATACACTACTGGCCATTAAAATTCCTACACCCAGAAGAAATGCAGATGATAAACGGGTATTCATTGGACAAATATATTATACTAGAGCTGACATGTGATTACACTTTCACGCAATTTCGATGCATTGATCCTGAGAAATCAGTACCCACAACAACCACCTCTGGCCGTAATAACGGCCTTGATACTCCTGGGCATTGTGTCAAAACAGAGCTTGGATGGCGTGTACAGGTACAGATGCCCATGCAGCTTCAACACGATACCACACTTCATCAAGAGTAGTTTGTATAGTTTATGGGACTTAACTACGGGGTCATCAGTCCCTAAACTTACAAACTACTTATGAACTACTTACGAACTAGGACGGCACAAATATCCATGCCCGAAGGGGGATTCGAACCCCCGACCGTAGCGGCCGTGCAGACCGTGACTGGAGCGCCTCAGTCCCCTCGGCCACCGCGGCCGGCCATCAAGAGTAGTGACTGGCGTATTGTGACGAGCCAGTTGCTCGGCCACCATTGACCAGACGTTTTCCATTGGTGAGAGATCTGGAGAATGTGCTGGCCAGGGCAGCAGTCGAACGTTTTCCGTATCCAGAAAGGCCCGTACAGGACCTGCAACATGCGCTCGTGCATTATCCTGCAAAAATGTAGGGTTTCGGAAGGATCGAATGAAGGGTAGAACCAAGGATCGTAACACATCTGAAATGTAAACGGCCACTGTTCAAAGTGCCGTCGGTGCGAACAAGAGGTGACCGAGACGTGTAACCAATGGCACCCCATACCATCACGTCGGGTGATGGCGATGACGAATACACGCTTCCTATGTGCGTTCAGCGCGATGTCGCCAATCACGGATGCGACCATCATGATGCTGTAAACAGTACCTGGATTCATCCGAAAAAATGACGTTTTGTCATTCGTGCACCCAGGTTCGTCGTTGCGTACACCATCGCAAGCGCTCCTTTCTGTGATGCAGCGTCAACGGTAACTGCAGCCATTGTCTCCGGGCTAATAGTCGATGCTGTTGTAAACGGCGTCGCACTGTTCATGCAGATGGTTGTTGTCTTGCAAACGTCCCCATCTACTGACTCACGGATCGAGGCGTGGTTGCAGGATCCGTTACAGCACAGACAATTACAGCCATGCGGTAAGATGCCAGCTGCTAGTGATACGAGGCCGTTGGGATCCAGCACGGCGTTCCGTATTGCCCTCCTGAATCGATAGATTCCGTATTCTGCTAACAGTCATTAAATCGCGACCAACGCGAACAGCAATGTCGCGATACGATAAACCGCAATCGCGATAGGCTAAATTCCGACCTTTATCAAAGTCGGAAACGTGATGGTACGCATTTCTCCCCTTACACAAGGCATTACAACAACGTTTCATCAGGCAACGGCGGTCGACTGCTTTTTGTGTATGAGAAATCGGTTGGAAACTTTCCTCATGCCATCACTTTGTAGGTGTCGCCACCGGCACCAACCTTGTGTTAATGCTCTGAAAAGCTAATCATTTGCATATCTCTTCATCTTCTTCCTGTCGCTTAAATTTCGCTTCTATAGCACTTCATCTTCGTGGTAAAGCAATTTTAATGGCCAGGAGTGTATATGGCAGACATTAACCACGAATGTCCTTCACTGACACTACCTGCAAAAGCATACCACGGCACGACACGTGGTTCATGAGATTGACCTCATAAACATAGATATGCGTGAAAATGATACACACAAATAGTGACTTCTTACCAAGACGACGCGTTTCGAATCAAAAAAATGTTCAAATGTGTGTGGTCTTATGCGACCAAACTGCGTGGTTATCAGTTGCTAGACTTACACACTAATTACTTGAATAATTTATGCTAAAGACAACACAAACAGCCATGCCCGAGGGAGGATTCGAACCTCCGACCGTAGCGGCCCTGCAGACTGTGACTGGCGCGCCGCAGACCGCTCGGCCACTGCAGCCGGCCGTTTCGAATCCTGGGGGCCCATCTTCAGGTGCCTTTTGAACAATTTACTTTTTGTTATAAGAAATTCTGGACCTGTCAAGACCAAATACGAAAGGTAAGGACGTGGTATCTTGCAAATACTGTATAAGTTTGCAGAATTAAAGGGAATTGAAAATTAACTTATCATTCACAGTACCTAATAAATCATGTTGTACAAGAGGAGACACATATGCTCTTATCTGCTCTGTACCACTGTATATTCAGCGTAGACGTTCAGTGAAGTACCGTTATTTTCAAGTTTCTTTAAATATTTGCAATCTACCACGTTGTTACCCTTCGTATTTGGCCTTGACAGCCCCAGAATTGCTTAGAAACAAAAGTAAATTGTTGCATAAATGTCTGAAGATGCCTCCCTAGGCCTCGAAATACATCATGTTGTTAACAAATAGAAATTTTGACTGAAGGCGAGTGCTTTTATTTTACGAAAGTAAAACTGTCAGGCAATAAACACTGTAAACAATAAATAAAATCAAACAGGACTTTATCTAAATTGGAGCGCACATTACCTTGTATTCGCGAGGTATTTTTAGAATACTTAGTGACTCCGAACAAGCTTTAAACACAGTATTAAAACATTTCCACATAGTCGGATATTTAGCACATTTACTAATTTGTAAAATAATCGGACGTTTGAAGCCTTTCTGTATATGGGAATCGTGGGTTTTACCAGTAACATTTGATTTGGAATGAAACCACAAAATCACTTCAAAGTACTGAGGTCGACAGAAGTATTATAACACTTTACGTGTATCATAAACAACGTAGTAATACTCATTTACTAATGTTGAATTTGTGAACATACAAACACTACGATTTTTGCCTCAGAAACTATATTTCAAATATCATAATTCGTATACTTACAGAACCGTCTATTTACGAGAACAATGATCCAAAGCAAACTTCTGAAACTAGGTCTTTCGATCGTGTACAACACTCACAACGCTTTGAAGACATGCCAGATTTAATTCTTAAAGAGAAGATCTGGAATTAACTTGAAGATGGTGATCGGAAACTTCAAAATAAGGACCACCTGAATGAAATTCTTCAAACACAGTGGACAAATATGAACTCTTCAGTTACCAAAACATACAAACAATCAATCTCCAAAATACTGTCAGCGGTAATTCATAGAAAGGAGATGGTAACTCTTCTCTGTCCGAATACTAATGTTTAGTTTTAGAAAACAATTTTCTTTCCTTGTCGTACTAGAAATAAGGTTGAATTAATTGTTTGCTATCCTTCTTTTCTTCTGTTGCTTACAATATTATGCATTTTTTTTTTTTTTTTCCCTTGGGTCCGCATATGCAAGGGAAAAAGCAAGTTTTTCTTGCCATGCGCATTTCGTCTTTCTTTGTTTACACGGCATCTTCAGTACATGTATATGTTTTACACTATTTCGTTTTTACATTTCTAGCAAAACTGTTTATAAGCTAAACTACCAGAAATGTATAAACGAAATACTGTAAGCCCTGCCGAAGGTTCGAGTCCACCACCGGGCTGTGTGTGTGTGTGTGTGTGTTGTTTTCAGTATAAGTAGTTCGTAAGTCTAAGGACCGATGACTTTAGAAGTTTGGTCCCTTAGGTTTACAAACACTAAAAAGATAATAAAAAATACAAAAAAAATGCAGAGCTCGTTTATAACGTAAACTGCCATAAATTTAGAAACAAAATAGTGTAGCCGCGGTGGAGTAGCCGAGCGGTCTAAAGCATCTCGCTGCGGAGCGCGCGGTTGCTCGCCGTGGAGGTTCGAGTCCTCCCTGGGGCATGGGTGTGTGTGTTTGTCCGTAGGTTAGTTTACCTAGTTTGTAAGCTACGGACTGATGACCACGCAGTTTGGTCCGATAGATTAAAAAAAAAAAAAAAAAAAAAAATAGTGTAAAACATATACATATTCCAGGCCACTAAAGATGACTTGTAAATGAAGAAAGCCAAAACGCGTTTGCCAAGTAAAACTTCCTTTTTTTCAGTTGCATCGACACTGTACACAAGTTTTAGTTGTTTTCCACGAGTTTTACATGTTTGGCAAAAGACGCAACTCCATCGTGTGCCTTTACATTTAAAAGTAATGTTTGTAAATCTATCGGACCAAACTGGGTGGTCATCAGTCCGTAGCTTACAAACTACTTAAACTGAAGTAAACTAACCTAACGACAACACACACACACACACACACACGAGTGCGCGCACAAACATGCCCCAGGGAGGACTCGAACCTCCGACGGCGAGCAACTGCGCGCTCCGAAGCGAGGCCCTTAGACCGCTCGGTTACTCCACCACGGCTGTTACATTTATGTCTACTTCTTCGCATAATTGTAAAAGTGATAGAAATTGTTAAAAATTTAATGTTCGAATACCTATGTTGGTTCTTCATTGTCTGTCACGTACCTCTGCTGTTGTTGTGGTCTTCAGTCCGGAGACTGGTTTGTTACAGCTCTCCACAATCCCCTATCCTGAGCAAGCCTCTTCAACTCCACATAAGAACGGCAACCTAACATCTGTTTGAATATGCTTACTGTATCCATCTCTTGGTGTTCCTCTGCGGTTTTTACCCCACACGTTTCCCTCCAACGCTAAATTCACAATTCCTTTATGTCTAAGAATGTGTCCTACCAATCGGTCCCTTCTTTTAGTCAAAGTATCCCAGAAATTCCTTTTCTCCCCAATTCTGTTCAGAACCTCCTCATTAGTTCGCGATCCACTCACCTAATCTTCAGCATTATTCTGTAGCACCACATTTCAAAAGCTTCTATCCTCTTTCTGTCCGCACTGTTTATCGTCCATGTTTCAGTACCATACAAGGCAACACTCCACACAAATGCCATCAGAAAGGACTTCCTTAGGCTTAAATCAATATTCGCTGTTAACAAATTTATCTTTTTCAAGAACGCTTTTCTACTCATTGCCATTCTGCATTTTATACCCTCTGTACTGCGACCATCATTTGTTATTTTACTGCCCAAGTAACAAAAGTCATCTACCTCCTTTATTGTTTCGTTACCTAATTAATTCCTTCAGCATCACCTGATTTTCTTAGACTGCTCTCCATTACCCTAGTTTTGCTATTGTTAATGTTCATCTTATATGCACCTTTCAGCACACTGTCCATTCCGTTCAATTGCTCTTCCAGGTCCTTTGCTGTATCTGACAGAATTACTATGTCGTCGGCAAAACGGATCGTTTTTAATTCTTCACTCTCAACTTTAATTAATTCTCCAAATTTCTCCTTGCTTTCCTTTATAGCTTGCTCAATGTACAAATTGAATAACATTGGAGAAAGGCTACAACCCTGTCTTACTCCCTTACCAACCACTGCGTCCCTTTCATGCCATGTAACTCTGACAACCGCTGTCTGGTTGTTGTACAAGTTGTAAATAACCTTACGCTCCCTATATTTTACTCCTGCTTGCTTCAGAACTTGAAAGAGTTTATTCCAATTAACACTGTCAAAAGCCTTCTCCAAATCTACAAAAGCTAGATATGTAGATTTGCCTTTTCTTAATCCATCTTCTAGGATAAGCGGTAAAGTATTGCCTCCCGTGTTCTTACATTCTCCTGAACCCAAACTGATCTTCCCCCTGCCGACCGCGGTGGCCGAGGGGACTGAGGCGCTCCAGTCACGGTCTGCACGGCCACTACGGTCGGGGGTTCGAATCCGCCCTCGGGCATGGATATTTGTGCCTTCCTTAGTTGTAAGTAGTTCATAAGTAGTTTGTAAGTTTGGGGACTGATGAACCCGTAGTTAAGTCCCATAGACTGTACAAACATTTGAACATTTGATTTTTGATCTTCCCCAAGGTCGGCAGCCGCCGTGGAGTAGCTGAGCGGTCTAAAGGCCAATTCACACTGTTCGTCACGTCAACGTCACGTCACGGCACCGTCACGTCAAGTTGTGTTCACACTGTCCGTCAGTGTCCGTCACGTCATTTCGCCCATCTCAATACGCGATGTTGAAAGTAAGGTTTTGAGTGGCGATCTATTATGTAGAAAGTCATAGTTTAACACTAGAATCGAGGGAACAACAATCTAAATGTTATTGACGGCCAAAGAAAACTTTACAACGTATGTGTTTGGCCAACTTACTGGGAACTGAAACTACATTTCAAAACATCGACATCTATTTTCAAGCGAAAAAATAAACATATGAAAACATCAAACAATACTTATAAGAGCATGGATAGCGCCTGTTTACATTATCCATTACGATTTACCCGCTGACATTGTTAGTACCATCGTAAACAAATGAATTTTTGTCTTTCCGGTCCGGTGACGGACAGTGTGAATGCCGCCATTAGAAATACATTGCGGGATATTCTGACGGACGGTGACGTGACGTGACGTGACGGACAGTGTGAATTGGCCTTAACGCGCCTTGCTGCGGAGCGCGCGGTTGCTCGCCGTGGAGGTTCGCGTCCTCCCTGGGGCAAGGGCGTGTTTGTTTGTCCTTAGGTTAGTTTACCTAGGTTTAAGTAGTTTGTAAGCTACGGACTGTTGACCACGCAGTTTGGTCCGATAGATTTACAGACATTTGAAAATGTGTCGAGGTCGGCTTCTACCACATTTTCCATCCTTCTGTAAATAATTCGTTTTGATATTTTACAACCATGACTTATTAAACTGACGGTTCAGTAGTTTTCACACCTGTGTGCGTACCTCTACAAACTGGTAACGGCAATATTATCGATAGTGGCTATAGTTACTGTGTTCTTTCTTGCACGAATCAATCGGCATAGAGCAGGAAACGTGAGATGTAACGCCGCCTGCCGTTTGCTTTTCGCAGGCAGCTGCGGCGCGCAGGTGGGCACTGGGGAGGGCTCAGGCCACGTGTTCGTGTTGTGAGGGCTTGTTGTGCTATCAGCTGAGCGAGGGCTGCTGTTCTACCTGCCGAGTGCCGACGCGGCCAGCCGTTGTCGTGGCTCCCAGGGGTGTCCAGCCAAGCCGCGCTTATCTGCCCTCTCCCATTCATCTGGAGTCCGGTCGCACACCATGTACTAGAGATGGGTTAAACCGTGATTTTCCGCTAACAGTGATTTCCGTGATTGCTACTTTTAAATCACCGTGATTCTAAACCGTGATTAATCACGGTTTAGAATCACTGTTTGAGGTATTCACGACATGTATCCCTCCGCGATTTCTACTCCTCCCGCTATTCCGTGATTTCAGCTCTTTCCGCTATTTCGTGATTTCTGCTCTTTTCGCTATTTCCGTGATTGAATCGCCGCGATTCCGGCGACTTGTATGATTTACCATGGAAGTGACAAAAATTGAGTTAGATACTTTTGTTATAATGTTTCATCCGCCAGTAACTAATTTATCGTCTCTTTGTTGTTATGAAAGTTATGTTGTGAACCGAGAAAAGTAAATCTCAACAAATAAGTCAATAGTAAGTATAGTTTAAAATAACTGTACAATAAACTTTCTAACCACATCAAGACAATGAAAGAATCGTAAATATTCTTAGTAAGATACACACTTATAGACGACGAACGGCGAAATGGACGACATGTGTTTTTCAGTTTTTAACATCTTCCTGCCGGGCCCTGGCGATTTTCTAGGAAAAACGCACTAGTGTATGGGAACTGGTCGCTGTCCATAATCGGCTTTTAGCCGGTACACCCGCTCTTCGCTAATCGGTGATTCGCTGCTATACCCGTTCTTCGCTCATCGGTGATTCGCTGCTATACGCGCTATTTGCTGCATTGATATTAGTACAGATTTCGACCCACAGATGGCTCTTTTAGCCTTTGCTGCTTCTCTTTCCTCACCTCCTCTTCGCTTTTCCGCTATTCGCTGCTACACCTGCTATTCGCTGCTGTATTTAGCACTCATTTCGGCCACCAGATGGCTCTTTGTAGTTTGTAGTACTGCTGTTCGCTGCTATTCCTGCTCGTCGCTACCAAACCGTGACCGTGACTGAAATCACGGTCAGATTCCAGATCGCCGCGACCGTGAAAACAGTGAATTTTCAATCACCGTGATTTTTCACGAGTACGTGATTTCTTGCCCATCCCTACCATGTACCGTTTGCAGCCCAGCGGTCTTTGTTACTGCTGAAGGAATTTACATTTTCTCTACCATGAGAGAACATTCTTGTGATTCAGACGACAATTTTGTGCTTTCCGTCAGCTTTGTCGTTGACGCAATATTGCGATTTCTCACCATCCGGAGGAACTACGAAGTCTTAAAATGTCGCATTTATATGCATAATGCGAAAGTGTCAACTTACCTACAGTAGCTTTCTGCCTACTGTCTCAGATTAACACATACCTTCTAATTTTGCCTCTTCTGCAACTGGTTCGGGAAACATTCACCTTTTTTTAATGACGACGTGTTTGACTATGACTGACCAATCGTTTTTGTTTAAAGTAAATGCGCAGCCTCATTTACATCCTTCTCTGTATTGCATATTATCGGTACACACAGTGAAACATGTGTACTTGGCAGGTCTATGCTTTTACAACCTTGCATAACTTAACGCTTTACCCGCGATCACTCGCGTTGTTAGAAAAAAATCTAACATTTACGATTTTACTTGAATAATCCATCACATTTCATGAACTGACCATCTAGAACGGTGGCCGAGGTGACTGAGGCGCTCCAATCACGGTCAGCACGGCCACTGCGGTCGGGGGTTCGAATCCCCCCTCGGGCATGGATATTTGTGCCGTCCTAGTTCGTAAGTAGTTCATAAGTAGTTTGTAAGTTTAGGGACTGATGACCCCGTAGTTAAGTCCCATAAGCTTAATAAACATTTGAACATTTTTTGACCATCTAGAAATGCATTCTTTCATATCTCGTGATTCAATTAATTCGTGACT
Organism: Locusta migratoria; assembly: GCA_026315105.1. Taxonomy (NCBI): domain Eukaryota; kingdom Metazoa; phylum Arthropoda; class Insecta; order Orthoptera; family Acrididae; genus Locusta; species Locusta migratoria. The sequence continues at coordinate 29,411,394 of CM048747.1, forward strand.
CGACAATCAAATATTAACAATAGCTTGTTAGTTGTGACATTATTTGAAGTGGTGCGCTGTGTTAGATTTTTTCTAACACGGGAATCTTAACGTATCAATTACTTCTCCTTCCGTGGAAACCCACCTTGCTTCACTTTTAGTCTGTTTCTTGTACGTGTAACATGCGGCTGTGTTCGTTTGTTTTCTCCTGCAACTGTTCAGCACATGTTACGTCTTTTATGAGCAAAGTAGATATTCTTATTGAGTTTTACGAATTGAATGAAGTTATTGTTTATACAGAGTACATGACGTTCTCTGTCGGATATGGAAATACATGAAACTGAAAAACAGCGTAAGGGGCCAGCGGTTTCATTTTGAAACACAATATTCTGATTTCGAACGGTCGACAACATCTACACCTCCTTTTTTGAGATTGTGGAGTGTAATTTCTTCAAGTTTGTTCGCTTCGCCACTGTCAGCGTCTACAGAATCGTCACTGTGCATGGTGGATAACATTAGAACATTCTTTTTCTGTTTATTTATTTATTTATTTTGAGACGTATGAGCAAATGAAGCAGTTTTTGCTTGCTCTTTCCCCAAATGCTGATGTTTAGTTGCCTACATTTTACGTCCAGAAATTCCGGTGGAATTTCTCTTTTATTCTTCCGTAGAGTATTTACTAAAGTGAATCTATGGTTGGCATACATTTTCTTACGCAGTGGTATAGATGTGAAATAATTGTCCATCGTCACGTTTCTGCCTGTTTTGTCAATCGGTCTAATCAATCGTAGCACCACATGCTCTGCGTCATTTGCTACTTGATATGGCCCAGTAGTCTGTTTGCCTGCATATGCTTCTATATTTAGCGTATAAAAGGTTCTGGCATCACAAAGCGCATGTACCTTGATGCCATATTTTGCAGGCTTGTTTGCTATATACTGCCTGAATTTGAAACTTCCGCGAAATGGTTCTAACATTTCCTCAATCGTTGTTAACTGTAAGTGCGTCGGTACTATAGCTCTTCTTGCAAACATCCAAAAATTCGTCAAATGACATGTTCCATATCATGTTTATACTAATTTATAATGCTTTGGTAATAACAAAGAAATGATTTATTGTATAAACGTGTCTTTTTCTGGCACAAAGAGATGAAAAGATGCAAGATCTCATTGTTAGAAAAAGTCTAACACGGGAGTTATCGCGTGACGACAATGTACGGGAGCGAACGCGGGTTAACGTCCTAGGTGCGGTCTGACAGACCGCAAACGCTTATTGTTGGTCAGTTATTAATGGACATGGGTGCGGAAGGATAATACAGCGTTGCGTAATCGTTGCTTCCAACACCTGCACTATTTCCCATTGTCAGTAGTCTCGTTAACGCGAGTCGGAGCAATATTCTGATATCTTCTTTTGTGTTAGCGGTCTTTGAGACCGCACCTGGGCCTTTGCGTTATGGATTCAGCACCGAGCTCTTCTTGTACTGTGCATGTTACAGACACTCATTTGGAGGGTATTGTTTGAAGACCCTTTAGAAAATGATGTGGGATCAGTGACTATGACATTCAAAGTGTACATAATTCAGACTCAGAACAGTGTGAAATTGAAGAATAAATTGTATTGGTACCTGTGGATTCATTGAGTGAAACAAGTAATAGAAATCGTGAAGGCAGACGTATGGAGACAGCAAAATCAGCTAAGAATGCTGCAAGAAATATTTTTGGTCGAAACAATTATCGTTGGTCTTCGAAGCCACTTTTCAGGAACTCTCGTGTGCGCCAGCACAATATCATTCGTTTGTCGACTGTATTTTTATTTTTATTTTATTTTATTTTATTTTATTTTATTTATTTATTTATTTATTTATTTATTTATTTTTTTTTTTTTTTGAGAGTTTGTTATGATTTTACCATTACATGCTTATGAAACAATAAAAATATGGCACAAGTGAAATTTAAAGGCCATAGTTTTTTACTTTTAACAGTGTTAATAAAATAATGTAATGTTAAATCCATTTTCTGCAGTTTTACGTTTGAATATATATATTTCATAAAATTAATTTTAAAATGTATTCCTTTTACTGAATTTATGTAGACATAAGTAGCCTTTCGTGTAATAAAATGGATTACTTCACTTAGATACTATTTATGATTATTTAAAAATTGCGGTCTGTCAGACCGCACCTGCGACAGAGTGTGACAGGAAAATGACCTAGGAAGCTAAGAGTTAATACCAATCAAGCCTCAGGCAGCTTAAATAGTCAGAATGCTTGTGCAATATTGCCATACAAAGGTACAAGCACGCTGGCTCAAATACATCAATGCTTGATATATGCTTGTCAAGCTTCCAGCCACATGTTTGGCCACATTAAGATAACCAAAGAATCGATTGACATGTATATACAGTATGTTTCATCTTAGATATACACTCCCATAAGCACTACCGATTCACGGAAAATGCATAAAGCAAACAACATTCCAGCTTCAATATTAGTAAATGACGATTTATATTTCTGTTATCAACCATAATCCCACCTTTTATTCAGTTTCACATATTTATCACAAAGGAAGAACAAATTTAGTTCCCGTTTTTCTACTGCAGTCAAGCAGTAGATATTCTCAGTCCAAAAAGCTTTTCTTTTTCAACTGAAAAGTTGCCTGCCCGCTTTCTATATTCTTTCTTGCAACAACACATTATCGATGTTCAAAACCGAAACATGATTCTACACTGTCGAGTTTTTATTATTAAATAATCGTAAATTGTTACTATTGGGCCAATCCGTCATCGACAACTCCAAATCTGTGCGAATCGCAAACAGTAGGGCTTACATGTAACATTAAGCTATTTCACAATACACTGTGGCTAACTGCCTAAAGAATCTCTGACAAGTAGCTATAATTTGAAAGTATGAATGTATAGTTTTCGTGTTGGATAGAACTGAACAGTAACGGAGCTTGTGTGTATAAATATGTCATACTTCATATTTCACTATATTAAACGGCGTTTGTGAGTAAAAATTTGTACTTCGAGATAATGACCTGTTGAAATCGTTACGAAGTTCTCAAAGGTACAATATAGATGTAAAATTACTACGACTACACAGTTAATTCTGAAGCATCATGAATTCCTGTTGAATAATAAATGTCGAAATAATTACGACTTCTTAACGACGAAAATGAAGTTCAAGTTGATGAAGAACGAAGAGCGCCTTATGACTTTTTCTACGAAAGTGGATGGGGCGTTATGAAGTATTATGATTATTTTGGAGGACTGACGCAGGCATTTTGCTCATTTTATTTTTTTATTTTTATTTATTTATTTATTTTTAATGGAGACAATGCACTTATATGGCACAGTAGCCATTTTACTTTTATCTTTTGCCATTTTTTTATTTTTATTTATTTATCTATTTTTAATGGAGAAAATGCACTTAAATGGCACAGTAGCCATTTTACTTTTATCTTTTGCCATTTATTATGTACATCTATTTTCGGTGAAACTGTAACTATTCTCAAGTACTTATGTATCAACTAAATATTTTTCCGCTACAAAACAATGAATTTCTACATCTTCACAAAAACAAACCGAAATACTGACTCTGTACTGCCAAAATAATTATAAAAAATCCATATTGATTTCCTAAGGTTGTTACATCATTCCTGAGTAAAGAAGCAGGTCTGGGCTTAACCACTATTACCTGTTGTTCCAAATAAACACTTGATTTCTCTCTCTCTCTCTCTCTCTCTTTACTGGACATTTTGAATAATTTTCCCGAAAGAAAATCGCCTGTTTGGACAAAAAGTTTTGTCTTTTGGGGAGAGCTGACGAAAGTGGTGTAAATTTTGCAGTTCTCTTCACGTTCGTATTACGGTGTCAAGCTCAAGGAGTGTTCAAACAACACTTTTGTAAGTATATGTATAAAGGAAGCTGTGTTCCACGATGACGAAAAGTGTATGTTTGTAAAAACTGAACAATTAATTCACAAACATAATTTTGTAGTTAAGGATCAGTAAGTAAGAACGTCAATGTATACAGTTCCCAATGCCAAGGAAACCGTCGAAGTTAAAATTTATTAAGAATGCAATGATCCCCTGTTTATTAGATTTTCAAAGGTAAAAGAAATAAAATGTGATAAAATCGCTAAATTTCCCCTGTTATAAAAATGAAAACTGTTTTTATTCATTCGAAGACCTTCCGAAGTTTTATAGACGAGGCAACAGCATATTACTGCGAAGCGCGTGTAAAATAACATCAGTTTTTAGGTATCTTAAATGAAGCAATGAGAGATCTCAACGACTCTACGTAAAGAGTTCACCCAGAACTATTGGTGGAACATTTATCTCAAACCGAGATAGGTCCCTCCTTATCAAGTCTATACATCGACTCTTTAATTACGTAACTGCTGGGAGCAGTGTACCGATTTAGAGTTCGTAGTTGCCGTCGCTCTTCTAAAAAATGATTGGTCACTCACGCAGCACAAAAAACAAAACCCTAGAACATTTAACGATAGACATGCCTTCCAGTTCACGTAACAAACGTGATCTGTGGTTTCCATAGCGCAGCACGGGAAGTTTTGTGTAAATGAGTTCACGAAACTGTTTAATATCTAGTTACTGAGAAAAGCTGAGTAGTAAAACTTTCAAAGTATTATAGTTTCTCGGATGAGGTTCAAATGTTTGTAAATCTATCGGACTCAACTGCGTGGTTACTAGTCCGCAGCTTACAAAGTACTTAAACTAAGTTAAAGTAACCTAAGGACAACACACACATATCCATGCCCGAGAGAGGATTCGAACCTCCGACGCGGGAGGCCTCGCGATCCGCATCGTAGCGCTCCAGACCGCTCGGATACTCCCGCGCGGCTTCTCTGATGAGATACTAGCTTGCAGCCTTCTGAAAAGAAACTGATAAGTGACGTTTGGCAAATAAAAAGAGACCTGTTGTCAGTGATAGATGTTAATCTATATAAATGTGAATGTCTATTCGGTGTACGTTTATCACGTCTGAACTACAAGTCATAAAGAGCTAAACATTTGTATAGTTACTAATGTCTACCCGGGGAAGGCTTTAGGCACGGTTTTATGGCGATCGGATAGCTATATATCTATATATATTAATGTGTATGTCTGTTGGATGTACGCTTATCACGTCCGAACGACAAAACGCAGACACTTAAATATTTGTATAGTTACTGATTTATACCTGAGGAAGGTTTTAGGCACGGTTTCATAGCGATCTGATAGATATTTAGTAATTTGAAGAATATAACGCGAAATGCGGAGCAATAATTACTCTTCGAAAATTATATTTTCTCTTTGAAAATGGTTTTATTGGTCTCATGGTTGCTTGAGTGTTGATAATGATAAAAGGATGGAGTATGTTGGGATGGAAAGTTATCGGTGTATATAAAATTCTACGTGTGTATGTGTGTGTGTTGATATTTCGCTCTCCAGCGAAAAGTACAGAACGCAAACGAATGGTCTGTGTGTAATTGTTGTCCGAAGTCTCCCGTTGTACATCATAGCAGTTCCATGCTGATAGCTGTAAAGGGATGGAAGATATGGTGGTCGAAAGTCGTAAAATTATAAAAAAAAATTTCGGACTGAAGGCCAGAGATGACGATTGCGGCTTTATAGCAAGGAGGTTACATACAGCGAAACGTGATGCCACAGACCATATCTTTCGTCTATGCGTGCTATAATGTTTTCAGCTCTTTCTCTGTAAGGATAAAAATACTTATAATTAATTTTTTTACTTGAATGTTGATTAAAAATGTTTATTTCTAAAGAAGATATTGTATTTCATTTCATCCTTCAAAACCAGTCTCATAGCACACTACTGAAAGATAGCTTATCTATCATAATCAATCAACACGCGAGCGGAGCCGCGGGTTTAAGTTAGTATTGTATAAAGACTGCATAGCGGAGAACACGCTCAAATCCCCCCTCCCCTTTTTAAAAAAAATTATATATATATATATATATATATATATATATATATATATATATATATATATATATATATATATATATAATTTTTATTGCGAAAAATCAATGCCGAGACAGGTGCAGCTCCGTCTACATAAAACATTTTTAGCCATATCGGATGACTCGACGCTCTCGCTCGTCAGCTGAGGTGCGGCAGAAGCGGGAAGAACAACAGGGACAGCGTGTTGTCACAGCAACTGCCAACTCTACGAGAAGTGCACCGTGCCTCATGGAGAAGCGTGCTTCACCAACGGCTGTCTGCTCTGCCTCTGCTGGTGCAGTATCTGCCCTGCGTAAGAGGTACTCCATGTCTGACCTCGACTGAAGTACTTGTCTATACCGGGGCCGCTCAAACATCTCACTTCGATCGCTCGACAAAAGCCTTAAAATGGATAAATATGTGATAGATACAAGAGAACTGTGAGGCGCCGCATGTTCTGAACAGATTGGTTCAGTAGAGGCAGCATCTCATTCCCCTTTTTTGCTTATCAATTGATTGAGATTGGGATAGGAACGACGATGGAAATAGGATCTCATTTGAGGAAGTGGAGAAAATGGTCAGTAGATCACAGTGCAATAAAGCGGCTGGGGTGGATAAAATTAAGCCGGAACTCGTCAAATACAGTGGAATATCAGGTCTCAAATGGTTACACAGGATAATTCAGAAGGCGTGGGAATCGGGACAGGTTCCGTCTGACTGGACAAAAGCGGTAATCACGCCTATTTTCAAACATGGAAACAGTAAAGATTGTAACAACTATCGAGGTATCTCTTTAATTAATGTTGTAGGCAAAATATTCTCAGGTATTGTTGAAAGGAGAGTGCGAGTATTAATTGAAGACAGATGAAAATCAGTGTGGGTTTAGGCCTCTTAGAGGCTGTCAGGACCAGATCTATAGCTTACGGCAGGTAGTGGAAAAGTGCTATGAGTGGAACAGGGAGTTGAATTTATGTTTCATAGATCTAGAAAAAGCTTATGACGCGTGTTCCTAGGAGGAAGCTACTGTCGGTTCTACAAGATTATGGTATAAGAGGCAAACTTCTGCAGGCAATTAAAAGGTTTTACGTAGACTGTCAGGCAGCAGTTAGAGTAGATGGCAAATTAAGCTCATGGTTCAGGGTAGTTTCAGGGGTAAGACAAGGCTGTAACCTGTCACCACTGTTGTTCGTACTATTCATGGATCATATGTTGAAAATAGTAGACTGACAGGGAGGGTGAGATTACAATAGGGGAAAACAAAATAAGCTGTCTCGCATATGCGGATGACTTAGTTGTAATGGCCGATTCGATTGAAAGGTTGCAAAATAATATTTCAGAGCTCGAACAGAGGTGCAAGGATTATGATATGAAGATCAGCATCTCCAAAACGAAAGTAATGTCTGTGGGAAAGAGATTTAAACAGATTGAGTGGCAAATAGGAGGAACAAGGTTAGAACAGGTAGACAGTTTCAAGTATCTGGGATGTATTTTCTCACAGGATGGAAACGTAGCGAAAGAACTGGAATCGAGGTGCAGCAAAGCTAATGCAGTGAGTGCTCAGCTAAGATCTACTTTCTTCTGCTAGAGAGCTATTTTTCGACCAACTTTGTTGTATGGGAGTAAAAGTTGGGTTGATACAGGTTACATTATTCATAAGGTAGAGGTTACAGATATGAAAGTAGCAAGAATGATTGCAGGTGCTAATAGATGGGAACAATGGCAGGATGGTGTCCATAATGAGGAAATCAAAGAAAAACTGGGATGAACACCACAGCTGAAGCAGTTAGAGCGAACAGACTGAGATGGTGGGGTCATGTTACACGCATGGGAGAAGCAAGGTTACCTAAGAGACTCATGAGCTCGGCAGCGGAGGGTAAGAAGAGTCGAGGTAGACTAAGAAGAAAGTACTTAGATTCGGTGCAGAATGATTTTGAAGTAAAAAGCATAACATCAGACGAGGCATCAATGTTAGCATTGAATAGGGGATCATGGGGGAATTTTATTAGAGGTACTATGGTCCAGACTGAACGCTGAAAGGCACAATCAGTCTTTAATGATGATGATTATGATAATGATGTTTATCAATTACTAGCGAACCCTGTAATGCGTCACAACTGGTAAATATGCATGGGAATCGAATATACTTGCTACACTTCTTCCTTGCCACTTCTCCCATCCCTCTGCTTATTTCTTGCCTTCTTCGTGGTCTTTCCTCAGTATTAGCCAACTGAAAAGCTGTCAATAAAAAATCTAATATATAAAGCAGAGTGTCCGTATCTTTGTACGTGTTGCATACAAATCTACAGTTTTGTTCCAATCTTTATGAAATTTTGCACGCGTAAGCTTCAATCCATAAGGACGGTTGCCGTAAGTGTAAGAATCATATACAGTATATAGTTCACGAGATATGACGTCATAAACAATGAGATGCGCGAAAAACTGCTGCATTTTGCGACAATGCTGCTCATTTTCTCCTAAACCATTGGACCGATTTCAACCAAATTTGGTACACACATTCCTTACCGTGAGCTAACAATTGCAGCATGATTAAGAATCACATACAGCACACGGTTCAAAAGATATTACGTCATAACCAATATAAATCGCAAAAAAATGCCATATAATGCGGCGAGACTTTCGAAATACACTGTATGAGAATGACGGTACTTAGCGACTTGCAACAAACTTTAAACATAATTTCAAACCTTTATTAAACTTTTTCTCGCTGGCAACCATAGTAAAATGATGAAAGGAAAAACGTTTCTCGCTTACTACTTTTCCGCTGTCTATGGAGTAAAACTACGGCTCTCGGTATGACGTTATAATTTATAATTTAAACACTACAAATTGTAGTGACAAGAAACTTTACAGACAGTATACACATACATAGCTGAATGTAGCTTCTAAATTGGATATGTGACAAAAGCACCCAGTGACATTTGCACCCAACCCGAAATCTGCGACATTTGCACCCAGTCTGACCTGTTTACCACGTCACGACCTACCTGCAGCCCGTACCCTCCCTAAGCCGTCCCTGTTTTCGCGGTAATGCCACGTCGCCCAGTCCTCGCTCACCGGAAACGCTCTCTCGACACAGTCTGCCTGCAGTCCCGAGGTCCTTGTCCACCTCAGCGGATGACTGATAACTGTCAGTACGATTATGAAGATCGTAGTGTTCGGTTCGTGCAATTTGTGTATTTGTGCCAACTGGGTACACATTTTCAGCTTTGCCCATTCGCAGTTCTCATTATATTCTGTGAATATGTTGCTTTTTTTCCCCTTCCTTGTAACGTAACCACACATTCGCAAATTATCACTTTTTCGGAAATAAAACCCAAATATTTGTTTCTTCCTTTGTTTTCTAAACGTAACATACATACTGTAGAACAACCTTTTCATATACATTAAAAAGGCTTAGAACCAGAATTTAACGGTGTTGATAGTTTTCGACTTCTATCACCGATACATAGGCGATATATCGTTGTTCAGACCATCGCTGTTAACATCGATGTTTTGGGGCAAAACGTCAATGTTTTCAAAACGTAGATTTATCGTTTGCATCCCTAGTCATCAGTCTTCTGACTGCTTTGATGCGACCTGCCACAAAATTCTTAGCCAACCGTTTCATTTCAGAGTACCATTGCAATCTACATCCTCAATTATTTGCTTGATGTTTCCATTCTGTTTTTCCCCTAGTGATGTAAAATGCCTCGACATTTGCAAGTGGGGGCAAATGACTAGAATGAATGCTTGGGCAAATGCCCACAATTCATAAATACCCAGGCATTTATGGCTTTAAAACATAAACTTAAAAGCAGTACCTACATAAAAATTACATGATATTTTGTACAACTCTATAAACTACATATCAAATGCTTCAATTCTCTTCTGTTCTCATTTCCCAGCAGTCCAAGTTACATACAATGTTATACTGCAAACTTATGTTCTGCGAAATTTCTGCCTAAAGTCCAGGGCGATGTTTGACAGCAGTAGATTTCTCTTTCCCGTGAATGCCCTCATTGCTTGTGCTAATCTACTTTTTATGTCCCTCTTGCTTCTTCCGTCGTGAGTTAGTTTACTGCAAAGGTAGCGGAATTCCTTGTCTTGGTGTACATTGTGATCAAATTCAAATGTTTGTAGAGCTTATGGGACTTAACTAAGGGGTCATCAGTTCCTAACATCTTTATTTTCTATGAACATCTTTATTTTCTACATTAAGTCTCTTCATTGTGCAAGTTGAACAGTGATGGCGACAGTCCACAACCTTTTCTTACCCCTTTTTTAATCTGAGCATTTCGTTCTTGACTTTCGACGCTTATTGTATCGACTTCGTTCTGATACAAACTATGTATTTTCCGCTTTCCCTACAAGCTTACTCCTATTTTTCTCAGAATTGCGAACATCATCCAGCACCTTCATTATCGAAGACTTTTTCCAGGTCACAAATCTTAATTAATATGTCTTGGTTGTTCTTTAGGCTCGCTTCCATTATAAATTGCAGCAATGGAAGTACGGCCTTGCGTCAGTGCGACCTCACAGCCCTCGGCTCTTCTACCTGCCGAGCAGAGACCGGACGGGAGATTAGCGGGCCGCCCCTCGACCAGAACTGGGTGCTAATGTCACTGGGTGCTGTTGTCAGGACTCCTTCTAAATTGTATCACATTCAGACTCGTAGTTCATGAGATATGAGCATGTAAACAGTAACGTTCATGGAAAACCGTCCCTCCCCGCACCAAGTCTTAATCTATTAATTCTTTAATTATAACTGTATTCCCAAGAGGTTTTTGCAGACGTACAGCCCTTATACAAATGCATATATACCTGAAAAATGGCAGGAATAAATAAATAAATATCCGGGCAACGCCGGGTTTTCAGCTAGTTATATATACAGTAGAATCCCGTTAATCCGAAGTAATCGAGGTCGGACCTTGTTCGGATTACCGATTTGTTGCGATTAGTCGGAATTACGGTGACGAGTTTTTAGAATGAAGTATATCAAGCAGATAAGTGGGTACACCATGGCAGCGGCGCAGCCACGATTTGGTTCAGGGGGAGGGGGCATGGAGAGGGGGGGTTAATAGTAACAGCATAGAGAGATAGCGATTTCTTTCAAGGAAGATTACGCCGCAATGAACAGTTAAGAGCGAATACAGACCGAGTACTTCATACCTGTTAAATCGCTACGGCATAAAAAATTAAAAGTTTATTACCTTATATTGGCGCAGATATTAACATAAGTACAGTAGAGTCTCGATTATCCAATCTTCTGTTATCCGACCTACCGTGTTACCCGACTCTTTCACAGCACCGGAGCTGTATGCAGAAGCCGTTGTAACGCAATTTTCCATAAATAAGAAATAAAGAATTTATATTTGGTGTTATTATTTCTAAATAGCCTTTTGAAATAATAACACCAAGAGGGTAAATTTAAATGATTTTCTTCTAATGGTCTTAAAGCTTTATAAAGAATAGACAGTGGTGAAACTTTATTAAAAGTGCCGCCAAGATTCAAAAATGTTCAAATGTTTGTATAACTTATGGGGCTTAACTACGGGGTCATCAGTCCCTAAGCTTACAAACTACTTATGCACTAGCTAAGACTAAGGACGGCACAAATATCCATGCCCGAGGGGGGGAATCGAACCCCGGACCGTAGTGGCCGTGCAGACCATGACTGGAGCGCCTCAGTCCCCTCGGCCACCGCGGCCGGCGCGCAAGATTATAACGTCGGGAAAACAATGGGTATAGACTGGAAAAGGAACCGCAATGATATTGACAAAGTGGTGTTCTCAGCGAGCAAGCTCCACTGTTTTGGAAGATAAGAAAACCATGACTAAATTATTAGAAAAAAAAAAAAAAAAAAAAAAAAAAAAAAAAAAAAAAAAAGAAGAAGAAGAAACGAGGGGGGTGTTTCAAACAGCAGACAAACAAAAGACACTGAATTCTTTTACTAGATTTAAATGTTTTTCTGGTTCAATGAAGTCTTTACACACAACAGTGAAGTACTAGACGTAAGTAAATATCTATTCAGTCTAATTTGATTTGTATTAAATTTTTAACTTATTTGGCCTACTTTAGTTCAATTTTTGGTAACATAATATCTTATCAATTTTCTTTGTCTGCTGCCTAATGTATTTGAACGTTATATTCACTTATTTATACGTTTTCTACTTTCAAATTAATTTTTTAAGCTATTTATGTTTATTTGTACTATTTTCCGTCTTATCCGATCTTACTGCTTCCGGTTATTCGAGACTCTACTGTAATAGGAGAAGCGTCTTTGTTATTTGGTTGCTACAGTTTTAACGTGGAAACTGAACTAATCATCATTCCTTACCCAACTGATAAACTTTTCTGCATTATCAGAAGAGTAGACAAGAAAAGTAAAAATTGGTTTGAACAGGGGTTGCTTTTATGCAAATCACAATATTACAGTCAGAAGAAACATAATTTTTAAATTTTATTATCATGTAACTATATCGGCTTAGGAGATTCTCCGTCTAATAAAATGCAATAATAACAATAATAATAAGAATAACGATCATTTGCAATCGTTTCAGATTTATCGGCGGGCTTTCTAGTTTGCCTGAGTTGCATGTATTTCTTGATTTTGGAATAATCTCAAAATCTATGTTTGGCGTCTAATTTCTGATATTAGTTGTCACGCTGAAGTTAACAAGCATTTTTTTCCGATGATGTAACTTATCGAACGCTTATTCAGGAATTACTGCAGAGACTTCATGGGCTGCAAGTACTGCAGTGAAGGCGTCGTTATGCACTAGGATATAATTCACCACCCCTTTGTGAATTAATCAATACGAATAGTTCGATAACGAATATCCGTTGTTATTGTTTCATGTGTGGCCAGCCGCTGTTTTCGACAGGACGGTGAGTTGCATTACACAGAAAACTAACCAGATGTTCTGAGATGGAAGGGGTTCGTACAGAACGCGAAGCCGATTATGTAGGAGGGCGGATAACGTGAAGTGTTCCTTTTTTCTTGTCCTCGCTGTATCACACGCCGATACGTGAGCTTTGCCTGCACGCCTCAGCGATGTTGCCACGTCACCGCAAAGGCCGTGGGCTTTCTTTCTCCGTCTCCTTTCTGCCACCATTGACCATGCCGCACAGCGGAATTTCCGTCCTCTGGATCATCGGTGGCGGGGGGAGGGGGAGCGGAAGACGGGCAACGGTTTCAGTTCTGTTAAAAGTACAAGAGATAGGATTACCAGACGTCCTCTTTTAACCGGACATGTCCTCTTTTTTGGACCCTAAAATAGTTCGGCCGGATTTTTAACCCTGGAACGGTCGGGCTGGGTCTGTGAGACCCACTAGTTTTTATTTCAATGAATTTATATGTTTATAGTCGCTGATCTCACTCGAGCGCTCTGCTACCTTCCTGAAACATGCAAGAGAAAGCGTTAACATCATTAATAAGGTTTTAAATTGTTTAGACAATGTTCAGAAGTTCTCCAAAAATCGGGAGGGTCTGTCAGACCCAGCCCGACCGTTTAGGTTATTGATTTCTACCAGTGCGGGTCTATTTTTATTTGGTATTTCATCCAGTTTCAAATTACTTTGTGAACTAATTCTGATGTCAATAATTTAAAATATAAAATTTCAAGAGAAAGTGTTTCATACTGTGAAATTTTATACGATGATGATAATGAAATTGACGATTCTGACGCGGACACAGACTTCGAAATAAACTGTGATCATGATAGCAATAATGAAATAGGAGGGGAAGAAGGGGAAGAAGCTATAAGTGGACGGACAGCAAAAGTAAATACTTCTGCAAAATTTGCAAAATGTAGTTGTGCTTGGTGCATCCAGAAATGGTTTGTGTCGTCTGTTACGAAAAGTGACGATTTTAGAGGACGATATCACACAAACTATTCATTATATTCACAATTTCGATTTATATAACAAAAACTCAACAAGTCTGCTTCTCAGTTCTATAAATTATTCTCATTTCTATTTGTATTTCAATCCAGTTTACTTGTACTTCCAGTGTGGCTACATTTACTACTGCAATGAAGTATATTTTCTACTTTTTTTATTTTACAACTATTGTGAAATTCAGAACGTTGAAATAATGTCCCTACAGCATTTGGTAGGACGTAAACAATATAAAAATTTGTCATTTGATGTAAATACACTGTTTTGGCACTTGTCATAAGCATTTGAATTGTTGGGTCCCACAGACCCAGCCCGACCGTTCCTGAAACTATTTTTCGGCCGACCGTTCTAGGGTTAACAAAATGGGGAAATGTCCTTTTTTGCGTTGTGCAATGCTTCAACTTGAAACTGCGTAAATATAACTCTCTGAACTGCCACAATCACTAACTCTAGAGAATTTAATCTTTCTTGAAACAATGTGATTTTTTAAAAATTTTCTCGTTTCTTTGCCGTCGCTGCTCTGAGGTCTAGCTATAACAATTGAAATAATTGACAACTGTCGCAGAATACGAGCTTCGAGGCGCCCAATTAAAAACATACGTCTGCAACAATGCAAGGCAGTGCAATACACATAGTATACCATGAAACTCCTCCCAGGGTTGCCAGGTATGGCGATTTTTCGCATTCTTGGCTATCTTTTTCTTAGAATAATAGCCATTCTAGCTTTATGGCGACTGGCGATTAAATTTGGCTAGTAAAAGAATTAGTTGGCGACTTAAAGGCTATTTTATTTTGCTTCAAATAAGACTAATGTAAAGCGATCCCTCTTGAGACATTGTATAAGTGAAACTGCCTGAACATCGCTAGCATACTGGGGAAAAGTAATCACACTATAGAAGTTGGCACAAATGTCTACACGTATCTTTGATCTGTGAGAGAATGTTACAGGAATACAAAGAAACTTGTAGCAATAGACGTAAAATACCTCGAGGAGCCTACTTACAACGGTTCAAGAATAGGCTTTAAACGATGACTCCTAAAATATACTACATCCCATATGTATATGTATGGCTGACGTAGACATCGCGAGGATTGCAGCATGCAGAAACGCATTTAAACAGTTTTTTTTTTTTTTTTTTTTTTTTTTTTTTTTTTTTTTTTTCCGCGCACCATATCAGCACAACAGAAATTCCTAATAACTGCTACTGTGAGACTAGCCCTTTGCTTCGCACTTTAGTAAACAATGGTTTGCAGATATAAATGACAATGTAGAACACTCGGTAATTTTCCTGTAGTTCTCATGGCCTGTAAGTATCAGTTTTGAAGAAGATATAAGTGATTAGTAATTTTTTGTTTAAAATTTTTGTTTAAAATTTGGCGACAGAGCAATGGAAAAAGCTGGCAACCCTGACTCCTCCCCCATTTTCTCTGGTCGGAGTGTTGTGTGACACCCAAAAATAAGACTTTTAGTCTTCGTGCTGGGACTCGGCAGTTCTGTGTGTTGTCTGTCAAACCACACTTGATGACTTTAAGATCAAAAGACAGTCCAATGTTCGTTATACATAAGTTAAACCCTTGTTCAAAACGTCATACAAATAAGGTCAGATGCCACAGTCACCATTGCCGATTCACCTTTCGCCTGTTTAGGACCAAAGATACGTAACTACATAGTGTTTTGAAAACATCGATTTAAAGCTTTTGTCCTAAAAACTGAGTAGTTTTTAATAATTAATTGAGATCCTTTGTACGGTAAATTAAAAGTTTATTTTATTCATTGCTTTTTTCACCTGGGCTAATCATGTATATAGTCACGTCTGTCCGATCAGAAATGGGAGCATAGCTATATCAAGGTAAGCTTAGATAATTTTTACAGTTACTTTATTCGTGACGATTTTACCGTCAACAGTTCTATGGTTACCGTTCTTGTAAGTACGGAAAAATGTTCAGCACTTACGACGATGATTACAAGTGGTGAAGTGATGAAATAGTAGGGCTTCACTGCTATGTAGTCATGTAATTCTTTCTACGGGTCTCAACATTTCATGCTTCTTAATTTGTAAGAAGATGAACAAATTTCGTAAGATGCCTAAGATGTATTAGAAACAAGACTGATAGTACAGTAGAGGCGTCACTAGTACTTGAGCTGTCAATACGAGAGAGAGAGAGAGAGAGAGAGAGCGAAAGAAAGTTTTTTATGAATCTAGAAATGTCCTCTTTTCTGAAGACGGACATATGGTAACCCTAGCAAGAGAACGATACAAACAATAAAATAATTGTTACTGAAGATGGCTTATTATTATTATATTACATACCCCTAAACCATATGGTACAGTCACGGATAGCCCACGGCGAAATGTCGAATTAATAATGTAAGTGCAAGTGATTCATTCAGACGTAACTACGGGGTCATCAGTCCCTAAACCTACAAACTACTTATGAACTAACTTAGACTAAGGACGGCACAAATATCCATGCCCGAGGGGGAATTCGAACCCCCGACTGTAGTGGCCGTGCAGACCGTGACTGGAGCGCCTCAGTCCCCTCGGCCACCGCGGCCGGCCATTCAGATGAGTATCCAACTTCAACTGTTCAACGAAATAAAAAAGATGATGTTATTAACAGTTTAAACAATTACGACTGGACATAGTTTCACCGTGAGTTCCCTAGTGCGAAATGCAGTAGTTCAGATCGTGGGGATATCTTAAGAGGAATTAACAAGCGAAAGCAAACGAAGAAGAGAGATTAGAGTTTAACGTCCCGTCGACGTAGTGCTCATTAGAGAGGGAACACACCCAGGGTTTTTTTTTTTTTTTTTTTTTATCAGCGATTGGGAAGGAAATCGGCCTTGTCGTTTGAAAGGAACTGTCCTGTTATTAGTCTGGAGTGATTTAGGGAAAGGAAAGGACAATAAACTTAAAGCAGGATGGCCGGAGTCTAGTGCGTTACCATTGCTAAAGAGTCCTGTGAAGTTGGCACCCATTTTTCTAAAAATGTACTTTTTCAGAGTTCTAGACAGATACGCAATAGCGCTAGAGTTCTCTGTACAAAATTTAAACAGTTCTGCAAAATTTGGCAAAAAATACGGCAATTGCAACAAATTTTACTTGTTTCAAAATAATTATTTGCCTATAAACGCAGACATAGTTCTAAATAGATCCCAAAGAGTTCCTAATAAAGGATTAATACTAGGAGAAAATAGGTTTCAATATTACCTTCGAACGTGGTTACGTGAAGTTTGGAGATCATATGTGGAGATAAAATGTCGGACAGAGAGGCCCAAAATGATATTTTTCTGTGAAGATTATACTTTACGAGATAATTGCAATAGTGGGAAAGAAGGAAGGAAGCTTAGGGTTCAACGTTCCATCGACAGCTTGGTCATAGAGACGGTGCAATAATGGGGAAACCGTTTTCACGCTACTGTGAAGTTGGCACCCCTTTTTTGGTAAACGTACTTTTTTTCAGAGTTGTAGGTACAAATGCAATAGTTCTGGACTTCTCTGTACAAAATTTAAATAGTTCTGCACAAATTCGCGAAAAAATTACAACAAATTTTAGTATTTTCAAAATAATGTTTTGCCTATTAGCGGAAACATATTTCTGATCTCAGTTCTGAAAAGCCCCCACAGAGTTCTAAAGAAAATCCTAATGACATTTTTTGTGCATAGTATACTTTTTGAGATAATTGCAATAATGAGGGGGATCCATTATCACGCTACTGAAGTTGGCACTCCTTAGCTCTAAGCATATTCTCTCTGTGGTCTCGTTTACCTTTCTGTCTATTTGTGATCATTTTTAGGGTGCTTTGTGTTTTGTATAATTTTTGTACTCTGCGATACGAGTTTGGAACCTGATACAAATATTCAATTTACACAAATAAAATATTATGAATAAACTGATTTTTCAATTATACTAACAGCGTAATATACAGCACGTGCTTGATCATGACAGTTTGATAACGGTCCGTTCCAGTTCGATTCGTCTGTTTTTATTTTTTCGGATTTCGTAAATTAAATTATTCCTTAGACGTACAGGTCGTACTGGCGCATCATTACTCAAAATATTTTATTCTGGAACGTCCATGCCATATCAAGTCATTGCATTTACAGATATTGAAATAAACAAATAATCAGTTTGTCTTTCTCAAAAACGCCAGAACATAAGAGTGGCGTTTTGTTCCGCTGTTTCCAGCGAATGCACCTCACTTGGACACATTGACCTATATTATAATCTATTTTAACGTTTTTACTTTATTCATACGAAGAAAATGTGGTTGTCATGCAAAGGTGCCTTTACATGTCCACAGAAAAAAATGGAACATTACACGTGGCTCACGTGGCTACACTCACGAAGAGATAATGGAGAAACTCACGAGGAATGACAGTAATAGCGAGAGTGACATCTTTAATGACTGTGCGGTGGTGACGATGTTTATTCAGCTGAGGTTTGTAGCAATGCGCCGTCACCTAGTACAGCTTACCAGGATAGTTCTTTTTCAGAATCTGAAAGTGAAGGCGAAACGATCTGGAAAACGTCACGCCCTAGTGACAATATTTCAAATCAAATCAAGTTTTTATTGTCGTTAAACAACTTTGTGTTGTAATAGACAAAAAAATACAGACAGCAATACCAATACCTAGGCTATACCTAATTTTGTAGATACACGTTAGTTGAATTTATACACAGATAAAAGAAATATATATATTTGATTACAAGTAAAGTACATGCACACTAGTTGAATTTAAACACAAATAAAAGAGAACAATATATATCCAGTTCTACCTCTGACTGACTAAAAGTTAGTCACAAATATTTACAGTTATGTGTTCAAATGTTTGTTAAGCTTATGGGACTTAACTATGGGATCATCAGTCCCTAAACTTACAAACTACTCATGAACTACTTACAAACTAGGACGGCACAAATATCCATGCCCGAGGGGGGATTCGAACCCCCGACCGTAGTGGCTGTGCAGACCGTGACTGGAGCGCCTCAGTCTCCTCGGCCACCGCGGCCGGCTACAGTTATGCATCTGATGGGTATTAATTTGTCCCAAGTTATGATCCTTCCTATGTACATTGCTTGCCATACTCAGCTTTCCTTTTGGAAGCAACACAAGTTTTCTTCGAATTACAGAACACTGTAGGTTGTATTCAGAATCAGCCGGTTTTTTAAATTTTTCCCTAGTTGCTGTACTGGCCTTTATTTCAGTTTGATGGGCAAAACTTGCCTTCAGGTCAGCAGTACATGTATAGGGTTACCATACTTCCTCTTACCCGGACATGTCCTCTTTCTTTGGGCCCTAAAAATGGTCCGGGTGGATATTAGCAAAATGGGGAAATGTCGTCTTTTTTTTTTCGATTTGAAAGTGCAAAAATACAAACTTTTGAACTCTCATAAATGAAAACTCTGTACTATTTAACTTATCTTTCAACACTGTAATATTTTTTCTAGACTATTATCTTTTGATGTCGCCCGTGCTTCGAGATCAACTTACGATTTCAGAGAATTTGAAAGAATTAGGGTTGTAATTAACGTGTAGTACAGGCGGCCAGATAAAGGAATTACATATGCAAATATACAAGATAACTCAGCTTCTAATAATTTCAAATTAGGCCCTATTACGCCATGTCACACGAAGAAACATAAATGAAAACACTATTTTACACCAATTATAATTCTTTTCTTTAAAACATTCAAACTTGCTACCAATTGTATTCAATGCATGAACAGTAAACATTATGAAATATAAATATTAAATTTGTTAATAATATACCCCTGCTGAGACAAAAACCTGCGGGCGGACCTGAACGAGTTGTCATAGAAACATTTATTGAAATCAATGTCGGCAGAGACAAAATCAGACTTTTAACATTTTCCTCGCTGATACTGAGATCACGTAAAGTAAGGCTTCTGTCTGTATTTATCTTCCGACGTAGTTTGTTCTTCTTGTCCTTTTCATTCACTTTATTCCTTTTCTTTTTCTCTTTTATTCCTTTGTAGGGATACGTCAACATCACTTGTACTGGCCGTAAACGGGTTGTTCATCAAGAACTCTGCACATTCTTGGCGATCTTTCTCCTCTCGCTGATGAAGTACACGTCTCATGTAGAGCTCCTAAATACTAGAGATGGGCAAAACCGATCTTTTCAGAGATCGGATCAGAAATAGTCATTCACTGGGATGAACTAGTTCTTTTTCATCGTTCACCGACTCACCAACTGATATAAAACGTAAAACGATGTCACATTACTTTTTTGTCACTATACCTTTATCTGATTTAGCCATATTGTGAAAGAAGAAAGAAGAGTAATAATTTTATTGTAAGTCCTTAGTAGTTTCGAGAATTAAAATTTGTAGATACACCTACATTAAAATTTAAAAATGTTATAACAGACTTTAAATATTTTTGAAGGTGAAATAATTGGAAAAAGAAAAAAAATATATTATTTTTATATTCGTATACTTTCATTCAAAAAATAGAATATTTTGCAGAATAAAATGATACTAGTTCCATATTTATACAGTGAGTAGTCTGCGAGTTTAAGCGAGTAGAATGAAACGTGATAGCGCGAGAGGTCCATGTAGGACGTGGCAACTGCCGCAGGAAAATACCCATGCGCACTAATGCCGCGTGCTATGTGAGCAACAAAGGCGAGCGACAGCGCGCGATATTCAGCGACGCGACACGGCAGTTACAAGCAGCGACATTCGGCGTCACGGCCGGGTGTCTTACGTGAGCGCGACAGATGCTCGCTACAAGATGGCCGCTAGAACCCATCACTTGTTATCTAAAAACTAAAGTCTGGCACCCATAAACAGTAAAATAATGATAGCTCCACAGTAAGCAATAAAGTTTTATTTAATTTCGAAAATAAGGCGTCAAAAGAGTAATGTCCATTAAATTTACAAAGCGAGGAATGTTCGTGGACTATTTCATTCCTAACTTCAAGTACGAAAAAAAAGACTGAAAATCTCCAGCCAAATTCTTAGAAAATACGACGACGAGTACAGATACTTTCGACTATGTCGTCAACGAGTTTTCCTTTTGTGAGTAAAAACCATCTACAATTGATTAAGTTTGAAGAGAGTCTTAGCTAAAGAAATAATTAGGTAAATAACTGCGCTGATGCTCTTACAGTCGGCGTAGTACAGGGGTAGCGTTCTGGGCTCCTATATTCTAAGTTTTGCAGTTGCTGGTAAGATTTCCATTCCACCTTCTATTTTTAGTTCCTGTAACTACAACCCTTTCACCTGTAATTTGTGCAAAGTTTTATATATTCTCTATACAGAGCAATGCGAATTGTTTTTTTAAGTGCTTCTCAATATAGTTTATCTTTAATTGCAAACACACACATCCTACTGTACCAAACACATTAAATTCGTAATGAAACATTACAGCAAGATATTTTACTCAGAAACGTAATTATAGACATTTCGTTTGACATCCTAGTGTTCTCTCTCTTTTCGAAAAGAAGTTTGTTGTTACTGTCAAAGATTTGATGCCAGCAGCAAAAATTTCAAATGGACACATTCCCAAAACTGAATGGTTTCAGATACAGATAACATTAATGCACATTGTTGTTTTCTTTGTTATTCGATTATATAGTCATTGTTTTCAACATGCCAAAATAATGTAGATGCATGAAAGACGCATAATTTGTTACAGGACACTCGTTTATCAAGTCAGGAAACTGTGTGATATGGGCTTACAAAATTTAAGCAACAGAATGCACATTGCACAAGACCTTGTCTCTATTGCTCCCTTCATGCAAACTACAAGTGTTCGAGAAAAATGGAGTAGGATCTTCTTCGTAGAAATTTTATATAGTTTAATTTTGTACTGTAACGCGTTTTTGCTACCGACTGCAGATTTCATGTTATTAAGAAAAAACATGTAACATTAAATAAATACGTTTCATCTCGAGTACTGTTCGAAATAGGAATATGACGGTTTCTGTTGCTCCAGATTATCGTTTCTGTAAGTGATCTGCAAGCTTTATCAGAACACAGGAGTCATGAGAACAGAGAAATGCGCGGAGTCGCTTTGTTCGGCACCATGCGGTTCGCCAGAGGAGTGGGGGGGAATAATGAGCAGCGCGCCACATGGGCGGCTCCGCAAGCGAGCGGAGTCGGGAGAGTGGTGGGGAGAGGTGAACCGGTGAACCAGCTAACTCACCGACTCAGTTGGCGGTAGGATCGCCTCGATCGCCGGAGTCGTGCGGAGCAGCGAGCTAGCGGTAGTCGGGAGCCGCGCGCTCACTGAACCGCGGAGCTTGCGCGACTCACCGATTCTCGACTTGCTGGGGGAAGGCGCTGCACGTGTTTAGGCGCTCATTTTTTGCGTTTTATACTTGCACATGGTCTATAGCACATGTTTTTTGTAGCTTAGGAAACTTCTAAAGCATGTGGCAAGGGGTTTAGGAAACTTCTGAAGATTGTGGCAAGGGGATCTTATGCAGCTCATTGCTGTCACCAGAGGGACTTTTCGGATCAGATGAACTACCACTCTTTTTTTTGGATTCATCCATCACTCACTCCTTAGAAGGATCTGGCTCTTTGAATCAATTCAGGAGCAGATTGCCCATCTCTACTAAATACCCGGGCTGAATCGTCCGCCATGTTTTCCCCAACATGGTTGAAATCGCGCTGTACTAACAGCGTAGAGGCGCATGCCCTGTCATCTTTCACAAACGATTTCGCAAAAACTAATTGGTAGAAATATTTAATTTTTCCGCTACTTAAATCTTTATATTTCAGCATTGTGACGAAATGCTCATCATTTCGTTAACAGTCATAGTTAATAAGATATTGGATTCGAAATAAAAGACTGCGCTACGTTAGGAAAAGTTTGTAGTAAAAAAATAAGAGGCTGCTATGATATTTCGTTTGGTGCATGTTGCACCATATGTTGTTGTGGATGAAACTTTCCTAATGGATTAAATTTTATTTTCGACTTAGGAGGAGATCTTTACCTTTCACTCACACCGCTAAACTTTATTTTATTTAGCGCACTTATTTCAGATGGCGATAAAGCCAGAATGAATCATTGCGTATCTCATACACGGTTAGAGCTATCAACATGCTATTTTGACAAATGATAATGCAAAGAGGGGAGTATTTTCCCAAATGGTTACTACGCAAAACTTCATTAACTGTCACGTTATTCAAAGAAATATATTGTTGTAGAATGAGAAAGAGTAAAGTTAGTGATTTATTATTCGATTTGCAGATATTCCTTCGTCACTAACAAATGTTTATTACTTTGCTTCTTGTCCAATGTGTTTCAGAGCCACTACTCCGTTTCCAAAACCTAACAGGAGTTACATTTCCTTCAGTTTAAAGCCTAGCAGTAACGAAACGGAAGTTTTTATTATTTTGGTGTGGTGTCTGTTCTTTCGGACATGTCGGAAAGAACAGACACCACACCTGCTTCGCAGCCAATTGCTTTTGCAAATTAATGATAAAGGAGAGGAAGGAAGAAGGATTAGGAAGGAAACGATTGACAGTGGCTGCTGTAGGGCATTGAAATGAAGCAATGGCGACAAGTGAAAACGTGAGCCGGACCGGGAATCGAACCCGGGTCTCCCGCTTTGGGCCAGCGGTCGCCTTAACTGCTTGGCCACCCGTGCTCGCCTCCTGGTCGTCTCAAATTCCCATATGTCTCACGCTATGGCTATAGCGCCCCTATCGTTCATGCCCTCTTACACTCGCCATTTCGGATTCCCGTGCGAGGTCGAACGTATGACTGCATCTGCGGTGAAGTAATTGAAGCCGACGCCGTCGTCGCGTAAAATACTTATTATTTTGGTGTGGTGTCTGTTCTTTCGAACATGTTAGCCTGAAACATATTACTGCGAGTTATAAAACCAAAACTGCGAGATATACGGCAAATTAAGATGGCTTCTGTTGACATGGAAAGAACAAGTGGAAATCTCTTAGGTTAGGTATGGGTTAAACGATAAATTTTTCTATAGTACGTGAGGGCGCGTAGCGTCCGAATCTCCGGTTAAGAAACACACAGCATCACATTCAGGGCCGGATCTAGGACATTTGCCAAGGGGGGCAAGCTTAAATTTGCCGCCCCTTCTTCCCCCCCCCCTGTAGAATCGACTTTTTGACGGTAATTGGGTTACATATTTCTAAATAAATTTCACAATCTCACAACATGAACTTATTTTATTGACTGAATTAAGATCAAAGGAAAACAGAACAATTTTAATACATACAAAAATGTTACAAAATTACTCACCGTACAAAAATCAATTCAAAATTTCGCTTATCGAGCTTTTTTTGCTGCAAAACTGTTTTTGATATCATCATAGTTCAGAGAAGCAGCTCTTTGTGCTCTATGGATATTATACTCAGATTTGTTAAGCAGTCGTGCTCCTCAAGTGTATGTAATTAGTTCCAGCTTGCTGAAACTTCTTTCTCCAGACGAAACAGAAACTAGAATGGTAAGATATATTTTAACGCTGTAGTAAGGTTCGGATTCCCCTCTACCAATTTATTTTTATAAATTAAACTTAATGTTGATGATGCAGTGGAATCTTGCAAGGCTCTGTCTACTGCCAGCGCATGTTGTCTGAAACTTTCAACTTCAAGTCCTTCCTCGCTAAGATCTTCTGCCATTTTCGCTGCTTTGGCCTTAAAGTCCTCCACTTCCATTTCTCGAATTTGCACTCCACACGGGAAACTAATATTTGCACCAATTTTCTCAAGTGCGGTAAACCTGGTACTAAGCTCTGTCAACAATTCCTTATTGTTTCTGTGAATGTTGGATACTTCATCCTCACAAATCTCATCGGCCATTTCCTTCTTTCTTCGAATACTTTTTTCGGAGAATACCGTTGATACCTCATTATCTTCTGCTAGCACTTTGGCCTCAGAAATAGCTTCAGAGGTACAAGAATCATAGGAAATATGAATATTCATTCATCTAAAAAAGGAAAACTATGCCAATTAATAAACATTGCGCCTTTACTTAAGCAATAACGAAAACATCTCCCTCATTCTGGCTAATATCTAGTAGATTTTTAAAGTTTGATTAGCTGAAGTACCTGTGACAGGGCAACACTGAAGTCAGCAACCAGGAATTTTAGTTTTATTAAATGATTTCGGTATTTCTTGCAGTCGTTTTACTTTTAATAATTCTGTGTCAGTTAATTTTATTAAATTATACCAGAAAGATACATTCTGTAAAAATAAAAAATAAAAATAAAAAAAAGGGACAGGAGAGAGTCGGTCAAAATTTGCCGCCCTCTAAATTCTGCCGCCCGGGGCAACTGCCCCTTTGTCCCCCCCTAGATCCGGCCCTGATCACATTGGCCGGAGACAATTTCTGCGTGTCGAAATAAGGACTCGTTTGTCCCATAGCTACAAAGATCGATAGCGCCTGGTCGTGGACGCACAAAGACCTTGTCGAGTTTGTTTGGGAGATGTGACTGTGACGTCAGCCACGACGCTTGCCTAGCGTGTCACTATAAGGCTACGGCCACACGAGCGTGTATTTCACGTGCGTTTCTGCCGGGATTGGGCCAACACGCGGAGCTCAGAAAGTGGTGGCCACACGGCCGCCTCTCTCACGCGGCGTGAAGCCCAGCGAAACCCCATTAGCAACGCGTCCGTGCCAGCTGCGGCAACTAGAGTTGGCTACTGAGTTGATGTTTCGACACAGTGAATCGAGTCAGCGAACTGTTCGACTGAGTCGAAACTTGAATCGGCACTGTTTCGAAACAACGAATCTTGTGATTCATGTATCGGACGCTAGATACCGTTAACATGCGCTTTGCTGTCCGTCTGTCTGGGTGGGTTCGACACAGCGCCCAGGCGTGCGACGGGTTTGAAGTTGTTCCCCTAACGCACTACGCGATATTTTGAATTATGCTACCGGTACCCTTCAACTGAGGTTTTAAAACAGTTATACCACCGAGAAAAATTGTGAAGTTCTTCGGTGTTTTTATGTAGTTTCGCGTGAACTAAGCGTTGTTATGCATTGTTGCTACATCTGTGCCAGGTGAACGTCTTTTCGAAGCAAGGGCAAATAATTTCAGTGAGACGAAACCGCATTCTCAGTAAGACGTCAAAATAACTTTTTTACAGAAACTATAACTGATTCTCTTTTATTTGACTGACTGAAGATGAATCTGATTATTAGAATATGTATGTGGACATTGAAAGATTAGTTCAGTTTTGTGGTTTCGTCACGTAAATTTCCTTGTGTTAACATTTGTAGTAATATCTGTTTATTGCATTAAATATGTCTTAGGAACAAATATTAATATTTTGCTTATATTGATTGGATAGAAAAGTTATTCATTTCTGGATGCATGTAGACATTTGAACCATTTTTTCTTGTTTTATTTAGACTTAATTATGGAATTTTGAAGGTTGGGAAAGTTTCATCACTTTGGAATTTAAACATTATTACTTTGTGCTTCCTTTGTTACAATATTTATTTGTATGAAACTATGAGTAACTTAGGAAATGTTTACGCTTTAAAAGGATTGTAAAATCGTAGTAGCAAACAAATCCCATGCCGTTCAATTAAGTCTAGTGAATAACGTATTAAAACCATATTGATATTCCATAGATGTGTCGTATTTGCTGTATCGCCCTATTGCAGCTTTCTCGGCTCACGTGAATCAGGGAAGGTAGCGCGGCACACGACTCTGCAGCACACCAGATGTTTCGTGTGCCGAAACAGTGAGTCGACTCACTACAGCGCCCTGCAGCTGTCGCGGTTCACGTGAATCAGAGAAGGTAGCACGGCACTGCGGCACGCCAGATGTTTCGTGTGCCGAAACAGTGAGTCGACTCACTAGACTCAGATGATCCGTATGTTTCGAAACAGTGAAATGATCCGAACTGCCCATCACTAGCGGCAACACTTAATGTGCGCAGTGTGGTATCGACTACTGTGGGAGTGCAAAATGACGGCTACAATTTTGATGGCACATTGACTTGCAGAATGGAAAGTATTCCTGTACATGGGACAAAAGGAACGAACAGTGGTAAAAATATCAGAGATAATTTTGCTGATTGTTTCTGTTCCCCTCAAGGATCTGTACCATGGCAAGATCATTATGTGAACAACATCGAATGAAGACTAGTTTTTGTAGTCTAGGAATTGGCTAGTTCATATTGTATACATGAATAAACTACATTATTCACTCAGTGGCGTAACTGGGGGGGGGGGGGGGATGAGGGGGATAGAACCTCTCCCAGAACCCGAAAAGAAAAAAAAAGGAAAGAGAAAAAAAGAGAGGAAAAAAAAGTAAAGAAAAAGAAATCGTATAACAGCAACCTGGTAAAGGTAAAGATTGGAAACTTGGGGTGTTTTACCATAAGCTTTCATTGGAAGGGAGTGAATTAGTTTCTTCAACGGGAGTGGTAGATGGTAGTCTGTCTGGCAACCGACTAAAATTTTGCTCGTCAAGCAGATCTATCCCCCCGCCCAAAGCCAAGTCCTAGTTACACCACTGATTCACTATAATATTTACTGTTTGTAATTACCTTGACCTAATTTTTGCTTCTCATCCATTCCATCCCACTTTTCTCCGAGAACGGCTGTTGTTACTGCTCGTCACGACTCACTCTTTTTTTTCTCTGTTTTTGTATTCCTGATCCCTTGTATTGTACAGCCACGGATGTTTCTGCACATCCATAATAATGATTTCACTGTCCAGTGGCTCCATTCTGACACGTTATAGAAGACGGCCACAATGACAATGAAGCGAGGGTGGTAAAGTCTGTCGAAATAGCGAGCTGCCGAGTCCCAGCCCATTAACCCAGCTACGTCACGAGAACACCTGCATACAGGCTGTCCCACAAGTTTCTCCAACAGGTGTGCAGTATCCCTTGCCAAATCAGTGATGACACATTGCCCCGACACTGATAATTTTTCATCAGACCTACTATACTAATATAAATAACGCTATATTATACTACACTTATATAAATCCGTGGTTCGGAACCCACGTTAAACTGTAGGTCCCCCTATAACTGGCTGGGTAAGTCGGTTCGAAGGTCGGAGGAAGGCAACGGCATACCACCTCCAAACAGGACCATGCCTAGTAAAGCACTGTGGTGTTCAAACCAATCTTCGGATTGTCGACTGCTTTACCTTTTTTTTATATATATATATAAATAATACTAATATAGATAATGCAAAAGGCACTCCGCTCTACTAGACAGGCAGTCGCCCTGTACTGCCCTTCTTGCTAGAAGGCGGCAACCCCCAGGAGGGTCGTGAAACCGCGACGTGCCTGCCGCTCGTGTGGCCGGTGTCCTGACAAAAGCACCCAGTGACAAAAGCACCCAGTTCAGGTCGAGGGGCGGTCGGCTAATCTGCCTGTCCGGTCTCTGCCCGGCAGGTGGAAGAGCCGAGGGCTGTGAGGTCGCGTTGACACGGGCCGTGCTTTACGGCAATGCGTGGCCGCAATAGTATTGCTGCAATTTATAATGGAAGCGAGACTAAAGAAGAACCAAGACATATTCATAAGATATGTGACCTGGAAAAAGCCTTCGATAATGTAAGGCATGATGTTCGTAATTCTGAGAAAAATAGGAGCAAGCTGTAGGATAAAAGGCAGGTATTTCATTGTATAAGAACCAAGTGGATACAATAAGCGTCGAAAGTCAAGAACAAAGTGCTCAGATTAAAAAGGGTGTAAGAAAACGTTGTGGACTGTCGCCATAACTGTTTAACTTGCGCAATGAAGAAGACATAATGTCGGAAATAAAGAAGGTTCAAGGCTGTGATAAAAGTTCTGTTTAAAAGGATATCAATGATAAGTTTTGCTGATGAATCCCAAATCCTTATCTTGTTAAAGCTTTTATGGATACTATGGATACTATTTGACTTACTGCCTGCTGTCATCTGCCTCCTTTCTTTTTTTTTTTTTTTTTTTTTTTTTTTTTTTTTTTTATGTCGACGTTCAATAATTAGATGTTGCGCCCACACGGGCGGCTGGCATTGCCGAAATTTCATCTTCCAACAGCAGTGGAATCGAAACTTCAACAGTGTTACCACAATTACACACAGATCTCCATATCTGCTACGTACAAGTTTTTGTAAACGTCATAGATGAATGGTCCTATTCGTTTTAAAAATACATAATGTCTGTTTAATTCTTCTCCTCATCGACGGCTAAGAAAACATGGAAAACGTAAGAATAACGCAAGTTATTTCACACGTAATCAACACATCGATTTAAATCCCAACTCAATCAGCACAATACGTTGCGAAACGTCATTCCCAACTTAGCTTTCATTCAGATCTGCCATTTCGCTGTGTATTCGTAGCCAAGACAAAGAACATATTGACGCACATATTACAAACACCCAGCCGCTAACGCCATGCGTAAGCCGGATTGTGTAAAAAAAAAAAAAAAAAAAAAAAATCAGGTTTCGTTCGTGTTTCAAAATGTCTCTGACATCACACCTTACTTTCAGTTATTATGATACCAACAAATCAAATCAGTGCGCTTTCCATAATATTTCTGAAAACTATGAAAATATCTATATTTCCAAACATCGATGTTTTCACAGCTATGTTATTTAACATCGATGTTTATCCGTCTGAACATCGATATATTTCAGAGAGATGTTGCATTCTTACTGATGACTAAAAAAAAGTATTGTATTGTTTTCACAGATGATTGGCTTGTCCTGAAACTGATCATAAATAAAAATTTGTGACTGCATCAGAGAGACCATGTGCTGTTTACCGACTATTCGTAATAAACCTAATCCCATCTCACTTTTATCCAGGCTTTGGACTGGCTAAAAGGCAGAAGTAAAATGTCATTTAGATGTGTTGAAAAGCAGTTAAAAAAATATTTTTATATGCCTTTTATTTTATTTTAATTTTTGATTTAATTTTTTAAATTTCATATTTATTAACCTTTTTCCACGTTCTCTTGTCTAATAAGACACCTATGAAGTTACTTCATAGTGGCCATATGCCTTTCCCTTGTTGGTCATTGATATCTCCATATCAAACCTATACGCTCTCAAACACACAAGCTGCATTAACCGAACACTGCGATATTCAGAATCGTACTGACAATTAGCAGTCATTCGCAGAGGTGGACAAGAACCTTGGGACTGCAGGCAGTGGCGTAGCTATGTCACCAAGGGCCCCGGGGCAAGAATGACGTTGGGGCCCTCTTTAAACTGAAAATATGCTGATGCAAAACTACATCAGCTCCTTACCGCCTACTGGAAGACATAATAAGGGGCCGGCCGCGGTGGCCGAGAAGACAGGCGCTTCAGTCACGGTCTGCACGGCCACTGCGGTCGGGAGTTCGAATCCCCCCTCGGGCATTGATATTTGTGACGTCCTTAGTTGTAGCTAGTTCATAAGTAGTTTGTAGATTTAGGGACTGATGACCCCGTAGTTGAGTCCCATAGGCTCTACAAACATTTGAACATAATAAGGTACACCTAAATACTACTAAGTAAATTGTTATGTGTCACGCATCACACATTTAATCTTATTCTCTAATATAATAACTGTGAATGTTTCTTTGTTTGTTATGCTTTAACGCAAAAATTACTATGTGGATTTGGATGAAATTTTGTAGAGGGATACAGTTGGACCTGGGTAGGACAAACAGTTTAAACGACCCCATCGGATAGTTCTCAAAGTTGCCCCATACAAGGTGAATGAAGTTGCAGGCAAAAGTTAGTTAAAAAAAGGTATTACTCAAAGACGAAAACATGGCCCCCTCCCGCGAAGCAAACCGGGAACAGTCAGGACTAAGGCGTCCATGGTGACAGCAGGCAGACAGTTGTCAGTGCCGACAACTCACTCTCGATAAACTGCTGCGCTATTAGCTCATTGCTCACTACCGATCGGAGAATTTTCGTTGATAGTCCAGTCAAAGAAGGAAAACAGTGGACATATTGGTGTAAGATGATTTCAGCAAAAGGAAGTTGTCCGATTGTTGATGAAACACTTTGGATTGAGCCGTGCGCCGGCCGCGGTGGCCGAGGGGACTGAGGCGCTTTACTCACGGTCTGCACGGCCACTACGGTCGGGGATCCCCTCTCGGGCATGGATATTTGTGCCGTCCTTGGTGTAAACTAGTACATAAGGAGTTTGTAAGTTTAGGGACTGATCACCCCGTAGTTAAGTCCCATAAGCTATTCAAACATTTGCCGGCCGCGGTGGCCGAGGTGACTGAGGCGCTCCAGTCACGGTCAGCACGGCCACTACGGTCGGGGGTTCGAATCCCCCCTCGGGCATGGATATTTGTGCCGTCCTAGTTTGTAAGTAGTTCGTAAGTAGTTTGTAAGTTTAGGGACTGATAACCCCGTAGTTAAGTCCCATAAGCTTAACAAACATTTGATTTTATTCAAACATTTGAACATTTTTTTAAATTTGAGCCGTGCCCAATAACTTGAGTTGACATCTTCGCTTATTATCGTCACAGTGTGGTAGAAGACAGCGTACAGAATGCATACTTCACTATTGCCACAAAAAACCATATTTTCTCTACTTCTCGCACTAATTTCAGAGTGCATAGACATCTATTCAAACGTTCAAATATTTGTAAAGGTTATGGGACTTAACTGCATGGTCATCAGTCCCTAAGCTTACAAACTACTTAAGAACTACATTATACTAAAGACAACACAAACATCTTTGCCCGAGGGGGGATTCCAACCCCCCGATGGGCAACATGTAGAGACTTCATATTCAAATGTGGGCACACCGTGTATTGTCAAAATACTGCTAGTAATTCAGCGCCATTCACTGTTATTTCGTAAGATTGTGAGCCATAGCAACTCCGACTTCGACCGACAATACACTAACGGTAGCAGGGTCCACGTCTTAGCGAACAAGCAATAGACTTTTTTATATACCTGTGGCGTCTGTTCCGAAAGAATAGACGTCACTTCTGGTCACTTCTGATCCTGCAGTTGTTATTATTTAATATTCATAGAATATATGACACCAACTGCGATTTTTATGTTTAAATTCTGAGGTGGGAATAATTTTTGCATTTCACTTCTTGCGTTTGAGGCAGAACGTACATGATACGATGTAATTGGGGGACATGAGTGTTCGGAAAACCGATTATTCGCATAATCGAACTGTATACTTCTATTTGCCAATAAGAAGTACTGTACACTAAATGTATTTATACAGTACTTGGAGCGTGTGATCGTTCACAATGCGCTGAGCAGCACGCTACAACACTTGGGAGCCGCAGCTGTTGCCGCGAGCAACTTTGACGCTGCCGCTACTTGTGCTCGCTGCTACGCCGACTGAAGTGTGCCGATTGTTGTACACAGCGACTAGTGGGCTCATTAGAAACAATCTTATTGCGGCTATTGAGGGAATCATGGTTTGTTGGGAGAGGGAGATGATGGACGGTAGGGAGGGAGAGTAAATAAACAAATTTCACGCTCTACTCTAACTTTTTTCGAACGTCGCTCACAGAGGCCGAGGGGCCCCTGGAGCTCGGGGGCCCCGGGGCACTGCCCCGCCTAGCCCTATGATAGCTACGCCACTGACTGCAGGCAGACGGTGTCGAGATAGCGTTTCCGGTGAGCGAGGACTCCCGGGGGTGAGGGTGGCGCGGACACAGGAGCGGCTCAGCTGCAGGTAGGTCGTGACGTAGTAAGCAGGTAGTTTCCAGTCAGACTGCGTGCAAATGTCACAGATTTTTGGTTGGGTGCAAATGTCACTGGGTGCAATTGTCACATATCCCGTGAGGCCAGCTACAGCGGCCAGCGTGAGAAACACGCAGCACGTGTTGGATGGAGCCCAGTACAGCGCGTTCGCCCAAGTCTGCAGGCCCGCGGCGTGCGGAAATGCGTCGTGTGGACAGCGCCATTCTACAGGCAGCGGTCCATAACGTCTAGCGTTACCATGTGTTCGTCATCAAAAAAGAG
Source organism: Locusta migratoria (assembly GCA_026315105.1). Classification (NCBI taxonomy): domain Eukaryota; kingdom Metazoa; phylum Arthropoda; class Insecta; order Orthoptera; family Acrididae; genus Locusta; species Locusta migratoria. The sequence continues at coordinate 29,444,145 of CM048747.1, forward strand.
GACAATTCATTTAAAAAAAAAAAGAGGACACTATATTGTTAACATACTGTAATTTACAACTTAATTAATGAACCACGTAAAACTACTACAAACTAAATCAGTAACCAAGTGTGATTATTGTAAAACAAAATATTACGAACCTTGACGGTTTATTCATCATCACTAGAGAGAAATTTCTCATTCTTGTCTTTTTCACTTTTGAACCAACTATATTTAACATTCAGTATTAAACCTTACGATACTTCTACGACTTACTTTTGTTTACAACGAATATGTACGTTCCAGTAGGGCAAATCAAATATTCCGCTTCATGTTCGTTTCTTCCTCCCTTGAATGATTTGTATTTTACCAAGAGCACATCTTTCAACACTGACTTTCTTTTCGGCATTTTGTATTTGTATTTAAGTTCGTGATTTATTTTGGAGCACAAATACAGCTTGAACCTAAACCACAAAGTATATTAAAAGCAACGCCAAAGAACATAATGCAGAACACAGAATGATAGACAATTGGGTTCCTTCGCGGAAAAGTTTCGAATCGTTTGCAACTGTCAGACCCATTAAATTGTCAACTGCAATTCCTCTATGAGTATGCGCGTGATAGTTGCGAACGAATCCGTTGACGCCAATGACACAAAAATAAATTTCCTTTTTCGGAACCCAAAAAGTAGGACATTGTGTAGAATTTTATAAATTCCGGCCGGACACATTTACTTGCCTCAAAAAGACTTCGTGTCCGGGAAAAAGAGGACGTATGGGAACCCTGGTTAAGCTGTTCTAACGTGAAATTCTTAGAAGCCGGTGTATCTTGCATTGTTGCAGACCTGTGTTCTTAATTGGCTGCCTCGCAGCTACTATTCTGCGACAATTGCCAATTGTTCTAAAGTAGCTTTACCTCAGGGCAGCGACGGCGTAGAGGAGAGAGAATTCCAGAAAACAAATCACATTGTTTGAAAAACGGTTAAATTATCTAGATTTAGTGATTGGGACACTTCAGAGAGTTGTATTTACGCATTTTCAGATTGAAACAGTTGGCATAACGCAAAAAAGAGGACATTTCCCATTTTTACTAAAAACCCGGCCGAACCATTGATAGGGTCCAAAAAAGAGGACATGTCCGGGTAAAAGAGGACGTCTGGTAACCCTAATAACGTCGGCGACAAGTAGAAACGCGTGTGTGAAAAAAAAAAAAAAAAAAAAAAAAAACGCTCGTGTGGCCGTAGCCTAAGCTCACCCTAGGTGCAGCGATAGGGGAAGCATGGAGGGGAGGAGCTACGGCTGCGCGCCAACAGTGGAGCCTGCGGGAGAAACACTGCGTAACTCGCGGCCAGCCACGCGGTCTACAGAGTGAACATTACTGGGTGCAGCGAGCACGTACTGGCTGCTAGTGCGGTAATGGAGCGGGATGCGCAGAACTGATACAAACTGGGCCGCCTTCGTAGGTGACGCCAGCATTTGCACAACTATGCCCGTCACGTTTTTCTGTGACTCAAAGTTTTCCTGAGCCTCAGAGCATGTAACATAATAATAATAATAATAATAATAGTAGAGAAACGTCATGGAAAGAAGGGCTGGGTTCCGGAAGGGAAGGGATTTTATCCCCTAGACGTCGTCGTTCCCTGTCTACGCCCCTGATCAGGATTTCTCTCCGAATCTACTCAGTTTTGTAACGAAATGTACAGCAGAGAAAATTTTTTAGTCACGCATTTACAGTCTAGTAAACAAATACTATAAACCTTCTCATGCCCCTTTGTTGATCGTATTGTAACCACAACGAACCGTGCAAATACGGCATCAAATATCTGCGAATACTAATGAGACGAAATAGTGGCTCATCCACGTTCCTCGATACCAGAGACCTGTACTGTAAGAGCCTGAAATATGTATGCATTCGTGCACTATCAAACTATAATACATAATCGATCGCGTGAAATACATTGAAATATGTGCAATCATTTTCGTTTCCAATTCATTAACTTCTTCTTTTTTTTTCACAGTTAACGTTCAATAGCTAGTTTCATGCACTTATTACTCTCAAAATATCCTCTTATGCGTAAAGTGACTCCTCTTTGCATCATAAAAAGTTTTAGACGTAAATGTGAACGACAATATTTTTTATAATTTTCTGGGCCCCGCTGCGTCATATATGTCATTTAGAGACATCGTAAATTATTGATACAAAAGACGCTGCTTTTTATTAAATAAAAAGTAGAGTTGAGCACCTTCTTGAATTTCTCCTATCTTACAACTTGGAGATCCTGAATAGGGGTGATGAACCTACATTCAGGAATAGTAGAAGGGAAAAAGTTATTGACATAAGTTTTGGTTCCATGATGATGGGCAGTTACGTCAAACAGTGGCATGTGGTCCTGGAGCCATCCTCATCAGATCACATGTATATTAAATTCAAGGTTGAAATGGGAACCAGACAGATCATGGCCTATAGGAATCCCAGGAAAACGGACTGGAAGACATATAGAAGAGACCTTGACTTCAGCCTATCGGAAATTAGAACTTCGATAATGAAACCAGCAGAGTTTGAGGAAGTAGCAGAGGCCGTAAGCTCTGCTATAGTGACCTCATACCAGGACAACTGCTCAGTTACCAAGAAGTGCAGAAATAGGAGTGTGCCTTGGTGGAATAATAACCTGGAAATGCAAAGGAAACAGGTACGAAGACTGTTTAACCTTGCGAGGCGCAAAGGACAATGAGCAAAGTATCGTGAGGCCCTTGTCAATTACAACTTTGCCATCAGACGGGCAAAGGAGCACAGACAAATATATATGTTACTCTGTGAAAGGAGGCATCCTCGAAGGTATTCTGTGAGGAAGTGGAGGGCACGGCTGCTCAAGCGAGACTTCAAAAAATCCTCACTAGGGTACCAACTAATACAGGCGTCTTTGGTATCAATAATTTACAATGTCTCTAAATGAAAATATTTTTGACAATTCATGTCATGTTCTTCATTCCTGTTTTCAGTCAAAATATCTTCTTCACTGAAAAAAATAATTGATAGCCTGGGTTCCTGTTTATGATGCAGCCTACGTTGCTATTTTCATCTACTCTCACATATCTTTGGGCATGAAAGTTTAGCGAATTACTATAATTAGACTAGAATCCGAACTGCTAGTGAGGTTATTTCAAATTCAACAAACCGCTCTGCAGCTGTGTCATCGCCATGTCAGCCGCGGTATCTGACGGACAAGACTAATTTCTATTGTCACGAGATTCAAGTCTTACCGATGGCTTTTGTGAATAAATAAATATATGACGCGCGCTCTGGTAAAATCATTCCATTGTGAGAATCTTCACTTTCTAGTTCTTTTCATCTCACGCCTCCTTTTTTCTTCATTTCTGATTCCTGCAGCAAAAATAGTTATCATAAAACTCTAAAAACTGAAGTGTCTACTAAAAAACTTTAAAATATGCACTTTACGTGCAAAGAATCTATATTTTTTGCTTTATTAAACTAAAAATGCCTTATATATATATTATGCATGATTTTATCGACAAGTAGGTCAAACATGTACGAAAAAGGGACCATATTTGGAAGCAGGAGTAATAACTTTGCTGAAGTACTGAGTTAATGCTGTGTCCAGCGATCCTATAAAAACATGTATTTGCATGAAATTCTTGGCTGCTGTCATCCAATATGACAAATAATTTTCTACCGATTTTTCCAACTTGAACTGCGTAAAAGAGATCTTCCCACATGGTAAAGTAGATTCAAACTTTATTAACCTGTACATAATCTGTGCTCATAACATATCAAATCGCTACCTTGCAGGGAAAGCCGCATATCTCTAAAACCACGAGTTTAGAGATAATCCCACTTAAAGATAAAAACCAAAGTTTCACTCAACATTGCTTTTCTCCATGAAATCACGTCAGCACTGTCTTTAACTTTCTAAGTAGTACATACTCAGAGGTAACTATTACATAGTTTTTATTTCATTTTGAGTGACAAATTAATCCCAAGGGCATCGATATGTGACACGTTTCCACAAAGAAAACTTCAATTTTAGTTAAAGGGCTTTGACTTGTGACACATAAAAATATAAATTTCAGCTGTTATATCTGTAAATGGTATGAAATAAATAATTTAATAAAGAAATAATTGTAAGAAAACATTTATTTATAAAAAAATACAACATAACACTACACAAATTATTTGAATACAATCAAGAAATTAATCAACTCAGATCTTTTGGTTTGTTTTACATTTTACATAAAATAGTTAGCACAGAAAAATTAATACACAAGTTATTTAAAAAACTCATAAATAAAATTTTGGAACTTAATTTTTATTTATTAATCTGAACAGTCCAGCCCTTTTAACATTTGATACACCATTCTTAGCAGTATGGGCTTTGGCAGACACACCATCTGCTTGCCAATTTCTATTGTTTCTGCTCGAGTTATTTTATGATTAGATTAATAATTGTTCCATAGATCATACATATGACATTTCGCTGTGATATGAGACGTGTGATTTAGTAAATGGTGTCTATACATGACACTCAATATTTTAAAGATTTTCTACTTTTATTTTAATTTTTATTTATTTATTTTTTTAGTCCAACAGATTTAATGCTTGTGTGTTGCTTTTTGAAATGGAATAGTCTTCACGTAAAATACACACGAGCATTGTCCGAACGCTGCAGGACAACTGAGAATGTGACACTCTTTCTCCCATTGTTAGAATAGGTTTTGTTAATGTAACACTGACGTAAGTGCTCTCTAGTGGCTGAATACGCCAGTTACGTCTGTGACACTTTTCCACATAAAACTATTCCACTTTCTCGTTTCGGTGATGACATGAGCGAAAAATCGGCATTTTTCGAGTTGTGCTGGTTTTCTTCCAAGGTATAGCGAAATGTATGAGTGGCGTCGCTAAATTTAATGATGTGGAAGAGAAGATAAGCAGTGCGATCATAGACGTTTTACCTCTAAACAAACTGTTTTGAAAGATACATCCCTCAACGCAGGGAGGGCAAGGGAAGAGAATTTCTAAAACTCCACGATACTTCACCGAAAACATCCGAAAGTTCAAAAAAATTGCTGTTGTAAATATATTTAAAACCACTTAGCATGTACCAGCCACAAAAATGTTTTTCTTTTAACTCTTTAAATGGAATGTATTTGAGGCCTTACGTCTGTAGGCACTGCACGTACTTTGAGTAAAAAATATGAACTCCTGTTGTAAAGTGAGTAGTAAAACACTTTTCATAAAATCTGTTTCTGAGCTACAGTGTTTCAAAACTGTCTGGGTATTATATGAAACGTGAGGAAATATGAAGGGCTTTTTTTTCTAGTATTATTAAAGGGACTGAGCATTGTGACCATCAAACTACTGTAGAACCTCTAAAACTCTTGCGTGTTTGCAAGAGAACTTCTGTGAAGTTTGGAAAGTAGGAGGCGAGGTACTGGCGGAAGTAAAGTTGTGAGGCGGCATCGTGAATCGTGTCGGGATAGCACAGTCGGTAGTGCGCTTGCCCGCGAAAGGCAAAGGTCCCAGGTTCGAGTCCCGGTTCCGGCACACAATTTTAATCTGCCAGGAAGTTTCATATCAGCGCACACTCCGCTGCAGAGTGGAAGTTTCATTCTGGATTACTGAAGTTGTTTATGTTGCTTATAAAAAGTCCATCACAGTTAGTTATGGGAAGTTTTCTGAACACTAGAAGGAAAGTGTAAAAGAAATCTTACTGAAGTCGTTTGAAAAAACCTGTGATTGAAGACTGCTTTTCTGTCTCCATACGGCGTCTTGCAGCTTGATCACTGAGTCGCCTGAGGAACAGAATCTCCTTTCCAGTCGCATTTTACTGCTCTAAGTACTGCAATGTCCCTTTAATAAATTTCACAGCCTCTCTGTGGCTAACTTTTCTTTCTTGTCGATGGTCCTCTTCCTCCTCTTCCTCTTCCGAATCGTCCCCTTCTACGTCACGCCCTTTGACAGCTGCGATTATTTGATCGTCTCCTAATGGTTCTGATGCTCCGTCGAGATCCATCCATTCATTGACATCATTGCTTTAAGACTCTTCACACCCTGGAATTCTTTTCATGAGTTCAATCAAGTCGTTATTTTCAGAATTGATTCCATCGTCACGCGACAAATCATTGCCTGCGTGATTTAGAAGTTTCCTCCAGGAACGAATGAGGGTTATGGTCTCAAGCTGGATTCAATATTGAGAGACCCATCCAATGACATCTAATAAATCGATCTTCTTTAGTTTAGCCGTTAGCTCCTCACCCGATTCCAAGGACAACACCAAAGATGACAAAAGCTTACATGTGCAAACAATAGCCCGCCCCAGCTGGGCAGGTAAAGGGTGCGTTGAACGACTTTGGAACACCCAGTAACCTAGTCTGAGTCTCTAGCGCTCTTGGGCGGCGTATGTACTGATTCAAAGCTTTACGTTATGGGCGGTGTAAAAAAAATATTATTTCACCGGCCCTGTCGAGTTTTACGAGTTTTCGGGAATCGAGTTTGAGAGTTTCTACTGTACTTACGAACTAGCTACTACTAAGGACGGCACAAATATCCATGCCCGAGGGGGGATTCGAACCCCCGATTCTAGTGGCCGTGCAGACTGTGACTGGCGCTCTGCAGAACGCTCGGCCACCGCGGCCGGCTTGTGGTCATCAGTCCCCTGAGATATAAGTACACTCACTAGCTGGTAACCGAACACAATATGACTTTAAACAAGGCAATAAGTATGATAAACTTTTATCCCGTCACTATCTGAAGTACTGGTTGGTGCCGACTGCTAATGGCCGCAACATGTCATTCTTTCCTGTAGATAACAGCAGATTATTTTCATGTGAAATTAAGGAACATCCCATCAGTGGTGGACTAAGGTCGGGGGGGGGGGGGGGTGAAGGGGGGCAGACCGCCCAGGCCTCTCGTCTTGGGGAGCCTCCAAATACCTCGAAAAGCACGTTTATTATTACTATTTTGGGCGCCCTTAGCCTCTCGTTATGGGGCCTCCAAATCTCGGAAGCTATTTTTCTTAGATTGGATGATGACGACAAAGAATTTACCCTGATTTACCCTGAAGTGTATGAAGGAACAGTCCTTCAAAATATAAAATGGAGAAGAAATGCAATACCAGGTGTTTCTACAGTCCGCAGCCTCAGATGTTGTGTTTTTTATTTTATTATTATTATTATTGTGCGAAACGTCTAAACGTTTGCTTTCTTTAATCGATAAATTTGGTTTACAATTTTCTCTCTAGGTAATGGCCAGCAGCACGTGGGCAAACTTCTACATCTAGTCTTCGGCGGTGGTTTTAACTACTGTGCTTGAACGATGTGTCTCACTTGTTACAATATATGACGTATTACTAACAGACGCTTTATTGTCAGTGGTCAAGCAGTTAGTGACAGACCAGGGCTTCCGCAGAAAGTGGCCTGAAAATTTTCCGACCGCACATGAAGATGACAGCACCTGACAACGACAGTTTAATATGTGCATGTGTCGTATGTGTCTGTTTTGTTATTGAGAATATTCACGTGTTGGTTTTCGAGTGTCACTTGCATGACAATGAATGGCACTGGTATATTAAATATTGTTATTTTTCACAGATGGTGACAGAAAAGATCGGCTTTTAGATGAAACTGAATGTATTACTTTTTCGTTGACCGTAGCTCCTGAAGAATTGGCGATATTATGTTAATTTAGCTTACGGCGAAACTGGCGATGGCACTAGATATTTTGCTTTGTAGGTTTATTTAGTAAATATTTGGTGTTAATGTAGGTGACAGGAGCCAACGCCTTAAATGGCAAAGCTTAGGGGAAATATATATATGAAAAAGAAAAACGGATGTGTGTGTGTGTGTGTGGGCGGTGGTTCGTTTCTCGCTTCCGACAATATTTTCATTTTTCACCTCGACTTCCAAAAGTTTTCTGACACATTTATTAAATAGAATTTACGAGTTGCGATATTCCGACATATGTGTAGTAGTCGCTTTACAGTGAGTCTATTCGAATGTTTTTGTGAGGACAAAATCGAGAAGCCGGCCGCGGTGGCCGAGGGGACTAAGGCGCTACAGTCACGGTTTGCACGGCCACTACGGTCGGGGGTACGAATGCCTCCTCGGGCATGGATATTTGTGCCGTCCTATTTCGTAAGTAGTTCATAAGTAGTTTGTAGGTTTAGGGACTGATGACCCCGTAGTTAAGTCCCATAGACTATACAAACATTTTTTGAAAATCGAGAATCGAGCCTAGATGCAATACACACGCCGAAATTGAGAACAGTTGGACACGGTATGGAGGACTGCAGCAGCGACATTTAATGCAGTGATATTTTGAGTATCTGAATTTAAACGTGGTGTGCCAGCTTGGGTAAGAATGAATGTCTGGGACGGCCAAAAACTGCAACCACTGACGAAAAGGAAGCTCGAGTTCCAACTGTGCTGAAAAACCGCTGAAGTAAGGCGAGAGAGAATGCTAGGCGTCCGGAGCTTATCTCAAGCACGCATTTGTCAAATATTAATCGAAAAGTTAGAGATGAGAAAGCTGTGCGAACAATTACTGCCACGACTACTCACTTTTGAGCAAAAGTACGTCGATTAAAACTCCGCCGCGGCGCAAACCCTTCTTGGCGTAATTTCGGTGAAATAATTCTGCATTTTTGCGCCACATTAGTTAGTTGCTTTTGAAGTGGCAAAGGCTGTTCCTTCGACCGTGAAAGTGAGTTCTGTAACAGTTAAGGAATAATGGGCTTTGCCAGAGTCAGGGTTTCGGGGTTTCAAAGCCCTTCCGAAGTATTGACAAAGCAGGCCACGTGTTGCCAACGTTGTGGCGACTACGCTGCAGGCGTTTCTCTGGGAAGTCTTTATACGCTTCCTCACTGCATATATCACCATACGATTTCATATTCTTGGAACCATGAAGAAATATATGTGATCATTGGTTTGCTTCGGACGAAGAGGTGCATTCCTGGGTAGAACCATGGTTGTATTGGCAACTGCAAACATTTTCTGTGGATGTATTGATCGTCTTTATTTTAAGCCAGGTCCGCACGCTACGAACTGCCTGCGCACACGTCGCAAATCGTTGTGTTGGACAGCACATTTGCGCAGATATGAGATGTGCGCAAACCTGGAAGTTGGAGTTGGAGTTTGAGCAAAATTGCTCAAATCTGTGGGTTCTAATCACGTCTGCGCAGACAAGTTGGAACGTGTGGACAGGAAATCGCTACAAATATGCGTCGAGTGTATACTTTTATCGTGTGTCTACTATATAGACAGTGGTTGAAAATGGCTGAGAACGGAAAATCCCGACTGGGAAACAAAAGTTAGCCACAGCTCATTAGCCACGTATATAATATAAAGTGAAATAGGCGTATCGTGTTTCAAATATGTCTAAAACCGACAGTTTTATTTGTGTCTTGTTAGAAGGGAGGCCTTCTTTACTTGCCTTCATGAAATCATTCTTCAGGGCAGCGTAAATAGCTTTATAAGTGTTGGGGATGATTTCACTCAATACTTGTTTAGAAATTGCTGTTGAAAATTCGAGGTCTTTGTAGGTCCTTCCTGTGACCTGGAATCTTAATGTAATTATCAGCCGCCCATGTGGAGAAATTTATCTCCTCATACAAGTGTCTTTACGTATTATGCGAGGAGTTACCAGTGTCAAAAGATGATCATAAGTTTTCAAATCTATTCGCAAATTACACCAGTCATCGGGTTCGCACTTCAACTCACGAAGTAAAATCACACGTGACAAGCAGCCATTACCTAGACCATTTCGTTCGCCTTTTCTGTTTATTGCGTTTTGTTTGCACGCTGCAAACAGCGACCATAACAAGACTTCCTCCGCCACTGGCAAAAATAAACTAGCAGTATATACTATCTAGTTTCTTTTTTCATCTAAAGATGTCGGGCGCGAGAATTTGCAGCAGCACGCAACGATTGGTGTGCGCATGCATTTGCGCAGACAGATCATTACGTGTGGCTCGGCTCTACAGAGGCGGTGCGTGGTATTGTTGTAAAACTCCCCCCTTTTTTTAAAAAAAAACTATGTGTCTTATGCCCCCGTTCCTTACTGCTTTCGTTTAGGACGCTTAAGCTATACCATGAAATATAATCAACTATTTTCGTTGTACAACGTCCTGTTGCCCCGTAACACGCTATAAAGGCTGCTCGTGACAAGCTCACGTGGCTTGCAGGGTTGCCAACGAGGTCTCGATAAAAACCACCGAAGTGACCGTAAAATCCCACCAAAAACCACCGAACTTTCCGAAGTTCCCTCTGTCTATTCGTTTGTTCTTGACCGATTGATTTGAAATTTGGACGCAACTATGCATTTTAAAGGAGGAGTTTTTATGTACCTGACTTATCTGTATACACACTAGACGGAAATACAAAAAAAATATTGTTTATTCAAAAGAACTTCAGTAAACATGTTATATATAAAAACAAACAATAATTACTTTGAGCCATTGCAATGCTTGTCGGGTACAGACAGCAAATTGTGAAATATTTGAACTTGAAAACAGAAAGTAATCCAGTCTGGAAAGGAGGTCAGCGTCACTCATTCTGTTGTGTTTATTTTATGTCAGAAGATCTAGATTTCAGCTATATTCCAATCTAATCACATCTGAGAAAAAAGAAAGTTAACAATGAAAGTACAGTCACATATTAAGTGTCTGCAATGTTCAGTCATTTTCACAACAAGAAAAATCTGATAAAGTGCTATAGCAACAAATACATACCATTAACACAATGTCAGTGTGTGATGCAAGTACAACACTTCCTCTCCATGGAGATTGGTGGAGAAATCAACACAGAACTAACAGCCTAAAACAATGAGCAATGAGTCATACCATTGTTAATATCTTTGAACTCTTAAGAATTTTACATTTTATCCAATAATGTGATACATTTCCTAGTCATTTATCTGTCCATATTCGTTAATAATTTCAAATTAGGATTATGTTACTTCTGTAACTTTTTTTTTTAACGATTTCATTAAAATCCACCAACTCTCCCACCTCCCAGTGACTCAGATTTTTTCCCACCGTCGACTTTAAAAAAACACCAGATTCGGTGGGAAATCACTGACGTTGGCAACCCTGGTGGTTTGTATCTCCCTGGAGGAAAGGACACTGGACAGGTCCGTTACACCTACGTCAGCGGCGGGTCCCTGCCTGCAAGAGGCTCAGCTGGCCAGTGACGTCACAGCCTGCCTGCATCCCCCTCGCCAGAAGCAGTTCCCAGAACTCCGCGAGGTGGCACCGCTGTACAGAACACACAAAACTAGAAGCTTCTCCCAGCTTTCTTTCTTCTGGGGTGTGTTATTGTGCCACCAGATTTCAACAGCAGTTGCAATAATTTTGTTTCATTCACAAATTACCTACCAATTTAGATCATCGTCTGTTGCTGTTACCCTAGCAGAGTCTGTAACAATCAACAATCTAGGGAAGATGTTCACTGAATGGACTAAACTGTTGAAGCTAGTTTTCATAATTCCCGTGCCATCATTCGAAGCAGAAGTGTGCTTTTCAGCTTTGAAAAGAATAAAAATATTCTTATGCAACTCCATGCTCCAGAAAAAATTGTGAACCTTGGCTCTTTTAAATGGCGCATGAACTTCGACTAGGAATGTAGCTCATTGCGTAACGATTATGGATAAACTGTAGTAGCAGAGCTTGGTAACCAGACATTCGTCATGATACAAACGTCCCTACAATTCTTGGTGTATGAAGGTCACAAAATTCATTTTTACAAATCCAGTTGACGATCCTGTGAAAAGTTAGAGATGTACATTTGACAGCAAATATGTCCGTGCCAAATTGCATACTTTTAGTTTAGTTTAGTTTATTATCATGCATTGCATCATATACATGATATTGGAATCGTCATGTTTCTGTACAGCATTGGCACTGTTCAGATTTACAAATTATATAATATACATACAAATTAACAGTTTACATTATATTAAAAAATTAGACAATTAGCTACTGCAATTGTCAGATATTAGTCTTTGATATTGTACACTTCACTTAGAGATAGAGATACATATACAAAAAAGGTACATAACTTTTACAGTATGGCTGCTTCATACAATGGCAATTAGTAGAAATACATAGATTTTTTAAAAGTTTGGTGATTGAAAATATATCAGAATACACTTGACCGGTTTTCATACAAATTAAGATTTTCACAACTACATGACAAAAATTTTAAACTAGAATTAAAAAACTACCTATTAGATAAATGTTTCTATGAAATACAAGAATATTTTCAATCACCAAACTTTTAAAAAATCTATGTATTTCTACTAATTGCCATTGTATGAAGCAGCCATACTGTAAAAGTTATGTACCTTTTTTGTATATGTATCTCTATCTCTAAGTGAAGTGTACAATATCAAAGACTAATATCTGACAATTGCAGTAGCTAATTGTCTAATTTTTTAATATAATGTAAACTGTTAATTTGTATGTATATTATATAATTTGTAAATCTGAACAGTGCCAATGCTGTACAGAAACATGACGATTCCAATATCATGTATATGATGCAATGCATGATAATAAACTAAACTAAACTAAAAGTATGCAATTTGGCACGGACATATTTGCTGTCAAATGTACATCTCTAACTTTTCACAGGATCGTCAACTGGATTTGTAAAAATGAATTTTGTGACCTTCATACACCAAGAATTGTAGGGACGTTTGTATCATGACTAATATCAAGTCACCAAGCTCTGAGATAAAGAATTTTCTTCTTCTTTCGTTTTTTATCTTTAATAATTGGATCCTAAACAATTGTTAATTTCAACCCTCAAATTCTGAGGTGCTCAAGTTGGGACATAGTTTATGAGATAAGGTCTACCAGTTTTTCCCAGAATTATAGAAAACTAAAATCTGATAGTACAGAATGGTATTTAGTGACTAACAGCAACTAATAAAATATGTTGACTAAACTGTATTAATTTATGTTTTACACGAATTATTTTGAATCTGTTTAAAAATTTAAGAGAAAATTACTCATATTTTTCCAGCTACTAAATGCAGTATCACAGTGATCGTCTAAAATACAAATAAATGTAAATGGTTAGAATGTTCAGCCGTATGCAAGATACTTGGTATATCTTACTTTCCCATACATGATCCAGCACTATCTGGGCTACCATCAGTGGGTTAATATTATTTCATTCTTACATTATGTAAACTGAGCTTACTCGTGATTACTATTCTAATTTAGTACAGGTTTTACTTGTTTCTGTCACTTACTTTCTCTTGTTTTGCTGTATTTACTATTTGGTGTGATTATTAAATATTCTTACGTGTTTTTCTGTACAGACACATTACACAACTCGCCCCAAAAGGGAACTGTAGCTTAATGCGTTACCACAGAAAAAATATCCGAAATTTTGAGGTGCTAAGCTGCTCCCTCTGCTCATAGCGACGAAAAGAGAACTAGCGACGAAAAGAGAACGTGGAACAGACGGTTGAAGTGCGATATGCCGGTAATGCAGGCAATGTTCTGGGAGGAGGGGATGGCAGTTTTTGGAGTGCTGAAATCGAAAGACATTGACAATTCGAGGTGAATGAAGCAATTTGCTACAGTGACAAAAATTCCAAATGAAGGTGGGGGGAAGACGTGTCCGGGTGGTCGAAGTGGAGCCGACTGGGGTAGGAGCCCCCATTGGCGTAGGAGCCTGTCAGAATGGGAGGTGGAGAGAGAGCTGTCAGTCATGAGGAGGAATCGATATACGGAGCCCCCCGGGTGCAGGCAGTTTATTTTCATCTGTAAATAAATTGTATCACAAAGATTTGCAGTTATCCTTTGATGACAAACACCTTCCCATACTTGTCTCCCAACCGACGAGAACGTGGGGATGTACGCAAAATAAAGTTCTTTAACACGCAGAGAGAGATACATGACCTGCATAGGGTTGACGTCGTTTGTAAACCTATCTTTATTTTCTGGTAAATATTTCTTTATTATTTTATTTCATAATGTAAGGATTACTGGGTTAGAATTCTACCATTTCTAAACTCAGTGAAATGCAGCCAGTTACGGAAGAATTCCTTGTAACTGGCGTTCATAGGCTATGGGTAGGAACCGCCGAAGAGAGGATTTTTTGCAACCCCGCTTGTGAAATGCCGGCTGGTGGTGGCTAGCGCGCCTTTTGTCGCTGATCGGTGGATGAACTGCTTATAAAGGGCCGACCTTAAGGCCAGGCGCACATTGGGACGCAGCTGATGCAGGGCAGGGCAGGGCAGCACAGCGAAGGAAACACTTCGTGTCTGCACATATTGGGAGACAGTTTCTAGCCACTGTCGCACAGTCGTTCTTTGTTGAACCAGTGCACCGTGTTTCCTTGTACAGTTATGGGTGCACTCATGAACCTTAGTTCAGAGTTGGATTCTGATGAGGAAATGGACATGCTGATATTATTGTGTGACGCTTCATAACGCGAGAAATCAGAATGGAAAAGCAGTAACATGAACAAGAGAAGCACCTTTGGGGAATTCGCTATGACATCGGAGTTTTCTGATAAACAGTTTCCGAAATACTTCCGTTTGGCCCAGAGTCAATTCCACGAGGTTCACGAACTGATGAGAAAATATATATTTTCCGAAGAATGTAATGCCCATTGTCAGTGTGTCATAGTCAGCAAAAGGTTGGATCGCAGCTATATACAAAAATTTAAAGTTTATGTAATCTCAATGCCCTCACCTTACCCAGATCTTATTAGTATTCTTTCTTTAGTCTGTGTACTTACTACGTAAACTTAATACCTTACGTGATAATGATGACAGAACATCTACAGCGCATTCCATGCATTTTCCTTAAATACATTTTTTTCCCCACAGATATTTAGCCACAAGAGACAGAAAAGTATTGCCTACAGCTACAGAATGGGCGATAGAGTTCAGACTTAAAATAATAATCAGCCCTGCAATTCGATTCAGATCTCAAAAATTCTCGCGAAAGTAGTCTTTGACGTTTTGCAAGCAGATATAAAGACATTACGCTACCAAGCACTTCTGCTGTTGTCGTAGCTCATTTGATAGTGTTGTAAGTTGTTAACAGTGAATGTAGCTCATGTAGTTCGAATCCTGCTGTAACCTTATAAATTTCTTTTCGTTCTGTATGAATACTTCGGCCATTTAAATATAAATTTCATTTCGAGATAAAAGAAATTCGCGTTTTTATATTAAAATGTTTCTTTTTTGTAAATATAGTTTTTTGGAAAGATAAAAAACTAAATGGTAAAACAGATTTTCGAAATGACGTTAAAACACTTTAAATCACGTATTTACATAAAAAGAATATTTTTGTAACATTGAGTTCTTACAATAAAATACAACTATGTAGATGAACTCAAAAAGGGTAAACCTCTCTAAATACAAAATATAAATCGTTAGAGTCTTTTCCGAGATACGTGAAATATAAATGTGGAAGAATTGCTAAAATGTTCAAATGTTTGTAAAGCTTATGGGACTTAACTGCAGGATCATCAGTCCCTAAACTTACAAACTACTTATGAACTAACTTATACTAAAGACAGCTCATGCATCCATGCCCGAGGGGGGATTCGAACCCCCGACGGGGAACGGCCTCGCGCATCGTAGCATAGCGCCTCAATGCGCTCGGCCGCTCCGCCGAGGCGCTAGAATTGCTTGTTTAAATATATTACCGGTACATGTAAACAGTATAATCGACTTGTGCGTGTTGCACTGCATCTGCAATGCATAAGAAGTGCGTAATTCTTCATCATACTTCGATTTAGTGATGTTAATCGTGTGTATTAGCAGCTGTGTATTTAGCTGCATTTCGTTTCTGTCATCTGTGATTCGTGAATAATAATTAACGCCTCACGATCTTCGTTCTGTGCTGTCTTTGTACATACGCGTCCTCGCTTTGCTTTTTGCCTTTCGTAATCATTTGGCACGATTCGCCTGTTGCCTTCGAATCATGAATTGTTGAAACTTGGAATCGTCACGAGGCAGACAATTCTTTTGAACGACGATTCGTCTCCTCTCTCGTCTGCTCTCCGGCATTCGTAAATCATTTGACAAGATTTGGCATGATTCGGCAGTCGCCTTCGAATCATGAATCGTTTGAACCTTGAATCGTCACGAGAGTACGAGACAGACGATTCTTTTGAAAGACGATTCGTTCGGATCACGATTCGATTCTTACGATTCTTTTTTTGTATTCGTTCAAACAAACGGCTCATTCAATAATCACCGCAACTCTAGTGCAGTCGTACTGGGTACCGCGCTTCTAGAGTCCTGTGAAGTATAATAAAATAGTAAAAATTACCACAAATTTTAGTTTTTTTCAAAATAATTATTTGCCTATTAGCGCAAACATAGTTCTGAGCACAGTTCTAAATAGCTGTCAAAGAATAGTCTATGTACGATTTCCCTCCACAACACAAACTTTAATTCAGCTTCTTTGTTCCAAGTAAGCATGGAGGTCCGGGTTCGATTCCCGGCCGCACCACAAATTTTAATTCAATGCTTCAGCTGTCAAAGAGTTCTACAGGAAATCCTAATAGTATTTTTCTGTGCAGATTATGGATAATGGATTCCCCATTATTGCAATTCTCATGAAATATAATAATCTGCACAGAAAAAGGTCATTAGGATTTCCTGTGGAACTGTTTGAGAGCTATTTAGAACTGTGATCAGAGCAACGTTTGTACTAATAGGCAAAAAATTATTTTGAAAAAAACTAAATTTTGTGGTAATTTTTCGTATTTTTTTCGGCGAAATTTTGCAGAACTATTTAAATTTTGTACAGAGAGCTCCAGAACTATTGCATATCTGTCTATAACTCTGAAAAAATGTACATTTTCCAAAAAAAGGGGTGCCAACTTCACAGGACTCGCTTCTAGGGGCCCCGCGCAAGGCATTAGAACGTAAACTGTCATCTGTTAGTTTGTATCTGAAACTACTTGTAATGTAATTCAAGTATCTACACACTGTGATATGACCATGAACACTGCAATAAGTCTCAGATTTAGAAAATTACGCCAGTACTGAAGTCGTAAAATCCAGTGTCAACCCGTGAATGTTGCTCGTGCTTATATTAAGAGGTAACCGATAGTTTCTCAGCGCCTCTCCGCGCCCTTTTTTACTCATCGTTGTGACTACGAACTTTCCGTTCTACCATTAGCAGATGTTTCCCGCAAGATAGGCGTTCCAGCTTCAACTGAGCTACGTAGCACGCCGTGAACAGTCAAATACGGCGGCAAGACACTTGCAACAGGATCTTAGCTGGCACAGAGTTTTTTCGCCTGTCTGCTCTGCCTAAGGCTGGGTTTCCACTTTCCACAGGCATGAATTTCTTAGATGTTCAGATGTTTGTAGAGCTTATGGGACTTAACTACGGGGTCAACAGTGCCTAAACTTACAAACTACTTATGAACTAGCTAATACTAAGGACGGCACAAATATCCATGCCCGAGGGGGTATTCGAACCCCCGACCGTAGTGGCCGTGCAGACTGTGACTGACGCGCCACAGAACGCTCGGCCACCGCGGCCGGCTGAATTTCTTACACTTGCATTCCCCCACCACCACTCGTACAAGTCAACATGACATGAAAACACCCAACTTACGCACTGTGGTGCCAGCTTACACGTTGTTGTTGTTGTTGTTGTCGTCGTCGTCTTCAGTGTGTTGACTGATTTGATGCAGCTATCCACCCCACACTACCCTGTCCTACGCAAGTCTCTTCATCTGAGAATACGTTTGGCACCCTACATCCTTTTGAATTTGCTTGCTGTATTCGTCCCTCGCTCTCCCTCTACGATTTTTACCCCACACACTTATAATGCTAAGTTGACGAATCCTTGACGTCTCAGAATGTGTCCCACGAACCTATCCCTTCTCTTAGTCAGGGTATACCAGAAACTCTCTTTCTCCCCAATTCGGTTAAGCACCTCCTAATTAGTTACGTGATCTACCCATCTAATTTTCATCATTCTTCTGTAACACCACATTTCAAAAGCTTCTACCATCTTTCTGTCTGAACTCCTTATCGTCCACGTTTCACTCCCACACAATGCTACACTCCAGACAAATACTTTCAGAAAGGACTTCCTAACATTTAAAATAATATTGGATGTTAACAAGTTTCGCTTGTTTAGAAACGCTTTTGTTCCCATAGCCATTCTGCATTTTCTATCTTCTCTATATTGGAAGTTATTTCGCTACCGAAATAACAAAACTCATTTACACTTTTATTGTCTCATTACCTAATCTAATCCCTTCAGCATCGCCTGATTTTCTGACATTACATTCAATTACCCCCGTTTTACTCTTGTTAATGTTCATCTTGTAGCTTCCTTTCAGTACACTGTCCATTCCATTCAGTAGCGCTTCCAGATCCTCTGCAGTCTCTGAGAAAATTACTATGTCACTGGAAAACTGCAAAGTTTTTATTTCCTCTCGCTGAACTTTAATTTCCTCTCCAAACTTCTCCATCCATTCCTTCCCTGCTTGCTCAATGTACAGATTGAACAACATTGGAGAAAGGCTACAACCCTGTCTTACTCTCTTCCTCAAATCTGCTTCCCTTTCTTGCCCTTCGACTGTAATAACTGCTGTCTGGTTTTTGTATATGTTGAATATAACTCTTCGCTCCCTTCTGAATTTGAAAGAGTATATTCCAGTTGACATTGTCGAAAGCTTTTTACAAAATACTAAAAACGTATGTTTGCCTTTCCTTAGCCTATCTTATAAGATAAGTTGTAATGTGAGTATTGTCTCTCATGTTCCTACATTTCTGCTAAATCCAAACTGATCTTCCCCGAGGTTGGATTCCACAAGTTTTTCCATTCGTCTGTGAATAATTCGTGTTAGTATTATGCAACCATGACTTATTAAACTGATAGTTCTCTAATTTTCATATTTTTCTGCACTTGCTTTCTTTTGAATCGGAATTATAATATTCTTCATGAAGTCGGAGGGTATTTCCCGTGTCCCATACATCTTGCATACCAAGCGGAACACTTTCTTCATGACTGGCTCTCCTAACGATATCAGCAGTTCAGACGGAATATCATCTACTCCAGGGCCCTTGTTTCGACTCAAATCTTTCACCGGTCTGTCAAATTCTTCTCGCAGTATCATATCTCCTATCTCATCTTCCCCCACTTCGTCTTCCATTTCTAGAATACTGCCTTCAAGTTTATTTCCTTTGTATAGACCCTCTATATATTCCTTCCAAGTTCAGGTTTACCCTCTTTGCTTAATACTGGTTTTCCGTCTGAGCTCTTGATATTCATACAGCTTCTTTTCTTGTCTCCAAATATCTCTTTTATTTTCCGGTAGGCGGTATCTATCTTTCCCCTAGTCATACTTTCTTCTATGGTTCTGCATTTGGCCTCTAGCCACTCCTGGTTAGCCAGTCTACACTTCCTGTCAGTTTCATTTTTAATACGTTTATATTCTCTTCTGCCTGCTTCACTTACTGAATTTTTATATTTTCTCCTCTGATCAATTAAGTTCAGTATATCCTGTGTTATCCAGGGGGATTTCTATTAGGCCTTGTCCTTCTGCCTATATGATCCTCTGCGGCCTTCATACCCTATGTCTCAGAGCTACCAACTCTTCTTCTACTGTATTAATTTCCCCCGTTTCAGCCAGTCCTTGTCTCGTGCTCCCTCTGAAACTCTATACAACCTCTGGCTCCTTCAATTTATTCCATCTCCTAACTTTTCTACCTTTCTGCAGTCTCTCAAGTTTTAATCCGCAATTCACAACTAATAAGTTACGCGTAAGTTACGAAAATTCAAATGCTTTTAACTTTCTTGCGCGTTGCTTCCCCCACCATCGCTTATGAGCTTCAGCAACTGCCGTTAGGCGCATCTGCTTTCATTCTGGCCCGGTTCGTTGGACAGAGCAGAACACGGACCTAGAATTTCTGTATATATATATATATATATATATATATATATATATATATATATATATATATATATATATATTTGTCAAAATAATGGCTTTTGTCGCTAGATAAGTAAATAGATACTTCGTAAAGTGGCAAAATCTTCATGAACAATGCGACGGGAAGATCAGTTTAGAACTGAGCCTCTCCTTATAAACATTTATAAATAGAGTAACACACCACCGCTTGATGGGACGAAACGAATTTCAAAACATTTACTGGATACGCCACTGTCTCCTGTTAATTATTTTCCTAGCAGAACATTAGTTCTGCTGTTGTAATTCTTTTGATATATTGGTAGGGTGGCATTCACGAAATTGCTTTCTACGTGACGAAGGTGAAAAACCTCTGCTGGATGCGACAGGGAGGGTAGGATATGGGAAGTTTTGCACACGGTCCCGCGAAAACTAGGGCCGGCTTGCCTGATCTGATGGCCTGTCAGTTTACATTCACATCAAAGCGTATGTGACCAAATGTCTGTAGCAATCGTAACTGCTGGCGCAGAATGCTGGCATTATGTCCCTGAATGACATCCTAGCTAATGAACGTGAGTACTGTTTACAGTTTAGCTTAGCTGATAACAGCGATACGATACCTTTGCTCACTCACAACTACCTGTACCATTTACAATCTCCATTGAAAATTTCATGGTCTTCTTGTACTTCAAAACAGCGGTAACAGTACATTAAAAGAAAAAAAAATGCACCCCTGAAAACGAAGGTATTTGTCTATAACGAGCGAGCGTCATTATTTATTGAGAGGCGGTAATTGATCCTCCTCCTCCCCTTCCCGGTTAATTCGATCACTGAACAGAAACGACACGAGATTCAGATTCCACGTTAACACTGACGTTACCCTTTCCCTCGTAGGACAACTGAGATAGGATGGGACAGGCAAGCCGCTAGATTGACGTTAACTTTGAAGACTTGTACCAGGCAGTTGAGCCACACGAAACTTTTGATATGATACAGACCAACCTTTTAAAAAATGGACTGTATCCATGTTTCTGATTGTGGCTGAGTGATAAAATAAATTTTGAAAACTTTTGTTAACGTAAACGCAAAAAGTTTTTTATGTGGTCCTCTTCCGCAGCAAGCGCCGACTTAATTTTTTGCGATCTTTTCTTTTATTTATATGCCTCGGAGTCATACAGCTGTAACTACACTACTGGACATTAAAATTGCTACACCAAGAAGAAATGCAGAAGAAAACGGGTATTCATTGGACAAATATATAAAACTAGAACTGACATGTGATTGCATTTTCACGCAATTTCGGTGCATAGATCCTGAACAACCACCTTTGGCCGTAATAACGGCCTTGATGCGCCCGGGCATTAAGTCAAACAGGGCTTGGATGGCGTGTATAGGTACAGATGCCCGTGTAGCTTCAACACGATACCACAGTTCATCAAGAGTAGTGACTGGAGTATTGTGACGAGCCAGTTGCTCGGCCACCATTGAGCAGACGTTTTCAGTTGGTGAGAGATCTGGAGAACGTGCTGGCCAGGGCAGCAGTCGAACATTTTCCATATCCAGAAAGGCCCGTACAGGACCTGCAACATTCGATCGTGCATTATACTGCTGAAATGTAGGGTTTCACACGGATTGAATGAAGGGTAGAGCAACGGGTCGTAACACATCTGAAATGTAATGACTACTGTTCCAAGTGCCATCGATGCGAACAAGAGGTGACCGACACGTGTAACCAGTGGCACCCCATACCATCATGCCGGGTGATACGCCACTATGGCGGTGACGAATACACGCTTCCAATGTGCGTTCACCGTGATGGCTCCAAACATGGATGCGACCATCATGTTGCTGTAAACAGAACTTGGATTCATCCGAAAAAATGACGTTTTGCCATTCGTGCACCCAGGTTCGTCGTTCCGTACACCATCACAGGTGCTCCTGTCTGTGTTGCAGCGTCAAGGGTACCGCAGCCATGGTCTCCGAGCTGATAGTCCATGCTGCAGCAAACGTCGTCGAACTGTTCGTGCAGTCTGTTGTTGTCTTGCAAACGTCCAAACTGTTGACTCAGGGATTGAAACGTGGCTGCACGATCCGTTACAGACATGCGGTTAAGATGCCTGTCATCTCGACTACTAGTAATACGAGGCTGTTGGGATCCAGCAGGACTTTCTGTTTTGCCCTCCTGAACCCACCGATTCCATATTCTGCTAACAGCCATTGGATGGCGACCAACGCGAACAGCAATGTCGCGATACGATAAACCGCAATCGCGATAGGCTACAAACCGACCTCTGTCAAAGTCGGAAACGTGATGGTATACATTTCTCCTCCTTAACACGAGGCATCACAACAACGTTTCACCAGGCAACGCCGGTCGACTGCTTTTTGTGTTTGAGAAATCGGTTGGAAACTTTCCTCATGTCAGAACTTGTAGGTGTCGCCACCGGCACCAACCATGTGTGAATGTACTGAAAAGCTAGTCATTTGCATATCACAGCATCTTCTTCCTGTCGGTTAAATTTCGCGTCTGTAGCACATCTTCGTGGTGTAGCAATTTTAGTGGTCAGGAGTGTAATTTTGTTTCTTTTCATATGTAGCGGTAAGTATGAGAGACATAAATAACACGTTTGAAAATTTTTAAAAATGCGCAAATAAATTGTATATGTGGAAGAATCGTCATCAGTTGTGAGCAAATGGGGACAGCAAAACCGAAACCCGAAAGACGATAAACTAACCCTTTGATGAAGCCATGAAGTAAAGAATGGTAAAACGTGTCTCGGTAAAATAAATACATTGCAGCGAGAATCAGCGTTTTAATTTCCAAAAATGAGTGTAAAGAAATATATTGATTCAAATAAAGATATTTATTACTTCGAAAGATCTCTAACAACCGATTTGTGATCGGTATACGTCCATGTTCAAATGTTTGTAAATCTAAGGGAACAATCTGCTAAGGTTATCGATCCCTAATTTATAATGCGGGCAACACACAAACCTATGCCCGAGGGAGGACTCGAACCTCTGGCGGGATTGGCGCTACAGACATGGCAGCCATTCCCGCGCATCTGTATCCATGCGGACATGTTTTTAATTATCTTCCTTATAGTTATGCATTAAACAGTGCGAACATTTCATTTCCTAAACTGAAACATGTGCTCATATTGGAGAAAAACAACGAAATTGTATGTGTTAATGTGCAGGGACGTATGAATACGAGTGTATGTTTATAGTCGTGCAAACAGAGTAAAATTAAAAGGAGTGTAAAATGGTTTCATGTACGTATCGAATCATCATAAACAAGAAAACATGGGACCTTGTTATGTAACAGAAGAATTTGCTATCTAAATTCTCGCTTCTTTAAATGAACGATAAGACTAGAGATACCTCGTCACTTTCTCACATCGATCTTTAAAGACGATAGATAACAGTGGGGTGCTGCAGAGATAACCTCAATTTCACTCCCAGTAACTCTTCGGAATTTTATATCTATATAATTCATCCGACGCATTTTCTCTTGTGCTTCGGTGGAGATTTGCAATTTCTTTTTAGAAATTCGTAACTGCAGGCAACCCAGCGGGCACAGAATAACATAGAGAGGCTATACCGCCTACATCAGCGTACAGGCAGCCATCTTGGATGCGTGTAGAAACGAATGAACACGTAGTTTTTCAAATGGCGCTCGCCTTAATTACATTGTCATTTGGACCCCTTAGGGTTAGGAAAGTGCGCCTCGGTTGCACAGTGGTAGAGTGCCAGACTACAAATCCAAAGATCGCGGGTTCGATCCCCGACAGGCTCTAGGATATTTATCTGTCACTTTCCACTTCTTTCACCTCTGGTAGTACTGCTCATGTGGAAATTACCGAGTAGCACCGTGGTTCGGAACCAACGTTAAACTGTAGGTCCCCCTATAACTGACTGGGTAAGTCAGTTCGAAGGTCGGAGGAAGGCAACGGCATACCACCTCCAAACAGGACCATGCCTAGTAAAGCACTGTGGTGTTCAAAACAATCTTCGGATTGCTGACTGCTTTACCTAGGTTAGGAAAAAAAATTACAAAATTTTTCACGCAGACAGGTGAATACTGAAGGAATGCAATAGTATTCTTAGCAAGTAGAATACGTATTGTGCTTGAATAAAAATAATAATTGAAACTATTACTTTTACATGAAATAAAAATTGCAACGTGAAAAAGTTAGTCGCCCGCCACTTTTTTTGTTTTGTGCTCAGGAAATTTTCGTCATTGAGAAAGTTGTAAATATTGAAATGAACTTTTCTTTTTATGTAAACAACTTTTTTATAGCTCCCCTGGTTTTCTCACAAATTTGGATGCAATAGAGCGGTGGAACTTGTAAAATTCTCCTCGTTATTTTCAGCGAGCTTGCCCACCAGCGAGCACAGATGCTGTTGCCCACTCACCTTGTACTTTTTGACCAATTTTCATAAACATTTTTAATTTGGGATACAATTTTCGGTATTAAATAATTGTGTCTTAAGACTTTTTATTTATTTACTTACTAACTAGCTGAGCACGGGTAATCTTTAAATGCCACGGCGGAGCGGCCGAGCACCTTGAGGCGTTATGCTACGACGGCGCTAGGCCGTTTCCCGTCGGGGGTTCGAATCCTCCCTCTCGGGCATGGATGTTTGTGCCGTCTTTAGTATAAATTTGTAAGTTTAGGGACCGATGACCCCGCAGTTAAGTCCCATAAGCTTTACAAACATTTGAACATTTTTTAAATCTTTAAATTACTTTAACTCGACAACTGCAGAACGTATCGTGATACGGTTTCTTTCAATTTCTTCGGTATAATCCTGGGTTCAACGTAGGCTATATTAAATGCCTATACGAAAATGAGAAATAACTGAAATAATAATAATAACGTAGAATGGTTTACCACTTCCGCACTTTCGTGACCTTTGTAGCGTAAACTATGAGACCTGTGACAAAGTACATAGCATAGAATTATAGAACTCACGACGATTAAAAAAAAAAAGGCCGCTAAATCATATGTCTAACTTTACAGCTCCACCATAATTACCATATCTGTTGTCTGAAGCCATCTGGCGCCAGCGCTTTAGAAGAGAAAAATGATAAATGTGGTTCACCCGTAAAAGTTTTTTCTTTCTTCTTTATTTATATGTTTGTGAGTTCTGCAAATCTATACTATGGACACTGGCCTAGCTCTTATAGTTTAGGCTCCAGAGCTAACTAAAGTGCAGAAGCGGTAAACGATTCTACGTTATGATCCTTAATTTAGTTTTTTCACATATTCGTATTGACATTAAATGTAGCCTTAGGTTTTCCCAGGATTCTAAAGAAGAAGTTAAAAGAAACCGCATGACGATACGTTCCGTACTCCTTGAGTTATAAAAGGTTAAAGGGACAGACAGACGAAAAATGTGCTTCTATTATATATAATACTATGATTTGCTATCCCTACCTAACATTTGCAATTATTAATGGCAAAAATAGATTGCCAGAAAAAGAACGACTTAAAATATATGAACAAGGAATGAACAGACAGCGAACTCAATGAATTGCCTTGTGCTCTCAGCTGTGGCCGGCTGGCGCTCGGCCGCCATGTTGGTTGGGTGTCGCGCTCTCAGCCGACTTCATTTCTCTGCCATTGTAAGGCCTCTCTATGTTATTCCGTGCTCGCTGAGTCAACCCAAGGAGAAACTACTCATCATGTCTTTTGAGCGACACCCAATGTCTCCAGAAAGCGTCGGTTGTTTCCCGTTACAAAGTGAGTTTTTAAATCGAAACTGTATGTGCCCATTGGACAGAACAGGTACAGGTTAGACTTTTGGGATGTTAGTTTTGTCTTTATGTAATAATATGTCCAATTGAAAGACTTGCACCAGGCCAATGAGCCACGCGAAATTATTATTATTATTATGGGCATTACAATCTGAGGACTGTCCAATACCCGTTGATACATAGAACTAGGGTATCAGTTATTGCCTACCATAATTATTTCTCTGTTTATCCACAATCCGTCACAAGGTGCTTTGCGAAGTGTTCGTAGTTCCACTAGTAGTCATTTCCATTTCTGTCTCACTGCCAGACAGAACGAGAGAAAATGGATGCTTGCATGCATCTTAATAGGCCTTGATTGTTTGTGTATTTGTTTATATGAAGCTCTGGTATAGGTTTTTGCATGTTTTTACATAATTTTATAAATAAGTGCTGTTACATTTAAACGCAGTCTGAAAATTATTACCCCAAACTTACCTCAGGATAAATGCAAGTCTTCATTTTGGTATTTTCCCACTGATTGGTATCTTTAATTCGCCCGTGTAGTCTGTTGAAGGAAGTTGCTCACATTCATCCTGTCTCAACTGTTCAAACATCACGTAGAAAGCACCAGCCTTCAATCTTATTCGATTAATTGGGAGAACCCAGATTAATCGCTTTTTCCATCTCCTGGGTGGGCGTTATGAAGCAAATATTATTGCTGGTGTTTTAACAATAGAAAGGCCTGGAGAAATATATCTTATAACGCGCGAATCCCTCTCTCGAGGAAACAATTCAACAACTGCCATTTTCTTCGACAGCTCTATGAAGCAATTGAGGTGAGGTGATGCGAACAGAGAGAAGGGTGGCACACGGCTAAAGTTGCCAAGGGGCTTGATATTCTCTACCCCACCTGCAGCATTCGTCTTTGAAGCTATAAAAATACCACGATTATTATATAGTGCGTATATACTGAGTAAAATATTGAAAAAAAGAATTCTTAAAATTATTATGCACTACTAGCAACATAAAGATCATAGCTAGTCAGCTATATAGTGCTTCCATGATGTACCCGACGTCGTAAATGTCACTATTATGCCTCTCATATTTCCAGAAAGTATCTCATAATGCGACAGTAGTATGTGATTGACTACATTTACACGGTAAAGGAGGAATACTAATGTAATCAAATGCACATGTTAGGAGTAACTCAATGCAGCTAACTGTCGAACTGATTCAGTAACACTCTCAAATTTATAATTTCTAGGACGAGCTACTAACATATGTAACACTATTTATACAAGCAGCTACAAATGAATTTGTGGTAAATGTTTGATCAGTCGTGGTTCGGAACCCATGTTAAACTGTAGGTCCCCCTATAACTGGCTGGGTAAGTCAGTTCGAAGGTCAGAGGAAGGCAACGGCATATCACCTCCAAACAGGACCATGCCTAGTAAAGCACTGTTGTGTCAAACCAGTCTTCGGATTGTTGACTGATTTACATTTTTGAGAGATAATGGGAAAAATAAGGTATGTAGCTGATCAGCTACACTATACAGTAAAAGGTTAAATAAGAGGTGCGAGCATATTACCCTGTGTGTGTTGTGGTCTTCAGTCCGGAGACTGGTTTGATGCAGCTCTCCACAATACCCTATCCAGAGCAAGCCTCTTCATCTCCACATAAGAACGACAATCTACATCTGTCTGAATCTGCGTACTGTATCCATCTCTTGGTGTTCCCCTGCGATTTTTTCCCCACACACTTCCCTCCAACGCTAAATTCACAATTCCTTAATGTCTAAGAATGTGTCCTACCAATCTATTCCTTCTTTTAGTCAAGGTATGCCAGAAATTCCTTTTCTCCCCAATTCTGTTCAGTACTCCTCATTAGTAACGCGATCCACCCACCTAATATTCAGAATTCTTCTGTAGCACCACATTTCAAAGGCCTCTATCCTCTTCCTGTCCGTACTGCTTATCGTACATGTTTCACTCCCATACAAGGCAACACTCCACACAAATGCCTTCAGAAAGGGCTTCCTTAGGCTTAAATCAATATTCGATGTTAACAAATTTCTCCTTTTCAAGAACGCTTTTCTACCCATTGCCATTCTGCATTTTATATCCTCTGTACTGCGACCATCATTTGTTATTTTACTTCCCAAGTAACAAAACTCATCTACTTCCTTTATTGTTTCGTTACCTAATCTAATTCCTTCAGCATCGCTTGATTTTCTTACACTACACTCCATTACCCTAGTTTTACTCTTGTTAATGTTCATCTTATATGCACCTTTCAGCACACTGTCCATTCCGTTCAATTTGTTCTTCCAGGTCCTTTGCTGTATCTGACAGAATTACTATGTCGTCGGCAAAACACAATGTTTTTAATTCTTCACCCTGAACTTTAATTCCTTCTCCAAATTTCTCCTTGCTTTCCCTTATACCTTACTCAATGTACAAATTGAACAACATTGGAGAAAGGCTACAACCCTGTCTTACTCCCTTCCCAACTGATGCTTCCCTTTCATGCCCTTCGACCCTAATAACTGCGGTCTGGCTTTTGTACAAGTTGTAAATAACTCTCCTTTCCCAGTATTTTACCCCTGATGACTTCAGAATTTGAAAGAGTTTATTCCAATCAACATTGTCAAAACCCTTCTCCAAATCTACAAAAGCTAGAAATGTAGGTTTGCCTTTTCTTAATCTATCTTCTAGGATAAGCCGTAAAGTGAGTATTGCCTCCCGTGTTCCTACATTTCTCCTGAACCCAAACTGATCTTCCCCGAGGTCGGCTTCTACCAGCTTATCCATCCTTCTGTATATAATTCGCGTTAATATTTTGCAACCATGACTTATTAAACTGATGGTTCTGTAGTTTTCACACCTGTCTGCACCTGCTTTCTTAGGGATAGGGATTACAACATTTTTCTTAAAGTCTGAGGGTACTTCAGCTGTCTCATACATCTTACACACCTGGTGAAACAATTTTGTCATGGCTGGTTCTCCCAGAGACTTCAGTAGCTCTGAGGGAATATCATCTACTCCAGGGGCCTTGTTTCGACTTAGGTCTTTCAGTGCTCTGTCAAATTCATCTCTCAGTATAGTATCTCCTATTTCATCTTCATCTACATCCTCTTCCCTTCCTACAATATTGTCTCGAAGTTCATTTCCTTTGTAGAGCCCCTCTATATACTCTTTCCACCTTTCAGCTTTCCCTTCTTTGCTGAGAACTGGTTTTCCATCAGTGTCCTTGATATTCATAGAGCTGTTTTTCTTATCTCCAAATGTTTCTTTTATTTTCCTGTAGGCTGTATCTATTTTTCCCCTATTCATACATTCTTCTACATCCTTGCATTTGCCTTCTAGCCACTCCTGCTTATTTATTTTGCACTTCCTGTCAATCTCATTTCTTAGTCGTCTGTACTCCATTTTGCCTGTTTCATTTACTGCATTTTTATATTTTCTCCTTTCATCGATTAAATTTAGTATCTCCTGTGATATCCAAGGATTTTTTGTAGGTCTTTCCTTCCTACCTATTTTGTCCTCTGCTACCTTCACTATTTCATCTCTCAATTTTACCCATTCCTCCTCTACTGTTTTA
This sequence comes from Locusta migratoria, assembly GCA_026315105.1. Classification (NCBI taxonomy): domain Eukaryota; kingdom Metazoa; phylum Arthropoda; class Insecta; order Orthoptera; family Acrididae; genus Locusta; species Locusta migratoria. Next base: position 29,473,393 of record CM048747.1, read on the forward strand.
TTTTCCCCTGTTTCTGTCAATTGTTGCCTAAAGCTCCCTCTGAAATTCTTAAGAACCTCAGGTTCCTTTAATTTATCCAGGTCCCATCTCCTTATTTTCCTACCTTTTTGTAGTTTCTTTAGTTTCAGCCTACAGTTCATAACCAACAAGTTATGGTCAGAGTCTATATCTGCCCCTGGGTATGTCTTTTACTGTAGAACCTGGTTCCGAAATCTATGTTTTACCATTATAAAATCTATCTGGTATCTTCCGGTGTCTCCTGGTCTCTTCCACGTATACAACCTTCTTTTGTGATTCTTGAACCAGGTGTTTGTTATAACTAAATTATGTTCTGTGCAAAATTCTACCAGGCGGCTTCCTCTTTCATTCCTTTTGCCCAGACCATATTCACCTACTATCTTCCCTTCCTTTCCTTGTCCTACTACCGAATTCCAGTCTCCCATAACAATTAAGTTTTCCTCTCCCTTAATTGTCTGAATAATTTCCTTTAGCTCCTCATATATTTCTTCGATTTCTTCATCATCGGCAGAGCTAGTTGGCATATAAACCTGTACTACTGTTGTCGGAGTTGGCTTCGTATCTATCTTGACAATGATAATGCGATCACTGTGCTGGTCATAGTAGTTTACCCGCATTCCTATTTTCTTATTCATTATCAATCCTACTACTGTGATACCCCCAACTGATTTTGTATTTATAATCCTGTACTCACCTGACCAGAAATCCTGTTCATCCTGCCACCGAACTTCACTAATCCCCACTATATCTAACTTCAACCTATCCATTTCCCTTTTTAAATTTTCTAATTTTCCTACTCGATTAAGGGATCTAACATTACACGCTCCGACCCGTAGAATGCTAGTATTGTCTTTCCTGTTGATCACATCCTCCTGAGTAGTCCCCGCCCGGAGATCCGAATGGGAGACTATTTTACCTCCGGAATATTTTACCCGAGAGGATGCCATCATCATCTGTTCATACAATAGAGCTGCATGTTCTCGGGAAAGGTAACGGCTGTAGTTTCCCCTTGCTTTCAGCCGTTCGCAGCAGTTGTGTGGCAAAGCCACATTAGCTAATGTTACAAGGCCAGCTCAGTCAATCATCCAGACTGTTGCCCCTGTAACTACTGAAAAGGCTGCTGCCCCTCTTCAGGAACCACAAGTTTGTCTGGCCTCTCCACAGATACCCCTCCGCTGTGGTTGCACCTGCGGTACGGCTATCTGTATCGTTGAGGCACGCAAGCCAACCCACCTCGGCAATGTCTGTGGTTCATGGGAGTGGCATATTACCCTAAGGTGAATAAATTTATTTCCACGACAAGAAAATTCACGTGAAAGTTTCGAGTGGAGAAATTCAAGGTACAAGCATCTTCATTCCACCTCACATCGGCCTGATCGTACATGATGAGGTTCTTGGCTTAATGCTGCTGATAAGTGTATCACTGCACCCATTACATCAAAATAAAGATAATCTTTTGTGAGCCTGATAGCGATGACGCAAGTTCTGTCAGAACTGTGATAGAAGACTGGAAATACACTTTGTCTGGAAACGTGATATCATCAATTTTTAAGTGGTATCTAAGGCTATCACAACGCTACAAGCTGGTGGTACTGCACTGTGTGACGACGTGGATATTGCAGAGTGAGTTGGGTTGAGCTCGAGTTTAAGTGGATGAGCAAGTGAGCAACAAATTGAAATATGTTCCGCAGAATCCTAGATATTCTACCATGGGAAAATTCAGGGGGTCTACTGAAAGAGTGAGCTATACAACTTTGAGGAGAAATGGAGATAAATCGAGTTTTCTAAAGCGTTGTATTAAGGCATTATTTGTACAATAAAGGGGTCCATTATCTAGTCTTAACGTATTCTTATGCACATTAGAATTATCGAACACCTGATGAGGAACAAAGCCAATTTGGCTTTCAAAAGGGCAGTGTATGCACTTGCAAATGAAATCCTTGAATCACTGAATGAAAGAATGACAGGAACTGGTATCTTCTGTGACCTATAAAAAGCTTTCACCATTCTCATACGGAAAGCCGAATTAGTTGGTATAAAGTGTTGCAGGTCAATGGCTACAATCTTATCTACAGGACAGAAAACAAAAAGTTGTTTTAAATTACATAAGCTTAGATGTACCTCTCCTCAGTCTGAATGGGCTCCTATTAGTTGTGGTGTGTCATAAGGCTCAATCCGCGGTCCATTGCTGTTTTTGATATTTATAAATGATTTACCATTGTGTGCAAGCCTGCCCTGTAAATTTACTTTATTTTCCGATGATACAACAATCTTAACGAATGAAAGCTCTGATGATAATTACGAGGATTTCATAACCATAGTTTTCTCTGAAGTGGTTAATTGGTTCAAAGCAAACGGACTATCGCTAAATTCAAGTAAGACCAATTTTATTCAGTTCTCTACAACAACAGTTGCTCAGTTACCGGCGGCCAGTGCACACGTGACCAGCAGCAGCTGTACATTGTACGGTAACCGGCTTCTTAATAGAAGCGACTTATTTTCATTTCGTGTGTGCTTTCTTTTGCAGCTCTTTATACTTTAGCGTGCTCGCGTGTTTATTTATTAAGAATCGCGTTTAGTAGTCAGTTCAGTTGTTGATTTTTTTTATTTATTAGCTCGCGTATATATTTTTCAGATTCGCCGTTAATAAACAGTTCAGCGTTAGGTTTATATTTTTCAAAGCTCATTGTTTATCAAACTTCTCTGTCCTCAGACGTACTTACTTGGAAGAAACATAGGTTTTTAGAATGGCTAGGAACTGTGACTGCTGCGAACGGATGGAGGCAGAGTTGGTGACTCTTCGCTCGCAGCTTCAGGCGGCGTTGGCTTCGCTGGCAACGCTTCGAGACTGCGGTGGGTGGGCGCCGCTGTTGTGGGCCACTCGCGAGGGTGCAGCAGACGCCCTGTGCGTCTGTTGTGCCCTCCGATCGGCCTGCGGCTGTGGCCAGCCCGCTCACTGCCCGCGAGGAGGTAGCCCCCCAATCCGTGGTGGATTGGGAGGTCTCCTCAGCGCGTGTCAGGCGGTGTAAGACTTCCCGGGGGACCGAAGTGGTGCCCTCCCCGGTTAGTCTTGCCAACAGATTCGAGGCACTGTCTGTGGCAGGGGATGTTCCTGACGCAGATGGTGTCGCTTGTCCTGTACTCGCCCCTTTGCCTTCAGGATCCGGGCACTCACAGAGGGTGGGTTTGTTGGTAGTTGGGAGCTCCAACGATAGGCGGGTAATGGAGCCCCTTAGGAAAATGGCTACTAGGGAGGGGAAGTATTCCAATGTGCACTCCGTGTGCATACCGGGGGGAGTCATTCCAGATGTGGAACGGGTCCTTCTGGATGCCATGAAGAGCACAGGGTGCAGCCAGCTGCAGATGGTGGCTCATGTCGGGATCAATGATGTGTGTCGCTTTGGATCGGAAGAGATCCTCTCTGGTTCTGAGCGGCTATCAGAAGTGGTTAATACTGCCAGTCTTGCTTGCAAGATGAAAGCGGAGCTCACCATCTGCAGCATTGTCGACAGGACTGACTGCGGACCTTTGGTTCAGAACCGAGTGGAGGGTCTGAATCAGAGGCTCAGATGGTTCTACGACCGTGTGGGCTGCAGATTCCTCGACTTACGCCAAAGGGTGGTGAGTTTTCGGGTTCCGCTAAACAGATCAGGAGTTCACTATACTCAGGAAGCGGCTACACGGGTAGCGGGGGCTGTGTGGCGTGTTTTTGGTTAGAGGGCCTCGGGAATACACAAAGTGGGTTTCAGTCTCAAAGGGGGCAGGTCAGACACAGGAAGAAAGAAGATCTAGAAACCATTGGTATAACAGTTGTAAATTGTCGTAGCTGTATTGGGAAAGTTCCAGAGCTCCAAGCGCTGATAGAAAGTACTGAGGCACAAATCGTTATAGGTTCTGAAATCTGGCTGACGCCTCCGATAAATTCGGCCGAAATTTTTTCAAAGGGCCAAATGGTCTTCAGAAAGGATAGAATAAATAAAAAGGGGGGTGGCATGTTTATTGCTGTTACAAACGGTTTATCCTGCAGCGAAATTGAGGCAGAAACTTCCTGTGAGTTGGTCTGGGTAGAGGTTATACCTGACAATCAGAATAAATTAATAATTGGATCTTTTTATCGGCCCCCTGACTCAGACGATGCGGTTGCAGAAATGTTCAAAGAAAGCGTGTATCATATTTCAAATAGGTGTCCGAAGCGTACTGTTATAATCGGTGGCGACTTTAATTTACCCTCGATATATTGGCATAATTACGTATTCAAAACCGGCGGCAAATATAAAACATCGTCCGAACTAGTTCTGAATGCTTTTTCTGAAAACTACTTCGAACAGTTAGTTCATGAACCCACTAGAATAGTAAGTGGTTGCGAAAATACTCTTGATCTCCTAGCAACAAATAATCCGGAGATAGTAAAGAGCATCAAACAAATATAGGGAGTAGCGAACATCGAGTTGTAGTAGCGAGACTAAATGTCGAAATTCTCAAATGCACCAAAAATAAACGAAAAATATATCTAATCAATAAAGCAGATAAAAATTCGCTTCACGCTTTCCTGAGTGATAATCTCCAGTCTTTCAAATCTAAAAAAGCGAGTGTAGATCAGTTGTGGCTTACTTTCAAAGACATAATATCAGTAGCAATCGAGAGATTTATACCAAATAAATTAATAAAAGAGGGGGCTGACCCCCCGTGGTACACAAAACAGGTCAGATCACTGTTGCAGAAACAAAGAAAAACGCATGCAAAATTTAAAAAGACACAGAATCCACGAGACTGGCAATCTTTTACTGAAACTCACAACCTAGCGCGGACTTCAATGCGAGAAGCCTATAGTAGCTACCACAACGAAATCCTGTCTCGTAATCTTGCAGAAAATCCAAAGAAATTCTGGTCATATGTGAAGTACACTAGCGGCAAAAAACAAACAATACCTTCACTACGCGATAGCAATGGTAATACTACCGACGACAGTACTACTAAGGCAGAATTACTAAACACAGCTTTCCGAAATTCGTTCACCAAAGAAGACGAAGTGAACACTCCAGTATTCAATCCAAGAACAGCTGCCAGCTTGCAAAACTTAGAAGTAGATGTTCCTGGAGTAGTAAAACAACTTAAGTCACTAAACAAAAACAAGTCTTCCTTGCCAGATTGTATACCAACTAGATTCCTCTCAGAGTATGCTGATGCAACAGCTCCGTACTTAGCTATAATTTACAACCGATCACTCAGCGAAGATCTGTACCCAAAGACTGAAAAGCTGCCCAAGTTACTCCAATATTCAAGAAAGGCAATAGGAGTGATCCCCAAAATTACAGGCCTATCTCATTGACGTCGTTTTGCAGTAGGATTTTGGAACATATACTTTGTTCGAATATTATGAACTACCTCGAAGAGAACGACCTATTAACCAATAGTCAACACGGATTCAGAAAGTATCACTCTTGCGAAACACAGCTTGCCCTTTATTCACATGAAGTGTTAAGTGCCATCGACAAGGGATCTCAAATCGATTCCATATTTCTGGATTTCCGGAAGGCTTTTGATACTGTACCCCACAAGCGGCTTCTAACGAAATTGCGTGCTTATGGAATATCTTCCCAATTGTGCGATTGGATTCACGATTTCCTATCAGAAAGGACACAGTTCGTTGTAATTGACGGTAAGTGATCGAGTAAAACAGAAGTGATATCTGGCGTTCCTCGTGTTTATAAATGATTTAGGAGATAATCTGAATAGCTCCCTTAGACTGTTCGCGGATGATGCTGTCGTTTATCGGTTAGTGAAGTCAACAGAGGATCAAAAGCAACTGCAAAGCGATTTAGACAAAATTTCTACTTGGTGCGAAAATTGGCAATTGACACTAAATAAAGAAAAGTGTGAAGTAATACACATGACCACTAAAAGAAATCCGCTGAACTTCAATTACGCGATAAATCAGTCAAACCTTAAGGTCGTAAATTCTACCAAATACCCAGGAGTTACAATTACGAACAACTTTGACTGGAGAGAACACGTAGAAAATATTGTGGGGAAGGCGAATCAAAGCTTACGTTTCATTGGCAGAACGCTTCGAAGATGCACCAGCTCCACCAAAGAGACTGCCTACATCACACTTGTGCGTCCTTTCCTGGAGTACTGTTGCCCCTTGTGGGACCCTCACCAGGTGGGACTGACGGAAGATATTAAGAAGATTCAGAGAAGGGCAGCTCGTTTTGTTTTATCACGTTACGGGGGGGGGGGGGAGCGTCACGGAAATGTTGCACGAATTGGGGTGGAAATCATTAAAAGAAAGACGTTATTCATTGCGGCGTGATCTGACCTACTTAGGGAGACATGACCATCCCAATAAAATAAGAGAAATCAGATCGAAAACTGAACGATTTAGGTGTTCTTTCTTCCCGCGCGCTATTAGAGAATGGAACGGTAGAGAAAAGTTATGAAAGTGGTTAATGAACCCTCTGCCAGGCACTTAAATGTGATTTGCAGAGTATCTATGTAGATGTAGATGAACAACAAAAAAGAAAGATATAAATGTAACCCGTGGGAATCAGTTGATAGAAAGAATGAATATGACTAAATGTCTTGGAATGTATATTGATAGTAAAATGAACTGGACATACCATATCCAACAGACCCTTAAACAACTGTGCTCAGATACATATGCAATCAGAGTAATATCCTCCTTGGGAGACCTGGCCACTGTTAAGTCTGCATACTATGGCTATTTTCACTCCATAATGAGTTATGGAACTATCTTTTAGGGAAATTTATCATCAGAAAAAAATATTTGTGGCAAAAAAAAAAAAAAAAAAAAAAAAAAAAAAAAAAAAAAAAAAAAAAAAAAAAAAAAAAAGGAAAAAAAAGGAAAAGAAAAATAAATAAATAAATAAATAAAAATAAATAATAAAATTAAAATTAAAATTAAAGGCTATTAGAGTAATGTGTAGAGTACCATACTGGACTTGACGCCGTAACCTTTTCAAAAAGCTGCAAATAATGAACACTGTATCCCACTACATTTTTTCAATAGTGTGTTTTGTAATAAAGACCTATGAACAGTATCCCTTGAATAGTAACTATCACAACTATAATACAAGAGGGAAAGTAAACATTCATTATGACCTTAAGAACTTAACAATTGTTCAAAGAAGCGTCAAATGGTCATGCTCCAAAATCTTTAACTCTCTCCCGGAGCAGTTAAAATCTTTAAGAGACAATGTACCACAATTTAAAAATAAACGAAAGAAATATTTGTTAGATAGGTTCTTCTACTCATTAGAAGAATTCTATGAATTAAAAGGGGAATGTAGATTTTAATATAACCAACCAGACTTTTTAATCAAAGAAAAGTACTTTTAATTTTCCAACTTTAAAAATGTAAAAATTACAGTACTGCTACGCATTTTTGTAAATAATCGAAGAAATTTTGTGTTACATATTTGCATTATCTGTTTCTTCTATTTTTATGTTAAGCAGCTGCAATCAGGTAAAACATCTATTGTTGTTGTTATGTTGTTATGGTCTTCAGTCCGGAGACTGGTTTGATGCAGCTCTCCACCCTACTCTATCCTGAGCAAGACTCTTCATCTCATCATAAGAACGACAACACACATCCACTTGAATCTGTATACTATACGCGTCTCTTGGTCTCCCTCTGCGATTTTTACCCCACACACTTCCCTCCAATGCTAAATTTACGATTCCTCGATGTCTAAGAATGTGTCCTACCGAGCGATCCCTTCTTTTAGTCAGGGTATGCCAAAAATTTCTTTTCTCACCAATTCTGTTCAGTACCTCTTCATTAGTTATGCGATCTACCCACCTAATCATCAGCATTCTATCCTCTTCCTGTACGCACCCCTTATCGTCCATGTTTCACTCCCATACAAGGCAACACTCCACACAAATGCCTTCAGAAAAGACTTCCTTACACTTAAATTAATATTTGATGTTAGCAAATTTCTCTTTTTCAAAAATGCTTTTCTTCCCATTGCCATTCTGCATTTTATATCCTCTGTACTGCGACCATCATTTGTTATTTTACTGCCCAAGTAACGAAACTCATCTACCTTCTTTATTGCTTCTTTACCTAATATAATTCCTTCAGCATCACCCGATTTTCTTAGACTGCACTCCATTACCCTAGTTAATGTTCATCTTGTAAGCACCTTTCAGCATACTGTCCATTCCGTTCAATTGCTCTTCCAGGTTCTTTGCTGTATCTGACAGAATTACTATGTCGTCGGCAAAACGCAATGTTTTTAATTCTTCCCCCTGAACTTTAATTCCTTCTCCAAATTTCCCATCGCTTTCCTTTATAGCTTGCTCAATGTACAAATTGAACAACATTGGAGAAAGGCTACAACCCTGTCTTACTACCTTCCCAACTGATGCTTCCCTTTCATGCCCTTCGACTCTAATAACTGCGGTCTGGTTTTTGTACAAGTTGTAAATAACTCTCCTTTCCCTGTATTTTACCCCTGATGACTTCAGAATTTGAAAGAGTTTATTCCAGTCAACATTGTCAAAAGCTTTCTCCAAATCTACAAAAGCTAAAAATGTAGGTTTGCCTTTCCTTAATCTATCTTCTTAGATAAGACGTAAAGTGAGTATTGCCTCCCGGTTTCCTACGTTCCTCCTGAATCCAAACTGATCTTCCCCGAGGTCAGCTTCTACCAGCTTTTCCATTCTCCTGTAGATAATTCGTGTTAAAATTTTGCAACCATGACTTATCAAGCTGATGGTTCTGTTATTTTCACACCTGTCTGCGCCTGCTTTCTTTGGAATGGGGATTATTACATTATTCTTAAAGTATTTCGCCTGTCTCATACATCCTACACACCAGTTCAAATAGTTTTGTTGTGGTTGGCTCTCCCAGAGACTGTAGTAGCTCTGAGGGTATGTCATCTACTCCCGGGGCCTTGTTCCGACCTAAGTCTTTCAGGGCTCTGTCAAATTCATCTCTCAGTATAGTATCTCCTATTTCATCTTGATCTACTTCCTCTTCCCTTCCTACAATATTGTCTCTAAGTTCATTTCCTTCGAAGAGCTGCTCTACGTACTCTTTCCACCTTTCCCTTCTTTGCTGAGAACTGGTTTCCCATCTGAGTTCTTGATATTCGTAGAGTGCTTTTCTTGTCCCCAAATGTCTCTTTTATTTTCCTGTAGGCGGTATCTACTTTTCCCCTTCTTATACATTCTTCTACAGATTTGCATTTGGCTTCGGGCCACTCCTGCTTAGCCATTTTGCACTTCCTGTCAAGCTCATTTTTTAGTCGTCTGTACTCCATTTCGCCTGTTTCATTTACTGCATTTTTATATTTTCTCCTTTCATCAATTAAATTTAGTATCTCCTGTGATATCCAAGGATTTTTTACAGGTCTTGCCTTTCTACCTATTTGTCCTCTGCTGCCTTCACTATTTCATCTCTCAATGCTATCCATTCCTCTTCTACTGTTTTATTTCCCCCTGTTTCTGTCAATTGATGCCTAAATCTCCCTCTGAATTCCTCCTGAACTTCAAGTTCCTTCAATTTATCTAAGTCTCATCTCCTTATTTTCCTACCTTTCTGCAGTTTTTTCAGTTTCAGCCTACAGTTCATAACTAACAAGTTATGGTCAGAGTCTATATCTGCCCCTGGGTACGTCTTACAGTTTATCACCTGGTTTCGGAATCTATGTTTTACCATTATAAAATCGATCTGATACCTTCCGGTGTCTCCTGGTCTCTTCCACGTATACAACCTTCTTTTGTGATTCTTAAACCAGGTGTTTGTTACGATTAAATCATGTTCCGTGCAAAATTCTACCAGGCGACTTCCTCTTTCATTCCTCCTGCCCAGTCCATATTCACCTACTATTTTTCCTTCTCTTCCTTTTCCTACTACCGAATTCCAGTCTCCCATCACAATTAAGTTTTCCTCTCCCTTAACTGTCTGAATAATTTCCTTTAGCTCCTCATATATTTCTTCGATCTCCTCATCATCGGCAGAGCTAGTTGGCATATAAACATGTACTACTGTTGTCGGTGTTGGCTTCGTATCTATCTTGACAATGATAATGCGATCACTGTGCTGCTCATAGTAGTTTACCCACATTCCTATCTTCTTATTCATTATCAATTCTACTCCTGTGATACCCCCAACTGATTTTGTATTTATAATCCTGTACTCACCTGACCAGAAATCCTGTTCATCCTGCCACCGAACTTCACTAATCCCCACTATATCTAAGTTCAACCTATCCATTTCCCTTTTTAAATTTTCTAATTTTCCTACCCGATTAAGGGATCTAACATTCCACGCTCCGTCCGTAGAATGCCAGTATTGTCTTTCCTGATGACAACATCCTCCTGAGTAGTCCCCGCCCGGAGATCCGAATGGGGGACTATTTTACCTCCGGAATATTTTACCCGAGAGGATGCCATCATCATATTTTCATACAGTAGAGCTGCATGTCCTCGGGAAAAGTAACGGCTGTAGTTTCCCCTTGCTTTCAGCCGTTCGCAGTAACTGTGTATTTAAAGAAAATTGTACTGTATTCTTGTATCTTTTTGTATGTGTGTTGTTTTGTAGTTTTGACTCGTTTCACATCTCGTGTGACTTGCTCAGGAATAGAGATGAACGGAACATGAATAAAATAAATAAATAAATTATGCAACAGGGAAAATATAAATTTTAATGTAAATAACAATGATTATGACCTTGCAGGCTTTAATTAATACAACAATATAAAAACACAAGTTTTATGCACATATCAAAAAGTTTTATCCGGGTTTACTATTCTTAACCAAGTGTAAATCATGTTATCAGGCTTACACACCAACAACATACAACCATAAACAACTTCTTATCTCTTCTGGAGAATCGTCAATGTCCAATGCTTCTGTAAATTTCAGTTTTTGATAAATATCCTGGAAAATTGGAGGCATATATGGCATTAGTGTCATGAGATCTTTTAACTTCAGGGGCTGATATAGGTCTTCTGTGTAGACAGAGCAGTGGTATTTTCTCAAGAAGTGTAGTCGTATAAGGATGATCAACCACGGGGTCTTTCCTGTTTTTGGAGCGACGACCTGACATCTTCTCGAAGAGAGACATAGAAGCAAGAATTACATTTTTAAACAATATGTTCTTACCTTATAACTGATAAATCAATCTGCAACACTTCTGTGTTGGTACGTCTGCAACTGAAACATGGGACAACATCGGTGAGTGGCATAGCTCCTTCTCTCACTCAAAATGATCGCAGGGGCGCGTTCAAGAACTTAGAACTGCTCTGAAAAAGAGCAAGAGCCATACCACGTGATTCTAGTTCACAGTGTGGACGCAACATGGCGCGAGCATACTGAAAATGGCCAAAGCTCAGTTTTTCATGTTAGGTGGCATAGCCCCCTCTCTCACTAGATCCCTCAATTTAGTAATTGTCTTTCTGGAAATACCGTAACATAGTATTATTGTTTGGATAGGTATTATTATTTTCGCAGTCCTTCGTGTTTGTTTATTTCTATACAGACGTATAAAAGCGTAGTTAGTTTCAAACACTGCAAAAAGCCAGAGTATACTCACGATTCGTTCAGAAGTGAATTTTGATCACATCTATACTAATAATGAATCTGTAAATGTAGGCCTGTAGCTGTCCCCTTCAATCTTCAAAACTACTGGACGAATCTTCATGCGGTTTTCACAGGAAACACGAGAAAAATTTGGGTCAACATATAGGCATAAATTTATCAAAAACGGATCACGAAAAAAAATCATAATTTCAAGTGTTTTCAGTAACCATCGTGTCTGTTTTTTCGACTATTAAAAAACTCTTATCTCCAAAACTACTTCAGGAATTTGCATGGGGTTTTCATAGATAACTTGTGCGTAAGTTGACAATATATAGATTTCGTTTCATAACAGTAGGATCACGTAAAAAAAGAATATTGTAATTTCGTCTCTTTGAAAACGTATATCTCCAAAATGCTTAACGAATTTTCATGGGGTTTTCACGCGTGACTTTAGAACATCGTGCGATTAGATAAAGCCTTCAGTAATTAAAATTGGATCACAGAAAATAAGTGCGTATAGTACTTTTGGAGATTACCCTCAACAAATAGACATTCACGATGGCTTTTAAGCAAATGATTAAATTATGATATACATAAGTCCCTCTTTAACAACCGTAATGATTATATGCACGGGCATATAAGCTATCGGTATATAAAAAAATTACAAACATGTTTTAAAACATTACGGAGCGGTAGAGTTATATGCATTCATAAAAGTGTTACATAAACCTTGGTGCTAAGATTTCCTGAACAATGACGTTCAATGTGCATAATTCAACCAGAACGCAGTTCCTTAGATTGTCCATAGATGTCACTCAACTCGCACAAAGGTGTAAACCAACCGCCCACGAGCAGTGTCCAGTGTGACGGACTCCATGAGATGGCCAATCAGTTCCAGTCATAACACCAGGAAGGAGGTGCACAGCTTGTAGTGACTGTAGTTCTGCCTGCTGTGCCTAGGAGGTCAAGTCCGAGATTTGATCGTATCCAAGTTGCGTCTGGAGCGAGTCTCATAAAGGGTCACAAGTTTGCAGATGTCGCGGAGTGAACCAACGCGATGTTGTTCGGGCGTGGTGGAGGTACAGAGGTGTGTGAACTATCGATGACTTATCTCGCTCTTGCCCCCCAAAGGCTAGCACAGCAGGTGATTATGACAACTACTTACGGATTTTAGCTCGTAGAAACCCTGAGAGGAACGATGACTTTTGTCCAGCCACAGGACGCCGTGTTCAATTTGTACGTAATAGGGTGCATGGCATGCAAATTCGCGCCTAACGTCCAACACCTAGACCCAATGCTGCGTAGAACTGATCGGACATACAGCTTGCTGAATGCACACGGCAGAATTAGCATCGAGTGACGTTACAAATGAGACTCACATCTGCCTTCAGCTGGACAATCGTCGGAGACATTTTTGGAGGCACTCTGTTCAGACTGAATCGTAGAAGGCAATCAAACAATTATCCCTCTCATGCGTCGCGTCCTCAAATGAGGACACTTAAATTAATGAATGATAGAATGTCTCCAGACAGCGGTGTTAGTCGTTGGGCCAACAAAGAAATGGAAAGTAGAGATTACAAGAAAGAGCAGAGGCAGGCCTTCAGACGAAAGCACACTGTTGTTTGTACATCGGAAAAAATGTTTGTCATTCGGTACCCAAGGGCTTACAATTCGATGGGTATAAGACTGGCCAGCGAAGTCAGGTTATCCCAAAGCGCCCCCCTCTCGATCCGCCTATGACGTACAGTGCAAGCTATCGGCAGCATTTTGGTGCCGGCCGCGGTGGCCGAGGGGACTGCGGCGCGTCAGTCACGGTCTGCACGGCCACTACGGTCGGGGGTTCGAATCCCCCCTCGGGCAGGTATATTTGTGCCGCCCTTAGTGATCATAAGTAGTTTGTAAGTTTAGGGACTGATGACCCCGTAGTTAAGTCCCCTAAGCGATACAAAAATTTGAACAGCATTTTGGTGAGGGATTCGTCTCAATGGACGACAGTTCTCCCACTAATTGTGCATATCTTGTGAATGCGATCCTTAATGATCAAGATTAGAGTGGCCAGCGTTGTTCTCCAGATAAGAAGGAGGAAGGAAGCTTGGAGTTTAACGTCCCGTCGACAGCGTGGTCATTAGAGACGGAGCTTACGCTCGGAGTATTTGGGTAAGGATGGGGAAGGAAATCGGCCGTGCCCTTTGAAAGGAACCATCCCGGCATATGCCTGGAGCGATGTAGGGAAATCACGGAAAACCTAAATCTGGATGGCCGGAGGTGGATTTGAACCACCATCCTTCCGATCCAGATAAGAACATGACTAAGATACATCTGCTTTTCTGTAGCGCGACGAGAACCAGTGTACAAGCAAAATATGAAAGGCTAATTGGTGCTGTGCCCAGGCAAATTATGCAAGCTGATTAATTACTTTTGCCAACGATATCAATTGGTCTAATTCTCAACAAATGACTGCATTTTTATGTACACCGTTCGCATTATATTTGGATTTTATGTGCAAAAGAATTGGAGGTTTATGAAGCGCGTCAAGTACGAATCGTTTCAAACTATGCACGAAAGTGGATAAATGAATAAAGAGAAAACGCTTATTTTTATCCCATAATCATTTTCCGTCGTCGAAATATGATTGTTTAATACCGAACTAAATATCTCACGCCATTACTGAACAACGAACCGAGGTTGGAACCCAGGCAAATTTGTAAATCGCCATTCCTTTCGTAAAATACATCAGTTGGTCCGAAATTATCGCTCGGCTAATAGCACCATTGTTAGGTGCACAGTTAGGTTTTTATTTCTCGTGCATAAAACCTGTTTCGCGGGAGATTTTCGAAACACATCATTTCTACGCTTCAAACTTTATGAGGTGAAATGGGTAAAGTCAAGATGAATTTTTTAATGGAATAATTACTATCCACTGTCAAGATATTTTAGCACGTGCTGATACTCGTTGGACGTCATGACAATGTTGAAACTGAAAGATGATATCATTTTCCGTTTAATTATTATTTTGTTGTTTATGCGTGAATTGCAGCAAGTTTTTAATTAAGTGCAGTAAATAACTGGAGTTTATGTTAATTTTTCGTGAAGAAATTTGAATACATTTTAATTCACAACCCTTATCGATTATGACAACTAATGAACTATAGTGGAAACCAGAATAATAATTTCGTGTGGCTTAGTGGCCTGGTGCAAGTCTTTCAATTGGACGCCACATAGACGACTTGTGTGTCCCTAGTCTACCCCAGTTATTCAACCGGGGAAAGGGGACCTACAGCTTAACGTGGAATAGGAACCACGCGTCGTTTCTGGCGACTCCTCACATCGTTGAGAGGTGAAGGATGGGTTAAAGTGCAGAGTGAAAAAATCCGAGGTCCGACCGGGTTTCGAACCCGCGAACCTTCGTTTTCCGGTCGAGCACTTTACCCCAACACCGCCGGGCACAACGAACTGAAAAATTCCGAGACTCGACCGAGTTTCGAACCCGCAACCCTTCGGTTTCCAGGCCCGACTGGAACCAGAATGAAAATCTCCTATCACAGCACAGCATAGGACAATACAGACTGAAGATTTAATAGAGGAGACTTCTCCACTTATCTTCTCCACTTCAAAAATCTTGACATTTCAGCTCTTTTTTTACGAGTCAACCTTAATCCCCCGCCCAGTGAGTTCTAGAGGGAGTCTGCATTTGGAATAGCGAATACCCCTGAGAGGTGTAGGTGTACTTCAATGACATACAGTGTCTTATTGCTCGACATGAGAAATGCTACGTTGAATGACATTATGCCATGTACAACACGCATCCAGAAAGTAAGTGTCTCTGTTTAAAAAAAATAGTTACATGAAAATCGTTATTGACAACAGGTACAGCAATGTTGTAACTCAATTCCTACAGATTCACCACAAGAACTGAGACACTTGTCACATTGTGGGATCCACTTTTGTATTCCTGCGTCGTAGAAGTCTGCCGCCTGTGAATGCGACCAGCTTCAGCTTTACGTCGTTGTCAAAACACTGCCCAGGAGTTTTTTGAGGTGCAAGAAAAGATGGAAATCGCTGGGTGCAAGATCAGAACTTTATGCTTCACGGTCAAACAGCTGCCAGCCGAACTTCTGTAAAGTTTTGACCATCCAGCATACTATAATGATCTTGCCCCCCGAGATTTCCATTTTTCTTTCACCTCAAGAAATTCCTGTCCTCCGGCCAGCGTTTTGACAACGACGAAGAGTTGAAGACAAGTGTGACACCCTCGTTCAGGGAAAAGCAGCAGACTTCTACGGAAATGGAATACAAAAGTTGATCCTACGATATGACAATTGTCTCAAATCTCTGATGACGTCAAAAATAGCTAAAAGGTTGCTGTACCTGTTACTAATAATGTTTTTCATGTAACTATGGTTTTGGCCCACTTTAGGTTACGGAAGTAACAGTAAAAGTGGGCCTTTGCGATCGTCTTTTGACAGCTCGAAATTTAAATGAAAATAACGGCTTAACTATTCATCTGACACAAAAATTGAATAACCGAATTTGTAGAGGATAAAATTCTCTACAACGTAGCTCCCTTATGTTTTTTTCATATCTCGTAGCGCTTCTAAGATATTTGCAAAAATAACGGCGATTTTGGGATGTATGTATGTCTGTCCGTAACGTGTTCCCTGTTTTTAAGACGAACCGTTCAACCGATCAGCACCAAATTTTACAGACATGATTGTAGGCCACCAGAGACCAGAACCTTCCTTTTTCAAATTTTTCGTGCAAAAAACACGGTAGTAATACCAAAATAAAAGCCGTTTGTAATACAATTGTAATTGCAAACGAACCGTTTACCTGACACGAAAATTGAACAACCTAATTGGTAGAGGACAAAATTCTCTACAACTTAGCTCCCTTGTGTTTTTTTCATATCTCGTATCGTTTGAGACATATTTGCAAAAATAACGGAGATTTGACAGCCTCCATTGAATCAACGAAAACCAGCCGTTCGGAGATGTCACGTGACATTCCTCGCCCAGAACTCTCTCTGGCATACGCCATCTTGCGTTGCGTATTTGATGATCTTCTTATTGTAACTACATGTTGTCATTTCAAAGCAATGGCGCACTGAAGAATTAACAAAAACACATCGTTCTTTGTACGATAAATGATAATCTAGCGTCTGCAAATACCATATTAGCATCAATTAACAACGGCCATCAATAGTATGAGATTAAAGGACTCATGTTTCGATCGATATCTGTAGCGTAGTGAGCGCCGGGCGCCGTGGCTCAGCGCGCCCGGTCAGGGGGCTAAACGCTCTCTGTAATAAAAAAGCTGAGCCAAATATGCAACGAACAATCATGAACAAAC
Source organism: Locusta migratoria (assembly GCA_026315105.1). Taxonomy (NCBI): domain Eukaryota; kingdom Metazoa; phylum Arthropoda; class Insecta; order Orthoptera; family Acrididae; genus Locusta; species Locusta migratoria. The sequence goes on from CM048747.1 coordinate 29,490,313, forward strand.
TAAACGAACGACCGCAAAATATAGATCAAACTGTAGAACAAAAAAAAAAAAAAAAAAAAAAAAAAAAGTGAGCAAGGCGTTATTCTATGACGCTAAAGGTCGGTGGTTCGCATCCCGCCAAGGCGTAATTTTTTTTCCTAAAATGGTTTCAGACACTCTTATTAATTAATTTTTTTTATTTAGATCATAATTTTGGTCCAAAATGTTTGCAAAAACTTATCAAACTACAAACCTAAAGTGGGCCGTCAAACACTTCAGTGCGATTTTTTTTATGGCAAACTTACTTTTTGGACGTTCCTTGTACCATGCTACAATGTGAATGGGGTGTACAGGATAAAGTTGTTGCCATAGCTACGGATAATGCTAGTAACAGGTTGAAGGCTGTGACACTTGCAGGGCGGAGACAAGTGAGGTGCTTTGCACACTCCTTAAATTTGGCAGTAACTTGTGGCCCGCAGCAAAAAGAAATTAAATAAAAACTTATTTAATTTCTTTTTGCTGCGGGCCACAAGTCAAAAGTCATATTATATAACTCCTGTGTGACACAACTGCAATCCTTCTCTGTCAGAGAAGATTCACTGATAGATACGCTTCGGCCGACTACTGTGTAGCCGGCCGCGGTGGCCGAGGGGACTGAGGCGCTCCAGTCACGGTCTGCACGGCCACTACGGTCGGGGGTTCGAATCCCCCCTCGGGCATGGATATTTGTGCCGTCCTGGTTCGTAATTAGTTCATAAGTAGTTTGTAAGTTTAGGGGCTGATAACCCCGTAGTTAAGTCCCATAGACTATACAAACATTTGAACTAATGTGTAGTTGTACCAGTGTAGGTCCAGTGGACGCGGAACCACTTCATGGACACGTTCCGGCCGGCCGGCCGGCCGGCTGCACAGCCGGATCCATACAGGTCCAGCGGACACGGAATGTGGATGCCTGTCCACAGAGCTGGATGCAGATCCGTACCCAACTCCTTTAAAATCTCGGACCTACCCATCTCTAGTCCAGATCAATGGCATTCCCTTCTTTTTTAACTTCATCCGACATTATTACTTGAACTCCCGTTACATTATGGATGATGATTTCCACCATAAGAGCACCCGTGACCTACTCTGTGCACTCCGAGGTACGCCGGGACCCAATAAGTGGGAATTGCGTCTGCCTCACCTCAACTGGAAAAACATCTGGAACAACATCCACTACGATGTCTTACCCACCAACATCCGATCAACGTGGTATCAAGTTGTGAACCGCATCGTTGCGACTAATTCCAAACGGCATTCCATCCGCCTGACACCCACCGGTGACTGTGTGCCGCGGAGGACACGCTTGAACACCGTTTTGAGTGTCGCAAGCATCGTCACATTTGGGATCTCGCTCGCCACATGTTAAGGTTAATCAATAGGGTCGCTGTGCATACCATCACTGCTTCCGACGCCGAAACACCCGAATGTAAAACCCTCCCCTACGACGAAACGTAATGCGACGGCCTGGATTTTGGGACGGACTGTTCTCTCAATATTTAAGACTGGCATAACGGCCCCCGCGGATTTTCTGACAGTTATGTGGAGTGAACCCGAGGCGGAAAAGAAACGGGCGAAATACGAAGACAATTTGGAAAATTTTTAAAGATACCCTTGCAATATGTTTTTGAAAAACAAGGATTTTAACATATTTCTTTTTCCTTTCCCTTTCCTTTCTTGGTTCTCTTTGATTTTTGATTTTTTTATTACCTTTACCTATTTTTTTCTTACTGTGGGCGATGAAGTGCCCTCGTTTTATTTAGTGGATTTTTTTTACGCATTCAGGGATGCCTTTTATATGTTTGTCGCTTAATCAGTGGCGTTGAAAAAATAAAAAATATAAAAAGAGCAGGGGCAGCGAACATCTCATAATCAAAATCAGGACATCTGTAGTGACGTTTACATGTTGAATTAAGTGAGTCCACGCCGTATCTTTGTAACTTATTTAGTTTCTTTAAATATAGTTCAATAATTGTATCTTATATATAAGCTACATTGTAACATCAACAGGCATACGTGTCAAAGTCATATTAAGCCTAAAAAAGCTTGCAGTGAAGCAATGCAATGAACACAAGGTAAATAAAATATTTTGCAACTAACGGGAAATAACTCATTGTAAAACAGCTATCTAATTAGTTTGAGCACAGTTGGGAAAAGCAATTCCCTACGGTAGATCCGCCACTGAGCCTCTCTGCCGCTCTTCCCGACAGCTGAATAATTCAACGCTATCGACGCGATCGAATTAGACTGTCTTTACTGCAGACAGCTGACCCCACCTTCACCCCCGCAATGACCAGAGTTTCAGATCCTCCTCAGTTATAGTCACTAACAAAGGTATTCAGGTAGACAGTAAGCTGTCGTGGAAAATCCATGTTCAGGATCTTGTTCCAAAACTAAATTGTGCTGTATTTACCTTTAGGACAATATCTGAAATACGTAATTTTTTTAACACAAAAAGTAGTCTATTACGCTTACTTTCACTCAGGACGTACGGCATTATTTTTTGGGGTAACTCGCCTGATGCAAAAATGTTATTTCTGACTCAAAAACGGGCGGTTCGAGCAATATGTGGTGTAAGTTCACGAACTTCATGTCGACCCCTTTTCAGTTCAGAAGTCTGGGAATTTTGACACTGGCGTCTCAATACGTTTTTTCTTTAATGCCGTTTGTTGTTAATAATATCAGCTTATTCCCTTGAGTTAGTAGGTATCACTCGGTGAATACTAGACAGAAGTCTAATCTACATTTGCATAACACCACCTTGACACTTGTGCAGAAAGGTGTACAGTATTCTGCAGCATCTATGCCACAAGAAATCTTAGCACTAACCCGCACGCTTTCAAATCTAAATTGAAGTGTTACCTCGTGGCTCACTCCTTTTATTCTGTCGAGGAACTCTTAGAAAAGTTAAACAATTAAGCTAATTCATTTTTTTCTTTATTGATTCTTTTCACTTTCTCTTAAGATTGTCGTATGCATAGGACTACTTAAAAAATTTCTATTACCATTCTTGTGTAAAAATTCAGGTGCTGACTTGTTCCATGACTCCTCAACTGGGTCCTATGAAACAGAAAACCATATTATTATTATTATTATTATTATTATTATTATTATAAACCCGCGTTCATCTTCCCATGCACAAGAGTAATTTTGAAAAGTAAGAACCAATTTGTAATGGAATAAGAGAAACTACATTTACAAACGTAAACCGTATTACAAACTACAATACACGTATTATTTCACTTTTGATCCTAGTCACCATAATCATTTTAACCCTTAAATGCATGGTGTTGCATATCTGGAACATCGATTGTAAAATTGTTTTATTCGCGTCTAGTGGGAATTTTGTGAACTAACACGTGTTTAAGAGATGCAGCAGAGTTTGTAGCTGCACGCCCACTACGGTCGGGGGTTCGAATCCCCACTCGGGCATGGATATTTGTGCCGTCCTTAGTTGTAAGTAGTTCATAAGCAGTTTGTAAGTTTAGGGACTGATGACCCCGTAGTTAAGTCCCTTAAGCTTAACAAACATTTGAACATTTTAGAGTTTGTAGAAAGTGTCTGCTTTGTTTGTTGCATCGAGGTTGGCTGCAATGTAAACTTTTGTTAACATTTTTCCTTGTGCTTGGAGAAAATGGCGGTGTAATAATTTAGCAGATTTTGACATTCTGTTTTCTATATAAAGAGCCAGTATTGTAATGAGGAGACAATCACGGCAAATAAGACAGGAACAGAGAACCACAATACATTTTGTAATGTATGACTTACTGATAGACTACCGTACATATACAGGAGAAGTTGCATATAATTATCATAAAAAATGGCTTTCTTTGGAAAACTAGAACATAGGAATTTTTCCATTATTTTTCCCTTCGATTGTGCAACTTACAGAATACGAAAAATCATGTATTTAAGGGTAAATATTTATCAAGTCGTGGCACCAACTTCTTGTGACAAATCTTCTTTCAAGTCTTTCTTCAAAAAGAAGTCTTTGCTGGAAGTCTTCTTTCATGACAGTAGGTCGTCCAGATGCTTAACTGTTGACGACCTGCACCAGAAATTTCCAATTGTTTCTAGTCCTGTAGTTCATCGCATTGTTCCTGACAAAATTCGCTACAAAAAATGTGATGATCAGGAGGCAGAATTCTTAGATGTTGGGATACAAAAGCTAGTGCCACGACTTGACAAATGTTTAAATGTTCTTAGTGACTAAGCAAGCAAGTAAAACAAAATGTTATTGTTTTAGTTTGTGAAAACAATTTACGTTCATAAAAAAAGTTTCTCTTAGATTCAAACGTCTGATTCCCTACAAATGAGTTAATGCTCTCAACATCTGACTTTCACTCTCACAATAGGGACGTATTTTTCATAACGCGTTTAGCCTAGGGTGTGAGAAGGGGATTTTATACCCATCAGAAATGTTCAGGTAAAATAGAAGATTCTTTATTTGTTATTCATCATAGCAACTTTCAGTTTTAAAATGTACTGATATGTTCGTAGTTGTAGAACCTCATACTATCGTTTAGTACTTTTCGTAGGTAGAAAAGTTAGGCGATGGAACCTGAATAAATTGTAGGAATCAGAGGTTGTGAAAAGTTTCAAAGTGAGAATTAGGCAAGAACTGACTGCAATGGGCGAAAGTAATATGATTGAAGAACAATGGGCAGTCTTAAAAGAAAAAAAAAAACCATAGTGAAGAAGATCATATAGGTAGAAAGAAGGACATGGCCTAATAGAAATTCTTGGATAACTCAGGAGATACTGGACTCAATTGTTGAAAGGAGAAGATATAAAAATGCAGCAAGTGAAGCACGCAAACGGGAGTATAAGCGGCTGAAACATGAGATTGACAGGAAGTTCAGAGTGGCTAAGCAAGAGTGGCTAGAGGACAAATGCAGGACCATAGAAGAACTGAGACCTAGGGGAAAGATAGATACTGCCTATAGGAAAATAAAACAGATTTTTGGAGACAAGAACAGGTAACTGCATGTAACTCACATGGAAAATCAGTACTAAGTAAAGAACTGAAAGGTGGAAGGAATATATAGAGAGCCTATACAATGGAAGTGAACTTGAATACGGTATTGTAGGAGTGAAAGAGGAAGTAGATGGAGATGAGATAGGAGACAGTATACTGCGAGAAGAATTTCACAGAGCACTGAAAGATTCGAGTCGAAACAATTCCACAACAGTAGATGATGTTACCTCTGAACAGCTGATATCGTTGGAAGAGCCAGCCATTAAGAAATTGTTCTACCTCGTGTACAAGATGTATGAGGCAAGGGAAATTTTGTGTCCCAGCCTCGTCGCCGCTTTTGTCGTAGGTGTCGGTGGCCGAGTGGAATGAGACCGATACAGGAATAAAGATACCACGCTGGTGCAGGTACGGATGGGAGCAGCCAGAAACTAGAAACACTAGAGTAAATTAGAACGAGATATATATTGCACAGAATTTATACAATACTTAACTTTTACATAGTACTGCAGAATGTTGTTACATAGTTGAGCTAGAATCCTGCCTAGTGCCTATACGATAGCTAAGTCTTCACTGGTGCCTATCTGATTACGAAGGTCCTAACTGGTTGCTATTACAGTCGCAAGTGAACGATGTCGTTCAGGGTGGCCACGAGCGGAGTTGCAGCAGAGGGCGCTCGTGGCTGTCGTCGTAAGAACGCCGCGCCGCGCGCGCATGGCGGCGCGCGGCGAAAGTAGGTGGCGCGCACTTTGGACTTGTGCGACACCACAGGAAATGCCCTCAGACTTCAAGAAGAATATAATAATTCCAATCGATAATAATAATAATAATAATAATAATAATAATAATAATAATAAAGACTGAGAGAGAGGGGTGGGGAGCAGAAGTAGTGTAGCAAAGAGGCTACCAGCATAGGGTAGCCACAGACTACTCTAGTACCCCCCCCCCCCCGGCAGGTCCTGACCTACTGGCCTCCACCTCGATTGGCGCGTACTTGAGCACCATCCCGCTCCCCCCACCCTCCCCCCTCCATAGCAATCACCCGCCACCACAACTGATCACTTAAGCGAGTGCCGGCCGAGAGGACTAAGGCGCTCGAGTCACGGTCTGCACGGCCACTACGGTCGGGGGTTCGAATCCCCCCTCGGGCATGGATATTTGTGCCGTCCTAGTTCGTAAGTAGTTCATAAGTAGTTTGTAAGTTTAGGGACTGATGACCCCGTAGTTAAGTCCCATAGACTATACAAACATTTGAACATTTGAACTTAAGTAAGTGACAACCACACTGTCTCATACCCACTGCCTCGATTAATTTGCATATCAAATTAATTGTGACAAACTTTGTTTTTAACAGTAAGAAGGCCAGCCACCTGTACAAGTGGGCACTTGTGTGATTACAGCCCCCACCCCGGTCCCCACCACTGCCCCCAACTGCGCCCCACTGACAACCAAACTAAAAAACAAACATTTTTTTAACGAAAGTTATTAGTTATTGACATAAAGGTTCTATTACTCTGTCCTAGGCCAACATTGAAAAAATGAGCCAATTATTTTATTTATAACTGTACTTCAGACAATATCACTACCTGGAATAATAACTGATAACATCCAACGTGACCTGCACTTAATTTTATAAACAAATTGACCGCTTCCACAGCTAATCACTACCGCCCCCACCTACCGTCAGGATATTGACCACCACTCCCGATTATTCTTTTATTCCTAATTTGCATATTAAATTAAGTGCAACATTCTATGTTTTTCATTAATAATTACAACATTCTGTTTTTTCGAAATCGCTAAATACTGTTTAAGTAAAGTAATACATCGAAACTGAAGTACAACTCGTATAGAACGCTATTTTGCAGGTAAATATAGACACAGCATAAATAAATTCGATGTAGTGCTGTGGGTCTGTGTACTCTAAATGTTGTATAACCTACTTAGATTTATCGATAGTTATTAAAAAAAAAACAATTCTAACCAAACATTTAGGACTATCTAAAAAACTGTTCCGACTTTAGGAAATCGTTCCCTCCTAAGGTGCCCGGGCAAAATAACAGTATCTCTACTTTTAAACTATGCTTGCAACAGCCGACGGACATGTTTAAAATTAAAAAAAAAAAAAAAAAAAAATAGCGCGCAAGAGATAATAAACGGGATGTAATGCTAACAAACGCCACAAACCTTAGTGTCTACTTTAACAAAGACTTTCGGTAACAGAACAACAACAGCAGAAGACATATTGCTTATAAAAAAATATCGAATTTACCGACGGAAACAGCGAAAATCGGAAAGGATATCTTGGGATTCAAACACAGCGTCTGCATAGAAACGATAGATTTCGAACACTGCAGCTTACACACACAGTATTTCAGCAACCATCCACAAGAGCCGACGAGAGCCACTCTGTCAGTCAACGCTGTTATGCCTGCAGCGGGCCATTGTGACAGGAATGCGTCTAAAATAATGTAGATCTGGCTCGACTTAGACAGAGAGACAGACTAATGACAATCTACTCTCTCATACAAATCATACCAGCCGCACTTTGTGACTGCTCTTAAAACCAAATTATCAAGTTCCGAAATTTAATACTCTCTCCCTTTAGCGACCATGCCCTGTTACAATATTAGACAATGTACACAATTCTTTTCGAAATGTACCAAGGTATACAATGTTTCCGTTGATCGATGTATTGCTGTTGTCTATTTCCTCCTCCTAACTAGTATGTCAACAGGTACAGAAAAGGTACGTCTTCGAACGCCACGTCTACCTGTAATCAACCACTTTTACGGTTTTAATATCCAGTTCTGCACCTTACGACAATTCTTCTAGACGAGAGAATTCGGGTAGTTTAATTTTACCTCTTATTTCCTTTACAAAGCAATTGCTACAGCAGTGCACATCGTCTTGCTGAAACTAAACATAGCAAAGGGAATCTCTCTGTCTCTCTCTCTCTCTAACGAGCATGCCCTGTTACAGTACTAAACACTGCAAACTATTCTTTTCTAGATGTTCCAAGTCTTTACAACATTATTGTCAATGGCTGCGCCGAGGTGGACACACCAGTTCCCGACAGATCACCGAAGTTCAGCACCTTCAGGCATGGCCAGCACTTGGATGGGTAACCGTCCGAGTGCGCCACGTGCCGTTGACAATTTTCTCTTGCCTTGCGGCAGAGGGGAAAGGAGGGGTGATGGTGTAAAGTCCCTGATCAACATTCTCCAGGATTAAATTCCAAACCTCTCGGCAGTGTCTCATGGAGTGAGGCCATGGGGTACTGTTGATGGTGATCCTTCTGTCGGGTGGGGACGTTAAGCTCGGCGGCCCTCGTGGTGCTTTTCGAGAGCAGTAGGCTGCGTGCCGGCACAGGGTTGCACCCTCTCCCTTCTCCCATCATCTCCAACGCAAACACAACACTACACACGCATCCATTACAGTCACCTACACTAACCACAGACACTTCAGCACACAGTTCTCATACTTTGCGGAGCAAAGGTGCCAGCGCTCGCGGAGGATAGGAAAAACGTTTTCAATTGGGCGACTGAACCTGCCCTTCGGGGTCTCCCAGCCATTCACGCCATACGACTTTGACTTTTTTTTTTTTTTTTTTTTTTTTTTACATTTATCTGACATAGGTCAAAATTGCAGATACCTATAATCCAGCAGTCCAGAAGAAGTTAAAAATTGTTCTTTCTCTACATTTAAACAAAACTAAACCCTATATTTCCTTGGAGAGACACAATAAACAATAAAAATGCATGACATAATTTAAGATCAGCAGTTTACCAATTTCCGACCGTCTACACCAAAACTTTTTTTTTATCGCACTGATTAGTAAAAAAGAGCTGGAATGGCTAGGTTCTTTTGTTGTAGATTAGTATTGACTGCAGTTGTAGTTCGGTCGTTTTGTTTGAAATGGTTGTTGTTGCAAGCACTTACACAGAGTGTTGCAGCTGGTTTCGATAGAATTTAAGTAAAATGTGTTTGAAATACTGTAAAATATGCGATGCAGTGTTGTTTCCAGTTGTGGATGATGTGGTCGTAAAAACTTTGCCCTTGTGCGATATCTGATATTTCGTCGAAATATTGCCTGTTTGATCTTGTGTTGGTGGTGTTTACGACTGGTGTGTTTATGTAGTGTAGACGCTTGGGGTGGTAAATTATTTCTGATCTTTTAACTTATATCCGCTTAGTAAATTCGACAAGTTCGGCATTGTAAGGCACGGAGACTAGGCGGAGTTGCCATTTCTCCTGCCTGGAGGCAGCTTTGTGACATCACGTGGAATGCTGGAGCAGTGGCGGACACAGAATTGTCTTCTGGGAGGGGGGCAGAGGCACAAGCCTAAGGAGGATGCACATCTCCTTAAGTGCTTTGTGAGACTAATTTTAAAACAGACACACACACACACACATATTACATAAATTGAGAGTTTGAATGCACATTTCAGCTGTTGGTTAGTGTTTCATCCTTTATGATGACGAAAGATGAAACAAGTGTTCCCACAGCTGAACACAAGGCATTCTCGCTTTAAATCTTTAAATTCTGTTTTCTTTCCTTTTTTTTTTTTTTTTTTTTTTTTTTTTTTTTAAATTAAAAAGGTTTTTTTCTCTAAGAAGCGACTGTGGCTTTGGAACATATTTTGTGTGTTTCCTATAGCAGTTATTGTCACATATAACTGCTATAGGAAACACAAAATATGTCCCAAAGCCACAGTCGCTTCTTACAGAGAGAGAAAAAAACTTTTTAATTCACTTCCATCTAACTAATGCACTATTAGTTTCTGCACACTACGGCGTCACTTTCAAATGCCTATGATCACAAAAATATTCCAATGATGCAGTCACATTAAACAGTGTAAATTTTCTGAATTTAGCAAAAAAAAAAAAAAAAAAAAAAAAAAAAAAAAAAAAAAAAAAAAAAAAAAAAAAAATAGAATTTAAAGATTTAAAGCGAGAATGCCTTGTGTTCAGCTGTGGGAACACTTGTTTCATCTTTCGTCATCATAAAGGATGAAACACTAACCAACAACTGAACTGGGCATTCAAACTCTCAATTTAATTCAATATGTAAATGATTCTCAACTTCGCCATGTGGGCGAAAGGAAGCCATGCGAAATTGACATAGGTTTCGCTACATATTTACAACTTTGGACCACTTAAAAATTTAAACAATTCTACAATATGGTCGAAAAATATTTTGTACATATTAAATGAGCCAAATGAGTTAATGGTGGCTGTACTAAAACGTCGGACATATTGTTTTAAATGTTTGTAATCCGAAGGGACCAAACTGCTAAGGTCATGGGTCCCTAGTCTTACAATCTACTTTAACTTATTCTAAGGACAACACACACATCCATGCCCAAGGGAGGACTCGAACCAAAGGTTCTGGTGGGAGTGGGCGCATACTCCGCGATGTTGCGGCCCAGATAACACGGCTATTCCCATGCGGCACACATGGTTTGTTCAATACTTAAACGTTTCACTGTTTAATGTGTTTGAATCATTGTAATATTTTTTAAATCATAGGAACTTGAGAATGACGCCATAGTGCATCGAAACTAGTAGTGCATTGGTAATTAGATGAAAGTATATAAATTTGACAAGTGAAGACGATTTTACCTGGTGATGCCAGCAGCATAAAACATCTGCACTATTTGAAGGACATCAATTTATTTTGGATTACTATCAACGTTACGCTGCTCCTAGATGCGAAATATTACTGCACACATTGTTATGGGTAACGTTTCCAACACTGCGACGCTGCCTTCTGCTTGCTGATTCTCGCCCCTCGGCAGTCATGCTACACGCCTCCAGCCGTTGTCAACAGCGACCGCATGAGTCGTTAACTTACCGTGGATGAACAGTACAGTAACCGGAGTAGCTGTGTCATTACCAAACAATGCAGAAATTGGAAAAACAGCGTATCCTAAAAGGTTGCCCAATTATGGGTCAGAAATAAACAGCCAGTAAATATGAGTATTCGGGCTAAGTTTGATGTTCCCTCAAAGCCTAAAATCAGATTCCTGTGTTTGCGTTGTACTGTATCAATTTCTTCTTCTTTCTTTGTAAAGTTGCTATGCAAAGGGAGATACGTTTTCAAGGAAGCTTTCACGATTAACAAAATTACACTTGAAACTTCCTGGCAGATTAAATTGTGGGCCAGAAACGGGATTCGAACCTGCTGGAACCTTTGCCTTTCGCTGGCAAGCGCTCTACCATCTCCTTCAGTGTTTTGCAAATTTTTTACCGGGTTAATAAGAACATCGAAAATTGACAGATGTGTCCGTTAATCTAGCGAACTCCTCTGACCAATATGATTTTTGCGGCCTGTTTAGTGAACTTAAGGGTTAGTTGATTGGTACACTGTGCTTGTATGGTAATCAGGAAAAGGTGGAGAAATATGATGGTCAGTAAATGTGTATTTGTCACAGGCCTGTCACGTTTTCCTGCATTGTGATGACAAGTCGGAAAGGTATCTCATTGGGGTGCGATATAAACATTTGCGATCATTACGTTGTACATACGCAATTGTACTGTAACGAAAAAAAAATGTATATACAACATGTTTGATGCCTGTTTATCTGACGCTCTTCTTGCACTGTGTGCTGTCGTTTGTAAGACCTAAGGTGCACTACTTTCGTCTTTAAGTTGCTGGTTTAAACGTTTTTGTTTGTGTAATACTATTCCGAGAGAGGATGATAGCGCTAACGGCCTCGTTGATGAATGTTTTGGCCTCTAGAGAGTCTACTAAATTTCGTTGTGTTTAAACAATGTCTAGCATTATTAGGATGGATCATCTATCATCGTCTGTACTTTGAGATAGGACTTCGAAATATTTGAGGTGTGTTGGCAACAAATTTTTCTTTTAACGATCACCGTTGTGGTGTCTAGGTTAGCTTTCTAATTAATAGAGTAGGCATCTTCGTTTGCAGTAGACAGCTACTTGTAATTATGGGTGTTGACCCCCATACATATTTGTAACATTGATTTGTTATCATGGATGCTGGCTCTGCGCTCTTGACAGAACCCCCCCCCCCCCCCCTCCGACTTCGGCAAATTTTTCGTGACTCAGACTTTCGATCTGAAGGGTCATAAATTGCAGCCATACAAATACTCTAAATAAATCATATTTAATTTCATTAACAATGTCATGTATATCACACCAAGACATATGAAATGTGCTATACTGAAAGCTCAGAAAATATCTATTATGAAATCCACATGTCAAGATCACTTGATGTTATTAGTATCAGAAGTTGAAAATCGGGTAACTGCTAGAATGCAGTAATTATATTTAATTTATTATTTTATGTTTCTGCACTAAGAATCGTTGCTTCTGTTGGAGTCCTAAAAAGTGACTATAACCAGAGCTTTGTCGCTACAAAGGGCACCATTCTTGAGATTCAAAGAATGATCCCTATATAACCTGGATGTATATTCTGGTCTCTGATCATAGAACTGCAGCGTGCCTGAATATTCATATGTTCTGCATATGATTTGCCATTGTCTGCCACGTTTGAATATGACAAACAAATTTCCATTAGTTTGTATGTTACAAGAATTGCTTGCTTATCTCTTGTTTGAACTTTATGCCAGTATACAATGTACTAGGATGGTATGTCAGTGGAATCGAAACATATTTCAATCTCTTGTAACGTGTCTGGGCACTATTTGATGGTTTTGACACCAAATGACGAATGTTGTACACCCAGACTTCGGCTACATCAGGATAGCTACATGTTCCATGTGGGCTGTGAGCTCAGTACTCAACTTGGGAGATGGGGTGGCAATGAAACAGTGGTCCAGTATAACAAAACAGTTTATTGACATTCATTCTTACAAATGGCTGGAGGCGAGTGGAGTGTGCATGTGTGCTGCATGCACTGAGGTGGCTTCAGCTGATGCCATAAGCCTCATAGTAGCTGACGCTGCACTGCGGGTGCCCACCAGCCGCTACGCCTCTGTGTTGGTATCATCCTCGCACCGTGCCGCCACGAAGGCCGTACTGTGCTGGGCGTTGTCTGGGAGTTGAACCCAGGTCCTTCTTCCCCTGCTGCTGCAGCTTGCCCCTCCAGAAGGTCACAGGAGCACTTCAGGTGTGGCTGCGTCCTTTCGTCCACACCACGCCCCTGGGTGAGTAACTGGCTGCAGTCTTACTGCACCATGCATTTGTTCGACGCCTGGTTGCGCTGCTCCCGAGGCCGGGATCCATCTGCCCATTGTGTCAGACTGGGCCGCCGCTATTCCACTGGCTGCATCTCTCGTTGGGGATGCCGTGTTGATCGTGATGATCGATTGCTGGCCACGCTGCGGCGAAGTGCTTCCAGCCTGCAACAGATTCAGTTTTGCAATAACAGTAATAACCGTTGCAGTTACATTCAGGGCATTCATATGCTCGTTTGGACACTGAAGATGATCACTAGGTGATTGGAATCAATCTGGGTTTTTTTTTTTTTTTTTTTTTTTTTTAAATAAAACATTAACGGCCAATGCTGCGAAATACATCTGGTGTGTTCAACAATAATAACAATTGTTGTCGACGAGAAGCACAGTCCGGGCGGCAGGTGACTGCCCAGCCGTGGCTGCCTCTCTCTCTGCCGTGGCTGACTCTCTCTCGTGGCTGACTCTCTCTCTCTGATGAACCTGTCTTTTCGCCTGTATTTAGACGACGAGATTGACTCCGTCGGACTGTGTTTCACAAGTGTGGCATAGCTGATCTTTGCTACACGTGACCGATCTCCTGCTTCCAATGAAGTATGTCCCAGCCACCTTTAATCGAAACAGCTGTCAGGCTGTTATGCAGTATGGCGCCCTTGCTGACCTGCTTGCATCACCAGAAGCTTCGCTGAGCCGCTTCACTTTATTTGCTGAAATAATGAACGTTCTTGTCCTGCTCTATTTTAAGTCACACACCTGATTTCAACACAGCACCGCTTCCATGTGCAACTTCTGTGTTAAAGTTCACTCAGCAGTCGTTACCTTTTCATATTACGTCTATATTCTCCCGATCCCCTTCACTCTTGTTCTAGTAACACTTCCTACCAGCCATATTTGAATTTGGCAAGAAAATGAAAATGAACATCTACAGCTGGCACGCTCAAACAACTGAAGTTCAATATCCAGGTAGTTATGGTTTCAAAGCAAACGGCTCATTACGAATAGTTCAGACACTGGAGCTACAGTTCGCCTATTTTTCGCGTTTGTAGTTCTCACAACTTTGATGGCCAGCCACAATAGTGAGATCCGTATTATTTGATAAAAAGTGTTGGTAGGGTTAAGTCAAATAGCTTATAAATATAACAGAGGAAACTTACTCCAGAATGCATTAGTTCCATACGAGACAGCGCACAGTGCTACCACCTAGCGGTTTGCAATGTTAACTACAATTTCATCGTCTGCATGTTGTCTGCTACCATACGTAAAATACAACCTTCTTTGGCTGTCATACGTAACATAAAGGGTGTAGGAAGGCATTTATTTAATCATAACTTGGGTTTTTTGGCAGAAAGTAAATATTTTAGCTACGGAACAAAAAAAATTATTTGTCAGCCAACTGTAAGACACAAACAATTGCACATTACGTATTATAAAAATTGCGTACAACATGTGCGTAATTTTTTGCAACTTCACGTTCTTTTTTGAAGATTGTGTTGCAGATAAGCTGTTTATAATGAAATATTTGTTGACCAATAATAGGAAACAATTTTCGCAGACACCCTCTGAAGCAGCACACAAACTGATCAGCTTATGGACCAATTTATTTCGAACTAAAAGCATTAGGCCTACATTAATCACTGTTGCACTACACTTTAAATTACACAACTCAGTTCTTAAAGTACGAATTACCCATCTCTGACTCCACGCTGTTTTCTGTAGTGCTCGACACCTAGCAACTAATGGATAACGTTTTTCACGGTTTTTTTCTAACTTCCGCCAAAATGTTGATGTATTCCTGTAGCTCCGCTTCCTCTTCTCTCTTTCTTTTCTTTTGGTTTGCTCTGAAACTACTTTCCTTTGCATTAGGTAACACTGAAGGAACAGAGCCTAGCCATATACTGAAATGAGGAAAAAAAGTTATATGCAACAACAATAATGTGACAGTGGTGAACAAGCTTTAAAATTGAGCTATCTTACTACTTTACAACCAATACTTACCCCTGACTTAGTAAATTTTTGTTTCTAAAGTCCTTCTCTACAAATTGATCTGAGCTTATTACATAAGTAGTATTTAAATTTTCCGGTACACTTTTTAAAAATATTTCATCCAGATCTGCTCTTCTGCTTCGAATAACCCACTGTTTGCATCTAAAAAAATTACAAAAACCAAGCTACAGATAATGACATTCGCACATTAATGAAATAAAATTAAGTCAAACAGACACTGGCCTCTAATTTACATTCATACTTACATTTCTTTATTTCTCAGGAATCTGTAAACAGACTTTCGATCAGTTTGTTGCCGATAATTATAGCATCCATAGATGGCACAAATAACGCCTGTACCAGCCATTTCAGCACGTAAATAAACTGAAATTATCTTACAAAGCAGCTTTAGTCTGTTTCTTTGCATACGTGAAATAGTTAGTGTGTGGTAATAGGAGGTTGTATCCACATAAAACCCTGGTTATAGCAGGAACAAACATTTATTAATGCTAACACTACAAAGAACAAGCCCAGACTTGAATTGTGAAAATGGCAGAGCAGTCCACCCCAAAGACATGACACGAAAGATATAAAGTTCGGCGTGTCTGTCTATATCGATTTACTGGCGTCGCCACACAGCCCCCACCCCCTCCTGCAGTATGGAGTACTCTTGTTGTTGATGCGGGGTGGGCAGGGGGAGAAGGGGTGGCAGAGCGAATGCAGGCAGCCCAAAGGAGAGGCTGAGATGCACTATGGTCAGCTCTTGGGCGTCACTCGGCAGAGGTGACGGAGGGAGCAGCTGACGAACAGCTGGGCCCATCAGCCGGAAGTCCCACAGATGGGCAGACTACCGCACTGGGCGATCTAACTCTGGAGCAGGTGGGAAGGGATTGGGGGACAGGGAAGATGACTCGTCCTGACCCAAGGGGAGGAGTAAGACTCCTCCAAGAAGTCACAGGGGGCGGAGGGGGTGACACAATGAACGAGGTTGAGGTGACACTGTTTGAGGCCATCGGAGGGCCTAAGAACCACACAAGCAATTAAACGTTTGTCACTGTGAGCCAGGACTGACACATCTGGTGAGAGGAAGGCAGGGATGAGAACCTCGTACTCGCGTCAGGGTCACCAATGTGGTAATAGGAGGTCATATCCACATAAAACACTGGTTATAGCAGGAACAAACATTTATTGATGCTAACACTACAGAGAACAAGCCGAGACTTGAATTGTGAAAATGGCGATGCAGCCTGTTACTGTGGTGTGCCCCAAAGCACATGATATGAAAGATATAAAGTTCAGCATTTCTGTTCATATCGATTTACTGGCACCCCACGAGTTTAAATTTCACTCACACCACCAGGGTATGCTGCAATTGCTGTCACGCTCTTTTGGACATAGTTTCCACTATTATCTTTTTATGCTGTTTGGTGAAGTTGCACCAATCATGGTGTGCTGTTACCAGGGATGGAGTGTTGGGGTATCAGAACAGTAAGAAGCGACTTTCTATTTTTAATTTAATGTTTTATTATTAAAAAAAGAGAAAAAAATTAATAGTAATAATAATAATAGGCATTTATTAATTAATGTTGTGAAGAAAAAAATCATCTATGGAACTAAAAGAAAAAAGTGGAAGAGCAGTATCTTTGCTTGTTAATTAGCAGTCAGTCTTGTCTTGTCTTCTCGAGTAGTTAGAAGTGATGAGCTGTCTCAATTTTTTTTTTTTTTTTTTTTTTTTTGGTAAACTTTCAGTTGTGATGTAAATGTTTTTCGAAAAATGCAGATCTTTCTCAAGAGTGAAAAGTTTCGTCTTAGTTTATTACTTAGGCCTTAAAGTCAACCACATAATGACCCTGAGATGTGATGAAGCAATCAACAATAAGAAGACATTCAGAAAACTGTCGGTATTTTTGTTTTTACATGAGTTTATTCTAAAGTTTCTCTGAAGTTTATTAACATCAACTGCAGTTCTTCTTTGCTAATTTTCATTAACAATTATATATATATATATATATATATATATATATATATATATATATATATATATATATATATAATGTTTCACAACGGCTGAATTGACTAAACCTCAGATGAATGAAAGTGAATTGTGGTTCGTCAGTAATCACTAAAAAAAGAAATTATGGAGCTGTCAAAGTCGTATAAGGAATAGTAAAAGAGAATAGGAACGAGATAGATAATTTAAAAAAATCAATAATTATTACAAAACTTTACTATCTACTTCCAAGAAATCTTCTGAATTTGGTGTGAATGACAAACCACCTCTCAATGTTGTGGGCCCTTCAAAAGCTACTTTCTGCAGTGGTTACTCTGTTCATTGTAATTTAACAGTGTTGTTTATGTTAAATTATAGTCACATTGAACATTAATATGACACTCAAAGGATTCAAATGAAAACAGAAATTGGGGTCACATAACTCTGTAAATCCCTATGGTTTTCTTGTGGTGTCTGTGTAAACAAACATTCATACAGCTGAAAACTTCACCAAACAATGAGTTGGCTTTTGTTAATGTCATAGTCATTCTGGTGCAATTTTTCCCCAATTAAACATAGAATCAAGAATAATTTATGGTTTTATTATATGTATGGTAATGTACTGATGAGCCAATTTTTTCCAATTGAAAATGGGAACTACATTGTATTCGTTAGTTTGTTATTGTATGTATTGTACACTGTCTTATATTTGCGACTGCTAGCAACTTTGGAGATTTGACACTTGCAGCGTTATACCAGTATGGTGAAGTGTTGTTGTTTTGAGTGAATGTAAGTTGATAAATAAAATAATACCATATAAGCAACACAGTGAATACCAACATTTATAAAGTCTTTTGAAAATTCCTTGTTACTTTGTGGGCAATGCGTACAATAGCTGCAAATCCACTGCGCCTTATGGCAGCATTGTGTGAGAGACTGACAGATCAGAATTATGTAGTAACCAGGGTTGGATATTGCCGCGAGAGACCACGAACACCGACTGCTGGCGTGGCGCAGGGGATAGCGTCACGGACTGTGGCAGACTGCAGGTCTCCGCCTCAATCCAAAGAAGTGCCTCTTCGTCGCCAAAGAGATAAAAGTCTTGGGGCACCTAGTCAATGGAGATGGTGTCTGTCCTGATCCAGATAAAGAAGGGCAGTCACAGAATTTCCAACTCCTCAGCACATTCATGATGTGAGAAGTTTTCTCGGGCTGTGCTCATACTACCGACGTTTCATAAAAGGATTTTGTAACAAGACACGTCCATTACAAGAACTTCTGCAGGGAGACGCCAATTTTTACTGGGATGAGACAAAAGAAAGAGCATTCTGAGCACTTAAGGAGGCTCTAACTTTCCCACCAGTACTAGCCTTGTACGGCGAGAATGCAGAAACAGAACTTCACACAGACGCCAGTGGCTGTGGGATTGGTGCAGTGCTTGTACAAGTTCAGGAAGGTGCCGAAAAAGTGAATGCCTATGCATCAAGAGTACTCTCAAAGTCCGAGGTAAACTACTCTACAACTATAAAAGAATGTCTCGCAGTTATCTGGGCTATCAACAAGTTCTGGCCGTATTTATTCGGCAAATCACTCACCATCGTGATAGACCACCATTCTTTGGTTGGCAGACTAGCTTGAAAGATCCATCAGGACGACTAGCAAGATGGGCACTAAGACTCCAAGAGTACGATGTCACAGTGGTATTCAAGAACGGGTGCAAACACAAGGATGCTGACTGCCTTTCGAGGCATCTATTAGTGGAACACAACAGCATGAATGAAATTTCAGCCCTCACTGAATTAGATGACGTTACAGCTGAACAGAGGGAAGCTCCAGCATTATTAAAAACGATAGAGGCCTTGGAGAAATGAGAACCGATCAATGGAGAGTTCCAACTTATAAACGGAACATTGTATAAGAGCAACTGCGATCCACTGGGCCCAAAATGGCTACTGGTTGTTCCAGCTCATCTCCAGCCAGCTATTCTCGAATATTTCCACGATGCTCCAATATCCGGTCATCTGGGATTAGTGAAAACCCTAGATAGAATCAGACCCAGGTATTAGTGGAAAGGTCTCTACCGATCTGTCAAGCACTATGTGAGTCACTGTAAAGAGTGCCAGCGAACGGAAGCATGTGCCGCAATTACCTCCAGGGCATCTCGTACCGATTCCGCCGGCAGCAGCTCCATTCCACCGAGTTGGGATCGATCTTTTAGGGAGGTTCCCGAAGTCGACAACCGGTAACCGTTGGATAATAGTCTGCACTGACTACCTCACACACTACGCTGTCACCAAACCTGTGCCGACTGCAGACGCTCCAGAGATCGCAAAATTCCTTGTAGAAGACATTATTTTGAAGCATGGAGCACCACCTGTCATGATATCTGATCGTGGAAAAGTGTTCCAGTCAAAACTAGTATCTGAGGTAATGTCACGGTGCGACATTGTCCACAGAATGACAACTGCATACCATCCTCAGACAAATGGTCTTACGGAATGTTTTAACAAGACGTTAGCCGACATGATGTCAATGTACGTCGATGTTGAGCAGAAGGATTGGGATACAATTCTGCCAGTCATGACATTTGCTTACAATACCGCAAGACAAGACACCACAGGCTTCACTTCGTTTTTCCTGCTCCATGGCCGTGAAGCTGAGACGACAATGGATATGCTGTTCCCGTTCCAACTGGACGACACTCAGGATGACTATGTTAAACAGCTCATCACCAGGGTCGAAGAAGCAAGGCAGATGGCTCGCATACAGACACTGGACACCCAGGAGAAGGACCGTCAGCGGTATAACGTCAAGCACCGACCTGTTGTGTACAGCTCAGGAGATCTGGTATGGATTTTTACCCCTGTACGGAAGGTTGGACTGTCAGAAAAGTTATTGAAGTGATACTTTGGTCCGTATCGTGTCATGCGCCGCTTGTCAGACGTCACATACGAAGTTGAGGATTATGAGCCGTCGTCGAAACGTCAAAAACGAAGAGACATTGTTCACGTCCTGCGCATGAAGCCTTACTACAATCTTGAAGAGAAGGCAGACGACAATGGCTTCTTGTTCAAGGACTCTAAGGACTCTTATGTTCCTGATGAAGCCACGACAGGAACGTCTGTCGTCGATAATCGTGGAGAAGGGAAGGATTCTCTTGAACTGTCATACAGAGGACCCATGACACGGTCAAGATCCAGGACATTGCAGCTGGCTCCACAGGGATCATAACAGCAGGTCACTGTTTCTCCAGGAGAGGGAGCAATGACGCGAGAGACCCCAAACAGCGACTGCCAGCGTTGCGCAGGGGATAGCGTCATGGACTGTGGCGCTGAAGGTCGCTGGTTCAATCCCGCCCACTGGCAAAAATTTATTTCTTTTTAATTAACAATTTAAGAATGTTCTACATCTTTCTCATGTTCACTTGCAAATTGTACTTGTTTCTTATGTTAACTGTTCTTCTAATTTCTGGTAAATTCTGTCTGTGTATAAATAGCAGAGCACTCTGCCTGAGAGGCAGTCAGTGCTGCGTGTATGTTGAGTTCGTAATAAACGTGCTTTGAGTATAAGTGCTGTGTTCAGTTGCCTTCAAAGTCAAGCCTGCTCCCATTTCAATGCGACAATATGAAGAGCTCGGCATTCTCATACCAACATTGTTAAAATTAATGGATGTTCAAATGTTTGTATAGCTTATGGGACTTAACTACGGGGTCATCAGTCCCTAAACTTACAAACTACGTACGAATTAGCTAATCCTAAGGATGGCACAAATATCCATGCCCGAGGGGGGATTCGAATTCCCCAACCATAGTGGCCGTGCAGACCATGACTGGCGCACCGCAGTCCCCTCAGCCACCGCGGCCGGCTATTGCATTTTACTAAAAATTCTCTTACATTCTGAAGAATATTACGTTTGTGATATTTTATAGACTACATATACATCTTAATTTCTTTTCCACTTACATAGAGAATATTGTCTGTTCCTTTTGAAATTCAGGTGGCCATGCTATTAGTGGAACTTACCTATAATATTTTTTGCAATGTGACCTACCAGGATTTGTGTTAGTATGGTCTGAAAACTGAAAATATATTATAGTATACAGTCTTAGAATTACCTACAAACTTTAGAAAGTTTGTATTACCAAGTAAGGAATACCTTACAAGGAGCACAAGATATTTTGAAAATATTTTTAGTTCCTAATTGTTGACTTTTACCTAAAATATTCCTTTGAAAAAGATACTCGTGTTTCAATACATCCCCGAAAATAAAAGTATAGAAAATGACATTCACTGTGAAAGTCGTATTTACTGTAATAGCTTTGACTGAAGTTGTTGTTTGGCAAAGAACGCATTGTCCATGATCATGATACCTCAATAATTTGGACATATTTTAAGATATATTCAAGATCAATTAATTACATCTCCTGTAAATGTGTGTTCTGCATATTAGGTAAAAAAAAAAAAAAAAAAAAAAAAAAAAAAAAAAAAAAAAAAAAAAAAAAAAAAAACCGTAGGGATAAATCTGGTATTTCTGTGTACTATAGTGGATTTTGCATCGTATCTTGTACAAACACTGAAAATCCCGAATGAGTACAAGAATTATCAAAAGTATAATAAATAAATAAAACCTAGTAGTATCTGGGGACTCCTCTTTAAGTTACCAGAATCAGGATCAGCCTGATGCTTATAGGAGGGGAGGTGTGGGTGGGAGCAGTATTTTTTGCAAAACTCCCAACAATTCACTCCCCCAATGAACTGGTTGACCAATATAAAAAATTAAAATTTTAAGGGGCGCTTTCCTGGTTTCGCATACAGGAGCTGACCATGCTCGGCGCACCAATCATCTACAACTTCTATCTGCGAAACCGAAGATAACAGTGCCTAAGCGCGGAGCAAACTGTCACCACGTGTCACTAATTCACTACGTTTACATGGAACACATCTTCCGGAAGACGAAAACCGATTTTCGTAAACCGTTTTTCGCTGTCGTGTTTACATGGCACAGCCTGAATCGGATTTCCAAATCCACTTAAGATGGCGGCTGAAAAACAGCTGATTCAGTCCCTGATTTAGTCAGCATAATCGCTATTTTTCTTTACTTAAATACACAGATTCATGCTCTCTCTAATATTAATACTTTTATTTCATATTAGAAAATATCACTCGGTCCATATGTGCCGAAAATTCTTACCAAAAAAACACAATCTGACAAGCCAAGAACGCTTCAAAAACGGTTGCGTTTAC
Source organism: Locusta migratoria (assembly GCA_026315105.1). Taxonomy (NCBI): domain Eukaryota; kingdom Metazoa; phylum Arthropoda; class Insecta; order Orthoptera; family Acrididae; genus Locusta; species Locusta migratoria. The sequence continues at coordinate 29,512,689 of CM048747.1, forward strand.
ATGGACACGAAAATCGATTGTGGAACTGGAAAACCGCTTTAGAGAAGTGGATTTCCAGAATCGATTTTGGAGTGTTTACATGACCAACCAAAAGCGGAATTGGGAAATCGGTTTACGAAATCCGGTTTTGGGAGCCCATGTAAACGGGGTGATTCAGCTCGCATCCATACACAGCAGTCATAGTCCCCAGCTATAAATGCAATATTCAGATAAACGAACGATTAAAGGCGCTGTCAGAATCTACAGTAGTTAACTAACGCAAACGCGAAAAATGTACCATGAAGATAAAAAGAAACTAGCCTACGAAATAAAAACCAGTGAAATTAAATAAAACGACTGTCGCGGTAAGGGCGGCTCAAATACAGAGCTATTAAACTACGCGATGTGGAACAACGCGATATTGGGCCTACTAATTGGAAAAACAGCAACGTAGCTTGAAAACTGCAGGGGGCGCAAATAAATCAAAATAGCTTCCTCGAACTAAACTTTTCAGCGCTGTTGGTGCTGCCTGCTAGAGAGCTTAAATTATTGCAGCAAATAGCTGACAGCAAATAGCTGGCTGGGAGCTTTGCATATAGATAAAAACAGGATACCGTTAAATTACTTAAGTATGAACTTATTGGACGATGTGTGTCTGTCAGTGATCTCTATACAAGATCAATGGTGTCTGTGCAATCCTGTCACAGATATATCATATAGTGACTGTAGAAAAGGAATGAATCTGTCCCAGAAGGCGGTGAAGATATGTAAACACAAGGAGGTTAACCCAAATTGTGTAAATAAGACAGTTTAAACTAGCATAAATTTGCCACGGTATAAAAAAAAAAAAAAAAAAAAAAACAATTATAACCCTCCTTGCTATGAAATAAAATTAAATCGGAAGTCTTATCTTTGATTTCAACTCTGACACCTCGTTTCGTCTGCAGCGTAACAACAAACTCAAATCGAAGCGATGTTTACGTGTAGCCGGAAAACTCTTGTAGGGGATGACGTGTTTTGGATTTGACGTCTACCCAATTTTTATCGTTTATCATTATGTAAACCTTTTGTTTTAGTTTTATGAAGAGAAACTGATAACACAGTAGCTTTGGTTTATTGGGAGACAGTTTGGATAAGATAACATTTGTTCCATTTCCTGGGGTCTTTATCGTTACCGGTAAAGTCAAAACTCGCACTGTTTACGTTGCATCTCAACCTGTTCGTTGCCGTTGCAAGTAAGAAGGTAAGGATGCGTTCAAGCTCTTGGCGTTTTAATAGTGGGAAGGGTCTGTTTTGACTTGCGGACATATACTGTTTGTCACAACAGTGGCCTCCTAGTTTGTGTTGACGATCTTGGCAATTGAAATTAATTTTTGTGGGAAAGTAATGCGGTAGTAAGTGCTGTCTAACCCAAAACAGTCGCTTTGGTCTAGATCTGACCCACGGGGAAGTCGGTCTTTCTAGCATAGGTCGCAATGTCGGTATAGTAGCACAGATGTGAATCAAAATACTAGCAAGTGTACCCGGTATTGTGAAGCTCTAGAAAAGCGTTCGTGATTCTTTTTAATATCATTTTCTGAATGTTGCATGTACAAAGCCGAAAATGTTGACGGTGGTAGAAATTCTGAAGGATATAAATGACGATTGTCTGAAGTTTTTACAAAAGAACCAAATTTATTTGAGGTTTGCCCTGGTTATGGCTATGTTAATACTAGCAACAGAAAAAATAAATTTATACTTTAACCACAAACAGTGCCATAGTAATTCAGAAGACTGCCACACTTATGTATAGAAACGATTTTCTCCTGTGCACCTCAATGAACTATTAGTAGGCCTACTACTATTCTAATCATCATTGAATGTAGTGATGATACGATGGTTAACATACTAGACCCAGTTTCAATAGAGAAAATCACGCTAATTTAGATTTCTTTCAATTACTTAAAGGTACAGCAGTAGTTGGTTTAGAAATCGTTGTTGATTTTTCTCTCCAAATCCGTGCCCAATCCAATTTTTAGCTTACTTAGCTGTTCAGCTAAAAAATTTATAATTTTCTCTTTGTCAGTCATGAACACACACAGGAGTATAAAACGTACTGTAAATTTTAGAACCAGTTGAGAAGGTTTTTCGTTTCCTTCTGCAATTAATTAATCCCGCACAGTGACCAAATATTAAAGTTTGGGGCTATATCTCATGCAGTACAGCCTGATTGAGTGATTTCATGATGGAAAAGTGTGGAAAGGAATATCAGACTCCACTTTCTGAATGGTAATTGTGAACTACCCAAAATGAAAGTTCTGTCCAGAAACCAAGTTCACATTCATTTTATGATATGTTTCTTCAATGTGGAATAATGTAAATGGTATTTGCAGAATAATGGTAAAGGAAAATTTTGATTAAATTTTACTTATGGCAGTGGCAGCATAGTTTGCTCATTTAGCACTGACCATTGAATGCTCATTGAAAAACAAATCACTTAGTATGAGGCAAATAATCTTTTGTGTTGGTCATGAAATAAATAATTAATGCTATTCCTGCTGTGTGGTTGTCATTTTCTTGTATGTACCCTTGTCCTCTGAGTAAATTAAGTATCCTTGTAAAGCGAACATTTCATAGCCAACATTGGCACAGTATGCAAATGCTGTTGTAATGTGTAATTCATGAGTCAATTATTTCTCACAATCATGCACAGAAAGAATAAGAATTGGGGGGGAAAACCCTTAGAACCTATGGGAAAAAATGACAAAAGGCATAGGCCTAGTGTTTTTAAGGTGTGAATGACAAGTGTTTTTTTTTTTTTTTTTTCTTTTTTTTTTTTTCTTCTCTACAACACAAGAATCTTAACTAAGCAATTCAATAACTTCTGTAGGCATAATGAAGATCTGAGACAATTATCTATGAGAGAGAAAATTTTAGTGAACTCTGACTACACCATTGGGAATAATCAACAAAATAGGCCTACATTATTATTCAGATAAATTACCATCTATTGGTACTTATAAAATGGGAAGATGGATCTTTAGACAGAGTATTACTAATTAGCATGCATAAATGTCTGCAAAATATTACAGGTACCCCTAAATCTGTAAATGTGCAAATATAAATGTTAAGAAAGATATTGACTTAGTGTCATGCTCAACTACCAATGAGCACCAAAGTAGTAGGAGACTTCCTAAGTATGATAAAAATTTGTAACACTCATTTTAGATGACATTGCTCCTTCAGTTGCTTAGAAAAAAAATGATTGTGGAAACACCTCTGTGATGTGTGATGTAGTGAAAAGAGTGACTGGAAACCTAAAAATATAATCATATTTATAGGCAGAGTTTTGCCGAAATATGTAACAACTGGATTCTTCTGTCCTAATCATTGATTTACTATAGAAAACGTCTGCCCCCATATTGTAGTGGTGAGTTGCCACACAAGGGGGCCCAGGTTCGATTCCTGGTCGGGTTGGAGGTCTTCTTCTGCTCAGGAACTGGATGTTGTGTCGTCTTCATCATTTCAACATTACTGACATGCAAGTCACCAAAGTGGCATCAGCTAAAAAGACTTGCACTGGGCAGGCTGAACATGACCCCAATTGGGGTCTAACGGCCACAAATGCCACACGATCAGCATCGTCACCATAGAAAACCCAATAAGACTGTTAAGTGCTAACATTCTGATGCACATGTAAAAGTCAAGTCAGCTGGCCTTAACAATGATGGATTCAGCTTCATCCCTTAATAGTGAAGGCTTAGGATGACATACATATGCAAATATGAAAAGAACAAAAAGCTGGCCTTATTTGTGTCTGTAGTACTTTGGTGAATGCAGGTTGTAGTAAGTTGATTTGCAATGCTTCATTGATGGTATATGTTCCATTGATTTGGACAAAAATGTGTAAACAAATGAGGTTGTTGTGATATACTGATATATACCATTGCCTAAGGTATAGGTTAGATTGAAAGGTGACAGTTTGGTTTTGAATTGCTATAGCCAGTGAATATGTCCAATTACTATTAGTTTTGTTATCTTGAAACCTTTCAAACAAGCAAAGGGATACCTACACAGGGATGTAGAACCATTAACAATCAGAAGTAAAAGTGATCGGTAATTAAAAGACCAGTAGGTACTCAAGAACACAGCCATGGGTCACTAATACTGAAGAGTTAAGATAGGAGTGTGGATATTTCTCAGTAACTCCTCTTCCACCTAACATTAGAATACCAGCAATTTGTGTGTTGATACTATAGTTGGAATCACAATTTACAGTACCAGAGTTTAGGCTTCGTCTGCACATCTAGGTCACATATTCTCCTACAGCCAATGAGCGTTCAGTACTGTTCTGAACACACTGTTACAACTGTTGAGACATTGGCAGAATTAAACTTGATTTTAGCGAGTTATTCGGTGTATTTTAGTGCATTTTTTGCAAGTTGTCATCACAATTGTTGTAGGCATGTGACAAATTCTATCTAAGCAACCGAGAACCTTTATTTGGAGCCTATAAGATTTCTTCAAACGCAAAAGATGTATATATTTGTACTTCAACTGGCTTTTGAAACCGGCAGAGATGCTGTTGTCTAGACATGCACGAGCCACGATTGTTCGTGGGTTCATCTATATTGCCAAACAGGGACATTACAGGCATCTCTCTAAAGACACTTGAGGGAGCTGCCTCTCGCCCCAACCCAGCCATCTTTTGTTGGACCTGTATGCATATATGAGCACGCAATTCACATTTAATACTGCCTTCAAGTACATTACTCACTAGTAAGTATTCTGGATTCACCTATTGGAACAGTGCTTGGATATAAGCCTCCCATACAGATGCATAACAAGAAAAACTGGGAAATCTGCGGTCAACTTACGTGACAGGCTTTCCACGAGTGACAGAAAGAATATTCAGACTGAGATAAATCAAAATAAAAAGTTTGTTTCTTATTTAATTCTGTAGTTTCTTTTTTGGATTCAAAACTGTCATTATTTGGTACACAAGATTAATGGGCAGTTTCAGTAATCCATCATTCCTTCTGAAACTTCCTGGCAAACTGCAACTGTGTGCTAGAACAGGGATTTGAACATGGAATGTTTGCTTTTCATTGGCAAGCGTTCTGCTGACTTTTCATGTTCCATCCACAGAGCTTTACTTTCAAGAAGTTTGGAAAGTAGGTGGTGAGATACTGACAGAAGTATAGCTTTGAAGAGGGTCTGTGAAATTGGCTGGGAGAGCTCAGTCGGTAGAGTGCTTGCACATGAAAGGCAAAGGACCCAGATTCAAATCCCAGTTCAAGCACACAGTTTTAATCTTCCAGTTAGTTTCATATCAGCACAAACTGCACTGCAGAATGAAAGCATCATTCTGGAATCATTCTGTTTTGTCTGCAGTGTGAAAAAATAATGGTGTGATACACGGGTTAGAAATGAGCCTCGGGTGTTTCAGCCTGCAAAATGTTGCATTATTTCTGTGATTGATGTAGGCTTATACACACAAAACTGCAAGTAGTTTGTACATGAACTTCAAGGCTCTAGGTATAGGAAGTGTGCAGCAGACCTTAGCTACAAGGAAGCCAAAATCGGTAGAGAGGTCTGATTTGATTTGATTTAATTTGATTTTCTCAGGGAAGCCAAAACAGTTTTGGTCCAACCTGCCACTGCCTGCACCGAAACTAAGTTTATTCTGCGGTATCGCTCCCTGTATATCTAGTAAAGCCAACCAATGCCCTTGAACAGTGCAAGGAGTCCCTTTACCAGTTCTTTATTAGACACAGTTTCTTCGGGTCTGGTTGTCCCAAATGTTCTGTGCCTTTTACTCTCCAATGCAATGCATTCAAAGATTAGATGTGATGCAGTTTCATCACAGTCATCACCGATCCTACATTTAGGGTCCTTTTCTGTTATTCCCATTGTATGTAGGTGTTTTTTTGAAATTCCCATGGCCTGTCAGCAATCCAACCATGAGTCTAATCTCTCTCCTGTTCAGGCCCAGGATTGCAGAGCTTCTTTTAAAACATGGCTTTGGCATCATTACCTTGCCAGTGTTTTTGTTGATAGACTTTGGTCCAATATTCTATGTGCTGTCTTCTGAGCCAGTTGCGTAGGATAATTGCCTTGGAGATTGTCAGGACAGGTTCCGGTCCAATAAATGGAGTCTCTGCCCCCATCCTGGCTAATCTGTTGGCATGTTCGTTGCCACTGATCCCCGAGTGGCCAGGGACCCACAATAGGTTTACTCTATTGCTTTACCCTAGCTCCACCAGAACCCTGAGACATTTTGCAACAATTTTAGACCTTGTTGCAGGAGCTGCCAGTGATCTCAGGGCTGCCTGGCTGTCTAAATAGATATAGATGCTACAGTCTTTGTAGTACATATGCAAATTTTCCTCCACACACACCCTGATGACAGTGATTTCGGCCTGGAATACTGAGGCCAGTTTCTCTAGAGAGATGACGCCCTCCAGTCTTGGCTGCACCCTGTATACCCCGCCCCAAAGCCTTGGTCTGATTTTGACCCGTCAGTGAACCAGACAATATCCCCCATATGGTGTCGAACTATTTTCTCCCACTGCTCCCTACTTCCAATTGTTATATTGAAAGGCTTGTCTGGGGTTATAATGTAGTCGGTTGGCATTTCCCCAACCTTTCCTATATTTACCTCACTCACTATTTTAGTGTGTGAGTCTAGATATCCCAAAGAGTTCCAGTTTTGCCAGTTTTCAGTCTGTATGCACCAGCTGCTGCCTCCATCTTGACCCAAAGGTGTAATGGGGGCATATCCAACATGGTTTCCATCCCAGCAGTTGGTGTGCTGCTAATTCTGCCTGCTATGGCTAAGCAGGCTAATCTCTGCACCTTACCAAGCTCCTTAGCAGCAACCTGCTGTTCTACCTTCTTCCACCACACGACCACCCCATAGGTGATCCTGGGTCTAATCACCATGGTGTATATCCAGTGCATACCCTTGGGGCTCAGGCCCCAATTTTTGCCACAAGCTCTCCTGGTACTTACCAGAGTACCTTTTGCCTTGGAGCAAATATTCCTAATGTGAGGGGTCCATGTCAGTTTCTCATCTAAGGTAACCCCTAGATATTTCACTGTCCTCTTCACAGGTAGCGCTTCATTGAAAAGCTTTAGATTACAACTTGAATGTTGGATATCCTTCTTTGTGAATGGTACAACAACAGTCTTCTTAGGACTAACCCCCAGATCCTGTTTTCTGCACCAGTCTTGCACAATGTCCAACGCAACTTGTGCCATATTCTTGACATTGTCAGCAAATTTGCCAAGTATTACTATGACAAGATCATCTGCGTATCCTTGGCAAAAGTGCTGCCTAGAGTTTAATTCTCCAATGAGATCATTCACAACTAGATTCCATAATAAAGGGGAAAGAACTTCTTGTGGGCAACCCCTAGTGGCGTTGATTACCATTTTTTCACTCATCATGGTAGCCTCTACCTTTCTTCCACTGAGCATGGCCCTAGTCGACCTACATATAGTGGTCCCTAGGTCATGCACCTCTGCTGCTCTAACCATGGAATCATAGGTCATGTTGCTAAAAGCCCCCTCGATGTCCAGGAAGATACAGAGAGCTATTTCCTGAAAGTGTAGTGCTTTCTCTACCTTCCCAACGAGTTGGTGGAGAGCTGTCTCACATGATTTACCTTTCTGATATGCATGTTGGTTTGAATGTAGAGGAGCCCTACTTAATCTCCTGTTTTCTTCAACATGCACATTAACCAGCTTTTCCAATGTCTTAAGAATGGAGGAGGACAGGCTGATTGGTCTCATATCCCTGGGTTTGGTATGATCAATTCTCCCTGATTTTGTAATGAAGACAACCTTCACTGCCCTCCAGGCATTGGGAATGATTCCTGCTGCTAGGCTAACCCTGAATAACCTGCTTAGGAATCTAATAAGATTTTCTCCCGCTTGTTGCAGGAGAGCTGGCAAGATTCTATCGGGGCCAGGTGACTTGAACGGTTGAAATGTTCCCACCGCCCATTGGACCTTACTGAAATCCACACACTCCTTGGCCAAATCCCAGTCCTCTTTGTGAATTCCTGAGAACCGTTGTCTCTCAGGAATCACATTCTGGTCTTAGTTATCCACCAGAGTATATTGAGGAAAGTGAGTCTTGAGGAGCAGTTCCAGCGTTTCATGTGCTGTCTTTGTATACTCCCCATTCTCCTTCCTCAATGTTCCTCCTGGATTAGTTGTTACCCTAGTGAGGATTTTATGAAGTCTCGCTTGAGCAGCTGTGCCCTCCACTTCCTCACAGAAAACCTTCCAGGATGCCTTCTTTGCCTGTCTGATTGCAAGGTTGTAATTGACAAGGGCCTCACGATACTTTGCCGATTGTCCTTTGTGCCTCGCAACGTTAAACAGCTTTCGTACCTGTTTCCTTTGCATTTCCAGGTTGCTATTCCACCAAGGCACATTCCTATTTGTGCACTTCTTGGTGATTGAGAAGTTGTCCTGGTATGATGTCACTATAGCAGAGGTTACGGCCTCTGCTACTTCCTCAAACTCTGCTGGATTCCTTATCGAAGTTTTAATTTCGGATAGGCTGAAGTCAAGGTCTCTCCTATATGTCTCCCAGTCCGTTTTCCTGGGATTCCTATAGGCCATGGTCTGTCTGGTTCTCATTTCAATCTTGAATTTAATATACATGTGATCTTGTGAGGATGGCTCCAGGACCACATGCCACTGTTTGACGTAACTGCCCATCCTCATGGAACCAAAAGTTATGTCAATTACTTCTTCCCTTCTACTATTCCTGAATGTGGGTTCATCACCCCTATTCAGGATCTCCAAGTTGTTAGATAGGAGAAATTCAAGAAGGTGCTCACCTCTACTGTTGGTGTCCTTGCTGCCCCATGATAGATTGTGGGCATTGGCATCACATCCCACCAATAGTTCGTCACCTTGCCGATGGCAGGCTTCCATCAGTCTCCTCACTTCCAAAGGAGGAGGAGAGCTGTCTTCGTAAGGAAGGTATGCTGAGACCAAACCAATTTCCCTCATGATACCTTCCTCACATTGCTGCACCAAAAATCCATCATTGGTATGAAAGGGATTCCATCTCTAACATACATGCATGTTCTGGAGTTTTTTAGATTTATAGCATAAATCAGCTTACCTCCAGTACCACTGTAGCCCGATACACCTCCTTTGTATAAATAGGGTTCTTGTATCAGGGCCACGTCCACCTCCTGTCTCCCCAGGCGACGGCTCAGGGCAGCAGTGGCCCCTTTACTGTGCTGCAGGTTTACCTGCAGCACTTTCAGTCGCCATCTTGCTGCCATTATTGCCTTTAAGGTCTTTGATTACCCTGACGGCGACCTGTGAGAAACCTAAAAACAGTTTCGGGCCTTGCTCTCGCATTGCCATCAGGGACTTCTCTTCGACCTCCACCACCGGGGTTCGTCCTTCTGGAACAACCTTTTGGTTAATTACCCTCCAATCCTCTGTCGAGACTTTTGGGTTCTGGACCCTTATTTTCTCAAACAGAGTCTTTGGAGAGACATCCTTAAGGATCTTTGGTACCCATATTGATATCTTTGCGGTCTTCAGGAGTTCGGCTGCTGTCTTGACCAGCAGCATCGTGTCCTCCCACGGGGATATCATGGGCACCTTGTCCTTAAGCCATTCTGCTGAGTGCTCCCCCTTGCAGACAAAAATGAGAGCACCGCGATCTAGATAGACCCTCCTGAATTTGGGTCCTGGACCAGCGTCCCCCCAATCTCTTCAAAGAGGGCCATCTACACAAGCTCCTCATGCTGCGAGTGATGCTCACCAGTGGGCATCCTTCTTGGACAACCGCCATTTTAAAGACCAAGACTGCAGCACTATAGGTCTGTTTCCCTATTTCCTGCCTCAGCCTTTTAGGATCATGCTTGTCCAGAGAGGAGGGAGTCTTAGGTTCCTCCCTAACCCTCTTGCCACCTGTCTTTGACGTCGAGGGGGTCTGTGTATCCCTTTCGACCTGAGGAAGTTTCTTTTTGGGGGTATTGGGCTCAAGCCCTTTTGATTCCCTCCACTTATGCTTAGGAAGCCATTCTTTTCCTTTTGTTCCTTGAAAAGTTTCCTGCTCTGAGCCCCAGACAAGGCCTTAATTCTAATCTGGTCCAACTTCTCTGTTACAGTTCCCACTTCTTGCTCAGGTCTAGACCCTGATTCAGGAGTGCATTCCTTCGGTCCTGATCCTGACGTCTGAGTATCTGAGATCTCAGATTGCCCCTCAGATTCTTTTAAAATACTTTCTTTCTCTGTGTTCATCTTAGTCCCACTAGATTTGGGGATTTATATGGTCCACACCACGATAACCCCGTGCGGTGCAAGGCTACTTACTCAGGGAGGTCGCCCGGTATCCCTAAGTCTCCATTCGAGACACATCCACCCATGTGCCATGCACCCCTCGGCACGGATTGCATCACACCTTGGGTTGGGAAAGGACTGGGAGAGGTTAAGGAAGACGGGACGTTGTGGGACACTCTTAGTCTGATCCATCAGCTGAGGCCTTTCCGGCAGTAGGTTCTCTACCTTCGGTATAGCCTTCAACTTCCCATGGATGCACAAGCCTCTCCACCCATACGGACAGTGCTTCGTCAAGGTGGTGTCTCCCGGAGAGTTAGAGAGGTCTATTAGGAAGAAGAAGGTTCTACTGTTAGGCAGTTCTCATGGCAGAGACGTAGGCCAACAGTTGCAGGAAGTACTTTGAAGTGAAGTCACCAGCATAGTGAAGCCCAGGTTACTTGTAACATAGGGGACTTGTACAGGAATTTCTCAAAAGAGGATCAGGTAGTGATAGTGGTTGGAAGGACAGGAAGTATGATATAGATGGTAATCTGGAAAGAGTAGCAGTTCTAACTGGTGGCATGAATATGCATTTCATGCAGCTGTTTCAGCAACATGATAGCCCTCGTCTTAATATAGTTGTCAGGCATATTAACACGAGACTTGAGATGGTGATGACGGAGGGCATGGATCACATTGCTAAGGTGTTAGTCGAGACTATCCAGAGATCAGATTTCACTAGGCAATGTCTGCACATCAATGTATGGGAAGGAGAGTTTGGCAAAGCTTATAGGTGACATTGTAATAGGGGGTAGGGGTCTTACTTGTGGAAAAAAATCCTGTAGTAGTTTGTTTTAGGGTTGCACCTTTTATAGACTGAAGACAGCTAATAGGTATTCCTGTTTAAAGGAAGTCCCTCTACAAAGTTTAAGAATCTAAGTAATAAGGGAATTACTATATTTTATAGAAATATACAAGGTATCAGAGTTGAAGTTAATGAACTGCTTATTGATGTTGACTCTGACATTATTGGTATTTCAGAGCACTTTGTAGATGATGAGAAAATTCATATACTTCCTTTGCTAGGATACAGGCTAACTTCCTTCTTCTCTGGGAGTTCCTTGCAGTGTGGGGGAGTGGCCATGTACATTAAGAACGATATTCCATTTCAGTCCATCAGTGTTTCAAAACACTGCACAGAAAAGATATTTTGTGCAGGAGTTGTTAATGTTAATGGAACTAAACTACTAACTGTTGTTGTTTATAAGTCCCCTGACTCAGATTTTAAAATGTTTCTGCCCAAGCTAGAGTTAGTTCTGGGTTTCTTTTATAGGAAGTACAAAAAAATTAGTTTTATGTGGCGATTTCAAAATTAATTGTGTAAGTGATAGCCCAAGAAAAAGCTAGGTGTTAGAACTCTGTAATTCCTATCATCTGATGCAAACAGTATTTTTTCCAACAAGAGTCCAAGGCAGTAGTAGTTCTACCATTGACAATATTTTCATTCATTCTTCATTATTAGAGGGGCACTCTGTTAGCAGAATAGTAAATGGCCTTTCAGACCATGATGGACAAGTTTTAACTCTAAAAGGTATTTGTCCTCAGCTCCTCCCTCACTCTCCCCACTCCTCTCTTGCTTTACCCCCTCCCACTCCTCTCATGCTTTCCCCCTACATTGCTCCCCTCCCTCCTACTCCCCCTCCCCTCCATCCCCCCCTCATTCACTCCATTGGAGTCTATTGCATCATGTTGGATTGTTTGCTCGGCAATTGGGTTGTTCAGCTCTTGGCCAAGGTTTGGTGGTGCCACAGCCATATAGACTACCACGGAGTGGTTGCAGTTTGTATCTTCCCTTAGATGTGGAAGGAGATGCCCGTGACAGGACTGGGGTAGAGGGTAGTGGAAGTAAGTATGGGGCAGTTCATGCATTTGTACTATTCCTGGTATTTGAGTCTTGAGGCAAGAGATTAGAGACCAAGATGGAGGGCAGGACTATATCTCATTTCAGGTTATTGTTCATAATATAACGATAGCTGGCCACTCACCTTAAAGACAATCGCTGAGCTGCAGACAGGCATGTAGAAAAGACAATCACATTACACAGGGGAGATGCTACCTATCCTCACTTCAGGCTATTGTTAGAAGAAATCAAATCCCTGATGGAACATGTGATCCAGTTAGTCTTGGGCTGTACTGAATTGTGAGGGTGAGGGGGGACGGAAGGGTACAGTACCATGAATTTGTAGGAGGGCATTATTCCAATGAGCTGTTTTTTCTTAAATCTATTCTGCACTTGATAACAGGCTACATGTGCAGCTAATAATACTGAATAAAGTAATTTAAAATACAGCCCACTGGGATCACGTCATACTTCAAAATGATTGTGTGGATTAAATATCTCTGAAAACTTGCACATTTTCATTTCTTTTATGTGATTTTTTCCCTGCCACCACATGGTGTGTAGAATGTTTATGTACCCAGTTATACTTTCAAATATATTGTGGCAAACTTTAATCTTGCTTTTTCAAATGGAGATATTTTTAAAATTGTTTTCAATGTGTTTTATTCCTATCTTTCATATGTTGCTTTTAGATCTTCAAGTATATAATTTATATGTACTATGTTATTAATTTAATCACATAAAATATTTTTTATAGGAAGAAATACATGGATTTGCCAACTAGTAACAATGATTACATTCAGGTCATATATATCAATAAACAAGAAGTCGAAGAAGGCAGATTTCTCTGTCTCACTCAATTATTCGAAACAAAGTTCAGGGAGAAGCCATCATTTTATGTTCGTGTTCCAGGAAGGTAGGTACTGGCAATTTAAATACCAATTTTGGTGTTGGTGTTATGTCACCTGATGCGTATCATACTTGAAGTGCAATGTTTTCTTTTCATTATTTAATGAAGATTTTTAAATTGTTTAGAAACTACTCCTTATGCTATGAAGTATTCTTTTGGTTCATTGAATGTCTTTTTGTTTACTTACAAACTTACATAACTTATTCTGTTGTAACATTTGGTGTTTAACAGGAAGTATACATTTTTTTTGCATATGTGTCCCAGAAATGGTGCACAAATCGGGGTGGAATTCATTAAAATAAAGACATTATTCATTGATTTATGAAATTTACTTCACCATGCTTCTCTTCCAAATGCATACCAATTGTGTTGGCAACTGCATGCATCAGGAAACATGATAAATAAAATAAAATAAATTTGATGACAGACAGGCTTATATCTCATATGGTAAGTAGTGATGGAAGGTACTTGACTTACTCCTCTGACACTGAAGGACCTCCTGCACTAAGTTGCAAGTACCTCACCATATGTTCTGGCAGGAAAATATTAAGGAAGTGTAGCACCTTCCTGCATCTTGCAACACAACAGGTGGCATTAAGCACCAGTTTTTTCCCTTGGCCTGCAGCAAATAAGCTTTTGGAAAGGATTCGAATGCACTTTGCACATTTAGTACTTGAAACAAGGTCCAGGCAAAGTCAAGTATGGCATTTAGTCAAGCTCTTTAACACCTGTAATGCAGGATGGAGGCAAACTGGCAGTGACTAAATTATGGTGCGGGGAACATTCGTGTCATCATCCATGGGACTAGTGTAGCTTGTGCAAGGTATCATGATGGCCAAGAAGTATCATACACTGGTGACAGATCTTGTACATCATTTCATGATAATCAGGTTTCCCAAAAGCAATGGCATTTTTCAAGAAGATTATGCACCATGTCACAATGCCAGGGGTGTGACGGAGTGTTTCAAGGAACACAGTGGTGAGTTGATGTTGATGTGCTGCACTGCTGGCCCATCAACTTTCTAGACCTGAGCCGAGCCTGTTGAAAGACATCTGGGATGTAACTGCATGTGATTTGAGAATTCATCTGCCCCCCCCCCCCCCACTCTGAGGAGCTATTAAGTGTATATGTAGATATGGTGCCAGCTCCCTTCAGCAACCCGCCAAGGCCTCATTGCTTCCATGTTAAGGCTTATTGACACTATTACCTGTGCCAAAGTGTACATTCCAGATATTAGGTACATGGTCATAATCTTCAGACTGTTCAGTGTGTAATACTCTTCTGAAAAGGAACAGTTGGTGGAATAGAAGACCGCTGCTTTATGTTCTTCATACATTCTACCACACTGCACATATAATGAAGTGAGGTATAGCAACCAAATGTAATGTGTTAGTGTATCATGAATTCAGCAGCTCTGTTGATATCTTGTATTATGCAGCTCTAGTGTAAACATTAAACCAACAAATATAGTAAGCATAATAATATTTTTGAGAAGGATGGGTTTTCTTCACACACACACACACACACACACACACACACACACACACACACACACACACACAGACACGACTGCCATGTCCAGCTGCTGTAGCCAGATTGTGGGATCTAGGACGGTTGAGGCAAAAACAACTGGTGGTGGGGGTGAGGAGGCAGCTTGAAGAGGGTAGCAGGAAGGGAGCAGATGGATGATGGTGGGGTGCGAGAATATGTCAGTGCTGTCAGACAGACAGGGAGAAAGGGAAGAGGAGAGACTAGAGAGTGTGGTGGAAAGAAAGACGTACATAGACCTAGAGTCCAGGCATGGAAGGGGAGAGGAGGGTGGAGGGAGCAGAAACTAGCAAAGGTTTAGGCCTGGGGGATTGTGGTAGTGGAGGATATATTGTGTGGGGAGTTCTCACCTGTGCAGTTCAGAAAAGCTGGTGTTTGTGGGGAGGAGCCATATGGCATAGGCTGTGTAGCAGTCACTGAAGTGAGCCACATCATGCATGGCTGCATGCTCTGAAGCAGAATGGTCCAGCTGTCTTTGGCTATTCATGCATGCAGACAGCTTGTCACTGGTCATGCCCATGTGGAAAACTGCGCAATGGTTACTAATCAGTTTGTAGCTCACATAACTATTTTCACAGGTTACCCTGCCTTTTGTAGGATAGGAAATACATGTGATGGAACTGGAGTAGGTGCTGGTGCTTGGATGGTGGATAGGACAGGTTTTGCATCTAGGTCTGTTGCAGGGATATGAGTAATGGTGGAGTAGGGATGAACAAGGATATTACATAGGTTTGGTGGGTAACAGAATACCATGGTAGGAGGGATGGGGAAGATATTGGGTAGGGTGTTTCTCATTTCAGGGTAGGGTGAAGAGTAGTAGAAACTCTGGTGGAGAATGTGGCTTAACTGTTCCAGTCCATGTGATACTGCGTCACAAGATGGATGCTCCTTTGTGGCTGGATCGTCAGAGTGATTGGAGGGTTGTAGGTGACTGGACAGACAGGGCATGAGGGATCTGTTTCTGTACAATGTTGGGGGGGTAATTGTGGTCAGTGAAGGTCTCAGTGAGGCCATTAGCATGTTAGAAGAGGGACTGCTCGTCATTTCAGATGCGACGACCACAGGGATGCTTTGGTGTGGAATGGGTGACAGGTATTATTGATATAGGTATAGGTATAGTACTGATGTGAACAGAGATTCTGGTGAGGCTATCCTTGAGGTGGTGGTCAATGTTGAGGAAGGTGGCTTCTTTGGTTGAGTAGGACTAGGTGAAGTAAATGGGGCATGTGTTGTGGTTTTGGAGGAATGTGGATAGTGTGTCCTCACTTTCAGTCCAGATTATGAAGATGTCGTCAATGATTGTTTTTGGCTGCCAAACTGTGGCCTAAAATAAGGTGGACCACCCTGTGGCACAGCATGCAGCGGAGCACATGCTTGATGTCAATGGCTGCTTCACAACCCGGACCATCTGGATCCTCCCATCCACCACCAGCTTTTCTGAACTGCACAGATGGGAGTTATCCCTACAATACATTATCAACCTACGATAACTTCCCTTTTTTCCCCATACCTTACAGTTCCTACCTCTCTATCCAAAACCTCACCTATTTTGAGTGGTGCATGAGTGTGCAATCTTGTGTGTGTGTGTGTGTGTGTGTGTGTGTGTGTGCGTGTGTGTGTGTATGCGGTCTTGTGTACGTGCAGTGTGCTCGCATTTTATATATTTATTTTATTTTTCTTCCCTTACCCGCCTCACCACTCTATTCCTAAGCTGCATTTCGTTATTCCCATCTAACCCATCCCCACCACCGTAACATAACCTCCCCCTCTCCCCTCCCCTCCCCGATTTACTCACCACAGAGTGTGATTCAAAGTGCGCCAGCCGGAGGTGATGGTTGTATGACTGTGTTGTGTGCCTGTGTGGTTGCATGAGTGTTCTATTTTATGAAGAAGGCCATGTCCGATAGCTGAAAATGTCGTATGTGTGTGTCTTTTGTATGTGCCTGTCGCAGCTCGTTGCCACGTCTTTGCGGTGAGTTGTAAACTGTCCTTACTATATTATTAACATAAAATCTGTTTTATTTCCACTCAAAAATTGTGTGCTCAGTAGTGATGAAATAGATGCCAACATTTTACAGTGAATGAACGGTCTATAAATTTGACAGAAGATTCACATGACTTTGTTCTATACAAAGCATTTCAAAAGCTCTTTTTCTCATTATATCTGTAAAGTACAAAGGTTTTCTTATAAAGAGTAAAATTGATAATTTATGGCCACAGTGTGTGTTTTACAAATCAAACGAAGTTTACATGTTTAACAATGCAAAGGCCAGGTTGGAATGTTTCCATGATTCTCCTGATTTTCTACACAACACCGCTCCTTCCTTTTCCTTCACCACACTTCCTTTTCCTTTCACCCTTCTGGCAGAAGAAAGTACTACTGACTCTGAAAGTTTGCATATTTCTATAAATTTGATTGCTGCTTTCTCCTTACACCACTTCCTGATTGGATTTCTTATGCTCTACTTACATTTTTTCTTTTAATAATCTTACAAATCACACGGCGTAGTATAATGATGGTAGGGTGAAAAAATTACAACACTATGCTAACACCACTCTGCAAGTATATTATTTGTCTTAAAACCATTGCACAGTTATGTTTTCTCTGGAACATTTGAACTAATTTAATGTATTTTGAAATGTCTCTCGTATGTCCAATTAGTCTACTAAATGATCATTTTCTAAACCTATGTTGCTATATGTAAGAACATGATTCTGCTTCTCCATCTCATAAATTAAAAAAATGTGAAAATTGATGTCAGTCTGCTAGGTTGCAACTTGCCATGATGATGACTGATGAACCACAGAACAGGAATCTCAAAATTTTTTAGGCACAGTGTTCATCAGAAAATGAGTAGCTCAACTCAAGTTGTAGCAGCCATAGACAGCATTCATTTGTGCTGAGTTGTGCCTGTGAGCATGTGTGTGTGCTCTCTTTCTTTGATGAAGACTGTGGCTGAAATTTAATGTGTGTGTGTGTGTGTGTGTGTGTGTGTGTGTGTGTGTGTGTGTGTGTGTGTGTGCACGCGCAGTTGTCTTTCCTGCATGCCTGTCTGCAGTTCAGACATTTTCTTTATTGTGACTTGCAAAATATCCTCATTATGAAGTTTATATGCTTTGTGTTCTGATATATTAGCAGGCTGATAATAGGTACAACTCAGAGCACCTCCTTGTGATCATTGTAGAGTCAGGTGTAACAGTTGCACCACTTACAAGAGATGGATGTACATTCACTCATGTATATATCACACTTTTTTCTCTCGGTATTTGGTGAGCAGCAATTCACTCATAATGCACTTGTACATATGAAGTATGTGTCTGTCATTGGAGACAAACTGTATCCATTCTTGCTTGATGTCTTTGCTAATGGTGACAGCCCCCCTCTCTCCCTCTCCTCTGCTGGATCTCTAATGATTACCTGCATGGCGAACATGGGGCGCTAAGTTAATTCAGTCTTTTTTCCTTCTTCCCTCCCTGGACTGCATTTCCTTTCCCTTCCCCTTCTTTTTTGTCCTCACTCCTTCCCCTCCCCACCGAGGGACTGATGACCTAGGCAGTTTAGTCCCCTTTTCCCAAACCGCCAACCACCCAATGGTGACAACATCTTCCATCAGGTTAGCTGTCCGAGTCACAAGACAAGATGTGCTGTAATAGCTTGAACGCGATGATAGTTAACTCACATGAGTCTCTTGCCCAGTAAATTTATTGCTTTTAACACTATGGAATACATCTGGAATGGTCTACCACAATTGTGCAAATTCATTCTTCACCCAAGGACTGAGAAGGTCTGTACAATAATCTGAATTCTTTTTAGTCAAACTCTGCTGAGCCAGTAATGAGAAGTGGAAAGGCAAAACAATATTTCGTGTGTGTGTGTGTGTGTATGTGTGTGTGTGTGTGTGTGTGTGTGTTTATGTGCGTGCATGTGTGTGCGCGCGCACCATTTTTCACCCAATGTCAGCACGCGTGTGCCTGTCCGCCCACCTGCGTGCGCATGTTTCATCCAATGTCACTACACTTGAATTAAATTTGTATTTTGTTTCAGAGTTAACATCATTGGAGAGCATATAGACTACTGTGGTTACTCTGTGTGTCCTATGGCAATTCAGAGAGATATTTTAATGGCTGTTAGTCCATCAGAAGGCAAAATGTTGCAGCTGTGTAATACAGATGACTCGTGTGAAGATTTCACTTGTCCCATTAATGATACTGTGTAAGCATTCAAGCTATTTTAAGGTATTTGTGTATCAATAATTTATTACAGGAAGCAATTAAGACTCTTAGCAACAAAATGAAATGATAATAGACATGACTTGCTGTGCACACATACACACATTAATTTGGTCTCCATGCACAAAAATTATTTTCTTTAATGATAAGTATGGCCTTTCTAATATGAAAAAAGGACAAACTGAGTATTAAGAATACAACCATATCCTAACTTCAGGAGCAATGCCAAGAAGTGGTAAACATATTTTGTTGCTTTTATGAATATTGTGTGTTGCTGTTTTCAAGGTTAAAATAATAATAATAATAATAATAATAATTTTATGCTCTTTTAGGCTTTCCTTGTGTAATATATTCTTGAATGGTTCATGGGATTTACATCGGATCGTATTTAATAATCACATAATATTTCAGCAAGACAGCTGCTTGGCATCTTCAAGTGCTACTGCTGCCCTTCTCACCAGTATATTTACAGGCTTGTTATCAAGGCACAGGTGCTGGTGCCACTGAGACATCATCGTAGACCACAACAATGGCAGAGTAAATACTGAGAGCCCCTACCAGAGGAGCATTGAATGGGCCATTAGTGGTCTGTGCAAGCACAGTGCAGCCAAGACAGCCACTGGTAGCGGATACCCTGTGCATATGCTGCAAAAGAAATGAGTGCGTGTTTTATGTCTCTTGGCTTCGATTATCTATCTGTATTGATTGGTGACTATCAGTTGTCTGCCAGTGATAATTTTTCAGCCCCACCGAGGCTGGATCCCACGCTTTACTAAGTTTGAACCCCGTGTGTCTATTAAGTCCTTGGCAATATGTTTTTTGACAGCCTCTTTCATTATGGAGTCTCAGTAGGTGGAAGTGGACAAGGGATCTTGGTCTCTTCATATTTCACATAGTGTACTGAATCATGACTATGTTTAGCTACAGCCAGATTTTTCTGGTTGACCCAATCTTGTGTGATGTTACTGTTAATTGCATCTGTCTTTCAAAGAGCAACATGTCTGAGCAACATAAGAATTTCCACACAGACATGGGATTTTATACATTTATGATCTTCTGAGGTTGTCTTTAATGGAATCCAGCATTGTCTGCACTATTGCTGGGGGCCAGAAGACACACATTTTGTACTAAATTTTTTTAAAGAGTCTGCCAATCTTGAAGGACACACCACCGAAGTAGGGTAGAAAAACCATCCTTGTGGTTTTTTTGGCTTCTTCTGGTTCCTCTTGAGATTTGGAGCAAGCTTGTCGAAATGCAGTGCAAATCTGTGTGTCAGAATAGTTTTTCTATGCAAAAAAAAAAAAAAAAAAAAAAAAAAAAAAAAAAAAAAAAAAAAAAAAAAAAAAAAAACAACCCACACAGAACAAAGATGGCTAAGCTCTGCTGATAAACAATCTGCATCTGGGATCACTCTTGCCCTATGTACAAGTGTTTGTAGTACACCGCTGCATTGTTGGGTGGTGATGGCTCATAGCTTGTAGATACAGGTTGGTGTGTGTGTAGGTTTATGAAACACACCATGGCCCAAGGAGCCATCTTTATTTCCATGAACCATGATGTCCAGAAATGGGAGCTTTCCATTTTCCTCCACTTCCATTGTAAAGCAGATGTTTGTATGGAGTGAGTTATGTTCTAAAAATGATGGCAGTGTGGTAGACCCATGTGAACATTAACAAAGGTATTGTCTACATACCTCCAGAAGCATTTAGGTTTCAATCATGCCATCTGAAATGCTTTGTCCTTAAAATCTTCCATAAAAAGATTAGCTACTATGGGAGACAGAAGCCTGCCCAAAGCAGCACCGTCAGTCTGCTCAAAATATTGGTTGTTAAATAAAAAGTAGGTCAAGGTGAGCAGATGTTAAAAGGAATGTAAGATGTCCTCTTCCAGCAACGGCCATTATGCCTAGTAGAGAGTCCACTAGAAGCACCCTTGTGAACAGGAAGACCACATTGAAGCTCACTACTACATAAGTAGCATCAAGGCGTAGGTCCTTCCGATGCCATATAAAATCATCTGAGTTCTGAATGTGGTGCTCACATTTTACAACCAGAGGAATGAGAGAGAAGCCAGATGTTTAGTGAGATGGTAGATTGGGGCCTCCTATATTGCTCACAATTGGGCAAAGTTGTACTTCACTTTTGTGCACCTTTGGTAGGCTGTAAATGTGGGATGGAACTGGCACATGTGCTCTTACTCTCTTTTTCAGATGTTCAGGAAAGCAGCTAGATCTGAGGAGGTGGATGTCTTCATTTGTACAGCATCCATTGGATCTTTCTGGAGACAACAATACGCTGAGTCCAGCAATAAATTCACCATCTTGTCAAAGTATGTTGTTGCAGGCTGGTGGAGGACAGTAGTGTTTGTCAGCTGGTAAAATTACAATCTCTGTGTCTTTCCCTTACAGAACAGAGTGATTTCCTTTCTTCAAATCTGATGTTTTGCTTGGATGCAGGCATTCTTCTTATGGCTCTGCAGACCTCTCATTGTATTTCTTCAGCAGTTGCACTCAAAAGTTTAGATACACCTTGCTCAGTCCCACTGATGAATTCCGTAATAGGTAAAGTCTGTGTAGTGGGTACAAAATTAAGTCCCTGTTCCAACACTGACATTGCAGATGCACTCAGTGATTTGTCTGTGAAATACAGTGCACTCCACCATTAAATTTGTTTTCTCCTGATGATTGATGTGTAAGATTCTGGAAATGGAAGTTTGATGTGCAGCATATATATATTGGTGAGCAGAGCAGCAACGACGGCAGTAGCACCTGAAGATGGTGAGTAGCTGTCTCGTTGAAATATTATATGATTATTACAATACAATCTGATGTAACTTCCGTGAACCATTCAATAAATAATCATGTTCTTTGTGTGTTACTTTATTTTGTCATAGCTTTCGTGTTTATGCTATTCATATTCCAATTTTATTTTATTTAACTTTTTTCCCCAGAATTGAAGTGGAAAAGGGTAAACCTCCAGCATGGTACAATTATTTTCTCTGTGGCGTGAAAGGAATTATAGATATTCTACCAGATAAGATTTCAGTTGGAATGAATGTAGCAGTTACTGGTAATATTCCCTGGGGTTCTGGTTTATCCAGTTCAAGTGCACTTGTCAGTGCTGCAGCACTTGCAACAGCTCATGCAAATAAGGTAGATAACATGAAATATATACAAATTTAATAATGTCATTGCCTGTCATTAAATTTGTCTTTATAGCATGGTGGGCTTTCAGGTTAGAATGACAAAAGTAGAGATTGCAGCGTTATGTGCTCGTGCTGAGAGGTATATTGGAACCCAAGGTGGTGGTATGGACCAAGCAATAGCATTCTTAGGTTCAAGAGGTATGTGGAAATGTCTCATCACTGTTCATACTGTTCTTTTATCTTCTGTATGACAGGTTGTTAATGTTGAATTTTAATTGTTTGTTCTGCATGTGTGATTGCAGTAGATGCATCAAAGCATATAGCAAGGCATTAGATTTGATAGTGAAGCTTTATTTCTGTAATAGTTTGAGTGGCATGTTATACGATCATAGTGACTGGAATAACCTTTTCTTTTTCTTTTGCTTCTGTTATGTGTTTTAGTTCTTCTTAACGGCAGAGAGACACAAATAATGTATTAGGTTACCTGTGCAAATACTTCACACAGTTGGTGGTCAATGACACAAAGTAGAAATAAGTGATATCTTAATTCATTGAGTGTTCTTAAACAAAAATGAACTCTGTATTTTAATTAGAACCATACATATGGTTGATGGAATGTCAAAAAATGCTGGACAAAACAAAAGCTAAGTTGCATAAGCACTCATAACTTTCTTCTGAATTAATCAATGCAACTGTTTAAATGTTCCATTGATAGATATGGATCTGCTGAGTGTTCTAAGGCTAAAACAAATTACATACTTTAATTAGAACTGTAGCTATGTGCAATCATTACTTTCTTCAGAATCAATCAATGCAATTGTTTAAAAGCACAAATGAAAGATCTTGATCCAATGAGCATTCATAGGACAAAAACTGCATACCTTAATTAGAACTGAATATATAATAAACCACTTAAAATATTCACAGCAAGAACAGGAGGATATTTGAGTATAAGTAAGGTAAGGTGAGAGTTAAGTGAATTCTGATAGTTGACTACAAATCTGAGGATGAGTACCTTTCGTTTAACCTCGATATGATTGCAACTGTTTTTTGTCACAGTTGGGCCTGCGGGGTGGCTAGTAGCTTTGCCTGAGGTTTGGGTTGGCAATCTGTTAAATGAGTTAATACACTGTTTTCTGAATGAAAAACTTTATCAATAATGACTAAACTTAATCACATTGTTTAGCAATTACTCTTCACAAAGTCTCTACTATAAATTAATAAGAAAAAAAGGAAGATTGGAAAAAATAAAAAATTCTTGTGAAATTGGCTTGTGAAGCTAGTCATCACTCTTTCTTCCCTGCTGTTTTTTCCATTACAATTATGAGTACATCATCATATATAATATGAGGTATTTTGCAATGATGAGTCTAATCTTGGATCTGGGAGAATGTGTGTTATACTTTTAAATTTTGTTTTGGTACCCAATTATTCTGATTCATTTGAACAAATTGTTTCACCATCTTTACCAATGGACACTCTCAGGGAGCTGTAATCAAATTCTTCCTTTGCTTTGTTCATTTCATTCTTGGAGTCAATGACATGTATATCCTCATTAATAATTTCAGATCAATAATTTCCAGATCCTCTTCATAGGCAAATGGTTCTTCCTCACTTCCATAATCCAGATCTTCTAATTCTTGAAGATTGCAATAAATATCTTCAGGATTGATATGTGTATCCCTAAATAATATAAATGAGGATGATGATGATGATAATTCAGTGTGCCAGCAAAAAATACACACTGATCAATGCAAACATTGCTATTAACCAGGGCAACAAGAGAGATCCACAGTCTGCAGATAACTTCTGGTCAACCCTTGTGAAAGTATTATCCATAGTCCCCAAGAATGACATGAAACTTCTTATGGGTGCTTTCAATGTACAGATCAGCAGAGAAAAGATGCACAGGAAAACGGTTGGAAATTATTCCACAAATAAATTCATCAACAAAAATGGCACATGGCTCATAGAACTTTGCTAGCAGCACAACCTCAAGCTCATGTCGACATCCCTCAGAAAGCACCCCAGAAAATAGAAAACAGCCATTCACCAGTCCAGAAGTTATATGAGTTTCAAATTGACCATGTGGCAATCTTGTACCCAGGACAAAAAGAGAGCTATGACATACCGGCATGCTGGGGAGTCAACATTGATTCTGACCATTACCTAACATGCATCAAAGTCAGCTTCACCCCTATGAAAATTTTCTTTAAGAAAACTCCCATACCAAAATTTGACACAAAAAAGACCATTGATTCTGGAGTGAAGAAGCATAGGAAAAAGAACATACACATGACTGACAAAATTTCCACCAAAAACTCACTGAAAAAGCACAAGCCTCATACCTCTGAAGAACAAGCACACCTGGTGGGACATTGATTGTGAGAATGCACTTGTCACCAGAAATTGTCATACCAGAAATACAACAGTGACAAGTTCCCAGAAAATTTACAGGTGTTCAGCAAGACATGAAAGACAACAGCAAAAATTATTAGACAATCCAAGAGTAAATACCTGATGGAACAACTAGACTTTATAGAGGACAACTTCCACAACTACAATGCAAAGGACTTTTACAGGACGTTTGCCGGGCATATCCGAGGATACACACCACCAAACCTCTGCTTGAAATGGCGGACTTTCAGCATGACCTTCAATCCCTGATAAAATCATATGGCCCTTCCCAGAACCTCTCACCTGAATTTCATCTCTCACCTCACTCCAAAGACACCCCACATACCTACCTTCTACACGCCCAATTGTGGCTGGTTACTGTGCTCCCACTGAAAGAATTTCTGCCCTCATTGATCAATACCTCCAACCTATTGTCCGGAATCTACCCTTCCACATCAAAGATACCAACCACTTCCTTCTCCTACTCTCCACCGCCCCCACTTCTCTACCTCCTGGATCCTTACTCGTCACTGTTGACGCCACCTCCTTGTACACAAATATCCATCACACCCATGGTCTTGCCGCACTCGAGAGCACTGCCTTTCCCAACATCCTTCCAACTCCAAGCCCAATACCTCCTTCCTCATAGACCTTACCAACTACATCCTTACCAACAACTACTTTTCCTTTGAGGGAAAAGTATACAAACGGATCCGTGGCACTGCCATGGGCACCCGTGTGGCACCTTCCTATGCCAACCTGTTCATGGGCTGTATAGAGGAAACCTTCCTTCCCTCCCAAATTCACAAACCCCTGGTCTGGTTCAGGTTCATTGATGACATTTTCATGATCTGGACTCAAGGCCAGGATGCCCTATCCTCATTCCTCAACAACCTTGACTCTTTCTCACCCATCCATTTCACGTGACCCTTCTCAACCCAACATATCACCTTCCTGCATGTTAATCTGCATCTCTCTGACAGCTCCATCCACACCTCTGTTCACATCAAATCCACCAACTCCGATCAGTACCTTCACTTTGACAGCTGCCATTCTTTCCACATCAGAAAAATCCCTCCCATATAGCCTCGCCACCCGTGGAAGACGTATCTGCAGTGATGAGAACTCCCTTAACCAGAATGTTGAAAACCTCACAAAGACCTTCACAGACAGAAGTTACCCACCAGACCTAGTCCATAAACAGATTTCCCGTGCCATGTCTTCACACACCAGTCAGTCCAACCTTACTAACCAGCCACAAAGGAGTGCCCCCTTCCCCCCCCCCCACCCCCATGTCACCAGTGCCATCCTGGACTGGAACAACTGAACCATATCCTACATCAGGGCTTTGATTATCTGCCAACGTGTCCTAAAATGAGAGACATCCTACCTAAGATCCTCCCAACCCCCCCTAAAGTGGTGTTCCATTGCCCACCCAACCTCCACAACATCCCTAGTCCATCCCTATCCCACTCCTAATCCCAACCTGTTACCACAGGGATCATATCCCTGTCAAAGACCCCGATGCAAAACCTGCCCAATCCACCCACCCAGCACTTCCTATTCCAGTCCCATCACAGGCTTGTCCTACCCCATCAGAGGCTGGGCCACATGTGAAAGCAGCCATGTAATATACCAACTCTGCTGCAATCACTGCTCTGCATTCTACATTGGAATGACAACTAACCAGCTC
Organism: Locusta migratoria; assembly: GCA_026315105.1. NCBI lineage: Eukaryota > Metazoa > Arthropoda > Insecta > Orthoptera > Acrididae > Locusta > Locusta migratoria. Next base: position 29,538,775 of record CM048747.1, read on the forward strand.
TCCATCAGGATGAATGGCCACCATCAAACTGTGGCCAAGAGCAATATGGACTATCCTGTGGTGCAGCATGCAGCAGATCACAACACCTTGGACTTTAACAGCTGCTTCACCACCCGAGCCGTCTGGATCCTCCCCTCCTCCTCCAGCTTTTCTGAACTGTGGAGATGGGGGAGTTCATCAGGAAAAGAGGAAGGAAGGGAAAAAGAAAGGATGCGGGTTTTAAGGGAGTGGATGAGGAGTCATTCCAATCCCGAGAGTGGAAGGACTTACCTTAGGGGGAAAAAAAGGAAAGGTAAACAAACACCTACACACACATACACAAGCAAACAAACTGAGGCAGACATTTGTAGAAAGCTTTCCTTTTTTACCCTAAGGTAAGTCCTTCCACTCCTGAGATTGGAATGATTCCTCATCCGCTCCCTTAAAACCCGCGTCCTTCCTTTTTCCCCTCCTCCCTTTCTCTTTTCCTGATGAAGCAGCCAACAGTTGCAAAAGCTTGAATCTATGTTTGTGTGTGTTTTTATTTGTGTTCTTCCACTTGCTGTGAGTCAGACTGTGTCGGATGGCCAGAGATGGCTGACTTGTGTGGGCAAGTGTGCCTGAGTTATTGTGTGGATGAGTGTTCTCTTTCTGAGGAAATTTAGAATTGTGTGTGTGTTTGTGTGTCTTTTATTAGTGTCTGTCAGTGGCTCAAAGTTTGTCTTTACAGTGAGTTGTTCCCTATCTACATATTATTACTAACATTACTTACTGGACCTTCCAATGTTGTTGTTCTTAATATATAAGATGGAGAAGCAGATACATGTTCTTATACATATAAAAACACAGCTGTAGAAATTGATCAGTTAGTATACTAATTACACATAGAAAAGATATTTCAAAATACAGTGAAATTAGTTGAACTGTTCCAAAGAAAAAATAACTTATACAGTGGTTTTAAGACAGAAGACGTACTTGCAGAGTGGAGTTAGCATAGTGTTGTAATGTAATTTAGCCACCTTACCATCTTAATACTTTGGCATGTGGTTTCTAAGCTTATTAAAAGGAAAAACATAAGTGGAAGGATAAAAAATATCAAATCAGCAAGTTGTGGCAGGAGAAAGAAGCAATAAAACTTATAGAAAATACAAGTTTTCTTGTCAGTGGCACTATCTTCTTCCAGACGTGTTGAAGGAAAAGGAAGAATGGTGAAGGAAAATGAAGGAATGGTGATGAAAATTGGGAGGATATGGAAACACTGTTGAGCACCCCCAGGTTGGGGAGACTTATTGAGTCTTACTGAACTTAGTCAAGGGGACCAGACGTACACATCAGTGGTGTGCAGTTGGCAACTGGAGCGTTCTCTACAATCTTGGTAACAACCTCGTGGTTGGTGCAAGCAACTTTTGGCAATTTATGTGGTCACAATCTTTCAGATGCTTACCAATTCAGGTTACTCAAAACTATTTTACAGTCACCCAAAAATGGGTAGATCAGCTGTGGTACATTTGAAAACTTTGCATGTACCTTACCTTCAGCTGTCCCCATTCCTTTGTGCCTGTGAATATAAAGATCCTTCTCCGCACTCGCCATAGTGAGTACCCAGTCCTGTGATACCTCTTCATTGGCTCAGAAGGAAAATACAGACGCCACCATTCTCAGTTTCCTGTTCTATTCAGTTCTCTGTCTGTGAGCTGTTTACAAAGAATATACCTGTGCTATCCCAGAAACTTTCTGCTTTCTAACATCACATACCTATTAATAGGCTTTCACAACTCCAGAACCAGTATAACATTCATGTGGCTATGAGTGCAGTTGCATCATCAAAATTTTGAAAACCTAGATTATGGAATGGGAGGATGTCAAATAACCTGAGGAGACTCCACTCCAAGCTGCTTGGAAAGATGCCAACAATGTATCAACCACACTAGACTTATACCTAATAGGTATGATTGAGGTTGGCCTGAGAAAATCCTTGAAAGGGAAGAGGAAAAGGAATCGAAGAATAGATTTTTCGAGACAGCAATTTTAAGATCACCAAATGAGAAACTTTATTTAACAGAACACATGTACTAAAGCTGGTGGCTTACTGATAAGAAATTGATTTTAGATAAAACTTGATATTATTACAAGAGAAAGAAAATGATAATGAAATTAAGGTGAAGTAAAGCCGAAAACCTGAAGGGCTTAGCAGCCCATTTCAAGGAATCACAAGGCCTCAGTGGCACATGCCAAAGAATCACTTTACAATCATTGAGGTTGTTAATGTTAAAGACTGAACATTTGGAAATTTACAATAATTTTAAAAGGTACAAATTGCACTACGGGAAGTAGCAACCTTTAATAGCACCTGACAAACAAGTAAGATACTTTCAAAATTGGCTCAATCTGGCTCTGTAACCACGACCTTTCAATTTACTAAATGAAATAGGAATCAGATAACACTCATATGCACAACCAGAGCTACAACCACTAAAATAGATGGGTTACAGTCTCTTTAGAATATACTATTAGCTCAGGGCTGGATTGTCTATAGTTCCAAATAATTGACAATTACAGTCTTGGTACGTGCCCTTCAAGGCATAAACAAGATAGCACACTGCCAAGAGCCGAACAAATTCCATTGTGCCAGAATTTTGACAGGTAGCCGGGAAAACGGGCGACACGGGTAATAAAAGATTACACAGTTTACTCTACAGAAACTTCACAACATTAACCAGCCCATTAAATAGCAATACTAAATGATGAAATGCACCAAAAGGAAATACAAATGATATGGGGAAAGCAAACCTGTTATCTACAACCGTTCGAGTACAGGTAACCCGGAAGGAGGGAAAAATGCTGAACCGTAAAATATGACCACACCTGGGGAACAGCAACCAGAATGCGAAAGGGTATGACGCCACCATAAATAAATAAATAAATAAATAAAAACACACTTGTTAAACATATATCAATACCAATCCAATTACAAACACAATGCAGAATGGCAACCACTGGTACAATAGCGGCACACAAAACAAACAGGTGAACTCAAACTTAACTCTCAAAGTAGCCTAGACAGATTCACTGACATTCATCATGCCAAACCGTCAAAGAGCTGGCTCATCACTCGAGTGGTCCAACGTCTCTAGGAGCCAGCTCAGACAGGAGGAGGAAGAGTCAGTCAGGACTGTCATACCGCAACTGGCTCACGAGGGCAGGCACCAGCGCCGGGTGATGAAGAGTGCTGCTAGCACCGCCAAGTCCGGTTACAACGCTAGTAACCACAGTTACGGCAGGCAATATGAATCGAAGCAGGCCATCTGTTCAATTTCCCTGCCCCAAAATCCAAGTGTTGGCGATACGGGGGGGGGGGGGGGGGGGCGTTTACGAAGAAACAGGAGATTTAACTTGAGAGACATGAACACACCAAGTTTTACCTGACTGATACCCTTTAACAAGGAGGTTAACGGGACTCAAAACCAGAAGGATAGTACAAGGCCCCCTGAAATGAGGTGTCTATTTGTCAAGTTTCTTGCCTGGCACTTGTTTGGCATACACATTGTGGATGTAGACTTGATCTCTGATCTCGAAAGGGATGACGAAATCCATTATACTGGAGGGCTTGGTGTTTTTGGGCAAATACAAATTGCTTCTAGCCCTACTCCAATTATCTCTAATCATTTGCGGTGTGATGGAAGTTGGCAATAAGTCATGGATCTCCCATAGTTTAGCAAGAGGAGAATTAATTAGATAAGCAAACAATAGGGAGGCCACAGTAGCTCTTAAAGTTTCATGATTAGCATTACTGAAAGCAAAACTCAATCATGGTAACATTAAATCCCTCTTAGGGGGCAAGTTCTGATGGTAAATAACAAGCATGAATTTCAAGTTGCAATTTTCCCTTCTCAGCAAAAGAACCCTGCGGATAATAGGGTGTAGTGGTGATATGTTTAATGCCATTATGAAAACTGAAGGCCTTGAAGGGTGGCGAATGAAAGGCAGGAACATTCACTCACAAGCTGCTTAGACAGGCCAAAGGTGGTGAAGATATTACATGACCCAGGGTGGCACTGGTGGTAACATTATGAGTGGGTAACAACCAAGTAAACATAGTGAAGGCATCAATTATGACCAAGACATATTGGTTACCTCTGCTAGTACAAGGTGAGGGTCCAAGATGGTCACTATAAACCTTATCAAGGTGAGACTTTTCTCTGGTGGAATCCAGGAAACTATGCTGAGGGCCACAGCTAGGCTTTGCTTGCTGACACGATTGGCAACGCAAAATCATATCCCTAACATCACTATCCATATTGGGCTAAATAAGGTACTGTTTTATTTTGGACAAGGTTTTTTGAAAACCAAGATGCACACCTATGATGGAGTAATGAAAATGAGAAAATATGGCTGTAATAAGATTAGCGGGGAGACATATCTGAGGTTCTTGGCCATGTGTCACCTTCTTACACAAAACACCCTTAGTAATACTATAACACTTAATTTCCTCTCCAGATTGAAGACTGCTTTAAATATGCCCCCAAACAGCATCCTGATCTTATTGAACAGGCAAGTCATCAGACAACTGAGGTATATTAGCAAGAACAGCTCCACTGAACCCCTCTTCCGAAGAACAAGAGGAGAGATATTATCTGTCCTGACATGGTGAACTTTAAACTGAAAAGGAGAAATGAGAATGGCCAATCGAGCAATACAACCGCCTTTGCGAGGCTTTGCCTAGACCCAACTCAAGGCTTGATTGTCGGTCTCAAGATTGAACTCAAGGTGCTCCAAATAAAAACGGAATTTGTCCAGGGCAAATAATATGGCAAGGGCCTCACATTCATACAAAGAGTATTTACACTCCATATCATTGAGCTTACAAGAGGCAAAAGCCAAGTATTGCCTAGCATTCTGATGCTGTTGGAACAAAACAGATACCTAGACTAGAGGTGTTGGTTAGAACAATAAATCTTTTGTTAAAATTAGGTAATTCAAGGACCAGAGGGTTGCACATCGTGAACTTAATGGCATCGAAAGCATTTTGCTGTTCCTGACCCCCACTTAAACTTAGCCCCTTTACGACGTAAATTGTTCAAAGGGGCAGCAAGTCGAGCAAAGCTTGGTACGAAACAGCAAAAATAATTGGCCATTCCTACGAACTTCGCAATGCCTCTGGCGTTAGTAGTAGGTTGAAGAGCCCTAAGAGCTTTTGTTCAATCTTGGCCAATTCAAATACTAGTTCCAGTCACCAGGTGTCGTAGAAAAGAAACCTGTTGGCGCGCCAAGGTTATCTAGATGGTTTAGCTGTTAGACTAGCCGCCTACAGACTACAGAAGAGTTGTTGGATATGAGAAAGATGTTCATCAAATGCTTTACTATAAATGACCAAATCATCCAAATAATTATAAACACAACCAACTTAAGATCACCTAAAATGCTATGCAGGGGGTGAGTAAGAACCACAGAACCAGTGGTCAGTCCGAAAAGAACCCTATTAAATTCATAAAAGTGGTTACATGTCTACATTGCTCAGTAAGGGGTATTGATAGTAAGCTTGATTGAGATCAAGGACTGTAAACCAATTACCTCCAGCAAACCATTAATTTTGGCATGCGAACATATTCATGCTGTTTTTTGGTTGTGAAAGAGAAAAGCAATGGCACAGTGGTGCAAAAAGATGAGACAGTGGAAATGAAAAAGAGAGATGAATGGAGAACATACATAATCTTTGGGAGTTTAGATCATCCAGAATGACAAACAGGATTGGTCTAGGGTTTAAAAGCCCAGCTAATCTATCTGCAAGGACATGTCTAGAGAGGAGGCAATGATGACTGAAGAGAAATATACAATCTCTGAGAGAGACAGACAGTGGCAATGAAAGAAATGATATGAAAATGTCATTACAGTGAGGGGCTGGGTAAAATGACTTAGTATATTCTGTGTTAAAAGGATGTGAATATATTTGCATGCTAAAATTTTTTATAAGGTGTAATAAAGATTTAAGACAGCTGGTTCTGAATTTTCTGTCGGTCTTTTAAAGAGGAATGTATTTTCCCTTTTTGTGCTGTGATAGGAGCCTTTTTCAGATGGTCCATTTTTGTGTGTACTTGATAATTTGGGATGTGATGTGGTATCTAATTGTTGCAATATTTCACTATTTTTATGGCTGGCCTGCCAAATGAGGTGATATTCAACTACGCCAGGAGAAAGTTCAATTGCCTAAGCATCGTTTCTTAAAACATGTGACATGACTTTGGATAACTGTAAGGACAGCAGCCTAAGTGAATTTAGACCAATGGTGTGCTATCAACAGATATTTACTCACGGTTTTACCTACTGAATGTACTCCATTTTCAAAGAACTCAAAAGGAATAGTCAAGCTTATAAAGCAACTTGACATTAAAATACGACTTATGTTTTTCACTGCACATAACATCTTTTCATATTATTTGCAATTCATTCAAAAAGAAGAACCTTTAATCCACCATTTGGATGAACATGCAAGTGAACTTATAATGAAGTTTAGCAGTGGGCTTTAAAGTAGTTTGTATGTGAACCTTTTAGGCTGTGAGTAATAATTGTGCAGTGAAGTCCTCATCAAGAAACTGAGTAAATAAAACAGAAAGATCCTGCCACAATACTTTGTCTGTCTCATGGCAGTGCCTTAATCAAAGATGATTTTTTTCTGGGCAGGTTTTAACAACTTATACAGTAAACATGAACGAATGCTACTTAAATGTACAGTTGAATGTGTTGTCTGACATGAAATAGTACAACCACCCAGCACACTAGCTAGCTTCCTATTACAGGCAACTGTATACTAGAAATGTATACCAATCCTACATCAGCTACTTACAAGGAGAAAAGAAAAGCTAGAAAAGATCTTAAAGGAAATTGAAGATTGACAAGCACCTAAAAAATTAACCAATTAAAAAAAAAAAAAAAAGAAAAAAGAGAAAAAAACCTCCCCCCCTCCCCCCCAAACACACACAAACAAAGAAGTCAAATGTTCACACTGATGCTGATCTGAATGAATTGTCAATAATTTTATTGCAGAAGAAGAAGGAAAAAGAAATACAAGCAAAATCTGCTGATTGCTTGAAGAAGCTACCAAGTGCCTCAAAGAAGAAATTAAAGACCAGGGTTATGGAGAAATCACTTTAGCTCAAAGAATGCTTGCTGGAGTTAAAAGAATTAGAAGTGGGGAAGCATAAAAATCTGTTCAAGTGGTTACAAACAGCAGAAGACATGAAACAAAAATCCTAATATCATCTAAATTTAAGAGAAAATAAATTGTGTCTTTGTAATTGCCAAAATCTCTGATATTTATATACTATGCTGATGCTAAGAGGATTAAAGTTTGGTTTATAATTTGAGTTTTTATTTGATTTAAATAGCAGTTTTCTTTCTTTGTGTATACATTTTCCCATTCAGTAGTGACTGAAGCTAGCAACTGGTGTTAGAATGATCATTTATATAGTCATTATCTTATTTGTGAAGCATGCTTATTTTTTTAAATGTAACACTTTCTAATAATTAATTTTTTATTTTGTCTTAGGGTCTGCCAAGCACATCGAATTCAATCCTTTAAGAGCTGAAAACATTAAGCTACCAAGTGGTGCAGTTTTTGTAATAGCTCATTCGCTTAGTGTTGTGAATAAAGCTGCAACCCATGACTACAACTGTCGCGTAGCAGAATGCCGTTTAGCAGGCCAGGTATTGCCCATTAATGTTATTCACATGATAAAGTTTTCGTAGAAATTGACTAAGGAATATGGTTTTTACTGTAGCAGTAGAAATAGACCCAACAACACTAAAATTTAGCATTAATCACGTTGTTAAACTTGTTTAAAAACTTTAATCTGTAACAGAAATGAAATAAAGAAAATCTAAATTTCTTCCTGACTGTTGTGCCTGCAGTGGAGTAAATGCTGTTAAAGAACATTATAATGAAAGGTTCAGTATCACTACCCAAAGTGTAATGCGACAGCTGTTTCAGTATTTTGTCATTCTCAAGTGCTGCATGTGTATAAGAATAGCATATATCAATTTTCGATTACTGATGGAATTTCTCCGCTGAGATGCTGAAATATTTTTCAAAAGTACTTAGTACTTACCTTAGTTATGTACTGCCAGTAGTCACACAAAAAACACAAATGTAGATGAAAATAAAAGAGGACACTAGCTTTTGGATCTGTGTTCCTTCATCATGTAAGAGAGGAGGATAGGAAAAGGGAACAAGGAACGAAAGGGAGAGGTTACTCACAACCTAGGTGATGACGATGGGTGATATGTGGATGTAAGAGATATTGTATGATAAGTCTTTATGATAATTTTACATGTAATTATTAGTCTAAAGTGTTGAATTTACAAATAAAAATTTGACTTACATCTGTTATGTTCTGATGTTCATATTGAACATCTTGTGTTACTCTTATATTATTTCATAAATTATTGATGAATTTTCAACACATTGATTTCCAACATAAAAATTATCTAGTTAATTTCATAGACTTCATTGATGAAAAAGGCTGAGAACCAAAGATGTTATAAGCAGCCAGAGATAATTAACAGACATAACCTCTCTTTTATCAATGTAAACATTAAATGTATATTAAAAAATATGTATTAAAATAGATGAAATTACTCACCAGGTGAAGGAGCGCAGGTGGTGATAGTAGCACCAATAACACACACACACACACACACACACACACACACACACACACACACACACACACACACACACACACACAAACTTTCCCAACCCAGTTGCTTCTTCAGGCAGAAGGGAAGGAGAGGGAAAAGGAAATGATGAGGGTTTTAAGGGAGGGGGTAAGGAGCCATTCCAATCCCAGGAGAGGAAAGACTTACCTTGGGGGAAGAAAAGGAAGGTAAACAAATACACACACACTTGTGAAATGTATTGTAAAATGCAAACTATCACGGCCGGAATGGTCAAAATTACTAAAAATTTCTGGGCTGTTATGCCGTGGTCTAGTGGATTTATTATTAAAACCCAATGTTTCATCCCCAACTGCGGAGGACATTCTCAAGGAGTATCGTGGCACTTTTGGATGTCCAATTCACACCCTGGCTCGCTACTGACTGAAGCCAAATTCCGTTTACGAGGGCTCGCATGCAGTGGTGTGACGTCAGATGTTTTTGACATCCGCGCGCAATTCGTCGTAGCAGATTGCCTCCATTCGTTAATATCGTTCCATGGTGGAAGACTGTTACATTTCTTCTTCAAAACCGGAATCCAGATATCATTTAGTTTCACGCCCTCCTCCATCCTATTGAAATTATTGGGGTGTTTTGCAATTTCTATAGCCTCTCTGTACAGTCTTTCATGGTATCCATTTGTGGCTGCTAAAACCTGAGTCTTATCAAATTGAATAAGGTGGTCCCCTGGTTGAAAAAATGTTAAGCAACAGCTGATCTGTCAATACACACACACACACACACACACACACACACACACATTTACACAGACGCAAACACACCTAGGCGGACATACTGTAGAAAGCAAAGAAGTTAAGGAGTTAGACAGAGATGACACTTAAGGCAGAGGCTCTGTCCAGAGAACCAAGGCAAAGATGGTTCTCTGGACAGAGCCTCTGCCTCAAGTGTAATCTCTAACTCCTTAACTTCTTTGCCTTCTACAGTATGTCTGCCTAGGTGTGTTTGCGTCTGTGTAAATGTGTGGGTGTGTGTGTACTTGTTTACCTTCCTTTTCTTCCCCCAAGGTAAGTCTTTCCTCTCCCGGAATTGGAATGGCTCCTTACCCCCTCCCTTAAAACCCTCATCATTTCCTTTTCCCTCTCCTTCCCTTCTGCCTCTCCTCCCCTTCTGCCTGAAGAAGCAACTGGGTTGCAAAAGCTTGAGTTTGTGTGTGTGTGTGTGTGTGTGTGTGTGTGTGTGTGTGTGTGTGTGTGTGTGTGTGTGTGTGTGTTTGTGTGTGTGTGTGTTTTATTTATTTGTGCTACTATCACAACCTGTGCTCCTTCGCCTGGTGAGTAATCTTCATCTATTTATTAATATATATTTTTCCTGCTAGGAGACATTAAATGTCTCTGATAAGTTTATTGCCTTATAAGTATAAAACATATTTGGTGGTACACACACACACACACACACACACACACACACACACACACACACACACACACAAGGTGTCATTGAATAGTGTCACATGCTGCCAAGAGGTAAGGGCAGGCTTGGATACCACGTCAAAACTAATTAATAAGTCCTCTTGATTGACCAATATATCATTCAATTTACTTATAAAATGTCTCGAATTCTTGATATAAGAATCTGAGCGCCCCACATGCGGTCATAATAGTGTTGTCAAGAACTAGGCAATGAAATAGGTGGATGAAGCAATTGCACTAACAATTGGTCTCAGAGGAGGACATTTTCTTTTTCTCTGTGGACTTTTGACAACCCATCAAGTCTTGGCGGTAGTGCAACTGAATTGAGCAGACTTTTTGTACCCACTGTACAATGAAAGACTTTTTTATTAACTGTGTAACAGTTCTAAGAACTTTGTCAGGAGGATCTTTACTAAGTTTTCTGGATGTCTGCAGATCTAGCAATTCCTTAATCTTGCAATGGTAGTCAGTTACATTTAAAACCACTGTACAATTTCCCTTATCTGTGGTGAGAATCATAATACTATCATCCTCATTCAGGCTTTTTATAGCTTTGTGCGAGCCAATACTCTGACAGCTTCTATACGTATTTCCTCAGCTGTAACTTTGTCTATGTTGTGAATACCCGCTTCTATATTGGCTATAATTTCCTCTGTAGGCACAACTCGCGGACTAACTGCAAAATTTCCGCCCCTGGCAAGCACCAATCTCTCATCATCAGATAGCAAATGTCCCAATATATTGATAACAGTGTGGAAAGAATCTAAGTGACTGATGGTCGGTTGTGGTCACAAATTGTCAAATTTCATCATCTGTCTACTAGACGTTGTCAACACACGTTTGTTAATGGTATTGTGCAACAACCTGTCAATTCTGTCCCAGTCATACTACACACACCATTACTGATGGTAATATGGACAGACAATAACTTACAGTTTGTGCTTGCCAGGTTCCGCCGGGTCTGTTGAATCTGCTCCCATAGTAGAGCCTCTTCCATCCGTTTGTAAATCCGCTGTGCCGTGGTTGTGCTACATAATCATTTCATCCTCAGAAATTTTGGAATAACACTGGCCGATCTGCAACGAGACAGACATGTGCAGATTGGCCAATGTTATTCCAAAATTTCTGAGGATGAAATGATTATGTAGCACAACCAAGGCGCAGTACTGTCCATGTACACACAGCTTCTTATTCCGACGAGAGGAACCCCTAATTTGTGATGCCTGTAGCATGCAGATTACTGTATGCTACATTTTAATTGAGTGTGTTTTATATCACACACAGAGGGTACAGGCAAATCTTTGCGGTGATCTGCCTTCTGTATTAGGTGATGACGAGATGAGTGTGAGCAACATGTTAAGCTTTTGCGATTTGTCTCAGCTCTGGGCTAAGATCCTTAGGCTGGCAATTTTAATGTGTCACAGAGTGGCAGACATGGTTATCTGCTTAGTTTTTATTACCACTCCATTTCCCATAGGGCAATATTCTCTCACTTTCACCAGCTGCACTCTCTTTTTGCATTTTATTTCAGTTGTACTTCATTTTCTGGATTTCTTCTCTCTTATTTTTGTAGCTGGTTTTCTCTCTTGAATAAAATGTCAGCACTAGTTATTCTTCTGTTTTCATTTTTATAAACCACAACTGGTTTCAGTCCCTAAGGCCATGGTACATTGGTGTATGTCAGGTGTCCTACAAGAACACACAACAATTAACTCCCACTAGGACCCCTGACTTGTACCATTGGATAAAGGCCTAGGACCTGAAACCAGCTGGAATTTATAAAACTGAAAGAAGTGCTGAGATTTTATTAAAAATCAACCACGTGATGTCACATTTATTTACTCACCACCGAAAGTATAACCATATAAATATATAGTTCTGTCATGAAACATGTAATTGCCTAAAACTATATGGTTTTACCAATGACTTTTGCCATGGCTCCCCACACATTTATAGTAATTGGCAGCAGAGTTAATTTTGCAATGTAGTGTCACCATGTAAAATGGATCTTACTTTCCTATTACAGCTTTGATTTCATAACATTATCAATGTTTTGTATTTAGTATAAATAAGAGTAGTGCCCACTAGATATGTACTTATTTTCAGATTATTGCAAAGAAACATAATCTGAAATGGAAAGATATCACTCAGTTGTCTGATCTTCAGAAGAAGATTGGATTAAGTCTCGAAGAAATATCCAATGTTGTGTGCAGTACATTACACGAAGAGCCATACACAAAAGAAGAGGTATGTCTAGGCAAACATTAATACTATATTTTATAACTGTTTTAGAGTTAAATGATACAGTTACTTTAAATAATTTGTTATCCTTGTGTAATTCTATGCATTAACTTTAGAACTGTGAACATAAGCTTGCAATCTGTCTGTAATATAGCAAGAATAATTTTGGCTACATAAAAAAATTTACAGATTTGCAACGAGCTTGAGGTGAGTGAAGAAGAGCTACACAAGTGCTCTCTGACTAACAACACCACACACATCAGCAAATTCAAACTGCGACAGAGGGCCCTCCATGTGTTTCAGGGTTTGTTAAGACTAATGTTTTGTTACATCAGCCTTTTATTGTATTTTTTGATTATTGGATTTAGACTTGATAAAACTTAATGTTATTGAGTTCAAAGCTCTGTATGTCACAGGACATTGCTAATTAGTTTTAGAGATGCTAATGAGCCAAGCTTATTTTACATTTATCAACGTAAATTCATTAAAATTCTGTTAATATGTGAACAGTTACTTCTGTTCTCACATTATTTCTTTCCCACTGACTTTGTTTCACAAGCAGGAGAAGCAGGAAAAATTCAAAAGATATGAGGCACAAATATAATTATTTGCAAATTTCAGATGACAAAACAAACCTGTTGGCAGCCTCTTCCAAAATACTGAAGGGCAAACAGCTTTAAGCAAATGGAAATAGTGGGGGCTTCAGTTGCTGAAAGGTCTTAAATTGTTAGTGCTTTGATTTCTAGAAGATCTTAAGTTATTTAGATTGTAATACATTTACTTGTTTCAATTATATATATGGTGTTGGTTGTATGCTACAAGTTGAAATTATGCACTACAGCTATGATGTTTACTTCTCTTATCTTCATGTGCATAATACATGCTATCTGAATCATGACATATGACAAGCACTTAAGGAAATTCATTCAGTTGTAAACAGAGAGACTGGTAAATGAAATGGTCCGACTCTGTGGACTAGAGAGCATGGAAGATACTATACTATAATGGAACTGCCATGTAATACTATGGTGGAATATTGTATGATAACAGGCAAAATTCTTATCTTAAAACATCAAAATCTGTATAAATAGTCTATCCAAATATTGAAGTACATGTAGTATAAAGTAACTCTTAAAGCTTTCCCAGAGATCTAATGACATCTTGGGTTTTCGGGTGTTCTGCCAGATAAGTGTTGAACTTACAAAATATTTTCATTATGTAACCAAAATATTGTGCATGTTTGATGCTGTTAACTGGCAGAACACCCAACAATCCAAGATGTCAGTATAAATTAACTTTTGAAATCACTGTCTTCATTGGAAAACCCACACCCTAGAAATAATGAGTTATGCATATTCAACTATGCATACTGTTGATATGATTCCTTCTATTAAGTGATTTAAAATGTACTAACCAGTTTCTTATGCAATTTTCCAATCACTAAAGCTCTTCAAACTGAGTTTTTAAAAATAAACTCAACTTACAGATTTGAGATTTTGTTATAGGAATAATATATATTGGGATGGAGTGCATAATATGTTTGGATATACAGATGACACACAAGCAAGAAAAGTTGTCAGGAGTAATGTTATCAACAATCTTTATATAGTGAAAAAGTACGCAGTAGTTTTCTCAACAGAAATCACAACTGAATGGCAGTGCGGCAGTCGGAGGTGATGGTTGTATGACTGTGTTGTGTGCCTGTGTGATTGCGTGAGTGTTCTATTTTCTGAAGAAGGCCATGGCTGATAGCTGAAAGTGTTGTATGTGTGTGTCTTTTGTATGTGCCTGATGCAGTACGTCTTTGCGGTGAGTTGTAAATGGAGTAAGTAACTTATAAAACAGTCGTTCAACCGATATTTGAATATTGCTAATCAGTGGGGGATCTGTACCAGATACAGTTGACGGATGAGATAGAGAAGATCAAAAGGAGAGCAGCATGCTTAGTTACAGATTCATTTAGCAAGCACAGAAATATCGCAGAGATTTATCAGAAAACTCCAGTGGCAGACGCTGTGGGATAGATGCTCTGCATCACGGTATGGGCTACTGTCAAAGTTTCAGAGATGATACATTTCTTGAAGAGTCAGCTAAGATATTGATTCCTCCTGTTTATATCTCATGAATATACAAGGATAAAATTAGAGAGATCAGAGACCACACAGAACCAATGCTGTATTCCCCCCCCCCCCAACCTCATTTCCCATCACAAACCATACATAACTAGAATAAGGAAAGGAGGCAGCAACAGTGGTGTACAAATTACTATCCACCACACACAGCTATTTGGCTTTTGTTGGCTTTTGGATGTAGATACAGATTTTTCACTCAGTCCTCTAAAGCTATTTCATGTACCAGGAGTCAGTTATGGACTTGTTTGCAGCAATATAAGTATCCATCCAGACAGTGTGATGATGAAAACACCATGAACCATCATGAATGTGTCCATTGCTGCAACTTACGGTGATGTGCAGCAGAGAGTCAAATGCCACAGTGGTGTACCCACTATAACACTGGACACAAGAATATCACAATATTTGATTTTACATACAGCATCAGACTGGTTTGTGTGTGTGTGTGTGTGTGTGTGTGTGTGTGTGTGTGTGTGTCTCCCTATTTCAAAGACTGCCCTCTGCATTAATTGCGGAATACGTCTAATGTAAAGTGAATGTAGTCTTCCAGTGTTTTATTACTTACATTATTTTAACAGTTTTCTCAATATTTATAGCAATTAGCCACTGTTTGCAGTTTGTACATGGTAGTGGCTATTTGCAGAATCAGTTTTTGATCATATTTTTCATAGATAACTGTCACATCAGCAAAATTGAAATACTGTGACCTGTTTTAACTATAAAGGTATTATTATATAATGTGAAAAATAGTGCACTGAATAATCATTTAGCAGTTACTGTGGTACAACTAATGTAGACACTCTTATTTCAAGAGTAATATGGTACATTGTGCTTAAAATAAAAAATAAAAAAATCAATCATATCACAAGTGCTCCAAGTAATTGTCTAGAAAGAAAAGCTCACCTAAGGCAAGCTATCATGAAGGAACATTGTTAAGATGAGTTATGCAGTGGCATGGGAATGTTTTTGGAATTAGACTGGTTATCATAGACAACCCTGTTTTGTCAAAGGCTACTTTTCTGATAAGCCATTTGATGATGACCACTCCTTGTAGTGTGCCTATCAATGCATGTGTGTCACATTGTGAAAATTATTGAGTAAACATCAGTTGATGCTATGCATATAATGGAGGAAGTTGTGATTTAGTTACAAAGAGTGCCCTATTTCTGGGAGAAAGGAATTAAAATTTTTTAAGCCTGTAACTCTTGTCCCTCCCCCCCCCCCCCCTTTAATAATTTTAATGAAACATGGATTAATGCTTGCAAAATCATTAGTATGTAACAGGATATTTGACACTCAGTCTCATTCTTCATCTAAACAAATCAGAAATTTGTGAGCTCCATGTAGTGAAAACAGAAACAATCTGTGATCCAAATGAGAGCAAACCACATTTTTTTAAAAGTGCATGAAGGAATGGTACAATATAGGAAATTGGAGTAGACATCCTGTGTGTGTGTGTGTGTGTGTGTGTGTGTGTGTGTGTGTGTGTGTGTGCGTGTGTGTGAGGGACTAGGGGCAGGGTAGGGCAGTTGGTAAGTGTGTACTATTGACTCCCAGACTTGATCAGTTCATATTGATATGAACACATTCACACTGTGAGCTGCCATTTTAGCTGGTAACTTTGTTACAAGCAGCATGTGCTCTATTACCACACTGATGATTGTATCTGACTATACGCCGTCTTCCACAAGAATAGCTCTTGGCGACTAGCACCAAGGGATGTACACTGGCTATTGATAGAAGTATTATAGCATAAGGATATTAGTTTGGCCTTTAATCAGATATACGGGTAGTATAACAGTTCCCATAAAAGTTATTATGATTTCTGAAGTTTCGGTAGTGTAATAATTGAACACACTTCCAGCTGCCCTTATTCATTCACACAATTGCAGTTCAATCACTCTACTAAAAAGTCAGTAAACAACATGTGTAAACATCCAATTATGTCTTCTGATGCCAGTATTTTTGGTGACCTTTTCCATCCACTAATACTCTTGTTTTTATTACTGGAGGGTCACAAAATGTCTTCCTTATATTGTATAAGGTTTCATGACACTACTGTGGAAATCTGATGTTCTCTACCTGCACAGTGAATTACAAGTTTCTTGTGTGCTATACAATGCTATTAGGTGGATGATCAGAATATTCTGGTTTATAGTTCCAGAAATCTATCAGAGTTGGATGATAGTGATATGAAACAGCTGTTCTATGGCTCATATTTGGAATCCCCTTTGTAGAATTGTACCATTTGTTTTACTCTATTTCAGTAAACAGATTTTTAAAAGAAATGTACAGTAAATTATGATTATTCTGAATGCTAATTCTGCTTCAATTTCCATTTGAAACTACTGTATTTTATGGGGACCATGAAAAGTGTTAAAAGTCAATAACTGAAACTAGTATCCAATACCACTTGAACTCATATCTATACTACTTAACCTGTTACTGTACAGTATTTTGAAGGAAGTGGATTCCATTATATTCATTTTTAAGTAAATTTTAGCTTGTCATCTAGCATTTTTCCTGTGCTCAGATCATTGACATTGTTTCCAAATATAAATAAACAATATTAGGAAGTGTGTCATTAATAGTGGATTCCAAAGACAGTCACATTGTAGATAAAGCTGGTCATTCTTAGCAAAGATAACTTTTGAATCAGTAAATAAAATAAGGGAAAGGCAACCATTCACTTGTAGCAGGTTGATGTCTGGAGCACAGGAAAATGCAAGAGAATACAACACTTGCACTAGCTTTTAAAAGATTTGTAAGTCCATAAGTCTTTTTTCGACCGTAAGGTTAATGGATCAATGCTTGCAAAACTGAAAAAAGGGCAGAGGGGGAGAGCAGAGATGACCACTAGTGTTCGACCACCCATCCATCCTACAAAACATCCTTGACTATCCCTATTCCAATCCTACTTGCAATTCTGCCTCCCTCGGGTTGATCCCTTGTAGTTGGCCCAGATGCAAGACCTGTTGCATATGCTTACCCACCACCTAATGCAGTCAGTCACAGGAATTTCCTAACAATAACAGACAGAGCTAGTGTGAAAGTAGCTGTGTTGTTATATAACAACTTTGCTGCAGTTACTGCACATTATTGTATGTGGGCATGACAATTAACCAACCATGTACTCTCATGAATGGCCAGTGGCCAACTATAATAAGCTGGAAAATTTACCATTTGGATACTCCCTTCCAGCACAAGTGTGCTTGGATTTTACAGATGGCAGTTCCCTCTCCAACAAAATCAGTACTGCGATGGCCACGGCATTGTACATCTCGATGTCTGTGTAATTGTTTGTGTGATGCATGTACCTATGATGGACAAAAAGTTAATGCTCAAAAGTTAGTGTGAATGCTGTATTCCATCAGGTGATGCTGTGCTCCACACATTGATTTGCTATAGGTGAATGGCTGTCTTTCTCTTATTTTTTGTATTGCTCCATCGAGGAATTTTCATCACCGTTATAACTATTGACTCAGATAGGAAGGATTAAGGGTGGGAAAGCCCCCTGTGGCTTAATAATAATAATAATAATAATAATAATAATAATACTGAGAATCAAAGGCAGTTGTACTCTCAGTTCAAAAAAGGTCAAGAAAATCAACTCAGACAAAATTTAGTAGAGATTCGCATGTATATGGACATAGCTAGGATAGAGAAACAGCTGAGAGACTTGAAAACAATAAGTTGGCAGGTCCAGATGGGGTACCAATCAAGTTTTACAAATAGTACTCTGCAGTATTGGCCACTTACTTAGCTTGCATTTAACAATAATCTTCGATCAAGCACAAAATTCCAAGCAACTGGAGAAAGGCGCAGGTGACTCCCGTTTATAAGAAAGGCAAAAGAACAGACCCATGTAATTACATACTAATATCAGTAACATCCGCCTCCATGAACCACAGATATTGCAAGGTGGCAGGGCTTCCGTGCCTGAATGATACAAATAGATGTATTGTTTGTGCAACAGCAGTACCTGTGGAGAGGCTAGGTTACTGAAAACGGGCAGCATCCTTTTCAGTAGTTACAAGGGCAACAGTCTGGATGAATGACAGCTGGCTTTGCAACATCAGCGAAAGGTATTTGCCACACAGTTACTGTGAATGGCTGAAAGAAAGGGGAAACTACAGCTGTTACTTTCCATGAGGACATGCTTCTCTACTGTATGAATATATGATGATGACATCCTCTCGGATAAAATATTACAGAGGTAAAATAGTCCCCTATTCGGTTCTAAGGGTATGGACTTCTCAGGAGGATGTGGTCATTAGGAAAGACGACACTGGCATTCTATGGATCAGAGAATGGAATGTTAGATCCCTTAACCCTTTAGCTGCTGCCACCAAGAATCCGGTCGCATCAGGTCGTGCGTGCCCTTGAGGCAGCCTAATTCCTGCACCTGCACTATTGTGTTTCCTGATGGCCTGCTGCCTGGCACTCAGCTCATTACTCAGCTGACCCTGCTCTGTGCTGAATAGTTCTGTAGCCAGGCCGGTCACATTTGTTTCGCCTTCTGAGTGTGATCACCGACTCGCAATGCACAAAAAATAAACGAAAAATATATCTATTCAATAAAGCAGATAAAAATTCACTTCACGCTTTCCTGATTGATAATCTCCAGTCTTTCAAAAGTAAAAATGCGAGTGTAGATCAGTTGTGGCTTACTTTCAAAGACATAATATCAGTAGCAATAGAGAGATTTATACCAAATAAATTAATAAAAGAGGGGGCTGACCCCCCGTGGTACACAAAACAGGTCAGATCACTGTTGCAGAAACAAAGAAAAACGCATGCAGAATTTAAAAAGACACAGAATCCACAAGACTGGCAATCTTTTACTGAAACTCGCAACCTAGCGCGGACATCAATGTGAGAAGCCTATAGTAGTTACCACAACGAAATCCTGTCTCGTAATCTTGCAGAAAATCCAAAGAAATTCTGGTCATGTGTGAAGTACACTAGCGGCAAAACACAAACAATACCTTCACTACGCGACAGCAATGGTAATACTACCGACGACAGTACTGCTAAGGCAGAATTACTAAACACAGCTTTCCGAAATTCATTCACCAAAGAAGACGAAGTGAACGCTCCAGTATTCAATCCAAGAACAGATGCCAGCATGCGAAACTTAGAAGTAGATGTTCCTGGAGTAGTGAAACAACTTAAGTCACTAAACAAAAACAAATCTTCCGTGCCAGACTGCATACCAACTAGATTCCTCTCTGAGTGTGCTGATGCAATAGCTCCGTATTTAGCTATAATTTACAACCGATCACTCAGCGAAAGATCTGTACCCAAAGACTGGAAAATTGCCCAAGTTACTCCAATATTCAAGAAAGACAATAGGAGTGATCCCCAAAATTACAGGCCTCTTACATTGACGTTGATTTGCAGTAGGATTTTGGAACATATACTTTGTTCGAATATTATGAACTACCTTGAAGAGAACGACCTGTTAACCAATAGTCAACACAGATTCAGAAAGTACCACTCTCGCAAAAACACAACTTGCCCTTTATTCACATGAAGTGTTAAATGCCATCGACAAGGGATCTCAAATCGATTCCATATTTCTGGATTTCCGGAAGGCTTTTGATACTGTATCCCACAAGCGGCTTCTAATGAAATTGCGTGCTTATGGAATATCTTCCCAATTGTGCGATTGGATTCACGATTTCCTATCAGAAAGGACACAGTTCGTTGTAATTGACAGTAAGTCATCAAGTAAAATAGAAGTGATATCTGGCATTCCACAGGGAAGCGTTATAGGTCCCCTACTGTTCCTCGTGTTTACAAACGATTTAGGAGACATTCTGAATAGCTCCCTTAGACTGTTCGTGGATGATACTGTCGTTTATCTGTTAGTGAAGTCAACAGAGGATAAAAAGCAACTGCAAAGCGATTTAGACAAAATTTCTACTTGGTGCGAAAATTGGCAATTGACACTAAATAAAGAAAAGTGTGAAGTAATACACATGACCACTAAAAGAAATCTGCTGAACTTCAATTACACAATAAATCAGTCAAACCTTAAGGTCGTAAATTCTACCAAATACCTAGGAGTTACAA
The DNA here is from genome assembly GCA_026315105.1 of Locusta migratoria. Classification (NCBI taxonomy): domain Eukaryota; kingdom Metazoa; phylum Arthropoda; class Insecta; order Orthoptera; family Acrididae; genus Locusta; species Locusta migratoria. Next base: position 29,559,344 of record CM048747.1, read on the forward strand.
TTACGAACAACTTTGACTGGAGAGAACACACAGAAAATATTGTGGGGAAGGCGAACCAAAGGTTACGTTTCATTGGCAGAACGCTTCGAAGATGCACCAGCTCCACCAAAGAGACTGCCTACATCACACTTGTGCGTCCTCTCCTGGAATACTGTTGCCCCTTGTGGGACCCTCACCAGGTGGGACTGACGGAAGATATTGAGAAGGTTCAGAGAAGGGCAGCTCGTTTGTTTTATCACGTTACGGGGGGAAAGCGTCACGGAAATGTTGCACGAATTGGGGTGGAAATCATTAAAAGAAAGAAGTTATTCATTGCGGCGTGATCTGTTTGCGAAGTTTCAATCACCGACTTTTACTTCTGAATGTGAAAATATTTTGCTAGCACCCACCTACTTAGGGAGACATGACCATTCCAATAAAATAAGAGAAATCAGATCGAAAACGGAACGATTTAGGTGTTCTTTCTTCCTGCGCACTATTAGAGAATGGAACGGTAGAAAAAAGTTATGAAAGTGGTCAACACGTTGACTGCCATGGCCAAAATGAGTAAACTGCTCCCAGAAGCCATGTTAAGTAGTTCATACAGATTGATTCGCCATCTCATTTGAAGTCCATCTGTATCATCGAAACTTTAAAAATAACAGTTTTGGCGGGAAAATGGGGCGTGCGAGTTATCTCGTAGTTGGCGTATGGAGTAGAAAGTTCAGCTCAGACGCCAGCTATGAGATAATTTGTTGTCAACAATCAGAGAGTATTTCGACGTACATTTGACAATACGACACATGTCATTGTTGTAACCGCGTCTGTATTTATGCAGTCTTCATTGTAGATACTTCACTGATGTTTATCATTATCTGTGTTCAATTTTCCTCGTAAAATGGCTAGTAATAAGAGGAAACTGAGTGACGTAGAACTTGAACAGCTAGCTAACATGGATGAATTCCAGTGGAACGAGTTTATGGATGAATTCTGTGAAATTAAAAATCCTGTTCCACCACGCCTAGAAGATTTACTTTACTTTACTTTACCTCTCCCCAATGCCCAAGACCTGTAAATCGCACGTATTTGCTACGACTGTTCTCGTATCTGACTTTATGTAGGAATTCGTTTCCTACAAGTTAACTTGTATTGGGCGCCAGTGGCCAGTTCGGCACATACGAGATAACTCGTAGTTGGCAGTCAACGTGTTAATAAACCCTCTGCCAGGCACTTAAATGTGATTTGCTGAGTATCTATGTAGATGTAGATGTACACTATCTGCATGTTTCCTTCATGGCAGAAGAACTACTGCAGATTAATTACTGAACAGACAGTAAGTGCATTGAAACTGTTTATGGGTCATTCCAGGTCAAATAAATAAATTTTGGAACATTTTCTCGATTGACTAAAATGGATTTCCAAGTAATTTTATATGAACATTCTCAGATGTCCACTAGGAATAGTCACTTGTTTGACTTCATGTGCGATGTTGCATAGAGTGCACCTGAATTTCTGGGGAATTTGAACTGCTATATTTCAGTTAATATTTTGTTAAAATATATTAAAATTGGCTATCTTGTACAATTATATTTGTTATCTTCAGAATAATAAAGAATATGAGCCACATTCAGTCGGAAATATGAAGCAAATTCACCATAAAAAATCTGTGCCAGAAAAAATCTCGAAGTTCACCTTCTTATATCTCAGGGACTGAAAGTATGATGGAAGTGAAACTTGGTATGTAATAACCTAGCAGCAACTGATGACCAAGCAGTATAGTCCCCTCTAAACAACAACAACAACAACAACAATAGTAACCTAACAACATAAGGTTCTCAAATATAAAGTTTCATTTTTGTACTTCTTTCCCATACCGAGTAAATTTAGTTCAAATTTGCGCATCAAGCCATACAACCGTCTATATCTCACCTATCTCGTAAGTTAGCCTCGGTTGCAAAAGTTTTTTTTTTATTTCACTGACGCTTTCATTTACTTAAAAAAATTTCATTCTGCAGTGCAATAATCAACAGGTAATAATTTTTTTGTACGTTAAGCCTCGAAACATTGCACCACACATTTTGCAGTCATTTCTGGTTTCTCGGTGCACTTTCTGCTTTGAGCAAACTGCACATTTTGCATTGGCCTACTTTTCTTTGAGCACTTGTTCTCAATTATTTTGTGAAAATGGTTTCCAGTCGTTTCCCTCTGTCGTCATAGTCACAATGGTCACAAAAGTGAATAAATCTGTCAAGTAGGCTAGGAGAGAGTTTGTGCTAGATAGAGCAGATAAACAATTAAAACTGATATTCTGCGCTATTTACCACATCATGATGATATATTTCTCCAACATATTGGATCTTCAGGGAATGAGAAATGCTCCTGTAATGGATCTGAAACATTGGAGAAATATATCATGATGCAGAAAATAGCTCAGAAGAATTTAAATAATCCTACGTTCTTACACATAAACAATTGTTAGATTCCCACTTAAGGAATGAATGTACATAATTTAGTTCCGGTATGGTGGGTGTATTGGAATTATGGAGAAAATTTAAATGCATTGTAAATAAAGCATTGGAGAAATATGTACCGCCAAAGTGGATTAGGAATGGGAAAGACCCCCCTGGGTTTAATAATAATATTCAAAAAATACTGAGAAAGCAAAGGCAGTTGAACTTTCAGCTGAAAAAGGGTCAAACAAATCACTTCAGACACATGTTAGTAGAGATTCATGCATCTATAAAAAGAGCAATGCATGAAACACGCAATAACTACCACCGTTATACCTTAGCAAAAGATATTGCTGAGAAACCAGAAAAATTATGTTCCTCTGTAAAATCGGTAAGCGGATCAAAGGTCTTTATCCAGTCACTCTTCGGTCATTTTTGCGTGATGATAGAAGACAGCAAAATGAAGGCTGAAGTTTCAAATTGAACGTTTAGGAAATCATTCATGCAGGAGGACCATGAAAACATACCTTCATTTATGGTCACACTAACTCCCAAATAGAGGATGTACTAATAGACATAGCTGGTGTAGAGAGTCAGATGAGAGAGTTGAAAGTAAACAAATCGCCATGTTTTACAAAGAGTACTCAGTGACACTGGCCTCTTACTTAGCATGCATTTATTGTGAATCTTTGATCCAGCACAAATTTTCAAGTGAATGGAAAAAGGCACAGGTAACTTCCATGTATAAGAAAGGCAAAAGAACGGACCCACTAAATTACAGACCTTTATACTATTATCTACTATTCCATTCTTGAATAGCACACTGGCAGAAAGAACATCTGAATCTCTCTGTTTGAGCTCTGATTTCTCGTATTTTATTCTGAGGATCATTTCTACCTATGTAGGTGGCAGTCAACAATATATTCTCACATTCGGAGCAGAATGTTGACTACTACTGGAGTTTTGCCATGGTGGCTGCGCGGTCTGCGACGTGCCAGTCACAGTCTGCACGGCCGCTGCGGTCAGGGTTTTGAAGCCCCCCCCCCCCCCCCCCTCCGGCATGCATGTTTGTGCCATCTTTAGTATAAGCTAGTTTATAAGTAGTTTGTAAGTTTAGGGACTGATGACCCCATAGTTAAGTTCCATAAGCTCTACAAACATTTGAATATTTTGGAGTTTTGTAAGGAGACCATGCTGCATCAACAAACGCTTTTGTTGTAATGATTCCCATCCCAGATCCTGTATCATTTCCATGATGCTGTCTCCTCTATATTGTGACAATATAAATTTGCTGCCCTTCTGTGGACTCTTTCGATGGCTTCCGTCAAACCCACTCGATAATTATCACACACTGGGCAGCAATACTCCAAATAAGGACAGACTGTGGTGTATCAGTCTCTTTAGTAGTTCTGTTGTATCTTGTAAGTGTTCTGCAAATTAAATGCAGTCTCTGGTTCACATTTCCTATGACATTATCTATTTATTTGTACAGGACAGTAATATAACTGTGTAAATAAATTTGTTGCAGATATTAACACAATATCTCTGAGTTCTGTGTGAATTCAGTTGTTCTGTAAATAACAAAAAGTGTGGAACTTCCAGGCAGATTAAAATTGTGTGCCGGAACCGGTACTCGAACCTGGGACCTTTGCCTTTCGCGGGCAAGCGCACTACCGACTGTGCTATCCCGACACGACTCACGATGCCGCCTCACAACTTTACTTCCGCAAGTACCTCGCAGGAGAGCTTCTGTGAAGTTTGGAAAGTAGGAGGCGAAGTACTGGCGGAAGTAAAGTTGTGAGGCGGCATCGTGAGTCGTGTCGGGATAGGGATAGCACAGTCGGTAGTGCGCTTGCCCGCGAAAGGCAAAGGTCCCAGGTTTGAGTCCCGGTTCCGGCACACAATTTTAATCTGCCAGGAAGTTTCATATCAGCGCACACTGCGCTGCAGAGTGAAAGTTTCATTCTGGAAACATCTCTTAGGCTGTGGCTAAGCCATGTCTCCACCATATCCTTTCTTCCAGGAGTGGATTGCCTTTGTGTGGATTGCGAAGTATGTATGTAGATGTAGATGTTGCTGGTTCATAATGTCTAATGGGTAGATTAGTTATCTTTTGGATGCTATGTACCAGCAGTATATCTGTGCACTTTTTAAATTACTTCTTGATGATAATCTTATGATAATGGAAACAGCAAATTCATTCCTTATTGAATTACCATACTTTGAGTTGACACTTATAGTTTCTTGAAATTTTCTTAAGTGCACGTGTTACAAACAAAAATACAGAACATAAAGCTTTCTTCGGTCAAATAGAATTGTCCAGTCCTACACTGTGATCGCTTATTTATAAGTGTCGTTCTATGAACATCAAAACTACTACTTCTCTGCATGGACTGTGCAAGTATGCACATCCATATTTAAATATTTTAAAAATCATAAAAACTTGTGTTGTATATACCTCTGTGGATTCTCATCATGCTGTGGTGAAATTTGTGTGGGTGTGTGGGTGGAGGGGACAGGCTATGTCCCTCAGTGACGCAGCCAGGATTTGGTTATGGGGGGAGGGCTAATTTTTTTAAAAATAAAGCCTATTGAATTTATTAATCTATGACTTAGTTTTACACTTTTTATAATTTAACCAATTATACTACAAAAACAAATACACAAGAAATAAAATGAACAGGCTTGCATTGATTTTAAAGTGGAAGAGGAGCAATATGGTTGAAATGGATTGTATATAATCAGCCCGTAAAATAAGTAAACTGCTTCTATGTTACTAGCCAAAGAAAAAGGTCTTTACAGTTTAATTAACCCGAGAGACTGTGTGTAAAAATTGAACTAAAATATCGCTGTTATTGTTCATAAGATTCCACTCGGTGGTAGCGCTGACCTGCTAAGCAGCGGGTTGCTGCATATGAACAATCAGCTCGTAACTTTAGCATAGCAGTAACAATAGCAGCAGCATTAAAACTGCTCAAAGTAACAGCAGCACACATTCTCAGTGGCAGCATCATGTTGGTGACCCATTGTCACATTCACTTGTGCTTGGCAAATTATAGTTACATAGTAATTTATAATGTGTGTACTATTTCAGATTTCCAGTGCCGACCTGTTTAAAAAAATAAAAAATGAAAATAATAAAAAATATTAAAATTTTAAAAAGTCTTGAGATGCTTGGGGTGGGGGAGGCCTTCAGTCCCATTAACCCCCCCCCCTCCGTGGCTGTGCCACTGATGGCCCTGCATCCCCCTCCCAGGAGTGCCTTCTTGCCATCCCCCCTCCCTCCCTCCCCACTCTGAACCTGAATTCTTAAAAAGACGGGGAAAGTCTCTTTACATGAAATTCAATATTCCCCTGCTTTTCTTTGTTATTATTTTGTTTCTTTTTTCTCCCTTCCACTCTTCTCTCTTCTTAAACATTAGATACAGTTTGGGGCACAAAGACCCTCAGTCCACCCTCCACCCCCCTCCCCTCCCAACCTTTCTCCAAGACACAAATCCTGGCTCCACTATTGCTTCATTCCAAAACATGACTTTCTTGGGAACTGCAATTAAAAAACCAATATGTTTATATACAGACTGAAGTGTAGTAAAAATGTATACATGAACCTAGCTCTCCTCCTCACTTGGCATTTCACTCATCACTACACCACCTTGACACAGTGGTCTCACATGACCACATTGGTTATCATGGCAGCCTCCCTCCTCAGTCCAAATTCTCACCTCTGCCTAAGTCTACATGATGTTTCCCTTAAACTTGAACAACACTGTACAAGCTCTCTGAATAAAGGGGGATACCTCCTCCAAAGAGAATAAAATAACATCCTTTCTGAAACTCAGGCATTGATGTCATTGCACAGATTAAACAGAATGATTCACAGACTTTTACAAGGCACAAATGTCGCTGATGTTATGAGCCGACTGAAGCACTATGTGAAAATTTATGCCAAGACCGGGATTTTAACCTGGGACTCTTGCCACCGCAGCATTTTGTTTGGAGGGCCTTTACAATGTTGCTTGTGTGAATGTGGAACATTATCTACACAGGCAGAGGTGAGAATTTGGACCGAGGAAGGAGTACCAGGGCAAGTCTTTGGAGTTGTGTGAAGCCCCTATGTCAGGATGGTGTAATGGTAAGTGCAATTGCCCAGTGAGCTGGAGACCCAGGTTCAAAACCTAACCTTGCTACAAATTTTCACATTATACTTCAGTCTACATATATACATACATAAATTATAGAGGGAAACTTTCCCCGTGGGATAAACAAAAATAAAAAATAGAAAAGAGATGACTTACCAAAAGAACCGGCTCGTCGATAGAAACAAATAAAATCACACACAAACACACATACAAGCTTTCGCCACCACTGGCAACTTCTTCAGGAAAAAGAGGAAAAAAGGGGAGGAAAACGGGAAGGATATGGGTTTTAAGGAAGTGGAAAAGGAGTCATTCCAATCCCAGGAGTGGAAGGACTTACCCTAGGGGAAAAAAAGGAAGGTATTTGTTTACCTTGATATGGGTTTTAAGGAAGTGGAAAAGGAGTCATTCCAATCCCAGGAGTGGAAGGACTTACCCTAGGGGAAAAAAGGAAGGTATTTGTTTACCTTCCTCTTTTTCCCCTAGGGTAAGTCCTTCCACTCCTGGGATTGGAATGACTCCTTTTCCACTTCCTTAAAACCCATATCCTTCCCGTTTTCCTCCCCTTTTTTCCTCTTTTTCCTGAAGAAGCTGCCAGTGGTGGCGAAAGCTTGTATGTGTGTTTGTGTGTGATTTTATTTGTTTCTATCGACGAGCTGGTCCTTTTGGTAAGTCATCTCTTTTCTATTTTTTATTTTTATATACATACATACATACATACATACATACATATATTGTGACTTACAAAAGTCTCTGAATCTTTTCGTCTACTATGTCTGAGTTTCTGCAGGATCCCCATTTCGTGTGTGTGTGTGTGTGTGTGTGTGTGTGTGTGTGTGGATGCTATACCACTCTATTTGGAGAGCCTTTAGAATGTTGTTACAGGTTAAGGGACCCATTGAGCAGGCTCAGGAATTTCTGCTGGGGGGGGGGGGGGGGGGCAGCTATGCCAAGGCAAATCTAGTGGTTGTATGAAGCCACTGTTCTGGGCTGGCATATTGGTGAGTACAACAGTATAGTGAGTTGATCAAATCAAGGCCTTGGTACAAGTCTGCACTTAGAAATATTTTTAATCATTTCATTTAATTTGCACAGATCATTATCGAAGCTGTAGAAATGTCAAGTTACTCTTGTTTAAAGCAGTGCTTTCAAGGCCAACAATGTGATTCACACCTTTGTAACAGGAACTGCCACACTATGAGGATCTTCTGGAAGTTAAATAAAGAAACACTTTGTTCATGATTTTTCAATATGTAAGAGATGACATGGAGACCTTAAACCAACAATGTGCCCTTGTAAAAGGGCCACTTAATCTCAAATGGTCAGGGCCTTGATATATATATTATCACTTAATGTGTTACAGCTTTTAAAACATAATTAAAATTTGCATAATGTTTTTATAATTAATGCTGTATAGACTCAAGGAAGGGCAACTCTGTGAAGTTATTTTTCTTTCTAATTAGTGCTTAGAAAATTGTAGAATTGATGCTCTCACTTACACCAGTGTAAAATTTATTGTTAATGTCTTTCAATGCATATTAATGTAGTGCCATTTTCTTGAATTAACTTCTTTATAATTTAGCTGTAAGATGCCAGTATATTTGATGTCCAAAGAGTAATTTTTCTCTTGCAGAGGCAGCCCGTGTAAAGAACTTCTGTGCAGTGTGCCAGTCTGAAGCAAGTGATGAAGAGAAACTTATAAAGCTTGGAAAGCTTATGAGTGAGAGCCATCATAGTCTGCAGTATTTGTTTGAGTGCAGTCATCCTTTGCTGGATGAGGTTGTTCTTTTGGGAGAAAATGTGACCCTGGGGTCTCGACTCACAGGAGCTGGGTTTGTATCTGTATGGTTATAGGCTATAGAAATAATGTGCTAAGCTCAGAAAGTCTAAAGTGTTTGATTATTTATTTATTTATATTTTTCAGATGGGGTGGCTGTACAGTTGCTTTAACAACACAAGATTCATGCAAAAAATACATAGAGAAGTTGAAAACCAATTTCTATAGCAAACACAGTGAAGCACAAAATACTGACACACTTGTATTTGCAACAGAACCAAGTGAAGGTGCTGAAGTTTATGTAGTAACATAGAGTGAAGATAGAAGTTATTGATAGCATTCCTGTTTTATTCAGGGATGATCACTACGCTTACATTAATCAAAGGAAATAATAAGGCTTTAAATGATACACACAAACACATATATATTCATAAAAAAATTTCATGTATCAAAGTAACCGTTATTATGAGCCATTTAATTAGACAAACTGTTCTCATTTATGAACGACCCTTGCACTACAGTACAAATGAGTTAGTGGGGAAAACATTAATGTTTCTTCTCAGTTTATTCTCTTCTATTGTGTATACTGTGTATCTTTTGAGAAAAGATTCCTAGCTTTCCAGTATATTTTTACCCTATGTATGTTGTCCAGGAAGGTTTCCCTCTGTGGCCATCAAGCTACATGTGTTTCACTTGAATGAAGAGACTTCCGTAATTGATGTATTATACTCACAATTTGGAGGAGTGGTTCTCAAATCACTATGTGGATACTTAAGCTTTAGATTTGTCCAGTGTTTCCTAAATTATTTAGGGTTAAGGTAACAATCATTCCTCTCAAAAGGCCCCTCTTGATTTTGTATCCAATCTTTGCTAACTCTGAGATTGTGCTCTGTGTCTAATGAGAATCTTGTCAATGGAAAAATTCAGTAACCTTCGTTTTAAAACTTTCGAGCCAGTCTTTCTTATCTTTACATGATTTGCTTATTCATACTCTCAAGAAACTCATAACCACTGTATTCAGACTGTTGAATTTTTAAAAATGTAACCTTATAAAGTTAATCAATAATGAAAACCACAAAGTGAAGCAGAGTTGTCATATTAAAATTTACTGTTTTTCTTTGTGAAGTGTTACAATAACTGAATCCATTTTCCACAACATCACTTCTCTGAAGATTAGCTTCCTGGACATGATGTTCATGATCCAGTGTTTCCTTCTGATCTACACGAATACTCTGTGAAAAGTAACACAACTCTACAATGTTACACAACATCTGATTTTTTATTTCATTCTTACTATACTGTTTTTTCTTATTTCAATGAAAACAAAAAGTGTATCTCTGCAACAGAGATGCACATTTTTATTTTCATTGAGATGAAATACCATTGCTGTACCAGGGCATGGAATGGAGGAATGTGTACTCTTTTTTTTACTGACTGTTTCCATTACCTTTTTCCCAGTAATCTACCACTTTCCAGTCTTTCTTGATATTAGTTATCATTTCCATGGTAGTTGATGACATATCTGTGTTCCTAATCTTACTATTCTTAATTAACTGTAAAATACTGCAAAGCTGGTATCCATTTTCTTGATTCAGGTTCTCCTTACAAATCACTGAGACACACAATGTTTTTAGTCTTTATGATTTGTTTATGTGCATGGATAATCCTATGTTCCTAGCATTCAATATAGTATTCAGTTGGTAATGTACTTGTGAGATGTGATTTTTGTGGGTAAATAGTGCTGGGTGGGGGAGGGAGAGGTTGAAAAATTCTTCTTAAATTCACCTGTACCTACAAACATGATTTTAATGCTGATTTTTAAGTCTGTAGGCATGAAGAAATCTACCTCTGTTACAAATATACAGCAAGTCCAAGTGTATTAATGGAGTGATATTAAATGTGAACTCTCAAGTGACACTAAATAAAATATTTAAATTTTTTAGATAGACACCGTTGTTATGAATTTATATAAATGGAACTGGTATGCATTTCAGTTAAAATCAAGGAAAATTGTGAGAATGAATTATGATATTGATTTTTATTTTAAGATTTTTGTGCCACAATTTGTATTTCAATATATAAGCCATCTACACTTTAATAAAATATATTTATTGTACATTTGGTAATGATTTAAAAAAAAAATTGAAATGTTGTATCCTGCAGATGTGTTCAATCAAAGCATCTAAAACAAAAACTTAGATCCCAAAAAATTATTTTATTACATTAAATCTATTTCCCATATGTATATGTGATGCAAGAGCGTCTTGATCCATGCTACCCAGTGCTAATATATGAGTTTATGTTTTCCTCTTTCCTCTTTATCAGCATCTTTTCTTGCCTTAACCCTCTGCTCTCTGCCATCCTGACATTAAAGCCATCCCTCCAACCTATTCACAAAGTATTTCCATCAGTTTAATTCATTCATCTCTCAATGCTCCATAAATCCCACCATGAAGCACAATATTTAGGACTGGGAAATGTGTGAAGTTACAATTAACAGACAAAATTACTATTGACCACTCCTTTTGCATATCTAACCAAAAATTATAACTACTGCTAATCTACTCTCACATAATCACAGCAATCATGAATGCGCTGAGCAGTTGAAAAAAAAAAAAAAAATGTTTTGCCTGTTACTTATTCATTTTCCATTAATTAAATGCCATAAGATTTGTATTTCTTGGGTGATAGAGAGGCATTTTCTTACATCTGAAGCAATGCACTAAAACATTGTTGTCAGATGGTGTAGATGCTCTTCAAATATCTTTGATTATACAACTTACATTAGATTAGTTGCTTGTTCCATAGATCCGTGTTGAGGGGCTCCTCCTGCATGAGTTAAACATCAATATTTTTTGTTTATATGCTGCTAATGTAATAATACTAATACAGGCATGTACATTTTCTATAAGCTGATAATATTGCCGCGAGACACCATGTAAACCGACTGCCAGCGTGGTGCAGGTGATAGCGTCACCAACTGCGGTGCTGAAGGTCGCTGGTTGAATCCCGCCCACCAGCAAAAATTTATTTCTTTGTAATTAACAATTCCAGAATGTTCTACATCTTTCTTATGTTCACTTGTAAATTTTACTTGTTTCTTATTTTAATTGTTTAACTTATTTTAACTGTTTTTTCTGGTACATTCTGTCTGTGTATAAATAGCAGAGCACTCTGTCCGAGAGGCAGTTAGTGCTGCGCGTATGTTAATTTCGTAACAAATCTGCTTTCAGTATAAGTGCTGTGTTCAGTTGCCTTCAATAACCGACAGAATTATATCCCAATCGTTCTGCTAAACATTGACGTACATCAACAGCATATTGGCTAATCCCATTATGATGTATCATAATACAATGGCATATCCAGGATCGTGGGGTGGGGGCTGAGGGCAATCACCGAGCTGATATGATTTCTTAAAAAAAAAAAAAAAAAAAAAAAAAAAAAAAAAACCACACACACTGTGATAATACTAATAGTATAAATACAGATACATGCATCATTTGGTTCTATTTAAAAATTCGTCAGTGGAATAGACTGAGTTGGGAACTAGGAAGCTTTTTAGGTTCCTCTTAAAGCAATCTTTATTTGTAGCCAAAATTTTTATGATTGCTGGTAAATTATTGAAAATACGGGTTCCTGAGTAGTGGACCCTTTTTTTGAACTATTAAGTGCTTTGAAGTCCTTGTGTAGATAATTTTTGTTCCTAGTATTGTAGGTATGAAGTGAGCTGTTTGTTGGGAAAAGGGATATATTATTTATTACAAATTTCATTAAGGAATAAATATACTGAGATGCAGTAGTTAATATACCCAGTTCTTTGAATTTGCATGACAAATAATACATATTACACGCTTTTGAACTCTGAAGACTTTTGCTTGAGTTTAAGAATTACCCCAAACATTATACCATATGATATTATGGAATGAAAGTAAGCAAAGTATGCAGACTTATTTATTTTTATGTCTACTATGTCTGATACCATTCATATTGCAAATACAGATTGGTTAAGTGGTTTCTGCAGAAACCATGGTTTCTACAGTATGTCTGCCTAGGTGTGCTTGTGTTTGTGTATATGTGTGGCTGTGTGTGTGTATTTGTTTACCCTCCTTCCCCCCCCCCCCCCCCCCCCAAAGGTAAGTCTTTCCTGTCCCAGGATTGGAATGACTCCATACCCACTCCCTTAAAACCCTCATCATTTCCATTTCCCTCTCCTTCCCTTCTGCCTGAAGATGCAGATAGGCTGCGAAAGCTAGCGATTGTTTTGTGTGTGTGTGTGTGTGTGTGTGTGTGTGTGTGTGTGTGTGTGTGTGTGTGTGTGAATTTATTAATTTATTTGTGCAACTATCACCTCCTGTGCTCCTTCGCCTGGTAATTAATCTTCATCTATTTTTTTGTATACATATTTTTTCCTGCTAGGAATTTCTCCTCTATAATTTTCGTATCATAAATTTGATGTTGTATACTAATGGATGAACAAAGATTTACTGGCAGATTCTAATTACTTTCTGATAAACATTGTGTGCTAAAATCTATTTCCTGTGTATCTGTTTTCTCAAACTGAGGATGTTTTACAAGGTCTCTCAAAACTGGTTTTTTCCCCATCCCCTATCCTAAAAAAGGCATCCCTCTGACACCTGTTGATTTTTATCTGCACGTTTTTAGTTTGTTTGTAAATTTATACTGTGCTCTCGTGCATATTAGATTCAATCTGTGTTTTAACAGTGTAGTCTTCCTTTGAGCACATCCTGACTATAGTTTTTGTTTTCTCGGCACAGTAATCATGACTAGGGACTGTGACTGCTGTGTGCGGATGCAGTCTGAGCTCGTGACACTTCACTTCCAGCTTCAAGCTGTGTTAACCTCAGTTGCACAGCTGGAGGCTGTGATCGAGGGGCATCATTGTTGGAGGCTGGTAGTGGGGACCGAACAGAATCCCGTCATCTCCACCGATCAGCCTGCACCAGCAATATGCCCTGATTCTGCTAGCACTGAGGCAGACATCCCACCCGTGGTTGCGTGGGAGGTCGCTCCAATGCTTGGCAGGCACCGCAAGACATTCCTTGGGACCGATCATGAGGCCTTCCCGGTTCATCTTGCAAACAGGTTTAAGGCACTATCTGTTCAGGACAACGTACCTGAGTCGGATGGTGTGTCTCACCTTGGGGTCACCACCGAGCCTGCAAGATCCAGGTTTTCACGAAGGGTGGGTTTGCTTGTAGTTCGGAGCTCCAATCCAACGTTAGGCGGGTGATGGAGCCCCTTAGAGAGATGGCTGCCAAGGAGGGGAAGGAGGCCAATGTGCACTCCATGTGCATACTGGGTGGAGTCATTCCAGATGTGGAATGAGTCCTCCCGGATGCCATGAGTGGTACAGGGTGCGGCCAACTGAGGGTGGTGGCTCACGTCGGTATGAATGATGTGTGTCGCTTCGGATCTGAAGAGATTCTCTCAGGTTTTGAGTGGCTATCTGAAGTGGTAGAGACTGCCAGTCTTGCTTGCAAGATGAAAGCAGAGCTCACCATCTGCAGCATAGTTGACAGGACCGACTGTGGACCTCTGGTACAGAGCCGAGTGGAGGGTCTGAATCAGAGACTCAGACAGTTCTGCGACCGTGTAGGCTGTAGATTCCTTGACTTGCGCCATTGGTTGGTGGGTTTCCGAGTTCCGCTGAATAGTTCAGGAGTCCACTATATGCAGGAAGTGGCTACACAGGTAGTGGGGCCTGTGTGGTGTGGACTGTTTTTTTTTTTTTTTTTTTAGGGTAGAAGGCTTCAGGGAAAAACAAGGTGGATCACAGGAGAAATGGAGATCTAGGAACTATCGGTATAACAGTTGTAAATTGTCGTAGCTGTGTTGCGAAAGTACCAGAAGTCCAAGCATTAATAGAAAGCATTGAAACACACACCATATTAGGCAGTGAAAGTTGGCTCAAGCCGGAAATAAGTTCAGCAGAAGTATGTGCATAAGATCTAACTGTGTTCAGAAAGGATAGATTAAACAAAATAGGTGGAGGCATGTTTGTCGCCGTCAAAAGTGGTCTTTTGTGTAGCGAAGTTGAAGTTGATAGTTCCTGTGAGCTATTATGGGTAGAGATTGTACCTGAAAATCGTAAGAAGTTAATAATTGGTTCCTTTTACTGGTCTCCAGACTCTGACCATACAATAGCATGAAGGTTCAAAGAAAACCTGAATCAAATTACAAAAACGTACCTGATTCACAGGATAATAGTAGGCGGTGATTTTAATTTACCCCCAATCTGTTGGCAAAATTATATTTTCAAATCAGGAGGTACACATAAAACATCGTATGAAATTGTACTCAATGCATTCTCTGAGAATTACTTCAAACAATTAGTTCATGAGCCAACTAGAATTGTAAATGGATGTGAAAACACACTTGATCTCTTAGCAACAAATAATCCTGAGCTCATACGGAGCGTAAAAATGGATGCTAGTGAACACAGAGCTGTCATAGTGAGATTGAATAACGAAAGTCCCAAAGTTACCAAAAATAAATGAAAAGTATATTTCTTCAGGAAAGCAAATAGAAATAAAATACATTGCTTCTTGAAAGACAGCTTCCACTTGTTTCTATCACTAAATGTAGGTGTAGACCAGATGCGGCTCAAATTCAAAGAAGTGATATTGACAGCAATTGACAGTTTTGTACCAAATAAACTCATAAAAGAAGCAGGTGATCCCCCTTGGTACACAAAACAGGTCAGGACACTGATGCAAAGCAACAGAAAAGGCATGCTAAATTTAAATGAACACAAAATCCCCAGGATTGGCTGTCCTACACAGAAGCTCGAAATTTAGCGAGGGCTTCAATGTGAGATGCCTACAATACTTATCACAACGAAACTCTTTTTTGAAGTTTGACTGAAAACCCAAAGAGATTTTGTTCATATGTTAAATATGCTAGGGGGCAAAACACAAACAATACCTTCAATACCTGATAGTAATGGTGATCCTGTCGATGACAGCGCTACTAAAGCAGAGTTACTAAACATAGCTTTTAGAAACTCATTCACCAAAGAAGACGAAACCAATATTTCAGATTTTGAATTACGAACAGAGGCTGTAATGAGTAACGTAGAATTAGATATCATCAGAGCAGTGAAGCAACTAAAATCACTTAACAAGAACAAGTCTTCTGGGATGGACTGTATACCCATTAGATTTCTATCTGATAATGCTGAAGCAATAGCTCCTTACTTAACAGCCATAAACAACCACTCTCTCAAGGAAGGACCTGTACCAAAAGATTGGAAAGTTGCGCAGGTCAAACCTATATTCAAGAAAGGCAGTAGGAGTAACCCACTAAACTACAGGCCTATTTCATTGACTGCAATTTGCAGCAGGGTTTTGGAACATATCCTGTATTCAAATATTATGAATTATCTCGAACAGAATGATCTATTGGCCCAAGGTCAACACGGATTTAGAAACTATCATTTATGCGGAACACAACTAGCTCTTTACTCACATGAAGTGTGGGTGCTATTAACAAGGGTTCTCAAATTGATTCCATATTTCTTGATTTCCAGCAGGCTTTTGACACCGTACCTCACAAACGGCTTTTAATCAAATTGTGTGGTTATGGTATAACGCATCAAATTTGCAACTGGATAAGGAATTTCCTGTCAGAGAGAACACAGTTCGTAGTAATCAATGGTAAGGCATCAACTATAACAGAGGTGATATTGTGCATTCCACAAGGTAGTGTTATTGGTCCTCTGCTGTTTCTTATTTACATAAATGATTTAAGGGAAAATCTACGTAGCTCTCATAGGTTATTTGCAGATGACGCCGTCATTTACTATCTAGTAAAATCATCTGAAGATCAAAACCAACTGCAGAACGATCTGAACAAGATATCACTATGGTGTAAAAATTGGGCAATTGACTCTAAATAATGAGAAGTGTGAAGTCATCCACATGAGTACAAAAAGAAATCCATTTAACTTTGTTTACAAGATAAATCAATCGAAAGTGAAGGCCATAAACTCCACAAAATACCTATGAATTACCATTACTTCAGACTTAAATTATAAAGAACACATTAATTATGTCGTGGGAAAGGCTAATCAGAGACTGTGTTTCATTGGCAGAACCCTTAAAAGATGCAACAGAACTACTAGAGAAACTGCATACACTACACTTGTCCATCCTTTTTTGGTAATGCTGCCCAGTGTGGAATCCTTATCAGGTGGGTTTGATAGGGGACATCGAAAGAGTTCAAAGAAGGGCAGCTTGTTTCGTATGGTCACGATACGAGGAGACAGCGTTATGGCAATGATACAGGATCTGGGATGGGAATCATTACAACAGTGGTGCTTATCACTGTGGTGTGGGCTACTTATGAAACTCCAATCGCCAACATTCTCCTCCAAATGAGAAAATATATTGTTGAATTCCACTTACATAGGTAGAAATGATCATCAGAATAAAATACAAGAAATCAGAGCTTGAACGGAGAGATTCAGGTATTCTTTCTTCCCGCGTGCTATTTGATAATGAAATGGGACATAAAATAGTATAATGGTGGTTTGATGAACCTTCTGACAGGCACTTAAATGTGATTTGCAAAGTATCCCCCCCCCTCCTGTAAGTAACTTGCAATCAACTGAGACAGCTTTCTCTTGAAAAGAAACTTGCTCACAAAAACAAAATTAGGCCTATAAACACAGATAACTACAGACTTTTGCTGAATCACAAAATTTTAATCTACAGTGTTTTACAGTTATTTGAGGTTGATAGACTTTTTAAACCTTAACTACTGCATGCAGCAAATAAAAAATAGAAGAATGGGTGATTAGATACAAGTTTTAGTCACTGTTTACGATGATTCGCTCACATTAAATTAGGCCTACAAATGTGTGCTATAGGTGCGAGAAGAAAATTACACTTTTTACACCGTTTAACTCATTTAACACTACACTAACACTTCCACTAATTAACAACACTTATATTTATAACAACTTGAAATGTTGAGTGTATACAGATGGGTTTTCAATGACACTGATCTTGCAAAGGTGTCTTTCAGTGTTACCAAAAACTCTGTCAGGTGGGATGAACAAGCAGCCCACTATTGGGAACCACATTTCTATTTTGTCTAGATTGTCAGGAGGTTCAAGAAGAAACCAACGGCAGCATACTGATCATCATCCTGTTTTTAGTTTGACCCCCACATCAAACAACTGAAGTTTTTGTGCTCTGTTGAAGTTTAGGGGAGTTAGTTTGTGGTGAACTATCAACTCTATTTGGATTCATCCTTTGGCATGATCACATGTTTGTGTTCGTGTTCCAACAAAATGTACAAGAAGGCTGTGTTGGTGTTCTGGGGAAACTCTGAGGAGCCCTGACAGACTGTAAAGTTGTAAAGATACATTTGATTGGAATGGTAAGCCACTTGGTATGGCACCTTTGGTAGTACTAGATTCTTTGATGATTGTAAATGAGACTAATTTACCCTCTTCCTTTGGCAGAAAGGACCGACGACCTCGGTTATTTGAAACTATGACTATGGGCTTGACTTCTTGTAGAATTCCTACTACTAAAATTATTCTCACATCATTTGTACCATCTTCTGATTTAAACTGTCCACAGAGTCACTCATTTTCTTCTAAACACCCACCCAAATATATGTCAACAAGTACCCTGCTGATTAACTGACCTATGCTTTCTGCATTTATTTCTACACTGCACCAACAGAGATAGCTTTGTTGTTATGTATGCATTCACACCGGTGCAACCAGCTTAACTCAGAATAAGAAACATATTTTTTTTTTTCTAATTGTAACAAACTGAAAGGTAGCTTTGAGTGTCTAGATTAGTAACTCTGACAATCAGTATGCTTGCTATGAATCCTGACAACCATGGCTGCTGAACTTGACAGGTTTTGCAAACTGTGGACATTTCATGAGCTTTGTACCTGAAGACAAGGTACAGTTAGCAGCTTTTGAAACCAAACACAGTTTTATGCAACGATTTTCAATGTTTCATTCTGAGTTTAGGACTACAAATCTTATTCCATTATGCAGCCGATGAAAAAAATCTATATGGCAGTGTGCCCTCAAAATTGACAAAAAATGCATTTAGCTGCTTTTGCAGTTGTGATACTCCAATGAAGGAACATATGGTACAAATTTGAATAAAAAGTATAGAAGTGGCCATCCACACAATTTTATAATGTGGTTTTTAGTGGTTTTCTCAGAAATGATTATTGAACAATTGGTGCCTTTATAAGCTGTATAAAGAACACATTGTATCACATGTAATGTGCAGAAACCAATCGCTTTGTGCAATTTGGCTAGGATGCAGGAAACATGTAATGTTTATAAATTTTGACACTGCACTGTAGGATAGCCACAGCATACCAGTACTTCTGAAACATATAGAAATGATCAGTAGGCCAAGTGTGATCCTCAACAGTTTACTCGTTATCTCTGTAAACAATAGAACTTGAGGCACAGGCCCATTAAGAAGCAATTTCATATGTGGCATTTATGAAAATATTGTCATTCTTAGTATTATTATTATCATCATCCAATGGCTTAATTTATCATACACAATGTACAGTGGGTGAATTTATTTACACTTCCATACAATAGGTAGTAATAGTAGTACAGACATAATTCAAAATGTAAAATATATAGCCGTGGTGGTGCGGTGGAGAAGCTTTGGAAATGTGGTGTTACAGATGAATGATGAAAATTAGATGGGTAGATCGTGTAACAATGGGGAAGTGCTTAACCGAATCGGGGAGAAAAGAAGTTTCTGGAATATCCTGACTAAGAGAAGGGATAGATTGGTTGGACACATTTTGAGACATCAAGGAATTGTCAACTTAGCATTAGAAGTAAGCGTGTGGGGTAAAAATCGTAGAGGGAGACCGAGGGACAAATACAGTAAGCAGATTCAAAAGGATGTAGGTTGCCGTACATATTTTCAGAGAAGAGACTTGCACAGGACAGGGTAGCGTGGAGAGCTGCATCAAACCAGTCTGTGGTCTGAAGACCACAACAACAAGTGGAGTGGCAGAGTGCATTGAGGCGTAAAGCCATTCCCTGTTGGGGATTCGAATCCTCCTCTGGCATGGATGCATGTGCTGTCTTTAGTATAAGGTAGGTCATAAGTAGTTTGTAAGTTTAGGGACTGATGACCCCACAGTTAAGTCCCATAAGCTTCACAAACATTTGACTTTTTTTTGTAAAATACATTAATACTTACATGTCACCAAAATTTATACTTTGACAATGGAAAATCTGATTGGAAAGTCCATGATGGAGGATAGATAACAACTCACCATAAAGAAGCTTGGTGAGCTGATGGTGATGAAACGCATGAAAAATAGACAATCACATTCACACAACCTCAATTTTCAGCCATGGCCTTTATCAGAAAAAGAAACACATTCACACAGTCACTCAAAAACTATACACACACACACACACACACACACACACACACACACACACACACACACACACCCCACACCACACAACAACCATTTCCGGCCGCTTCAGTACCACAGGGCATTTATATTTAATGAAAGAGCTTAGACTTTATTATTTCAAGATGCTAATTCACAAAACACATGTCATATTCATGTAATATTTTATAAATCCCACTAGACGTAGTATATAAACAATCACTGCTAGATTCAACATTGCAACCTATTTAAAATGTCTATTTTACCAATTTAATAATTTCTTTTGTTTACAACATGCAGATTGGTATTCAAAACATCTATTACATTTTTTTTATCTTACATCAACATCTATTCATAAAAATATTGTTTTTAATATAATTTTTGACTTAACACCAGGGATTGTACTAGTGATTTTGTGTGTTCTATAAAAGGAAATTTAAAATAATAAAAGAAAGCAGTTGTGAAGTATAGCCGGTCTACATGACTCATAGTTTGTGTGTACCTATCATGTGTACATCAGACAATGGAAATTCCAGGAAGGATTCAACAATATTTTTGGCATAGGTCGATACCCAACACAGAGATGTTTTGTTGAGCCACAGAAAGACACACACAGAAGATTATACTGCAAATAGCTTTTGGCCATTACGCTCTTCTTCAGTCACACACACTCCCACAAACACGACTGCCATCTCAGGCTACTGTGGCCAGTCTGGGGGACTCGGCACAGCTGAGGCAAAAGCAACTGTGGTGGGGCTGAGGGAGTAGTTTGGAGAGGGAAGCAGGAAGGGAGGGAAATGATGCATGGCAGGGATGCTGTCTGACAGACAGGGAAGAAGGAAAGGGGAGGGACTAAAGTGTGTGGTGGAATGGAAGACATGCGAGGCTAGGGTGTGGGCAGGGAAGTGTAGGGGAAGGTGAGGGGATCAGGAACTAAAGAAGGATTAGGCCTGGGGGATTGTGGGAGCATAGGATATATTGTAGGGAGAGTTCTTATCTGTGATAATCAGACAAGTAGGTGTTTGTGGAGAGGATCAAAATGGCACAGACTGTGTAGCAGTCATTGAAGTGAGTCACATCAAGCTAGGCTGCAAGTTCTGCAACAGGATGGTCCAGCTGTCTCCTGGCTACAGTTTGGTAATGGGCATTCATCCAGACAGACCGCGTATTGCTGGTCATGCCCATGTAGAAAGCTTCACAGTGGTTGCTTTCCAGTTTGTAGATAACATGACTTCTTTCACCAGTTGCCCTACCTTTTATGGGATAAGATATGCATGTGATGAGGCTGGAGTAGGTGGTGGTGGTGGTGGTGGTGGTGATGGTGAATAAAACAGGTTTTGTGTCTAGGTTTATTGCAGGGATATGAGCCATAGAGTAAGGGGTTGGGAGCAGGGATGGAGTAGAGATAGACAAGGATATTTTGTAGATTTGGTGAACAGCACAATACTGTAGTAGGAGGGGTGGGGTGGTCTCATTTCAGGGCAAGATGAAAGGGAGTCGCAACCCAAGCAGATAACATGGTTTAACTGTCTAAGTCCTGGGTGGTAATAGGTCACAAGAAGGGAACTCTTTTGTGGCCGGACAGTGAGTATGGGGGAGGTATGGAGGAATGTCCTCTCCTGCAGCCCAGATTATGAAGATATCATCAATGAATCTAAATCAGATGAGGGGTTTGTGATTCTAGGTAGTCAGAAAGGATTCCTATCCACATTCCTTCTCCTCCAATCACTTCGCTTGCTCCCACGAGCCACCTTCTTTGATATTGATGTCTATCTTAAGGATGGTCTCACCAGCACATTTGTCCACATCAAACCTACCAACCATCAACAATACCTCTTTTTCAGTAGTGGCCACCCATTCGACACCAAAAAGTCTCTTCCATATAACCTGGCCACCCATGGTCATTGTGTCTTATAACATTTACATGCTATATAAGTAATTACAGTTTATTCTACTGATACTCAGCTTTTTAACGTTACGATGTATGGGGGTTCTGCTCGCTGCAACATTATTCTCCTGGGGCGTCGTGGTAGAAATAAATACTCATTATGTACAATTTTTCACTTCTTTAATTTGAAACCAATCTGCTTCTCCACCAAAACATTACAAATTCAAACTTGCGTACAACAACAAGAACAACAACACAGACTGACATAGATTCCAAAGCACTTTGCGAAAGTCAGAACTCGAACTCCCCCACGCAAGGCGGTGAGGCAAATATATACCGGCAATAATGACCTTACATTACGCATTGTTCATAACAATTGAATATACTGATTTACAATTAACAAACATAACAGTAAAACATTTCATGTACACAAAAATAATCACAATAAAAAATGAAAACTATACATACAATAATTTTAGATGACCTTTTTTTTTTTCTTTTAAAATTGGAATCTCCGATCTTGCTGTTTGACAACAAAGTGCGATGTTAAATGTCAATTAATTTGTTAATGAGTACATCATACATGTTCCTCACATAAATTGGACTATCAAATATCTTGGCCATTCTCAAAATAGGTTCAAAATCTCACGTCAGTCAATATATACAAAGGATCACAACATTGAAATTTCCACAATTACATTAATTACACAATTAGCTGGTGTACACAACTTGTTTATGAGCATAACATATATACAATGCTGTTTATTTCCATTTCATTTTGTTTTTCACAAAAGTTTTTACACTTTGTCTGTTTAAGTCTTTAAATAACATACAATGACGAAACTATTGTTTATAGAACTGTCTGGATAGTATCTAAATGAATCTCTTAATTAATGAAATCTATCACTTGTTTTAATCAAAGTATCACCGAGATACTGTCCTTCACTGATTCCTAGGCTAGCTATATCGTTTTTTAACTAACTTCACACGCAACTTTTATCACTATTGAACCACACAATTCCGGATCCGATGCAGTCAGTATCGCACGATAACATTGAGATGAGAGGGCCAGCAGTATTGTCACAGTCTGCAGTTATGACCAGTCCCTCTCCAAATATACTAAATATCACACTGAAGCCTTTACTGACTGCAATTACCCTCCAAACTTTGAGCAGAAACAGATCTCATGTACCATGTTTGGCCAGTCACCCACCACCTCTCCCACACCCACCGTCCTCCAACAAAGGGCCACCCAACTTGTGACCCAGTACCACCCAGGACTGGGGCTGTTCAGACACGCTCTCCACAAGGATTCTGACTACCTTTCATTCTGCCCTGAAATGAGAAGTATCATCCCCACCCCTCCTTCAGTGGTATTCTGCCACCCACTAAAGCTATGTAACATCCTTGTCCATCCCTAATCCATCCCTGATGCCAACCCCTTGCCTCATGGTACATATCTCTTCAATAGACCTAGATGCAAAACCTGACCAATACACATCCCACCACTACTTACTCCAGCCCTGTCACATGCATTTCCTATCCAATAAAATACAGGGAAACATGTGAAAGCAAACGTGTTATCTACAAACTGAGCTGCAACCACTGTGCATGACTAGCAACAATCTGTCTGGATGAATGCCCATTGTCAAACTGTGGCCAGAAGCTAGCTGGACCATCCTGTTGCAGAACATGCAGCCCTGTACGATGTGTCTCACTTCATAGCTGCTACATAGCCTGTGCCATATGGATCCTCCCCAGAAACAACAGTTGTCTGATTTGTACAGATGGGAAGTCTCCCTACAATATATCCTATGCTCCTGCTGACCTCCAGGCCTAAACCTTTGCTAGTTCCTGCCCTCTCCACAGTCCCCTCTTCTTCCCTGCCCACACTCAAGCCTCACCTAATTATGTCTCCCATCCTTCCACACACTCTTGTTGCTCCCCTTCCCTTCTTCCCTGTCTGTCAGACAGTACTGTCATATTCGCCATCCCTGCTGTGCATCACTGCCCTCTCTTCCTGTTTCCCTCCCACCATGGGTTGCTTTTGTCTTGGCTGTGCTGAGTTCTTGAGCAGCTAGAGACGGCAGGCATATTTGTGTGTGGTTTTCTGACTGGCAAAAGCTGTAATGGCCGAAAGGTATTCATGGTTGTAGTCTTTTGTGTGTGTCTTTTTGTGGCTCATCAAGACATCTATTTGGTGGTTAACAACATGTCCTCAAAAATACATTTATCTTCTTCTTCTAAATGATCAGGCCCAGTGGACCACACACTGATACAAGTTTCTGATTCCATTGCTTCCTATACATTTCTGCATCTGCCACTTGTCCACACCTATTGCTGCGTGTCAGGTCTTCATGAAGGCCATCCCTCCAATGCTTCCTTGGTCTTCGTGGGGGTCTCCTTCCGGCAGGAATGAAATTCCTGAGCTTATGAGGCCAGCTGCCATCTTCCATCTGGGCCACATGACCTGCCCATTCAATACATTTGGCTTGTATGGTTTCTGCTGAGCTGGTCTGTTCATATAATTTCTGAAGCTCTTGGTTGTGCCTAATCCTCCATTCCCCCCCGTGTCTGCATCCAAACCGAACTGTAGATCTTCAAAAGAACTTTTCTCTCAAAAACAAAGAGCTTGTGAAAGTCCTGTCTTCAAATACTCCATGTCTCACAGCCATACAGAACAACAGACTAGATCAAGGTTTTGTACAGTCAGATCTTGAACTGTCTGAAGAGACACCTGGAGCAAAGCAGTTGTGATAGGGTGTGGTAATATTGGTTTCCAGCTTTTAATTCTGGCATTAATTTCAACTTCACAAGATGAAGTTGCCACTAAGAATGCAGAAGACGACAAAGAAACCTTTAAGTCCATAGCTTTCCTGCCGTATGTGAGTAGCCTCTCATGAAAAATAGGACGGATTGTCTGCAGGAAAAGTGAAAGTGATTTTTTTGTCCTCCATCTAAGATCAGAGATGATCTGCTGTTTCGAAAACCTGGAATTTACAAAATTCTATGTGAATGTGGCCTTTCTTACATTGGACAAACAACTCTTACTATTAATGAAAGATGTACAGAACAACAAAGGTACACACGACTTTTACAACCTAACAAGTTGGAAGTGACAGAGCACTATATTGACAACGTCGAAATTTTCATGATT